>OY982536.1:23525000-24170312 GCA_963859965.1 Ceramica pisi | reverse complement strand
TTTAGCAATAATTGCCATTTTGCCTAGTTAGCCATGAGTTAAGTATTAAAAATAGCTGTCAAAAAATAATAGATACATTTCTTTAGTGCACTACAGAGCGGTTTTTTATCTACGTGTCTTAAATTTACCACAATTAATAAAAAACGATTGGCGGCGCTAGTGGACGGAATACACACTCTTAACGACCGCCATTTGGCAGCCGAGACCACCGGCTTATACGTGCCTTCCGAAGCACGGAATCGTCTTTTTATCAGACAATCAGGTGATTCAAACCTGCGATGTCCTAGTCAAACTGGAAACAACTTTACAAAGTATGCTTCCCATGGGAATCGAACCCACGACCAGGTCACAGGGTAAGCGCCTAAACCACTTGAACACGGAGCCATGAATTTTAAAGACGGATTACATTCAGTTTTATTGTAAGATTTTTAAATAGATTTAATCTACCATTGGCGTAAGCTACCTCAATGGTCTAGTCTTAAGATCCATTTTCAGGTCGGGAAAAGTAGCATCCCGGAGTCTCGACTTGTGCCTGGATGATTTTGGTAGATATTTTGGGGTGAGAAATTATCAAATGACTACTTTTGCTCTGAGCAGAGCGGAATTCTTTCGAACAAATTCCGCAACCCTGGCAGGCACTGCAGCGGGCCCCATCTAATACGCTAACATCTCTTTGAAGCGCACGTGGAATATAAAGCGCCGTAAACCTGGACATGATCCTCATAAGATGGCGAGCCCCTATCGCTCGCCATCCGCAGGTCCATGCCTACGGTGGCCGGGGATCGTCGTGCGACTCCATGGAGTTTCTTGCACGTAATCACTTTCGTGCTCCATGGGATCTACTCTTTGGATGTGCAAATGCCGCGCTGGAAATAGGGTCGGTGAGTGTATTTTGTTGCAGAACAACTTGCTGCTCTTGTCGCTATTTGACTGATAGACCTTGACTATACAAAAGGACCTGTAACTGGTCTATTTGAAATAAAGTATATTGTATTTATACTCCCGAAGCACGAAAAGTCTTCTTCATATGGTTTACAGGGACTAAAACATGACCAGCAAAATATTTCTGTATAAATTCGTTTTCGGCATAACTAATATTTCAAATGCGAAAGTAATACCTGAACTTATTATTTATGCCTGCGGCTTCGCCTGCTTAACAAATTATATACTGAAACCTTCCCCGAGAACCACTCTATCCATTACTGAAAACAGCATGAAAATCAGTGCAGCAGTTTTTGAGTTTATCGCAAACACAGACAGACAGAGAGACGCGGCGTAGGACTTTGGTTTTATAATGTTTAGTGATAATTTACTTGGTTTCAAATACTGGATCAACGCGTCCAAAGGCGCAGGCAAACGCTAATAACAATACAGGGTGTAAGGGACAGCCCTCCACAAATTAACAGGGTGCAATCAGCTCCTTATTTTGAATCATATTCCAGTGGTTTTCTCAGGTTTTTTTTTCGTTTTTTCAATTTCATTGCTTTATTCAATGTAAAGTTACATTATCTATATGCATAACTCCATTAATGTAAATAACACTGCTAAAATGAAAAAAAAAACTAATGAACGACGCATGAAATCAGCTGTTAAACACGTGGCGCGAGCGCGGCTGTCCTTCCGAAAGCTCGCTGCGCTGCCGTTTGCTGCGTGCGTTTTGCAGAGGTAGCGATACATTGCGTGTGAGGTAATTAAACAAATCAGTTTTATTGGATTCCCATAAAGTTCCTGAAATAATTTCATGTACCGGTCAATTTAGTACGATATACTGAAATCACCCTATCAGTTTGTGGAGGGCTGTCCCTTACACCCTGTATAATTATGTATTCGAAAATCTTCAACTATCGTACAACTGCAACATAATATTCTACTTATTCAAAGTCTTGAAGCTTCAAAGTTTAAGTCAACGACTTGAAAGTGGGTTTAAAGTAATCTTGAAACTAACCAAGTAAAGAAATTATAGTGCGTCAATGTTTATCTTAGTTATGACTTGTAAAGGCTTAAGGGTGAAAGGAAGATTTACTGGGCAATGACTCCAAGTCTTCTTGCCATGTTGTCAACTCTGAAAGCTGAAAGTATTTACCTTCAACCCTCAACGTAAGCTAGATCATCAAGTTATCAAGGTACGTTAACGTTCGAGGTACAGACTGATTGCTCAGGTTACTTATTACATAAGTGATTTTCTTAGAAGACTTTTAAATTCAGATTACCAAGACATAGGGAAGCTGCCTCAGTTCAAAGTGGCCAATTAAATAAAATGGCAATTTTATAGGTGAAAAACTACAATCACTACATATTATAATCACTATTATAAAACAAAGTCCTCCGCCACGTCTGTCTGTTTTTCTGTTCGCGATAAACTCAAAAATTACTATATTGATTTTCAGTTTGTTTTCACCAGTAGATAGAGTGGTTCTTGTTACAAGTTTTTGTATACATTGGCTAAAATATAATGATATTGTTGGATTTGTCGGAAAAAATAAGTCGTACACTTAAGTGAAGCCGCGGGCATTTTTCTTTTTTTTTTGGGATGGGAAATCATCAAATGACTTCCTCCGCTCTGGGCGGAGCGGGAGGAAGTGTCAGACTTCTACTGAATAAAACCAGGTATCTCTTTCGCATAGACCCGCGACTCCGGCAGGCGTCGGCCCTTTCAGGCCCCTCTGTGTGCTGACTCTCTTTGAGGCGCGCGTGGAACACGAACGCGCCGTCGATACGGCCTGTCGTCAGGTGACGGACGGACGGCAAGCCACCCATAGATCACCGTCCATAGGCCCGCGCCTACGGTGGCCGTAGGTCACCAGGTGGCCTCCGACGCCCGCGGCGTTTACCATGGTGGCCGGGACGAGAGGTTTTGTCCCTCTCCCACTCCGCCACCTCCTTCGCTAGCATGACTGCTTTGCAGAAGGAGGTAGCCGCGGGCATCAGCTAGTGGTAAATACACGTAATTTAACTCTTGAATGTGGAGCAAGTTCTCAAAACATTAAATTTTATCAGCCTTACTACGTAGGAAGTTACGATCGTTTTTTAAGGTTTCAAAATCCCACAAATACGACACTCTATCATATCAAACCACATTCCTGAACTAACTAAAAATAGACTTTAGAGGTATCTATTTTCAAATTCTCTAACATCGCAATGTCAATGTCAGCTCGAAAACCCGTAAAACTGTGCAGGACGCGTCAAATTCATTTTGGCGTCTCGTATTTGCCGTGAAAAGCCCAAACTCTCATAACCCTGGCTGGATGTATTTTTACCTAAACCCTAAACGTAGGCTAAGATAAAAATTTATCCGGCTAACCGGCTCGACGTAAACTAAAGTGTCATGACTATTTTCTCTGAAAAGATGCACCAAATTTGTCCGGCAGGTTTTCACAAAAAGTACCAAAAAAACTAACATTTTATGGTTCCGTACCCGGATACCCAACGGAACCCTTATACTACCTAAATCTCCGCTGTTCGTCCGTCCGTCCGTCTGTCTTTCTAATAGCAGGCTGTTACTCAAGAACTACGGTTATTTAGGGCAGACAGTTGAAATGTTCACAAATTGTGTATTTCTATTGCCAAAAACATATTTACATTTTTATTTCTTCAGCATTTGCAAAATAGTTGAACAAACGTCATCTACAACTATTCTAAATCTCAAGTTGATATAATTAGTAGTTCTTGAGATATCCAGCTGTGACAGACGGACAGACTTAGTCACACCATAAGGGTTCCGTTTTACCATTTTGGTACGGAACCCTACATGAAACGTGTTTTTTGTGATGGTACGAAACCCTTCGTGTGAGGGTCTGCCCTGATCTAAGTAAACTACTTCCCACAATGTGCACCCCAGACATTGAATCATATTTTTTTAATTTAATTGATCCAACTTTCACCTTTTCTATTAATTTTAACCGTCTATTTATCGGATTTGTCTGTGCTGAATGAAGTATTTACCGCTCTTTTATTTTACCTATGACAATTTCCTGTCTTTTGATTAAAAAAATACTTGAAATTCTTGAAGCCTTGACATCACAAACAGCTTTCTCCAAAACTTCAAGTCATCGAACATTCAATTTTATCCCACTTCGGCCGGTCGTTGCAAATTGGATCAAATAAACGTTTCACGGTTCACGTAGGAATAGCTTGAACTGAAAAACGTTCGAAGCGTAGAAAAACGAGTCGCATCACTAATACAGTTCAAATATCTAGCTTATAGGTATCTGACGGGCCACCAAAAATCCAGTCCGCTTCAAAAAGCTGCCGTGAAAAAAAAAACTGGCCGAAAACTCTTTTTTACAAAAAATCTCAATTCACCCGTTTGTTTTTATCGCAGGCGGGACGGCCGGTCGATTCTGTAAACACGGCGAAGTGAAAGTGAGTGACAAAGTCAGCTGTCAGCGATGCTAGGGATAGACGAAATGTTACATTTCCAATCTTATCGACATCGACAATCGAGTTTTGCAATAATAATTTATTTTTATTTACAAGAAAAAGCTATTGAATATTTCACAATGAAATCAAAACTGCTATTCACGAGTCTAAAAATAAATAGGTAGGTTACCTACCTAATTAAGATTATTTACTTCTAACGGGATTTCATACTAGCTAATCCTTATTCTTGGAAATTATAGATAATAAACTAATTTAAAAACTGAACTTTATAAGCCAAAGACGCATACCTCATTTTGCGCATGCGTGGATTAGTAGAGGAAACAGCTGCTTAAAAAAAGAATTCCAACCAAACATTTTTGAATCGCGAATTGTACCTATCTAATGAATTTTATGTATTGTACCAGCCAAGTTACTTACCCAATCGTTGCCAAAATTACCCATGTACCTAAGTATTGTTGTGCTCATCCTCACCAGTCACCACATAATTACCTACCTACATGTTTTGTGCACATCGCCGCAAAAAAGCATGTTAGACCTCAATGCAAAGTGCATTGCGCATGCGTAGAGTCACAGAGTGACAATTGAAACGAGCGAAGTGTTCCCTTCACCGAATTCCGCCGATTTTAAGGCAGGTGAGGGGAACACGCGATCGTTCCCGGTGGGCATTCTTTTTTTAAACGTTGAATCTTCCATGATAGCTAAATGACAATTCAAACGCGTGAAGTGTTCCCTTCACCGTATTCCGCTGACTATAAGGCAGGTGCGGGATCACGCGAACGTTCCCTTCACCCAACCCAACGGGTGCCCACCCGTTGACAGCGCGGGCATTTTTAAATCATTGAATACCTACCTATAGCGAAGTTTTATTCAAAGCTTTCAGATCGTTTACGGTATAAATGTTATTTTTATATTTTTAAATAGGTAGTCACTTTTGTACCAAGCTACTTTTTTCCTAAAGCAGGCAATCAATAAAGGGGGTGTGTGTTTAAACAATAAATAAGATTTTAAAACTCGGTTTGGTGGAATTAAACTCGTCAGATTTATGCATGCTAGCAATTATTGAGATATTTTAACAATGTAACAACAACAAAATTCGGACGCCTACGTCGGCCGCACGCGTGGCTGATTGACGAAGTGAGGACCACGCGTGTGTTCCGAAATATAACTCAGTCATGAATCCAACGCCAAATATTGTTTGTACCGGTGAGACAAGTGTGACGTAAATAGTAGTACCAAGCGTGCTTGTGTGCATGAGACTTTGAGGATTTTTTTATTGAATCAATAGCTATCCCTCTAGAACCTTCCCCTGACATTAACGGATACAACAAAAAGAGAAAGCGGCCAGCCGTTCACGCGTGATGCGATGACCAAAAGAAATAGGGATTAATCTATATATAAATAGGTTTGTAATATTTTCAATAATGATTACTGTAAACGAGCACAAACACTATTCTCACTCAATATGGCGTCAATTTATGACGTCAACACACTGGCCAGCATATTTCGGAACGAATCAACAGTATGGCGTCGTCGGATTCATTTCGTCATGAGCACTGGCCAGTTTACTGGGTTATATCACAGTTATATTATTATTTCGGAACACACGGGTGACCGCACTGACAGCACAGTCGCCAGCACATCACGCTATCCGAAACTGTCAAATTTTTCCGATCTAATTTTAACCCAATCGCTTTAGCAATAAGGTTGAAAATCCAACAAAGAAATTTGACAGATTGTTGTAGCTTGATGTGCTGGCGACTGTACGTGGCGCTCACTCGGTGAACGATCAAACCATAGAGTAATAAGGGTATTTTGAATAATGAATAGTGTACACAAATGGATCCACAGACAAATTTGGTATTAGTATGCTACAGCGTGCAAACTTAGTGAAAATACACATCTAGCTGCTTTTTATATGGCTTACTGATACGCATAGGTTCAACTGATTAATAAAAAAAGCCTGATTTCATAAAAAAAGCGGCCGAAGCATGAGTAATGCGTGGCTATGCGTTTCACTCAAGGTAACTCATTCTCGTAGTGTCTATGGAAACGCGTGACCAGTGACAGTTAGGTAGGTACCTACCTCATCACCTACAAAAAGGTGACAAATAATGTGAACTTTATTTTGGGATTTTTTGAGTTGAGTGGGTGTTCTTCTGACGTAGGTACCATCTGCTGCATAATCAATCCTTTCACTTGATAATTTGCCGGTATAAGAACCACCTGAAAACTTTAGTTTTCACCTCAAAGCTCCACTTGAAAAACACATTTCGGGAAAACTATATTTGTGTATCTTTAATTACAACTTCAGTTCTGTGATATGTAGTAGGTCATCGATGCTAACTTCTTTTGTATAGGTACATGTAGTAAAACCTTATCATGTACCTACATGCATAATTATTTAGGACCATAATCATTTATCTGGTTTATATCAACCTTATTTAAATCTAAGCAATATTGCCTATCTTTTGTGCTTGGTGAGAACAGAAATAAATCAATAACTGGCGAAATTACAATTTTACTCATTTTTGAACACATCAAAGGATTGATATAAATGAAAACTAATACATTCTTTTGGATTGCATGCTAAGTCTTCATATTCTTGAATTTCTGCTGAGGTGCCAATAGCAAAAACATATCTGGATACACGGGGTCAGCGGCTGCCTCAAGCTGAAAACAATGCATAAACATTAATCAATATTATTTTAATCTATTAGAACTGCTTGAAAATTTTATCATTGAAATACCTCAAGTTAATGCAGTTCTTAGTTTTAATAAATACGCAAATCAGTCACATGTTATCAGTGTCTGATCCTAATCTATGCATCACATCATAATCGTATCCGCCAAAACAAAACCACTGCTGGAGATAGGCCTCTCCGGAGTATCCCCACAACGACCAGTCCTGTGCATCTCACATCCATCGGCTACCTGCAACCTTCACCAGGTCATCAGTCCACCTTGTGTCGGTCCCATCGACCATCCGTTCTGCGAGCAATTTGCCCTGCTAACTGCCACTTTAGTTTCCACATCCATCACGTGGAACTATGTTATTCCTAGATTGGATTTACATTTTTTCTTAGGTCTCCAATGCATGGTGCATGAAAGTACATGTTTCCTCAGCTGCTGTTAAGCGAAGATGGAGCCCGCTTGCCTGAAAGTAACCTATTCACCCTAGACTTACAACGCACCTACTTTGTAGCTATCAGGAAACACAGATCTCAGCAGGGAATTCCACACCTTAGCTGTACACACTATAAAATATGTTCCTAAAACGGTTTGTGCCGCCACCAGGTACCGGTGGCGCATCGCCGTTCGTCTTGCTTCACAGATCATCATCTGAAAATCATAACACAATGAGATCACAATCATGGCGAAATGCTTTAATACAAAATATGCTGTTTGAATTGAATGTAATGCATGTCAAGTAGTGTGCACCTTGCGTGCGTACCTATAATCTAGATCTAAGCGTATGCGAAGTCACAATAATTCCATTCCAAATATTATTTGGCTTAGTACATTTAGACATCACATCTTTATCACATCTTGGAAATTAATTACTGTCGTTTCGATTCGGTTCTAAACACAATTGCGAACATCAAACATTTGACAGTGATTATTACTTATAATCATTAACAATCCAATCTTGGAGAACTGAATTTTAAGCTGATTCATATTTTGTTTTAGCATCGCGCCGACATTAATTCGAAACTTTCATATCAGGCTATCAACGACGGGCTGAGTATATTTTTGAAATTTTGCTGTTTTGGCTACTAAGGTCTTTAAGCATCTAATTTTATCAAATTAATTTATGCCCTTTCCCACAGAATTATAAAAATACACTTATCGGATAAAGATTACTACTCTTACTACTTAATAAATTAATGGATGACATTTAGATTATGTCGAATATTTAGAATATGCATAGATGTAATATAATAGTAAAAGGAGGATCGAAAACGTACTAAAAGCGAAATACCGATTTTAAAGATTTTTTTTTCAATCAGTTGAGGAGTTATTTATTTTGTTTGTACCTATTTAGATTTTCATCAGTTTGTTTTGCATAGTCTTTTTTATTTATAAATACTGTATTTACGATTTGTTTTTTAACTACGCTTTGTTGATTCCAAATGCGGCCCGAGTCTGCTATTACAATAGTGTCAGAATGGTCGATCACTGATTTCAAAATGGTTGATTTTGACAGTTTGTTAATCTACTAACATAATGGCATCATAATGGCGTCATTATGACATTCCAATGATCAATCACTGACACGCCATTGAAAGAAAGCCATACGAATGGTAATCTCGTACATAATGACAGATTTAGTATTTACGAACTTCTCACTACTTCAGATTGCTTATAACACTAATAAATAATATGTAAAACTAAATATAAATAGAATCTGGCATGAATAATGCTCAACTTTAGCTCGGTTTTATAATAATGGCAATACGGCATTCCTACCGCAATTCTTTTATGAGACCATTGACGTTCCACTGACCGGCCACTGACGTGCCAGTGACCGTGCGATTATGAATTTAGCAGATTACGAACTTTTAGCAAAATGACAATGGCATGACAATGGGATCGTGTCGGAATGACAAATTTATAAAAATAGCAGACTCGGGCCCCTGGTCTGTTGCGCTTCTGACAGCAGCCAAAATGTTGTGACAGAAGCCTTCTGTCATAATAATTCCGTCCTTTAAAATAACGAAAGCAATCTGATTGGGTGTGGATTGGATCGTTACAGATTTTGAATTATTTTTAGTTGGTAGTTGGGGTGTAGTTTTTATTTTGTTTCACAGTGGATTTTTGTGAGTAAGTACCACAAACCAGAATTATTAGGAATTTATTAATTTTATTAATTAATTTATTAATTATAAATTATTAGAATAAAAACACATATAAGCCGATGCAATAAAGAAAGGAATCTTAAATGGCGTCTTGTACTTGCGTTGACAGATAGTACAGTTGACAAATAAATTAGACCTGTATTGTATACAAACCTATGATCCACAATAAATATATTGAATTGAATTGAATTGAATTGAATTGAAATTTTTCAAGTCGAAGACATTTTTCAAATTAAATAATAAAAACATGACCGGGTCGTATTTATTTCAAACTAGCTCCTGCTAGTGGCTTATCGCGCGTGCTAAAGTTGAAAAATCTAAAGGCACGTGGAGCAATCTATTATTATAAGATCGTTATTGTTGTTTTCATCGGAAACAGTAAGAAATTTCTTCAGGATGAATTTTCCGTTTCTGAACACCTGACAACATAAAACAAAAAGAGGATCCTTAAAAAGATGTTGGTAAAAATTTGTTGTACAAAAACCACACCTAAATTTCAATAAAAGACTGATGATTTTTTCTGCCTACGGTACGCGCGAGAGTGAGTAGAGACGGCACTAGTGTGCAAGCGAGAAAACATGATAAGCACCGCCATTTAAGATTCCTTTCTTTAATGAACCGGGTTTTACCTTCATCCACTTTTTTTTGGTTTTAGTAGCACTGCCCAAACCGTTAAGTTTGGACGTTACTTCTTCCCAAAACCGTTGGGTATTGAAACGAGCATTGGCGATGTTTTTGTGCCCTCTTGCGATATCGGGTTCGGCCTCCATTATCTCTACTAAGGCAACAAAGTGAACCTCGGTTGCCGGACATGAACGAGATGAACAAGAACAAAATATATACATTAGATGAATTTATTAGTATTGAAAAACAAAATCTTATAGGTAGGTTAGTACTTATTGCAATATTACTTAAAACTTTATGAGTGTATGTAAAAATCTGTCGAAAATGCATACTTACTCCATTTTTACGGGATTGAAGAATAAAAGAACACGAAGCAACTTTTTTTTTCAATTATTGGCGCGAACACGCTGCTCAACCGCTCACAAGAATAAAAGAACGCCAAAAGAATACGTAGCAACTTTTTTTTTTCATTATTGGCGCGAATTTGCTGCTCATTCGCTCACGGCTCACCTTTTTTTTTAAATATGTAATATTACGATCATTTTATTTTTTCGGGCTATTCCAGTGACTTCCTGAATCCATGGCCGCGGATCATTCGATCATTGCATTAATTATTTTTTAAAGAAAACAGTGAATATTCCTGCGAGTTTCGGATTTATTTATTAAAATATGTGTGAGCATCATAAATGCGTGTAGAATCTTTCATTATGTAAAATATAATATTATTCAATTTTTTACTTATACTATACTATATTTATGAACTGAAAATGTAAATTTCAAAAAAATTCAACCGAATTGATAACCTCCTCCTTTTTGGGAAGTCGGTTAAAAATAAATTAATTAAAAAAATAGATGCTTAAAGACCTTAGTAGCCAAGACAGCAAAATCTCAAAAAAAATCTCTACTCGTCGCTGATTGGCTGTTATGAAAGTTTCGAACTTTCGAATCGAAACAAACAAAATACGTCGGTGCGACGTGCGACTGCGATGAAAGTTATAATCCGCTAGGTTATTGTGTTCTGTGGTTATAATATAACTAAAGAAAACAAATGAATTAGCTTAGAATTCAGTTCTCCAAGTTTCAACTGTTAATGATTATAAGTGATAATCACTATCAAATGTGTGACGTTCGCAAATGTGTTTAAAACCGAATCGAAACGACACAAATTTCCTAGATGTTATAATATTGTACCTATAGTACATTCGATCGTGGTTCATGTACTAAGCCAAATATTTGGAAAGGAATTATTGTGGCTACGGATACGCTTAAATCTAGATTATAGGTAGGTACGCACGCAAGGTGCAAACTACTTGACATGCATGGCTTTCAGCATAAAATAAAGTATTTTGACACGATTGTAATCTTATTAATTAAGTGTTATGATTTTCAGACGATGATCTGTGAAGCAAGACGAACGGCGATGCGCCACCGGTACATGGTGGACATCCAGGTGTGGAATTCCCTGCCGGAATCTGTGTTTCCTGATAGCTACAATGTAGGTGTGTTGTATGTCAAGGGTGAATAGGTTACTTTTAGGCAAGCGTGCTCCATCTTCGCTTACCATCAGGTGAGAAAATAATGTACTTTCACGTATACCATGCATTGGAGACCTAAGAAAAATTGTAAATATTGTAATTCCGATCTAGGAATAACATTGTTCCATGTGATGGATGTGGCTCGCAGAACGGATGGTCGATGGGGCCTACATAAGGTGGGTTGATGACCTGGTGAAGGTTACAGGTAGCCAATGGATGCGAGACGCACGGAGGCGACGCTTCGGAGTGGCCTATCTCCAGTAGTGGATGTGTTTTGGCTGATATTATGATGAAGATGATGATTGTGATGGATGGATTAGGATCAGACACTGATAACATGTGACTGATTTGCGTATTTATTAAAACTAAGAACTGCATTAACTTGAGGTATTTCAATGATAAAATTTTCAAGCAGTCCTAATAGATTAAAATAATGATTAAGAACCGAATCGAAACGACAGTAATTAATTTCCAAGATGTGATATTATAGGTACCTACATTCAATAGTGGTCTAAATGTACTAAGCCAAATAATATTTGGAATGGAATTATTGTGACTTCGCATACGCATATATCTAGATTATAGGTACGCACGCAAGGTGCACACTACTTGACATGCATTACATTCAATTCAAACAGCATATTTTGTATTAAAGCATTTCGCCATGATTGTGATCTCATTGTGTTATGATTTTCAGATGATGATCTGTGAAGCAAGACGAACGGCGATGCGCCACCGGTACCTGGTGGCGGCACAAACCGTTTTAGGAACATATTTTATAGTGTGTACAGCTAAGGTGTGGAATTCCCTGCTGAGATCTGTGTTTCCTGATAGCTACAAAGTAGGTGCGTTGTAAGTCTAGGGTGAATAGGTTACTTTCAGGCAAGCGGGCTCCATCTTCGCTTAACAGCAGCTGAGGAAACATGTACTTTCATGCACCATGCATTGGAGACCTAAGAAAAAATGTAAATCCAATCTAGGAATAACATAGTTCCACGTGATGGATGTGGAAACTAAAGTGGCAGTTAGCAGGGCAAATTGCTCGCAGAACGGATGGTCGATGGGACCGACACAAGGTGGACTGATGACCTGGTGAAGGTTGCAGGTAGCCGATGGATGTGAGATGCACAGGACTGGTCGTTGTGGGGATACTCCGGAGAGGCCTATCTCCAGCAGTGGTTTTGTTTTGGCGGATATGATTATGATGTGATGCATAGATTAGGATCAGACACTGATAACATGTGACTGATTTGCGTATTTATTAAAACTAAGAACTGCATTAACTTGAGGTATTTCAATGATAAAATTTTCAAGCAGTTCTAATAGATTATAATAATATTGATTAATGTTTATGCATTGTTTTCAGCTTGAGGCAGCCGCTGACCCCGTGTATCCAGATATGTTTTTGCTATTGGCACCTCAGCAGAAATTCAAGAATATGAAGACTTAGCATGCAATCCAAAAGAATGTATTAGTTTTCATTTATATCAATCCTTTGATGTGTTCAAAAATGAGTAAAATTGTAATTTCGCCAGTTATTGATTTATTTCTGTTCTCACCAAGCACAAAAGATAGGCAATATTGCTTAGATTTAAATAAGGTTGATATAAACCAGATAAATGATTATGGTCCTAAATAATTATGCATGTAGGTACATGATAAGGTTTTACTACATGTACCTATACAAAAGAAGTTAGCATCGATGACCTACTACATATCACAGAACTGAAGTTGTAATTAAAGATACACAAATATAGTTTTCCCGAAATGTGTTTTTCAAGTGGAGCTTTGAGGTGAAAACTAAAGTTTTCAGGTGGTTCTTATACCGGCAAATTATCAAGTGAAAGGATTGATTATGCAGCAGATGGTACCTACGTCAGAAGAACACCCACTCAACTCAAAAAATCCCAAAATAAAGTTCACATTATTTGTCACCTTTTTGTAGGTGATGAGGTAGGTACCTACCTAACTGTCACTGGTCACGCGTTTCCATAGACACTACGAGAATGAGTTACCTTGAGTGAAACGCATAGCCACGCATTACTCATGCTTCGGCCGCTTTTTTTATGAAATCAGGCTTTTTTTATTAATCAGTTGAACCTATGCGTATCAGTAAGCCATATAAAAAGCAGCTAGATGTGTATTTTCACTAAGTTTGCACGCTGTAGCATACTAATACCAAATTTGTCTGTGGATCCATTTGTGTACACTATTCATTATTCAAAATACCCTTATTACTCTATGGTTTGATCGTTCACCGAGTGAGCGCCACGTACAGTCGCCAGCACATCAAGCTACAACAATCTGTCAAATTTCTTTGTTGGATTTTCAACCTTATTGCTAAAGCGATTGGGTTAAAATTAGATCGGAAAAATTTGACAGTTTCGGATAGCGTGATGTGCTGGCGACTGTGCTGTCAGTGCGGTCACCCGTGTGTTCCGAAATAATAATATAACTGTGATATAACCCAGTAAACTGGCCAGTGCTCATGACGAAATGAATCCGACGACGCCATACTGTTGATTCGTTCCGAAATATGCTGGCCAGTGTGTTGACGTCATAAATTGACGCCATATTGAGTGAGAATAGTGTTTGTGCTCGTTTACAGTAATCATTATTGAAAATATTACAAACCTATTTATATATAGATTAATCCCTATTTCTTTTGGTCATCGCATCACGCGTGAACGGCTGGCCGCTTTCTCTTTTTGTTGTATCCGTTAATGTCAGGGGAAGGTTCTAGAGGGATAGCTATTGATTCAATAAAAAAATCCTCAAAGTCTCATGCACACAAGCACGCTTGGTACTACTATTTACGTCACACTTGTCTCACCGGTACAAACAATATTTGGCGTTGGATTCATGACTGAGTTATATTTCGGAACACACGCGTGGTCCTCACTTCGTCAATCAGCCACGCGTGCGGCCGACGTAGGCGTCCGAATTTTGTTGTTGTTACATTGTTAAAATATCTCAATAATTGCTAGCATGCATAAATCTGACGAGTTTAATTCCACCAAACCGAGTTTTAAAATCTTATTTATTGTTTAAACACACACCCCCTTTATTGATTGCCTGCTTTAGGAAAAAAGTAGCTTGGTACAAAAGTGACTACCTATTTAAAAATATAAAAATAACATTTATACCGTAAACGATCTGAAAGCTTTGAATAAAACTTCGCTATAGGTAGGTATTCAATGATTTAAAAATGCCCGCGCTGTCAACGGGTGGGCACCCGTTGGGTTGGGTGAAGGGAACGTTCGCGTGATCCCGCACCTGCCTTATAGTCAGCGGAATACGGTGAAGGGAACACTTCACGCGTTTGAATTGTCATTTAGCTATCATGGAAGATTCAACGTTTAAAAAAAGAATGCCCACGGGGAACGATCGCGTGTTCCCCTCACCTGCCTTAAAATCGGCGGAATTCGGTGAAGGGAACACTTCGCTCGTTTCAATTGTCACTCTGTGACTCTACGCATGCGCAATGCACTTTGCATTGAGGTCTAACATGCTTTTTTGCGGCGATGTGCACAAAACATGTAGGTAGGTAATTATGTGGTGACTGGTGAGGATGAGCACAACAATACTTAGGTACATGGGTAATTTTGGCAACGATTGGGTAAGTAACTTGGCTGGTACAATAGGTACATAATATTCATTAGATACCACCTATACAATCCGGAATTCAAAAATTGTTTTTTCTTGTGTCTTTTATTACCTAATATTAAAATGTAGGTATTTAGATGTAGCATTCAATTCAGTAAACTCAAGTATCGATATAATTCTCTGATATATTAATCAATCACTAGCATTTTTGACAGCTAACTTCATCCCGTGATCACTACACCCAAGCCTTCACTTCGACATGTTAACAGAATCGCACTGCGGGTTGGGACACTTTATTTTTTACAATTTTGTCCTGTACGAGTACGTATGTGTGTTGGAATCACAAAAATTGAACGGAACGATGGCAACGCGAACGGTGCTCTTTTTTTTCATTGGCAACATCGATGCTTTGCTGTCAACTGATAGGAATGGTCTTTTAGAGAACGGTTCTTGTTATTTTGGTAGTTCTGAATATTTATAAATCAAAAGTGGATGCTTGGGTATCTTGCGTTCTTAGAAAAAATAAATTATTGTCTTTTTTTTCGGATATTTTGGGAAGTATTTCCACAAACTCTTACTACTATTTTTACACCCATTACCTGTACACCAGCTGTGGACTAGTACTAATATTTTGACGTATAGTAACGAAGACTTAGAAAAATTTCACCAAAATCCATCGCCTAATCGAGCCTTCGGGACGCGGTGGGATGTGGCAATAGTAGGGTGGGGGAACACTATGGTACAACTCAAGAGCATCGATCTTGACCTCAAGGCCATTGACTTAGAGGTGAACGTCAAAATTCCAAAACTCCGCTATTCTCACTAACCTTGAACGCATGGACATTGACCTTGAAGTCAAGGTCAAATTACTGAAGGTCAAAATAAGCTATTCTCCTGAAGTTGCCAACCTTGAAGTCACTGTCCTTGACCTTGAGATCAAGGTTGAAATTTTGAAAACCAAGATCCGTGATTCTCAGGAGCAGTAATAGGACAATATTCATGGTGTCCTTGAGGTCAAGGTCAAATGACATAAGGGTCAAGTTCAAGTGACTTTGAGGTCAAGGTCAAGGTCAAGTGATTCCGGAGGTTATATCGACGCACCACCCAGAAGTAGGAGCCTACGTCTGGGTGGTTTAAAATGGAATAACCACGAAGGGGATGGCGGGGTCTTCCAGACCCCACGATCCTCTTCTAATCTAACCTATCCGAGTCGGGATGCTCCATGTTCCGAGCTCGCTTCGCTTACTCTTGTATCCTAAATTCTCCTGGTACAGGAATATTGCATTTTGTAACCGATCCTTTCGCCTTCGACATCGTTTTTACAAAAAATGGTTGGTCGAAGACAAAAGTCACCCAGATGCTTTTTGCCTTATTTTTAGGTGTTATATACGATAGAATCACGAAACCAACGATTTGAGAAAAATAAAAACAGTTTTTTTTTAAGTCCCTGACGCCTTTATAATGGAATCCCTTCGACATCGTTTTTACGACAAACGGTTGGTCGGGGACAAAAATCACTCGGATGCTTTTCGCCTTATTTTTAGGTGTTCTATGCGATAGAATCGAGAAAATAAACAATTTACCAGAAAAAAAAGATTAATGCAAACATTTTTTGTCTTTTTTCCTCGTGTGTGTCCCGTTACGTATACTCCAAACCCCTCTGGGCTTTGTTAATAAAAATATGTCTCATAAATAAGTACATTACGTACTTACAATCAGTATCTGACATGCATAATGTGACCTTTTAGAATTAAGAAATCAGTTTTTCATGGCCGTCTCAATTTTTGTTGTTACATTCCCAACATCATAGAAAAATGATCGTCTTTACAAAACAAAAAGCAATATTTTGCACCAAAACGTATTCTGATAGGTAGGTACTACCCGAAATCACAATTTGTAGATATAGGCAAAAGGAATCATTTGTATTGATTTGCAAAATAGATATCCGAAATAAAACTTGAAGCCTTTACAAATATCAGAAAAACGCCGCAAGCATTGCCAATTTGTCGAAGTTGATTTTATTCCTGTGAAGTTCGCTTGCTAATAGCAACTATATTCCAAAGCGATGGAGTCTTTATTCGAATGGGGTCAAAGAGTTAAAGAGGGTGAATTTGCGGTAAAGAGCCATGGGCTGTAAATACAAACTGTTCGTAATCTGAGATTGCTTCGACTTGAAGTTGAAGAGTATTGCTATTAGATATATTATATGAATGCTTATAACCTTTTAGAAGACGTAGGTAGTTCAGCCTTTGAACTTCCGATAGCTAATACCTATATTTTGCAGAGTGCATTTCGATTACCAGATAAAAGCTGTCATCAAGATACATTTATAGAACTTACAAATTGTTTAGGAATAAACAACTTTGCGATTACTCTAAGAACTAAATTTTTCCTTTATTCGAATAAAAAATGAATTGAATGCATATTTCACCATAAACTGAAATTTTGCGTGAAATTGTAAACTATTTCTCTAACTAAGACACGGATAGAATGGAAACTATTGAACTTGGATGGGATATATATTACACTTATATAAAACGATTTTTTCATAATCTTTCGAGAAAATATAATCCAATCAAGATTTGTAACAATCTTACGGAGCCTGCCATTTTCCAGTGAGGCATATAAGTAATTACATGTTAGCCCACACACAAATGTTTTTTTGATCAAAACGGTAAGATAAAGTTAACTTAATTTTTTTTTTTGTGTGCGATTAGAACTTAAAAAGAACCTATTAGGTCTTTAAAAGTTAGATTAATAATTTATTATATACCTACAGCTATAATTTTTCTACTAATGTAATAAATGCGAAAGTTTTTGAGGATGTATAGATGGACATTTGGTACTCGGATGTGGTTTGATGTCTCTTACACTCTGTATTTTATTATAAAAAATAGGGCTCCGTAAGAAAAATCATCATTTTAGAAGTGTACCCTTTCAAACAATAGTTATCTAAGTCAAAGACTCCAAGAGCGCGCGTTTTTGCCGCGAAACAGATTTTCCAACTACTCCAAGTGCGTAAACAGTTGAATTTGAACCCTAATCCATAAAAAATATACTCACATCAACACACTTATTGTCTAGATCGTGAATAAGACGGGAACGGGATGGTGGTTGGATACCCTCTATTTCATACTGTCTCCAGTATAAAAATCCAATGACCATCCCCCCTCACATTTAATTACTGATTTCATTTGCATTAGGTGTGCTTAAATAATGTAACAAAATAATAATAGATTTTGTGATTGTGAAGATTCGTTAACACACTCGTACCACAGTGCACAGTGTGTCAAAAACCCGAAAAAAGTGCAGTATTCCTTTTTTATGGATTTATCCGAATAGTAATTCTAAGCGTGCCAAAATTCTAAATGTGCTGAACCCTTGTTACTCTTCTACGTCAGAATGCCTGAAATTTCCTTCATGAAATTTGCCACAGAGGTAGATTATAGTATGGAATAACAATTAGGGTATATTTTTATAATTTTTCGAGCAGAGCCGCGACTGACAGCTAGTTATAAAACATGCAGAAAAATAAACAGTTATGGAGCTGATCAAAACCACACAAGGTCTCCGAGGACACGTCCGGTGATGACCCAATCTTTACATCAAGAACTCCAATTTACCCTGTAATCAGGAGTTCGCTCTGGCCTTCGTTACTTTTATATGTAAATGACTATCAGTGTATTATGCAGTGGAAATGGTCCAGTTGGCTCGACAACCCGCAAACTGGTAAACTATTAATTGGGCGACTGGGAGCGAACTATTTGGATTACAGATTCAGCGAGCTACAGCCTTTACTGGTTGTCTTTAGTTTTCCAATGCAAATACCGCTGTACTACGCAGCTACATGTAAGTTAGTAGACTGTAGTCTTGCACAGTTAGGGCTAAATGGTTTTCGTGGGATTCGATTTTCTACGAAACATAATTAAACACATTATACGAAACGCATCCAGCTATTTTAACAGACATTCTTAATTCAAAATTAAGTGATTTTGAATAAGAATGTCTGTTTAAATAGCTGTGGATATTTTTTTGTTGTGGCAATTTTTGTTTGGTCTTAAATATCATGTGTTAACTGCGTATAAATCTTATTATTTATTTTCAGCCTTTTTTGCCCCACTTGATTACAAAAGCCTTTCATTCTACCTAGAGAGATGTCCAACAATATTCCACGAAAAAGAAACTTTATTTCATAAGAACACTTGTAACTTATTGTACCACTGCCTGTTGCCTCTAAATAAACTGTCAACCATATTTGTTTTCTTTTTACTATTGATAGGCACATGTTTGTCCACTATCTCACCTGATGGTAAGCGATTTAGCGGTCGAAGAAGGACCACGCTTGCCTAGATATTTTTTGGCAAGTAAGAGTGCTCCATCTTCGAATATATCATCGCTACTACCTGAATATGTACTAGAGTGAAGATACTTGACTTAAAAACTCCCAGGTTAATAGCTATCAGGAAACACGAGTCTGTGTTTGGCAGTGCTTGCTTTCCAAGATTATTTTACTGGGTTGGCTGATTGGGTTATTTTACTAAGATAACCCAATCATAAGGTCACTTTATAAAAGTCATAGAACTGCAGCCATCCCTCCAAATAAATATTGATCAAAACTGAATATCTCATGCAAGGTTCTTACAAAGTTGGGAGAACTTTACAGCCAGCAAGCTCGTCCAATCTTCAAAGTTAGCCCGATATGAGGTACCGAGCGTTATCTCGGGACGTGCACGGAAACTTACGAACATTCACGGAAACTTACGAATGTTTACGGAAACTTACGAACATTCGGGGTTGGATGACTTGAGACTGTTTGATTTATGTCCTTTGACATGCAGGAAAATAGAGAACGACAATTTTTTTTAGTTTAACTAATTTGTTGGTATTTTTACAAAAAATAGGATTTTTTGTGTCTCATGAATTCCTTTAGTCTCACCCCTATGATAAAACCCATGCAGTGTATAGGATAGATTACTATTGCATGGGTTTTATCCATTTGGATAGACATACTTGTACCTACAGTACACCCCTGCGTACCCCAAGTTTTCCAAGCGAATCGTTATTGCTCTGCGTTGTTGCTGTGATAATATCGAAATTGTTATTTACTAGCCAATGCCCGTGACTTCGTTTGCTCATATCCGCGTTTTTCCTGTTTCTGTAAGAATTTCCCGACAAATTATAAACCTTCCTCTTGAATTACTCTATCTATTGCTGAAAACTACATTACGATCCGTTGAGCAGTTCAAAAGATCTAAGCGAACAGACAGCGAGCGGAAGCGACTTCATTATATACCCCACTGATGCACGTGGCTTTGCCCGTTTGACAAATTATATACTAAAACCTTCTTCGAAAACCACTCTATCCATTGGTAAAAACAGCATGAAAATCGGTGCAGTAGTTTTTGAGTTTATCGCGAACAGACACACAGACAGCCGCGGCGCAGGCCTTTGTTTTATAATAATATGTAGTGATAGTGATATACTAAAACTTTTCTCGAAAACCACTCTATCCATTGTTAAAACAGCATGAAAATCGGTGTAGTAGTTTTTTATTTAATCACGAATGGACGGACAGACACACAGACAGACGTGGCGGAGGACTTCGTTTTATAATATGTAGAGATATACTAAAACCTTTCTCGAGAACCACTCTTTCCATTGGTGAAAACAGCATGAAAATCGGTGCAGTTGTTTTTGAGTTTATCGCGAACAGGCAGACAGGCAGACAGGCGCGGCGGAAGACTTTGTCTTATAATATTTAGTGATAAGGTACCATCCACCAGCATGCTTTTTTAAAATTATTTCTCACACAATTACTAAAAATGCTATTACAACCTATAACTTTTAAAGCTCTAAAGCCACGTTGTTTTCATAAAGCCCCCAAAAGTAAACCAAATCACATTAATCTCTTCTCATTGTTCACACCGCTGCCAAATCTAGAACAAACATCTGAAACAACAATAAAATTAAAAACAACGAATTCAATTTCATGCTCAATTTCTGACAGAATTAATATGAGAAGAGCCTCCTCAAAAATCATCTCCTTCCTACAATTCTGTTAAGGGAAACAAAGTGATAAATTGCAAAGTATTTATTTACTCAGTACATGAGTAATGTTTCCTCTCCAGCCAGGAATAAGTCAGGCTCTACTGACTGGGGGAAATGACGTAATGTGTCACCGTACTTTGAGGAACATTGGGACTCTTTCTCGGTAAGGGTTGTGTTTCACGGTACCTACATATTTGTGTTCATACTTTAAGCTTCAGTTTCTGCAGCTAAATTTAATCCCGTTTGTTCAAAAAATTTTTGGAGTGTATTTTTTGTTAAATTCGTCTGCGTCTGTGTTTTCGAACGCATACAACCCTAATCTCTTCAAAGTTAGAGTGAACAAGCTTTTTCTGGGAAAGCTCGCTCCATTGTCAACTTTGTCTCTGTCAAGGCAAACCAAGACCTAGACCGGAGTCAAGAGGAAACCCATCTCAAAAAAAAAAAATGTTTCTTGAAAGGTACTTTAAATTTTGTAGTAATAGCATCGTTTTGGAAATTTATAGTGCCAATACGGTCTCTCAATAAAGTTTCTTTGAAGTCCTTAGCCGAATTCGTGTGTGTGGTGGTGAATAAAGTCCCTGAATGGAAAACTATCAGAAAAGAATCACCAGGCCGGTAATGTTGATAAAACCTGCAACAAGCTTGCATTCAAGTTGCAGTTGCAGTTCTCGATCCTACCCTACAATGTAATTAAACTTGGATGAGAGTCACTTACAGGTAGTAACTTAGTTGCGGAATTTGTTCAAAACCGTCACCGCGGCCCTAGAATGCAAAGGGCATTTGGACGAATTGGGACAGTCTTCTTCTTGTGTGTGTAGTAATGTCTTACGACCCCAAACACCCCAGTATTAGACTTTCTAAATCACCTCAAGGGCCTCTGACATGGTTATTTGACGGCCGGGACCAACGGCTAGTACTTTCATTCTTTTTTTTTATGCAAAACGGGGAAACTCTTCGCCCAAATCTCACCTGATGGAAAGTGATGATTAGGCCGAAGATGGAAGCGAGTTTCACCCGGAATCCTCTTACACAGAGGAACTGGCTATCATACCTCTAACTGTCGGAACACAACAATGCTGTTAACATAGTTGTTATGGCGACAGACTTAGATATGATGGTGGTAGCTTGCCAGGCGGACTTAGAACAAGTCCTACCACCAACCAAACCGAGCAAAAAATTTGCCTCCGCTGGGAATCGAACCCGGGACCTCTGGGTCTGAATCAGGTGGTATAACCACTAGACCACGGAGGCGGTTAGTGTCACCTGTTTAGCACCACCCGGGGACCACGTGTAGGGATTAGCTGAATGGTATTCTCTTACGGACGCGGCCTGGTGACTCGGCCCCCATTCCGACAAGGTCTCATCTTTTTTGACAGACAATCAGGTGATTCAAGCCTGCAATGTCTTACCAAACTGGAAAACAACTTTACGAAGTCAAACAGTTAGTCAGTAAGAGTTTGACTCTCCCTTCTGCGCCGCCCAGAGCGGAAGAAGTAATTTGATGCAAAAAAAAAAAAAAAAACTTGTGATTGACTCAGAGTCTTGGAAAGAGACAAAGTCTACGATGGTGCGAGCTTACCTAGAAGGAGCCTGTTCACTATAACTTTGAAGAGATTAGGGTTGTAAGCGATCGGAAACACAGACGCAGGCAGAGAGTTCTACTCTTTTGCTGTGCGCATTAGAAAGACGTTTGGAAACGCTTAGTGCGAATTGGTGGAATAGCAGCTAGAGACAATAGAAATAGAATAGATTCAGACTAAAAATGTTGATCAACAATATAACACTCTCATCTAAACGAGGAAGCCATTCCATATCATCAGAATGTTTTTCGTGCAAACAATGTATCACATGTGGCTTCCCCCTTAAAGACCCACCGAAGCGTGTATAAGGAACATGTAGAATGGCCTACCGCTCATTTTCACGCAGACGGCACGTATAACATGATTATCTTTTTGTATATAAGTCACCTGAGAAGTTCTTATTGTATTTTTGGATGAGAGATAGTCTGATTATTCTGTATGTGATATTTTTGTTTGGTTAAATGAAATGGATGGATGGATAGAGGATTAATCAAGGGATTACAGGCAGGGCAGTAAGATACCTTCTGCTTAGCAGTCATGCTAGCGAAGGAGGTGGCGAAGTGGGAGAGGGAGAGAACCTTTCGTCCCGGCCGCCGTGGTAGACGCCGCGGGCGTCGGAGGCCACCTAGTAACCTCCGGCCACCGTAGGCGCGGGCCTGGGGACTGTGAGCTATGGGCAGCTCGCCGTCCGTCCGTCTCATGACGACAGGCCGTGTCGACGGCGCGTTAGTGTTCCACGCGCGCCTCAAAGACACACAGAGGGGCCCGAAAGGGCCGATGCTTGCTGGCGTCGCGGGACTATTGGAAAGAGATACCGTGGCTCCGGAACACAAAGGGCAATGAAGGAACATGGATGGGTTTTAGTCAGTAGAAGTCTGACACTCCCTTCCGCTCCGCCCAGAGCAGGGGAATTCATTGGATGATTTCCCAGCCCTACACAAAAAAGGGCAGTAAAATAATCTCAGTGTTCTACTAATTATCACATTTGCATTGCATTGGCGTCTCAATCGCCAACTGTCAAAAATTTATAAAAATTTAGGCTTTTTTTGATAGTTTGCGATTGACATTCGAATGCAAAAGTTGTTTAAAAAATAGAAGAATTGGCCCTCTTAAGTAGGAAACGTGTATCTAGTAGAGTGACTTTATGGTCCGCTAGCCAGCAACAGATTTCCATGACCAAGATCCTCCCGGGCGATAGCTTGTAAAATGGTTAAGACAGCTTTATCATGGACCTCTGTGCACGTCAACTGCGATGTGGCAGGGTTAGCTACAATCTGACACGATTTTAATTCGGAAGGAAATGCCTGAAAATAATTTTTTTTTTCGTCTTGTTTGGGAGGATGCCACCATGCTTAACCCACTCATTGAATAGCTAACGTTCAGAGAGGTTGACCTAAATAATTAAGAGATGTTTATCCTGGATGATAAATATCTCTTAATTATTTTACAAGTTCATCCGGGACAAAATGTATGAAAAAATTTGAGCCTGGCTTGCGATCTATTGTAAATAGATCGGCGAAAGCAATTTATGAAAAAAAAGTATGTACTCTCACAGAAATGACATTGGTATATTCGAATTATGAATTTTATCTAGTTAATTGTAGTATTATCGAAATACTAAATCATTATTATGAAGGCTGTGTGTCCCACTGTTAGGTAAAGTTCAACCTTTCTTCTGTCCGGTTGTCTCTATTTTGAGCAATCTGAGCCCAACCTAACGAATAGAATACTTGTAAGATAGCCGAAGATACGCAGGAGTTCTGCTAAACGAGCTGAACTCCTCCTCCTCCGCGATAAGACCAACATCTGGGCCTACCACGGCGTTGGTTCCTGATATTTGGGACCCAATCTGGGGTTACTTTCACCCGTTATATGCGGCAGATAAGGGTAGTTACCTCATCTAAACTAATATTATAAAGCAGAAGAGTTTGTTTGTTTGGTTGGTTGAACGCGCTAATCTCAGGAACTACTGGTGCGATTTGAAAAATTATTTCAGTGTTAGATAGCCCATTTATCGAGGAAGGTTATAGGCTATATTGTTAAGAGGTATTATATGGATCGAAATGATAAAACGTATTACATGTTGGAAACCTTCTTAATGACATGTCATGTGAGGGATCTTTTTTATAGCTCTGCTACCATGTAATATGTTTTATCATTTCGATCCATATAATACCTCTCAACATGGTAGCAGAGCGTGGTTATCTTGACATCAGCATCCAACTAGACTTGAACGAAAATGTCCAGAAAAGTTCAATAAGGTGAAACCAAATATGATCTTCCAGAATTATTACTAATCTGCAAGATCTTGGAAACTTTACCCGATGAGAAGTACTTCTCCTTCAAGTCTAGTTGGATGCTGATGTTAAGATAACCACGCTCTGCTACCATGTTGAGAGGTATTATATGGATCGAAATGATAAAACGTATTACATGTTGGAAACATCCATATAAAACCTCTCAACATATATATCATCACGCTAAGACAAATAGGAGCAATGATGGAAAATGTGACGCAGACGAAGTTGCGCGGGTCAGCTAGTTGTATAGTCGTGAACAATTTTCGGTGGAATCATGATTCTTGAAGAAAAAGTCATTATCAACAACACTGTCATTTGATGTGAGCATGGTAGCGGTCACTGAACATGCGCTTCAATTTGCTAACAAGATTCTGATGCTAGGAATCGAAACAAACAAATGCGCATACATAATTATAAATTATATAAGTGGAAACTTGTAATTGGCCTTCTGCTACGCATTACTTCTGACCACCTGATGTATTAGCTGTAAGTTTTCTTAAAATTAATAAAATAAAATAAAATAAATTATCTCTTCGCTATAACATGTTCCACGCATACTTGAAACGCAATTCGAAAGCGCAATTAGAACCTTTCAAGTTTAAGTCCTGAGGCCAATTCTACAACTTTTTAAGCAACTTTCGCATTCGCACGTCAATCGCAAACTGTCAAAAAAGGTTTAATTTCCATACATTTTTGTCCGTTTGCGATTGAGATGCGAATGTGAAAATTTGTAAAATTGGCACTCCGGTAAGTAATAGGAAACAACTTCGGTCGGAATTTCAATTGTAACGTAAGTCAAACTTACTCGTAAATTATCGTTTACGTGTTCAATTCTTAGTTCTAAGGAGCTCGTGGCTAAATACTATCAGCCGCACAGGTCGATCTTCAAGGTTAAGCAACGCTTGCCGAGGTTGGTCTGTGGATGGGTGACCATCTTAATATACCGAGTTTCCTCCGTGCCTCGGAAAGCACGATAAGCTGTTGGTCCCGGCTGTCATTAGAGATCTTTGGCAGTCGTTACGGATAGTCAGAAGCCAGAAAATCTGACACCAGTCTTGCCAAGGAGTACCGTGTTACCCAGTTAACGGGTTGTGGAGGTCTGGTAGGCAGCCACTCCACGTAAAATACTGGTATTCAGCTGAATTCGGTTTGACTGGAAGCTGACCCCAATGTAATTGGGAAAAGGCTAGGCAGATGATGATGTGTTCAATTCTTAGTTGGAAAGATTTTGGCTTTCACTTCACTGTCGGTCTGAGGGTCTGTTCATCACTGTTTTATTTCAAGAACTAGATGATGTCCGCGTTTTCGCCTGCTTGACAAATTATATACTTACTAAAACTTTCCTCGAGAACTACTCTATCCAGTAGTGAAAACAGCATGAAAATCAGTGCAGTAGTTTTTCAGTTTATCGCGAACAGACAGACATTTCTGCTTATTAGCAGAAATATTTTCAATTACATTGTTGTAATTTTATTTTATACTTTAATAAAAAAAATTTTTTATTCATTTTTTTTTTTATTAAATTTTTTTTGGTCGACCATATTTTTCCAAGACATGGCTTTGTTTATTTTATTTATGGTCTCAAATTACGAACCAAAATCGTATAGGTATTGTCTGGGACCGCGGTCTTGGTCTTGATATCTCCTCGACCCGCTTCAATATGAAACAAACTAAACCCGACGAATGGGTGCTTTATTACCGCAAACATGACGTGCACCTACCTAGTTCTGCGTGTAGCTCTTCCGCAGTTTCGGGCTTAATTGCGGGCTTATTCTACTCTGTATCACCTACAGACTTACAATCAGTTCGAACCTGAACAAAAAAAGAAGGACAAAACGATTTGACAGTAACTATCAATCATATCATAATCATTTTGACGGCACGGTTGGCGCAGTGGTTGAGCGATCGACTGCTGCGTTCCGTGTCGTGGGTTCGATTCCCCCACGGAACAAATATCTGTATGGCCTACAGATAGTTGTTCCGGGTCTGGCTGTTTGTGTATGTGACTTTGTATGTTTGTAAACGCACCCACGATACAGGAGAAATTCCTAGTGTGGGGTAAAGTTTTTTTAAAAAAAATAAAAAATAGTGTTGTCATTAATATTTTGTAGTTACGGAGGAGAATACGCCCACAACTCTTCAAAGTTAGAGTGAACAGGCTCCATCTAGGTAACCTCGCTCCATCTTAGAATTTGTCTCTGTCATCTCTGACCAAGACAGTCAAGAGCACACACTTCACAAAAAAGAAATAAGCCCGAAACTATAGACTTCGGGCTTAGAGAGTAGCCCCCTGTTCCTTCCAATCTCTTTCTTGTGTTTAGGTAAGTACCGACTATCGTCTAAGTTGTGGAGTTTTTTCAAAGAGTTAACATGGCTCTGGATCGAAAAAGAGTTTTGACGGAACACAGGTAAACCATCAAAATTGGAAGGAGTCATTATGTTGTGTCCCCGTACTGAAAAAGAATGTCAGTTCTGTGATAGGAAACATTACTCCTTTCTTGCATTCACAAAAACTAAAAATTCTCAAAATGTAACAAAGGATACGCCCAAATATATTCCCCCATCAGCCCAGAAAACAAAACGCTTTGAACTTAAAACACTGCATCGCCATTAAATATGCAGATTCCTTGCGATTCAATTTCTGCATTTTACAAGGACATCTTTCTGCGCGTAATAAATTCTCCGATAATTATGTTACCGCTTCTATTATGAGAAATCTATTGTATATTAAAGAAGTACTGTAGCCATTAGTTGTTTGAAAGAAACTGTGAAGCGTTCAAAACTTCTATACCTCTCTAAATAAGTATCGTACAAAAGTCGCTGTACACTTTATTCTGTATATTTGCTTTCTTCTTCTAAATCATTAAATGGATTTCAACTGAGGTTAATCGAGGGATATAGGAAGAATGTTTGTGTATTATGATGTTAAGTAGTTGAATAGTTTGTTTGTTGTTGGTTATCTCTGGAAACCTGATCCGATACTGAAAATCATTTCACTGACGGAACGTTCATTTTCATTTTTTTTCATTAAAAGTTAAAATCCTAATATATATAACTAGCTGACCCGTGCAAATTCTTCTGCGTCACAATTTCCATTAATGCTCCGCTCCGGTTTGTGTTAGCGTGATAATGTATAGCTGTATAGCCTTCCTCGATAAATGGACTATCTAACACTAAAATAATTTTTCAATTCGATATTACTAGCTTCTTCTCGCGACTTCGTTCATCTGCGTAGACTTTAGAACTGCCGCGCAGCTTTTTTGCCTCACTGTCTCATCCTTGGAACTGTATCGGTGCGGCTGAAAGTAAGATTTCAGCCCCGACATTACTTCGACATGTTTGTGATCTCCTGGTAGGTACTTGTGAATCTGAAGCGCTCAAAATGCCTGTCGAAAAAATACTTTGTTACTGGTCTTCTGGTTTCAAATTATGAATCCGCACCGTTCATAATTCCAGCCCCGGCAATACTTTGACATATTTCTGGTCTCCTGGTAATTGTTAATCTTTAGCGCTCATAATTCCAGCCCGGGGAAAAATCTTCGGCATGTTCCTGTTCTCCTGTTACTATTGAATCCTAACTTCTCACAATTCCAGTCCCGAAAAAACTTCGACATGTGTCTGTTCTCTTGGGACTTGTAATTCTATAGCGTTCGCGATTCTAGCCCAGAAAAAACTTCGACACGTTTCTGTCATATTTTTAGCCTCAAAATTATCTCAACATGTTTCTGTTTTCTCGGTACTTGTGAATCTTTAGCGCTCATATTTTTAGCCTCAAAATTACTTCAACATGTTTTTGTTCTTCTGGTACTTTTAAATCCAAATCGCTCACAAATCAGCCCCGAAAATACTTCGACATGTTTCTGTTCTTCTGGTACTTTGAATCATAACCGCTTAAAATTCCAGCGGCAGCAATACTTCGACATGTTTCTGGTCCTCTGGTACTTTTGCATCCTAAAGGTCTGCAATTAAAGCCCCAGAAATACTTAGACATGTTTCTGATCTCCTGGTACTTGTGAATCTAAAGCACTCATAGTTCCAGCCCCAAAAATCTTCGACATTTTTCTGCTCTCCTATTACTTGTGAAAATATATCGTTCACAATTCCAGCCCGGAAAATTCTTCGACATATTTCGGACCTCCGTAGGTTTACAATTAGTCAAGCGGACGAAGCCACGGGCATCAACTTGTTGTTAATAACACACAAAAATAGCCCCACTCATCTCCAACCTGGGATCATTTAAGCCTTGTTCTCATCTTTGAAGCAGTGTCAATTTATTAGCTCATCGGCCATGAACAATGAAGGGCCATCCCACTCCCCTCGCCAGTGACTTAAGGAGAGGCCTATTTAAAATCTCGACCCTACGGTTCGTGCCCACCTTTTAATATTCCTGATTAAATTACCGTTTCCGACACCGCCTCTCCTTAAATCCTTACTTTTAATTATGGGGACATTTTTCTTTTTGGAAAATGACTGTTGTTTTGGTTATTATTATTTTGTTGAGCTATGTTCGGGTGTTTTGGTGTCTTGTTTTTATTTTATAAAATGCTAGTTATTTCGCGACTTTGTCTGCTTTTTTAGGTGAGATTTGGGCCAAGAGTTTCCGCGTTTAAAAAAAAAACCTGCGTTTAAAAAGAAATCATCAAATGAGTCCTCCCGCTTTGGGCGAAGCAGAAGGAACTGTCAGAGTCTTACTGACTAAAATCCATCCATATTTCTCCTAGTGCACTTTGCGTTACTGGGCGGTGACTCTTTCGAACAAACGCAGCCTAACGTTGTTTGCTTGGACTTTAGAATTGAAGCCAGAAAGAAAAATAAAGATATATTGTAATAGTATGCTGTAATAGTTGTTTGAAACGGAAATTCTTAATTTTTGGTGTCTTTTGGTAATTTGTAAGTCTTTACTCGTAAGCTATGTATTTACTGGAATAAAACGTAACTATTCCATTCACATCTAAATTGTGTTTATTATGTTGGCATATTTCATTTATGACTAGGAGGGCTAAAAGGGCAATTTATGGAGAATCATAATTAGAATCATAATATTAAACACACAACAATCTGTCAAATTTTATTTTCATCTTCATCGCTAACGCATAAAGCTGCTTTCAGACTACGCTATAATATTAAAGCATATAGTAAAGAGCTCATAGCACACCAATATCGCGCACCAAAAATTGATATGGACACGTTCATACTGTACTGTACTTTATATTATTGACAATGTATTGTGCGCGATATTGTTGTGCTATGAGCTTTAAACTTTATGCCATACTAGCTGACCCGCGCAACTTCATCTGCGTCACATTTTCCATTACTGCTCCGCTCCTATTTATCTAAGCGTGACGATATATAGCCTATAACCTTCCTCGATAAATGGGCTATCTAACACTGAAAGAATTTTTCAAATCGGACAAGTAGTTCCTGAGATTAGCACGTTCAACCAAACAAACAAACAAACTCTTCTGCTTTATAATATTAGTATAGATATTATAGCGTAGTCTGAAAGCAGCTTCAGGTTGATTGGGAAAATTTGACAGTGAAAAGTAGCGTGATTTGCTTTCTGATTCTGCTAAAGTGGCCTTTTTAGACCCACATATTGTAATAAACAAACAAACTGAATGCAGCTGCGCAACACTATTTTACATTTTTTTTTTGAGATGGGTTTGCTGTTCAGTCTAGTCTAGGTCAGAGATGACAGAGACAAAGTCTACGATGGAGCGAGCTTACCCAGAATTAGCGTGTAGTACGATGGCCTATCTGATCCGCAACTCGGGGACTGGTTAACACAATAACCCTTTGCAAGATTGGCGTCAGGTGTATGCGTAACGAAAGTCAAAGGAATAGAAAAGTACAAAATATCGTTAAATGTTAATATGATGCTACAAAATCTCGATGCACGTTACCGTGAAAGGCCGCTTCTGCAAAGCCACTACACTTCAATGCACGTTACCGCGATAAATCTTCACAGAGATACGCTACAGATTCACAAATAGAAACTAAGAGACCAGAAAATTGTATTGTATTTTTCGACAGAAATAGTGAGCGCTAAATGTTCACAAGTTCCAGGAAAACACAAACATGTCGAAGTAATACCAGGGCTGAAAATAAGAACACAAGATCAGGCGTGAACTATATATACGACTAAGGGACTACTCACACTTATTCAGTTCTATTCAGCTTATGCCCATAGCATGCCGGGGCCGAGTCACCCGCGTCCGTAGGAGAATACCCCTCAGCGAATCCCTACACGTGGTCCCCGGGTGGTGCTAAACAGGTAACACTAACCGCCTCCGTGGTCTAGTGGTTATACCACCTGATTCAGACCCAGAGGTCCCGGGTTCGATTCCCAGCGAGCGCAAATTTTTTGCTCGGTATGGTTGGTGGTATGACTTGTCCTAAGTCAGCCAAGCAAGCTACCACCATCTTATCTAAGTCTATCGTCATAATAACAATGTTAACAGCATTGTTGTGTTTCGGCAGTTAGAGGTATGATAGCCAGTTCCTCTGTGTTAGAGGATTCCGGGGAAAGCTCGCTTCCATCTTCGGCCTAATCATCACTTTCCATCAGGTGAGATTTGGGCCAAGAGTTTACCCGTTTTGTATAAAAAAAAATTTAAAAAATGCCAGTGAGTTCAGCAATGTTCTGCCGCCTTCTCATTTTTACGACGCTGTACACGGCTGATAGAAGCAGAACCTATATAAGTGTGACCATAGTTATTTAGCAAAATGTGAATGGAGCTGAATTAGTGTCAAAAGTCCCTGAAGGTCCTTTCGGAGACACGGAGGCAAGAAAATCGATAAGTGCAGCAGTGTTATTATTTAGCCACAAGCTCCTCTATTGATTTAACATTCCGTCTTTCAAAATTCTACGCAACTCCTTCAAACTTAAACCTCTCAAACAATTCCTTCAATTACGTAACCCGAAAACATTTTAATCGTAAATCGTGGTAAATCAATCGAGTAAACCGATCATTCATCACTCGTACCCGATGCGACGCGCGACGCCGCCCGAGGTCGGGGTGTTATTATGCAAATCTTTCGGCGAGGGCCCAGCCCGCAGATTGAACAGGGCTGTCGTATTCTGGAGTGCTCGACTTATATCTCGTGTACGAATTGGGATTACGATTGGGACGCACTTTCTTTTGATGTGGAGGGCGAAGAATTGAATGGGAATATAATATAAGATCAAACGAACTTCTAAAGTGAAGTTCGATCGATATAATATGAGTGGTTTCATTTGAAGATATAAATCAACAGGTAGTCCTTTGACCTACAAGGCAACACTCGCACGCTTTAAAAAGTAATTTATAATTAGAATAACAAATCGATTTTATAATAATCGATTAAAATCGACTCGTCTACCTTACACAATATAGACAGTGACAACACTCATTCTTTTAGAGTTGCGACTTGAGTTCAAGTCTTCTCGTGTGTGTGAAAATATCTTGGGTTTTGGGTGGGTTGGGTATTTATATCTTCAAATGAAACCACTCATATTATATCGATCGAACTTCACTTTAGAAGTTCGTTTGATCTTATATAATATTTCGTGGTTTCATTTTCGATATAAATCAACAGGTAGATGTTCAGAGATTGATATTTTCACATTAGTTTATACCTCTTGTAGAAGAATATATAACAAATGAAACACACGATATCAAAAATCATATTTTCCATATTTAATGATTCTATAAACCGTTACAGTACAATCATTTAAATCGTAACTGAACTTGCGATATCATACTTAATCATGAATAGTGTTTTGTAAACAAACAGATTTTGCAAAATTAGATCTTTCTACTATGGGCCGATTATAAAATTTAGCAAATGCGTGGGAGGACGTGGTCCAGCCAGCAGTTTTTCTGATGAGGTCAAGACTAAGCCCAGCCGCGCGCGCCGTTGACGTGGCGGCATGGCGGGCGCTGTGTGCGCCATAAACTGACACGTCAATGCCGCTCGAATACAACGTCTGCTTGATCCACCTGCTTATTGTCTGTGCTGTCGCGTTCTTGTAAGGACGCTTCACAGTGATTAAGAGGTGATCTGTATCTGAAGACCGCAAGGCCTTCGTTGCAGACAAATAATCGACTAGCGTTGTGGCCGGGCAAATACAAGGATTTTCCAGAAAGTATGGTAAATATAAAACTGGCTGTTCCCGTCCTATCCCTGAGGTTTTAATAATATCTGTTATAACAATCTCGATACCGTTGGTATCAATACTTATATTACTTATATTAATTAAGGAAAAAGTTTGTACTTATGTGCAGTACACAGACTTAATAAAACGACGAGTTTTTTAGTTATTTTTTCTAAATTAAGTTGAGTGTGTGGAACCCATTCCGCAATATGGTCCAACACTATTTGAGGATTCCAAGTAGTTGAGTATTTAGGTAAAGATGGTCTCAGTTTGAAAATCCCTTTAAGGAGGCGTTTGACGCCCTCGTCTGAAGCTATTTTGTTTCCTATGAGTAAAGATAAGGCTGAACGGTGGCTGTTAACCGTGCCATAAGACGCACCTTTATCATATTGTTCAGTTAAAAATGTGACTATGTGAGGGATAGAACTCTCGAACACATTAAAATTATTTTCCTTACAGTACTGCCACCACAATTTGTAACAAACACTATATTGCTTTAGGGTACTTTGTGATAGTGAAGCGAGCATCAAACGCAGGGCGGCTGGTGGTGTGCCGCGGCGGGAGAACGCGAGCCTGAGAGCAGCGCTGCTCCCAGGGAAAGCGTCTGGTGGAGCGGATGTTGTTGTCTGAAATGAGACAATAGTAACTTTGGATGCGGATCTAAGACAATAATTTCTCCGATTAATAAGTCTATTAATTTTGGGTACCAAGCCTGTGCAGGCCACATGGGGAAAACCAAGATACCAGTTGCTTTATCCTGTATAATCTTTTGTATGCAATTTAATAACAGAGAAAATGGTGGGAAGGCATAAAATAATTTTGGGTACCAACTTATGGTAAATGCGTCGACGGCAATCGCGTCTGGGTCTTGTTTCCAGGACACATACTCGCGACACTTGGCATTGATGCGAGAAGCGAATAAGTCAATCTCTGGTTGACCTAACCGTTTTACGATATACTTAAATGCGGGTTGTGATAACTTCCATTCGACGTCAGGGTTCACCCTGCGTGACTCTTCATCAGCTTCGACATTTTCTTTTGTATTTATGTACGAAGCGAATAACCACAACTTTCGCATTTCGCACCATTGCCAAATATCACGAGAGAGTGCGCTTAAATGTGGAAATTGAATACCACCCATTCGATTTATGTAACTTATCGCGGTAGTGTTATCCACACGAAGCAGAATAGCACACCCAGTTAGGTCCCGAGCAAGACATTTAAGGGCGAAAAATACGGCTAATAATTCCAAATAATTAATGTGAAAACGAATTTCGCTTCCATTCCAAGCACCATTGACTCGTATCCCGTTACTAAACCCACCCCAGCCTGTGCGTGACGCATCGGTATAGATTTCTAGCGCATAGCTTTGGGGCTTTATTGGATTACTTACTATGTGTATATTTTGAGACCACCAGTTCAAATCATTTAAAATGCAATGGGGAAGTTTGACTTTTATGTCAAATGTGCCGTGTTGTTGGAGAAACAAATACTTAATTCTTTCTAATGTCTTTGTATACAACCAACCGTAACGCACGGCTGGGCATGCTGCTACTAGTACTCCTATTAGTTGGGAGAAATTTCTAATCGAGACAGTGGGTAGTTTGGAATACTTTTGTACTAAAGAGGCTATCTTGTTGCGTTTGTCTAGAGGTAACGATAAAGTCAAATCAGTAGTATCATAAATGAACCCTAAAAATTTACATGATGTTTGGGGTTGCAAATTGCTTTTATCATAATTTATTACGAACCCCAAACATTCTAGTAATGTTACAGTTTCCTTTACATTACGAAGACATTCCTCGTAACTACTTCCCAAACAAAGCAAATCGTCTAAATATGATACAGATAAAAACCCGCGATTACGTAGGAAACCTACAACCTCTCTGACAATCTTAGTAAAACACCTAGGGGCTATAGCGAGCCCGTAGGGTAATGCGTTAAACTCGTAAGTTATTATTTCATTTGAGTTTTGTTCGATATAATGAAACCGAAGGTATTTACGAGATTGCTTAGCAACAGGGATAAGTAGATATGCTTCCTTCATATCTATGGTCGCCATATACCAGTTCGTTTGTATTAATTTACAAGCAGTTCGACTATCCTCCATTTTAAAATGTGTTTTAGGTATAAATCGATTTAGAGACTTTAAATTCAAAATGAACCTCTTGCCCCCGTTGGACTTTTGGGCTAAGAATGTACTAGAAATAAACTGATCCGAACTGGGCTCAGCCTTTGAGATAGCACCTAGTTCCCTTAAATTCTCGATAGCTAATGACATGTCACGTTGTTCATTCGATGACCATGTGATACGAGGGATACAGGTTTGAAACGGCTCGCATATAAACGGAATGGGTATTCCTTTCATGATCCAATGAAGAATATTAGTATTATTAGTAACACGGGTCCAACAATTATAGAAGAGTTGTACCCTGCCGGCGTGTACCTGCGTTACTGGCGTGTAGGCGCACGCGACCGGTTCTGGCTCGCCTTGCTTAGCGACGTCGCTGTCGCCGTCGCCGCTGCTGACCGACGTGTTGACATGGGGAATCTCCTCTGACCCCCTCGCCCCCCCCTGTTCGTTGGGTAACGAGAAGGTCCGGCCCAGTTTCCCTGAAACTGTTGGCGCGCGGATATTGTATTTTGAGATTGGGCGTTTGTATTAGATTTTACTGGTAGTGGCCCAGTCTTCTTTATCTGTAGCCCCTGTTTTTCGATAGTTTTAGACGCCTTTATTTTATCCGGTAGGGTAGAACCGAACAACGTCTCGTCTCGCTCGCTGTCCTGTATGACATTGAGAAAAGGCTTTGCTAGTCCAGGTGTAATCATTTTGATTCGAGCCTGGGTTTCGGAATTATGTAAATCGCATAAGATGCGACAGCCATCACTTAGTGTTTTGATCGCTTCGATCTTGTTATCACTGGTTATTAGTGACGTCATCGCCTTGCTAATAGCTGTGATACCTGCACCCAATTGTTGTTGGGATGTCTCGACTTTTTTATCACGTGACCTTACCATTTCTGGAACGGCGGCTGAAATCTCAATATTTAATTTTGGCGCTTGAAGTAGTGTGCAATTACTGGGTATGAGATACTGTTTCAGTATTTTATCTCGCGTTTCTTTAACCATTCCCTTTTTGAGTAATGGTAACCATAATTGGGTTAAATTGTTATGTATTTCGTGTCCCCATATAGGCCCTTCATCAGTTGCCTCGCCTAGAGCGGACAGGATATCTGGATCCAATGGCGGCTCAGGAAGCGCCGGCGGCGGGGCCGGTGGTAATGACATCAAACCATCCTGTTGAGTCGAAGACTCCAACGAAATGTCAGGCCGAGGTCCATCGGGGTCAGGTATAACGACTGCGTCTTGAGCCCCAAGACCAGGTTGCGGCTCAGTTTCTATCGGTGGTTCTGATACATCCCACATCACCGGTTCATCTCCTAAAAAGAGATTGTAAACGTAACGCAACTAAACGTAGGTAGAAGGTACGTTAAAATGTAACAGTTCTAAATTCGAATCTATTACCAATTTTTATTTTTTTGAAACGCCTCGTTCGCATATGGAATCTATGGCGGGTAGAATGTTTGCCGCGTTCAAGTTTGAATCTATGGCAAATTACCAATATCAAGGCTGTCGCTTAGACCAGTACTTGTATGGTAGGTAGTAATAACTAATAACAGAGATTAATAGTTACAAACCTTGTTGGTTCTCGTCTGAACATGAGAAAGAATCTCGACGGCGTCTTTTGTGTTTATCCCGTAGTTTTTCCATTTTCATCATGTAATAGTTAATACGTTCTTCGTATGATCTTTTAGGCATTGTGAATCACTGTTTTTTAAGATTCGAACGAAACAAAATAAACGTAGGTAGGAGCGCGTGCACTCGTTGCCTCGCACGGAAAAAGAATGAGTGTTGTCACTGTCTATATTGTGTAAGGTAGACGAGTCGATTTTAATCGATTATTATAAAATCGATTTGTTATTCTAATTATAAATTACTTTTTAAAGCGTGCGAGTGTTGCCTTGTAGGTCAAAGGACTACCTGTTGATTTATATCGAAAATGAAACCACGAAATATTATAATGTTAGTGGTGCGTGCTGCGGAATTGGTTTAAATTGAATGATGTTGTGCTGGTGTGTTCTGCTAATGTACTGAGATTTTTCTATGTTCTGGGTAGTAGGTAATATTGACTATTTGTATACCATTAATTGTCACAAAGCAGACCAAAAACAAAGAAATTTCAGACGTCCCAAAAAGGAGGAGGTCCTCAATTCGGTTGTATTTTTTTATGTTTGTTACCTCATAACTCCGTCATTTATGAACCGATTTGAAATTTTTGTTTGAAAATTCTTGTTTTATTTGAACGGAATTTCAAAATCGGTAACGAAGTATCGATTTTAAATCGAAACAGCTGGAATTCGTTTACTTGAACGACGTTTTTTTGTCATCCAAATAAACGAAATTTCGTGTTTTGCTTTCCTGCGATTTGCAGTGGCGTTGTTAGGTGTAGAGTACCACTAAAAAGTGAAAAAAAAAAAAAACAAAAAACAACCGACTTCCAAAAAAATAACGATGATACTAACAAAAACATCAAATTCCGACATTAAAGTTATTTTTTACTTTGTAGTGTTTTTTTTTAAAGTCGCTTGTATTTTTTTGGAAAAAGTTTTGTTTTATGCTACAAAACTATATGCACACACTTTAACCCTAACTTCTTCAAAGTTAAAATGAACAGGTTTCTTTTGGGTAAGCTCCATTGTTGATTTTGTCTCTGTCACTTTTGACCTAGACTGGAGTCAAGAGTAAACACATAAAAAACTAAAAAATTTAAAGTTTCTCTTGGTGTCTTCTAGTCTGTTTTAATACCGTCTTAACGGCTGAATGGTTTTTTATGAAACTTGGCTCAAGAGTGGATCATACCCTGGAATGAGACAAAGGATATTTTTTGTACTTTTTTTCTTCTTACTTTATTATTATTTCGTAACGAATGTAACCATAATTTTGTAAACAGTAACAACTGGTTTCAAGGAGTGTCCATAGAGTTTCTTGCACGTTCTTCTCCACAGGATCTACTCTTTAGAACGTGCAACTACCGAGCTGGAGGGGGGGTCGATGGGTGTGTTATTTTGCAGAACAACCTGCTGCTCTTGTCGCTAGCGCGGCAGGATTAGCTTCATCTATTTGACTAACAGACCTTGACTATTCAAAAGTGCTTGGTCTATTTGAAATAAAAAAAAATGTATACTACCTTGGTATAATTTTAAACTTCCACGCAAGCGATGCAGCTGGGCAGAAGCTATAGTAAAATAAATGAATGAACAACGTAACCGACATTATCTTGCACGCTAATAACAACATTCTGTGATCACTGTGATCAGCCACGATGTCGAGGTTGTTATTATGCAAATCGCCAGGGACACAAAAGCGTCCGAACAGACCGAGCGATCGAACAGGGCTGCCATCGTCTGTAAGAATTTTATCTACAACTATTTATCAAGTATACTAATATCGGTTTGTTGTAAGTTCCTAATTTTTTTTTTGACAAGCCCACCACACATTCCCAGCCACTGTAACTCCTGAAAGCCAGAATCAACAGTGGCGACCACCAGAAAAACGCAGAGTTAATGAAACTCGACGAGTCCCGGAGAAACGATTCAACTGTCTTGGATCCCGCAACGAAATTAATCAGAAGAGTGCAGCAGAAGAGTAGGAAAAAAATAAAATAATTTCCACTTCCAAGTTCTTAACTAGATACAACTAAGTTACTATTATCAGATTAATTATGAACAATTATAAATTACTAGTATTTTTTCCAGTTCTCGTAAGAATAGGGAATATGCATGCAATTTTTTTTTTGCAAAATAAAATACTTATTAGCTCTAGTAAACAATCATGAAATTATTTTTTAAATACCTTCATAATTTATTAAGTTATAAAGCTTCAAAGACTACAGTTAGAAAGAGAAGTCCGATACGTAATGTGACGTCAAATTACACGATGACTATACAGCTGCCATAGAAAACAGCGTTTTCGCGAGAGGGACAGATATATTTGTTTAAAATAATTGTATCTCGTTCGTTTTTCGAGCAATTTAGATTCTAATTTCACAGTTAGTATTATATTTTCGAATACTTTTAGATAAACTGTTCAGATCATAAATACTTTTTTCATGCATATTCCCTATTTCGGGAAATCTTAATAGTGTTCCTCTACGGGGTGTAAGAAAGCTGCATACGAAATTTCAGCTTCCTACGACCAGTGTTTTATGCCGTGCGTTGATCGATCATTCAGTCAGTTTTGGCTTTTATACATGTCACCGGAAAATGGCAGACTCCGTACGATTGTAATAAATCTTTAGATTATAATTTCTCGTTTTATTAGGCTTATGTTTAACTTACCACCAGATATAGTAACAAATAGCAGACAAAAGTAGTAAATGATCACCAAAATGAAACTCGCATTTTAATGTAAAATTATAACCAAAGTTTTAACACTTTGCTATCCTATTTAAGTAAAATGACTGCAAGTAAATCATGAGTAACCCAAAAATAGTAAATGATCTCCAAAATTAAACCAATCTGGCCGCTAATGGTCATGGTTCTAACCTAACCTAACCCACATGTTTCACCAGCCATAGAGGGGATCTGACGCAGACACGTTACTATAGAATTTGAATATTATACTAACTGAATATTAATTTGCTCGCTAAGATTTGGTGATCATTTACTAAATTTGGTGGTCGAATAAAATTTAAAGTGGAGTCGTGACTATTTTTCTGGTGTTAAGTAGATATTTTTGGTTACAAAACTAAGGGTATCAAAGCATTTTATGGTGGTCATTATATTTATTCCCGTTTTATTATAAACAATGAAAAAACAATGAATAATTCAGACATAATTACAATTTAAGTAATAATTAATTAATTAATTTACGTTGTTTTTATGTTTACTTTTTAATTCATTTTCGTTACGCAAAATTTGTGGCTTTTATTTTATTATTTTATTTTTCGATGTTATATTCGGGTTACATTCATCTTTTTTTTTCGTACAAAATGAGTCTGCGTGTCACTGTGGCACTGTCTATGTTGTATTTGATCAAGCGTTTACGGCATTATCATTATCTTATTTCTAACTTTGCTCACGTGCGCGTAATAACATCCTTAATTGCTTCCATTAAGAAGAAACGCTGCCGGATAGACTTTGTATGTAAAAGGTCGTAATTTGAGGTCTGACTCTCGCCTATTTTCTCCGTAATATTGGACCGATTTAAAATATATTCCATAAACTGAATAAGAAGGATATATAAACTGTGCATAAGCACTAGAATTCTCGAAAATGCAAAAAAAAAACCATTTACCATTAGAACGGTCTGCTCTAAATAGAGCCCTTTTTTAAGGATGGGCAATCATCAAATGACTCCTTCCACCCTGGGTGAAGCAGAAGAGAGTGTCAGACTCTTACTGACTAAAACCCATCCGTGTTCCTCCTAATGCCCTTTGCGTTCCAGGGCCGCAGTGACTCTTTCGAACAAATTCCGCAACCCTGGCGGGCACTGGCCCTAGCGGGCTTCATCTTTAATGGTGACAACTCTTTGAGGCGCGCGTGGAACACAGCGCGCCGTCAACCCGGGCGTGGTTCTAATCGGACGGCGTGGTACCCAATGCTCGTCGTCCGCAGACCCGCGCCGGGAATCGCCCTGTGACTCCCGACGCTCAGGGCGTCTTCTTCTGTTGCGGCGGCCGGGGCGTGAGGTTTCCCTCTCTCAAGCGCTCGGCCTCCTCCTTCGCTAGCATTTTTGCTTCGCAGAAGGAGGTAACCGCTTCCTATGCCTCCTCGCTCCGGACCATGGATTGAACCAGAGCCGGACGCGAAGGGCGCCACCGCCGATCGCTTCGATGAGAACGCAGCGGTCTAAACAGAGCTCTAGTGTACAATTTTGGCAACTATTAAATTAAGAAAACAGAGGTTCAATATTTCTTCTTTTTATTCAGGGCTGATTTTTCAATAGTCCAATATAAATGGCCGATTGACAGCTTTTGTATAAAAATATGTCAATATGACTTTTTTATTCTTCCAAAAAAAGGTTATCTGACTGTTGAAAAATCAGCCCTTAGTCGTAAATCGTTTAATATTGATAAGGAAACATGCTAGAGCCAAACCTCGAACTACGACTTTTTACATACAAAGTCTATTCGCCCGCATTTCTTATCGCCAGTGGCGCCAACTGGTGAGCACGAAAGCAGTCCTCTTTCCCTCCACCTCACCTGCCAGCCCTTACAGCATACTGATTAAACGGGCCTTCCGAGTCAGCTGTTAGATACAACTCGAATACAATGATTTGTACGTGATTCGGAAACAGATCCCCGTAATTTTGAATGTTAATTTGTCTTAATAGGCAGTTGATTGCGTTTGATCGACCTCATTTGTAGTCCGGGCTGTTAGATTGGAATCGCTTCCTTAGGACTTTCTTGTCTGAATCAGGGTTACCGGTATAAAGTTATACAATGCGATTCAAATAAGAACAGGAACGTCAATGACCTCTATCTGTCAAATTTATCTTGAAAAGTACGGTTTGCAAAGACAACTTAATTGCACATTAATAGTGGATTATTTTACTTTGTTTAAATATGTCTTAAATCAAATTTAAATAAAAACGTTCAATAGTAGTTCAAAAAAAAACTGATGGAAAATATTACGGCTGAATAGCTGGCCGGTCACAGAAAAAAAAAAAACAAAATAGTCGGGAAAGCGGCAATCCGATCTTCGTTTGTTTTTTTGAGCTTTGTTCATACTTTCGTATAGCAGAGATTTGTATTAACACGATGAGTTCATTAGATTCAGATTTGAGTTTTTATTATTACTTTTCTTGTGTTCGTTATTAAAAGCACAGGTTTCACCTCGAGTGAAAGACTTATTTAGTCTCTCGAACTATTGGCTAAACACGGTCTCGAGGATAAATCAGTTATTTTCACAATGGATAACAATGTACTATTAAAAGATGTATAATTTTTCATTGAAACGACGATTTTACTTGAAACACAACTTTCAACTTTCATACTTTAAAGATTATTTGAATTCTCCAAGGGCCCTTATTCCTTTAATTTCCAGCCAGAATACGAAGATGCAGAACCCATCAAAGCTGAACTTCATCCACAATTCACAAATACTTTTCTCTCTCTCTATACGATAGTTTACAACATTTCTGTGAATCTCGATCTAGAAGTTTTAACCGGTATTTTATGTATAAGTGGGTCTGAAAAGGGTCAGTGGGTCCTCTTAGGGGCGGATTTAAAGTCTTTAGAAATAATATTCTCTTTACATCTAATTTCACATTTAATTTTATATCATAACCTCGTTGCTGTTGCGGAATTTGTTTGAAAGAGTCACCGCGGCCCTGAAACGCAAAATGAATTAGGAGGAACACGGATGGGTTTTAGTCAGTAAGAGTCTGACACTCCCTTCTGCTTCACCCAAGGCGGGACTCCATTTGAGGATTTCCCATCTTTAAAAAAAAAACCTCGTTGCTAGTTATATGTTCGAGCCATTTGGGGTTCCAACTCTCAGATCGTGGGGTCCGAGTGCTCATAACTTATTTCAAGATCTGTCAAGACGCTAAGTTGACACTTCGCGCGACCCGAGTACTACCTTTTACCTCAGACAAAGGATATTGCCATACAACGTGGCAATGCTGCCAGCCTTTTGGGCACATTACCAGTGGCCAGCGATGGTGGTGGATTGGAGTTGCAAGAATTTTTTCGACGCCATATTTTTGATTATGATTCAATCTCGATGAAGATTGGCTTCTTGGTAATGAATTAATTGAAGATCTTAGTATTAATTTGGTATATGTACATCATGGAAGATCCAAAGTTACCAAGCATATGATTGATGCTAATTTCTTCGTTGTACGAAAACAGGACTTTCCACCCAGTATGAAAGTTTCGTTCGCATTTATAAATACGAAAATTATAACGGTGGAAATTTTGATAAAGTATTTTTGACAAAATATACGCATTTATGGCTCTAACGATCATTAATAATAGTGACAGAAATCAAGAACAAATTGACAAAAGCATTTTTGCCTAACGACTTTTTAAAATTTATCTTCATTTTATTTCGCTTAGGTACCTAAGTAGAAAATGTTATTTTACGTACAACTCCAACCACTGCCCTCGATGTCTTTGACATTTAAAACTTATTTAAAATTCAAACCCTTCTCCAGATTTTTATGAATAAATTAGAAATCCATTAAATTGCTCGCAGCCATTTGATCCGATTAGGGTTCCGTTGAAAGGTTCCTTATAAATACATTTACACCACAATCTTGAACATTATGACCACCTTGCAACCCCTGTGTACCTCCTAATGAGTAATAAATATTTATCGTCGTCTTCTCAACATAGGGGAGGTATCTTTGAAGGATGAAAGTGGAAGGAGAACATCAGATTAACTGGCAGGTGAAAATAGGTCATACATATGTCAATGGATTAAAGTTTGGGTCTCAACTTCTGAGGTTATTTAATTTAATGTGATGTCAAGTTAGTATGATTGGTTGATGTCATTTTAGACAGCCGATCACTCTCGTTATTATGTTGTTGAGGTCATAGACCCCAACACAACTGCACGTCGGCGGCAATGAAGGAGAGGTGCGGGGACAGCGGCTCGCCTTACGGCCAGCAGCCAAAGCCGGCCCCGCGACAAACCAGTCAGCTGTTGCGTATCTCCGAGCACGGCTGCGCTCGCGCATTTTAGATTTCCTTATTTTAATGTTCAACGTAAAACAACCGTACCGTTTTGTAATTAGTTTATTTGTTCAATACACCTTGTTATACAGTCCACTCTTACTTCATTTCCCTTACCACGAGCTATCGTCGCCATCATTGGTCCTTCTACCGTTAAAGTTGGAACCAAACGAACAAAACAACGGAATTTTCAAATTCGAAAATTCAACGAACTTTAATAAGCCAGCTACAAAAGTGATCATAATACTTATCTCACTTTTTGTAGGTACCTACATACCAGTCGCAGTTTCGTTGATAACGACTTTTTTATTATAGATCATATTTATTTCAATCTAACAACACACTTAACACTATTCCAGGGAATTAAGTCGAATTAACTGTAGATTGGGAAAGAAAAAAAAAAGCTATCACTTGCTTAGTCGCTTAGCATTACTCAGCAGATTCGATTAGAAACGCCTAGCGCTTTGCAATAGCAATCTCATATCTCGCTAGTTATAGCTCATTGCCCACTTTACAACCTATTGCTACACGTCCAGTCAATTTCGCTTAACATTAAATAGTACCTCCATTATTTTAATTTTTCCTTTGTCTTCTCTTGTTTGCTGCAACTTCTAAATTTTCTTAGTCATGGCTGATCTCAAAAGCTTTATTAAGAAGCGAGCTTCAATTAAGGCCAAGCTTACACAATTCACTTCGTATTTAAATACCTATTTCAAAGTCTTGCGAAAAGTTAAGTGAGGTTCAAGTCATCGAAATCGAGTATCGGCTTAATATTTTTGAGAGCTTATACGAGAAATATGATGCATTACAGGATGAATTGGAGGCGTTGGTGGATGACCCCAGCGAGCAATATGCGGAACGCGAAGAATTTGAGAAGTTATACTACACTACGGTGGCTTCTGCACGTCAGCTGATCAGCGGCGCAAGAAGGCTTCTTGAGGGGAACTCCGCAACCGAGGTGGATTCTGGTATTACTAGTACACACAAACACAGTTCAATTCGCTTACCCAAAATTGACTTACCCAGGTTTTCAGGTAGCTATCATGATTGGCTGGAATTTAGAGATACCTTTGTTTCTATAGTACACAACAACAATACCTTAGATAACATCAACAAACTACAATACTTGCGTGCTTCCTTAAAGGGGAGTGCTTCTCTGGTTATTGATAACCTTGACTTCAAATCGGAAAACTACGACAATGCCTGGAAATTACTCTGTGAGAGGTATGACAACAAAAGATTGCTTGTCAACAATCATGTGCAGGCACTTTTCAACGTTCAGCCTATTGATAAAGAGTCAAGTAAGTCACTTCGTTACATAATTGACACTACAAATAAAAATCTTAGAGCATTGTCAACTCTTGGTCAACCAGTTCAAAACGCCTTCGTTGACGTACTTGTCATCTACATAATGACCAGTAAACTCGACCACGTAACGAATCGACAGTGGGAAGAGCACAGAAACACATTTTCCGAACCTCCAACATTATCTGCTTTCACTAATTTCATTAGTAGCAGAGCTGATCTACTGGAGACACTTGAGGAATCTAAGCCTATGGCGATAGCTAAAAGCGAACCCACCACACCTGCGATCAAGCATAAGACCAGTGCTGTGCCTGAGAAACCATTAAAGCCTGTGTCATGTCCCATGTGTCGTCGGGATCATTTTCTTTTTGCATGCGAGCAGTTTAAAAATCTCTCAGTACAGGCCCGTATTAAAAAGGCTCAGAGTTCAAATATATGTATGAATTGTCTTCGTCCAGGTCATGATATTTCCAAATGCAAGCTAGGTAACTGTAAATATTGTAGTAAAAAACACAATACTATGTTACACATCGATAGTGACAATGTTCTTCCTAATGCACACAACACTGCATTATCAGCTAGTCAATCGACTACATCTCGAGTAATTTTACTTACCACAGCGCTCGTGAGAGTCACCGACGCAGACGGTAATCACCATACAGCACGGGTCTTGCTGGACAGTGGAAGTACAACAAACTTTATTTCGGAGGATTTTGTTCGTAAACTACATATTCCTACCTACATTACCAAATCCAAGGTAACAGGTATTAATTTTCAAACATCTAGTTGTACTCAGGGATGCTCAGTGTCATTAAAATCAATTGATGACAATGAGTATGAACTGAACATCGACTGCCTCGTATTGCCGAAAGTATCAGCATCAGTTCCTCATACTTATGTTGATACTAGCAACATACGTATACCTACGAACGTCCGTCTTGCCGACCCCACTTATTACGTTCCGTCTTCGATCGACGTCCTTGTCGGAGCGGAAGTCTTTTGGGGTATCATAGGCACGGGTCGTATCGCATTAGGTACTCATAAGCCCACGTTACTTGAGTCAAAATTAGGTTGGCTCATTTCGGGTGCATATCATCAGTCTGACTCTTCTTCACATGTTTGTATGCATACTAATAACTTACAAGTAGATTTAGATCGGTTTTGGGAGTTAGATTCTATATCTTCCGTATATAAACATTCTTGTGAAGAGAGATCCTGTGAACAACTTTTTAAAGACACCACATATCGCACTGCTGATGGGCGATTTGTGGTAAGCATTCCTCTTAAAGAGTCACTGAACTTATTGGGTGACTCATACATGATGGCTAAGCAGCGATTTCTATCTCTTGAACGTCGTTTGGGTAGAGATCCCCGCCTTAAAAGCCTTTACGTTGACTTCATTAATGAGTACATAGAGTTGGGACACATGTCTGAGTCTACTAGGCGCCCACTCGACTCAACATGTTCGAATTATTTACCACATCATGGTGTTCTGAAGGAGTCGAGAACTACTACCAAATTAAGGGTAGTTTTTGACGCCTCCGCTAGAACCACATCAGGTAAGTCTTCCAACGAAATACAGATGGTCGGTCCCCCCATTCAAGATGATTTGTTGTCAATATTGCTTCGATTCCGTCAGCATAAAATTGTTGTAAGCGCGGACATTGAAAAAATGTACCGACAAACTCTTGTTCATGACAGTAATCGTCCCTTACAAAAAATCTTTTGGAGAGCAGAACCAACTCATCCGTTGAAAGAGTACACGCTTAATACTGTAACGTATGGCACAGCATCGGCACCCTTTTTAGCTACTAGGTGTTTACTTCAACTGGCAGAAGAATGCTCAGATTCTTCAACTAAGTTTTCGATAGCACGTGATTTTTACGTGGACGACTACTTGTCTGGTGGATCATCTGTTTCAGAAACTTTAGAAAAAAGCCGCCGTGTTGACGATGTTCTTCGGTCTGCAAAATACAACCTTCGAAAGTGGCGGTCCAACTCCAGTGAGGTGCTGCAGGCGCTTAGTGGTGTACATGACGGTTCTGATGTTGTAGACCTGAGTGACAACGAGCAGTCGAAGACTCTGGGGCTTCTATGGAAAAGCTTAAGTGACACGTTTTCCTTTTCTATTAACTTAAATACCTCTGAAAAGGCTACTAAACGCTATATCTTATCAACCATAGCACAGATCTTTGATCCCGTTGGCCTGGTCGTTCCATGCATAGTGGAAGCCAAAATTATCATGCAGCACTTGTGGCTAGCCAAATGTTCATGGGATGAGCTTGTTCCCACGCATATTCAGAATGCTTGGAATGACTTTGAAAAAAACCTACATCTTTTAAACGAGTTCAAGATACCTCGGTGGGTGTTGTGTGAATTTGCGTCCCGTCTACATCTGCACATATTCACTGATTCATCCGAAAAAGCTTATGCGGCGTGTGTCTATGTTCGCAGTGTTTCAAGAGATGGCGAGGTTACAGTACATCTCCTTACCGCTAAAAGCAAGGTAGCTCCAATCAAATCCACAACCATACCGCGGCTTGAGCTGTGTGGTGCATTGTTGGGTTCACGGTTGTACTCAAAGGTTCGTCAGTCACTTACTTTGCATTTTGATGAAGTCCATTTTTGGTGTGATTCAACCATCGTCTTGGGATGGTTATCTACTTCACCAAATCAACTAAAGACATTCGTTCGTCATCGGGTGTCAGAAATTCAGGAAACAGTAGGAGGAGAGGTTTGGCACTATGTTCCGTCAGCTGAAAACCCCGCAGACCTCGCTTCGCGTGGACTTAGTACTGACAGGCTGTTGTCGTCTTCATTGTGGTGGTCAGGACCACAATTTCTTAGCAAAGGTACATCTTCATGGCCTCAGTTCCCTGAATCACATCGTAATCGTTCTGGGTTACCGGAAACAGTAGCTTCGTGTCATATTTCTAATCACAGTATTGAAAATCCTATTGCTGCGTTATTTTCAAAATTTTCAGATTTTAACAAATTACAGCGTGTGGCGGCATATGTGACGCGATTCATACACAAATGCAAAAAACAATCAATCGTCTCTGGTTCATTAACCTCTACTGAACTTAACAATTCTTTAAACTTATTATTAAGACTTAGTCAAATGGAATCCTTCTCAGAAGAGTACCAATTACTTAAATCAGGTAAACAGTTACCAGCAAAGAACAAACTACTGTCTTTGTCTCCTTTTTTTGATACTCATTCTAACCTTATTCGTGTTGGAGGAAGATTAAATAACTCATTTTATGACTATAACGTTAAGCATCCAATTCTGTTATCAAGTTATCATACAATTTGCATTCTTTTGTTCAACATGTTTCACTTACGTCTCTTACATGCTGGGCCACAGCTTTTATTAGCCACTGTTCGTCATCACTACTATCCCATTGGAGGTAGGAACCTGGCAAAAAAGATCACACATCAGTGTGTAAAATGTTGCAGGATCAAAGCCAACACCATTCAACCTGTCATGGGTAACCTTCCAGAGCAGCGTCTACATTTAGAATGTCCATTTTTAGACACAGGGGTAGACTACGCCGGTCCCATCGTGATAGCTGACCGGAAAGGTAGAGGGTGCAGGCTCATCAAATGCTTCATATGTGTCTTTGTGTGTCTAGCGACGCGAGCCGTCCACCTCGAGCTGGTATCAGATCTTACAAAGGAAGCTTTCTTAGCTGCACTAAATCGTTTTATTGCTCGAAGGGGAAAACCCCGCAACATCTTTTCCGACAACGGCACAACTTTTGTCGGTGCTTTCAATGAGTTGGCCAGACTGCTTTCGCAAGACCTAAACCTAAACAGCATAATCGATCCTAGTATACATTTTTCATTCATACCTGCATATACGCCACACTTCGGAGGCTTATGGGAGTCTGCAGTTAAATCCACTAAACATCATCTTAGGCGCATTTTGGGTTTAACAAACCTGACCTTCGAGGAAATGGCTACCTGCTTAATTCAAGTTGAGGCTACCTTGAATTCAAGGCCCTTAACTCCACTGTCCAACGATCCTTCCGACCTGGTTCCTTTAACTCCAGCACACTTCCTTATTGGTCGTTCTCTAATCATGCTGCCTCATCCACAGATCCAGAACACCAGTGTCAACAGCTTGAAACGATTTCGCCGCATCGAATGTTTGAAGCAGCATTTCTGGGCTCGATTCTCGTACGATTACGTTTTGTGGCTGCAAGAGAAAACCAAATGGTGCCGGTCGTCTGGCGAGCTTAAAGTGGGAACATTGGTCGTTATAAAGGAGAAAAACTTACCCCCTCTTATGTGGCTTCTAGGACGCATCACCCATGTTCTCCCAGGCAAAGACGGCATCGCGAGGGTCGCCGACATCCGCACAAGAAAGGGTGTCATCCGGCGCGCCTTCAACACCATCTGCCCGCTACCAGTAACGACTGTTGAAGAACCTTCAACGGGGGGAGCATGTTGAGGTCATAGACCCCAACACAACTGCACGTCGGCGGCAATGAAGGAGAGGTGCGGGGACAGCGGCTCGCCTTACGGCCAGCAGCCAAAGCCGGCCCCGCGACAAACCAGTCAGCTGTTGCGTATCTCCGAGCACGGCTGCGCTCGCGCATTTTAGATTTCCTTATTTTAATGTTCAACGTAAAACAACCGTACCGTTTTGTAATTAGTTTATTTGTTCAATACACCTTGTTATACAGTCCACTCTTACTTCATTTCCCTTACCACGAGCTATCGTCGCCATCAATGTTGTTTGAAAGTTTCATCGAAAAAATTACTATTAGTTACAACGATAAACCTAGTGTTATTTAAGAGTATGTCAGAAACGGAAGTTTCGCTAAAATAGCATGTTATGTTATGTTAAAAACTACAAATTGTATAAAATGGAGAAAGAAGTCCATTTCTCTGATTTTTCCAGTACCTTAAATATATCAAGGAGTAACACCGCTCGACATAAGACTTAGACTACTCACTGGATAGATTCAGCAATACGACATTAACATTTAACGACGTACTATGTCTTACGTATGTCCTTGAGTTTGTAAGATATAAGGTATATCATTTTCAGGGTTCCGTAGCGAAATGGGAAAAAAACGGAACCGTTTTTTTTTTTCATGGAACGAATTCGGCATGTCTGAAAAAAACTAAACTAAACTTTTTACTGTGTTTTTATTTAGTGTGGAAATAAATGAATTTTTACTTTACTTTTTTTACTTACTTTTTTTTTCAAACCCACAAGGGAGTGTCAAATTCTTAATGGCTAAAACCCACCCGCGGGCCATCCCTTTGCGTTCCAGGGCCGTGTTGGCTCTTCCTAACAAATTCCGCAACTCTGGCAGATAAGGTATATCCTGAATGCAAAAATCACGTGGGTACGTGGTATTTTAAATTGATTGAATGCTGTCAATACTTGACAGAATAAGGCTTCTATAAAATCAGATACCATTAAGTGTGCAGCGCGCCTTTGTTCAGACCATGAGTCACATGTTGGGTTTGTACCCGAGGTTGGTACCAATAGTGCCCAACGCCTGCATTTTATAGGTCTTAATTCCACCGATGCAATTACCGTGACCTACTGGGCCCAAGCAATCTAAGGAGTCAAAAAAGCAAGAAAAAAGAAAGCAAATAATTTCAAACTGCTCAATACTCGGTATGTAATCAATATTCATAATATAGAAATAGAAAGTTACGTACAATATTTGGTCGTTTACCAACATATTATTATGTCGTTTTCACGTACTTCCTAAAAGATAAGCGCAAAATTAAACTTCTATTTATATTCACTGCTTTCTCTTAGACCGTTACCCTTTAGTTCCTCTAACCAATATCAATAACCACAAAAATCGTTGTTCTATAAAATTTTATCTGTACGCTAAGTGTTTTATTTTTCATACGATGGCTGTGTTCCTTTTCTTCGCGGAGTCACCGAACCGATTTTCGTTCTTTTACTAACACACGTACTTGCGTTGGTACTTTAAACACCCTTTCACGTGACAGGAAATCTTCCCCTTTCAATGAAGCCTCCAAACCTCGTCTACATAATAATATACTTACTGAAAGTGGAGTCTTCCACAAGACGACGTGGTACGCATACGAAATACTTCGTTTGTGCACTTTTGGCGTGGCGTTTCAACTGTGTGTGCCTTGCTTTATTAGCGAGTGTTTCAAGAATTAAATAATTTACGTGTAGCATTTCTTTGTCACAAAGATGTGTGGATTTTAAATGAGCTGAAGAAAAGCAGACACAGAGCATGCTTGATTTTCTTGTCATACATACTTCGACTCATATTTTACATGCTGTTCAGATGTTCGTTAGTCAACCCTGCCTCAACGGCTGCAGGGATTTGTATGAAATTTGGAACGTGGGTAGACCGTGACCTGGAATAAGACCAGACTTTATCACGGTAGTGCTTACCTTCGTTAACATGGGGTAATTTTCGACGAATACGGGAGTCTGTTGCCACTGTTGATTCTGGCTTTCAGGAATCATCGCGGGCTAGTCGACAAAATAAAACAAAAAGGAACTCAGGGTCAATTTTAAAGTAAGTTTGTTGCTTATATTAATCAGAAGTCAAACAACCGTACATCATTGACGAGATTTCTCATGCGAGACTTAGTGAAAATCGCCAGGCGATTTCCTCAAAGCCAGTTCAGAGTCTGCTTCAAGCACGATAGAATTGAGATTATTCGGAATCACGGTACGTCGCCACACATCGTAAGCTTCCACCGAAGCGACCACAACACGTAGATTCTCACATGCGACTACAATTCATTCGCTTCCTCACGTTTCCTTTCGCAAACCAGGAAAAATATTTTTCCTTTACTTTTTTGCATTCAAATCAAGGAAGAAATAATGTTCTGCTTTCTCAATGGGTTACATATTTTATTTTCGTAATTTTTATTTCTTTATTAAATTTTTACGCACAAGTAAAGACACTGTACAAAAGCGGACTTAATGCTATAGGCATTTTCTACCAGTCGACAAGACGGTTGGTGCAGAGACAGCATGGTAGGTGCAACATAGAGAAAAGACAAACCAAGAGGAAGAGAATAAAAACAACAACAACAACAAATAATCTATAATTAATACATAGATACATACACACACATAAAGAAAGAAAAGTGTTTATGTGGGACTCGCACGAGACAAACAAAAAGTAAAATAAATTTAAAAGTTACGTTCATAGAAAATTCTTACCTTTTCGAGTAATGTCTTGTGATTAGTAAGTCCTCATGTTGTGGTCAAAATAATTATCTGGCCAAAAATAATCTACGCCATTATCAATTATTCAGCCAAAAAAATTCCAATGTTGGATATAGCATCATTGCTACGTCAGAACATTTCAGCCCCATCGAACATCCGCTCTGTGAGCTATTTGTCGCATACAAATGCCCAATTCGTTTTCTATGTCGAAAATCATGGTTTTCCTGCAAATATTTTCATTTCTGATTAGATTACAAAGGATAACTCCGAGCAGAGCTTGCTTTATTGCCTTTTGGGTGATTTTCAGTCTGCTGAGGACTCGCTGATGAAGTGCATTGTGAGCGACTTCGTTTCCAGATATAAGGAACACGGGGTCGTGGCAGACCACGGCGAAGATAGCGAGGCAACTTGGATGTCTTCCTTAGAAATTGATAAGAAGTGTCACAAAACTGGAAACAATGGAAGGAATGGAGAGAAGGCATTACTGGACTAGATACAATAATTATGTAGACGGGGTTGTCAGAGCCAGTGCCTGTCAGGGTTGTCGAATTTGTTCGAAAGAGTCACCGCGGTCCTGGAACGCAAAGGGCATGTGGAGAATCACGGATGAGTTTTAGACAGTAAGAGTCTGACACTCAATAATTGTCCCATCAATCGCCCAGAGTGCAAGGAGTAATATTTAGAAGATTTCCCATCCTTTAAAAAAATGTGTGAAGTAATTGTTATACACAGGTCATTAGCATTACACATCTAACACAAATTCACCATTTCCCCTACATCGGAGTCATTAATTCATTCCTGTACGTGTGCCTATGAATATACATACTACCCATGTTAAAGAATTTATCACGGCATCAAATGGTTGGGGAAAACATCAAGGAAACCCGCGGTAATAATACATTCCGAACGTGTGCTATTTTGTGTCGGATTTCCACTATTCATGTCAGGTTTGTCAGATTTACAGTGAAAACTAGAAAGATTCACTGATTTTATTAATCTTTTCTAAAGAAGAACCTTTGTTACCCATTTTTTTTTTTATTTGTGATGGGTTTGCTCTTGCTTCTAATCTTGGTCAGAGATGACATAGTCAAAGTCTACGATGGAGCGAGCTTACACAGAAGGAGCCTGTTCACTTCAACTTTGAAGAGATTAGGGTTGTAAGCGTAATTTTGTATACATATACTTCTTTTGATAACTAGACCCGCCCCGGCTTTCAGCTGGTTAAAATTATAAATAATATACTTATGATAAGACAAGATTTATTAATAAGTTTTCTTTCTTTTCTTTTTTTATTATTTGTTCTCCCACAAAGTACAAATTACAATATTTAAGATTGTAAAATATATTGAAGGTATAAAGGTTTGTGGGAGTCAGGAATCCAAACTAGGATACCCTGTGCTATGGACTCCTGGCCCCCTCGCCGAGATTGGTTGATATTCTTTCAGTATTTAAAGGATGCACCCAAAGTCGACGTTTTCTTTTTCGATCCTGTTCAAGAGCCTCCCAAATAGCTATTATTTCGATGGGTTTCATTTTAAAATTCAATATCGCACAGCACAACCGCTCTGTAGATGCTGAACGGACGAACTGACTAGACGCTTAATGTGAAAGGTCTAATTTGACGGAATAGACACGACCGATGATACGCTCAACGCATTTTACGTCAGATATGAACCTTCCCTTAGTCCCACAGTTAAAGATGGTTTTCTGAAGTCGGTTGTTTAAAAGGTATTGCGTTTATACTATACTCGTTCTATACAAAAACCTTCCACGTTAATTTTTTTTTCCGTGGAAACTATCAAAAATTGTTTTGTGGTTTAGAAGAAGTAAGCAGAGATACGGAACCCTTCCGTACCCAAAAGGTAGCATAAGGAACCCTGTCACTAAGTGTCCGCTATCAGTCTGTTTTCTATTTAGGGATACAACGCTGCTAAAGAAGTTTTCAATTCAAATAAACTTTTCGTCTATGTGATGCAAGAACTCTGATTTTTATTCAGATTATGGTACGGAACCTTTCGTGTGCGGTCTTTTTCATCTGTCTGTGCAATTTAATAATTTTATTAAGTAAAATAAAATAAATAGCATAATACCGTAATTTTAAAACATCAGAGTTCGTTTACAAGCCAACACTATCTAGATTCTATATATTCTACCATCACAAAATGTGCGAAATATTTTTCGTCTTTTATTTGAACATAATTAAATTTTTGGAAGGCTTTCATCCAATTTTGGGTGAAATAAAAATTACTGGCGCGAACACCGAGGCGTATCGATGTTCAATTGAGTGCCCATAGTGGTACTTATGACGTTGGGTGTAATAAAAAGAAAGGTACCTATACTACCTATATGAAATTAAGCGCACGTGTAATATCTTGAAAGGGTATAGAGTACCTACTTAAAGTGTGGAATGTTAGGGTCAAATTTATTGTGAATGGCATTTTTAAAATAGATGGAGTTGAGTGCAGGGGCATAAGTTTTCTTACTTTAGTCTATGAAGGTATTCTAAAACACAGCTGACGCTATATCATATCATCTAAATTTCGATCAATAAACTTTATTTGTTACTAGCTGCTGAATCGGCAAACGTTGTTTTGTCATATAAAGTAAAAAACCGTCTCAAAAAAAATTTACTATGATTTGTTTTCAGACCTACCAAATATAAACAAAATTTAAAAAAAAAAAATATTGTAAAACCGTTACGGCGGAGTTCTATAACAAACCCGAGATTTAAATAAATTAGAAGAGGACTGGAAAAATTAAAATTCCATTGCAACCGATACTCTTTTAAAAGGGTCTTTTAAAATGGTCCCTTTAAAATCGACTTGGACAAATAATGCACGTACCAAGTTCATAAACTTCGTTTAACAATAAAATGCATACTACAATTATAAATGTAACAGTAAACTCTATCAGTATGTTTGTTAGCTCTACATTTCTAAACGGCTGAACGGATTTGGATGAAACTTGGCTCAGGGGTAGACTATATTTTGAAATAGGACAGACAATACTTTTCATCCCGGGACTTAAACTGATTTGCTGCGTTCACGCTGGTGAAAGCCGGTGACGAAAGCTAAAAAAACCGGTCAAGAGAGAGTCAGACACGCGCACCGAGGGTTCCATACCATCATATAAAACATGAAATAATTTAAAATTTTCATCAGGACTTATATTCTTATATTCGTCAGGGAAATTGCAGTTTTAGATCAGTACTATCTCTTGACCGATAGTGGAACTAATGTAATTTTTATTGTTTATTTCTGAAAAAGTGTGCAATTTGGATTCATCGTTTTATTTTTCCTGTAATCTTTGCATAAACTTTAATGACTTAGAATTATTTCAGATTTTTCTTAAAGCAAATTTCGGAGAAAAATAAAGGAATAGTCAACGCTTTTACATTTATCATAAAAAATTGAAAACCATACGGCCTAAAAAAATGAAAAAGGTTTGAGAATGTACGAATAGCGCTCTTTCATAATATGATACCCTACAGCCCTTAGTAGCCCCAATTCCAATTTTAAGAAATGTAGCAACACAAAGTTCTTTTTCATTTCTTTCTTATTTGCAAAAAATAGTTAAGGTATCTTCATCTAAAACTATTCGGAATTTCAAGTTGATGACATTAGTAGTTCTTAAGATATCCAGCTGTGACAGACGGACAGACTTAGTAACACCATAAGGGTTCTTTTTACTACTTTGGTACGGAACCCTAATAAAAACTGTATTGTTACTAGTAGTATAATAATACTTTACTTTTTTAAAATACCTGCCAATTGGTTCGGAACCGCGTCTATTTCTTGGCTTACATCCAAATCGATCCATCCTGTGACAACTTAATACTTCAGTTACATTTAAAAGCCATTACTGTGCTGACCGAAGATTGAATAAGAATAAGAAATTTTATTTGCTGAAACATGTGTAGTTATGCAAAATTAAAATAATAAATGCATACGAAATCTTAAATTAGAATGACTCACGACATGTTTGCCATTTCTCATGTCGTAGAAATATCTTAAGCTGCTTTCAGACTACGGTATAATACAATAGCAAAGAGTATATAGCTCATAGCACAACAATATCGCGCACCATACATTGTTATGGACACGTTCACACTGTACTGTACTATATATTGTTGACAATGTATGGTGCGCGATATTGTTGTGTTATCTATCTATCTCTACGTATAATAAATCTGTAGAGAGGTCAATTCTGTAAAATGCAGTCAGTAAAATTTTTGTCTGTCTGTCTGTTTGTCTGTATAACCGTTATAGAAACAAAAACTACTCGACGGATTTTAACGAAACTTGGTATAATTATTTTTCATACTCCTGAGTTGGTTATAGTATACTTTTCATCACGCTACAATCAATAGAAAAAATTAAAAAAAAAAGGGGAAAATGTGAAAGTTTGGTTGTTTGTTACTCAATCACGCCAGATCGGCTTAACGGATCTTAATGAAATTTAGAACAAAGATAGATTATAGTCTGGAATAGCACATAAGCTACTTTTAATCCCGGGAACATGTTCCCTAGGGATCACGCGGGCGAAGCCGCTGGCAGAAGCTAGTCCATACTAATATTATAAAGAGGTAACATTTGTTTGTAAGTTTGTATGTTTGTAAGTTTGTATGTAGGGGATAATCTCAGGAACTACTGGTCCGATTTGAAAAATTATTTCAGTGTTAGATTGCCCAATTATCGAGGAAGGTTATAGGCTATATATCATCACGCTAAGACAAATAGGAGCGGAGCATTAATGGAAAATGTGACGCAAACGAAGTTGCGCGGGTCAGCTAGTGAGCTATATACTGTATGTTACACATTATAGCGTAGTCTGAAAGCAAGCGTTGAGCTGGATATAAGTTTCCTCCAAGTGTCGCGACAACAACTGGTCCTGTGCATCTCGCATCCATCAGCTACCCGCGACCCCAAATTAACTAACTAAAACTAAATCAATAAAAATAAGAACTTATTTTCTAAACAACATATTTACCATCACCCGATTATGTTTCTACTTGATGCTCTAACTATCTCTTTCCTATCCAAGATAGATAAGTTGCAACTTGCTGCACATCTTCAGCTTTAGCTTCGTAAGTTAGCAGATTCAGTAATCAGGTAAGTGCTTGAGAGTAAGTTCTCAGTACTTAGCGGGTTTCTACCTGTACGATACACTGGTCTGGGTTTCACGAAGTTTGGATATCAAATACTATATTTTGTATGTAAACTACTCCTAGGTACAAAATTACAGTTGATATCTATATCCATACCGTAATCCTTTTTATTCTTTTTTAATTTGAGACTAGCTGACCCACGCAACTTCGTCTGCGTCACATTTACCATTAGTGCTCGGCTCCTTTTAGTCTTTCAGTTTCATACATTTTCATTGGCTAAATACTGCATTTTGTATGAAACAGCTGATATTTTTTTCGAGATTTCGGAGTTTTACCAAAACAAAAGTTGCTTATAATCATGTGTACTTTCACTGCCTAAGAGGTTTCGGGTATTTTTTCAATTTCCCTGTATAAATGCAATAAGTTACATATTCATTATTATAAATAAATAAATGTCAAATAGGAACCATTTTTTAAGTTCAAAGAAAAATAAAAAGAACATTATTTTCCGGTTTACCAATTTCCCGTTAAAGTTACGGAAGTTGTTTAAAAGATACCACATAAAATAGCACACGGAACGGAAATAAAGAAAAGAAATATTTTAATTAAATCTTTTTGTTCGCGAATTTTCTCGAAGCCTACTCCGAACCGAAGACTCTTGTCGCATTCCACCGAAGTTCAAAGGAATTTGGTGAAATTAATCTGATTTTGCATTCCCGTTAATTTATTGTTTTAAAACTGAATACTCATCTTCAAAAACCCAAATGAGGCATGAACACTTTCAATTACTGAATATCTTTTCTAATCTAATATTATAAAGCTGAATAGTTTGTTTGTTTGAAGGCGCTAATCTCAGGAAGTACTGGTCCGATTTGAAAAATTCTTTCAGTTTTAGATAGCCCATTTACCGCGGAAGGCTATAGGCTCAGCACGATAAGACAAATAAGAGCGGAGCATTAATGGAAAATGTGACGCAGACGAAGTTGCGCGGGTCAGCTAGTGGAAAAATAAAGTTGAACGTGGAGTTCAAGGTAACGTTGAAAATATGTCGATTTTAGTTTATTGTATTAGTTGTGACCGAGTATTTCAAACGAACTTCAATCTGCCAAGCAGTACCCATAAACACGGAAATGATGGCGTGGGGTAGCCGTTATTGATACTTGAAACTATTAGGGTGCCTGCCCGGAGCAGCAGGGCGAAGAAACGGAGAAATACAGGGTTATTTGTAAAACACCAGAAACCTCTTAGGCAGTGAAAGTACACATGATTATAAGCAACTTTTGTTTTGGTAAAACTCCGAAATCTCGAAAAAAATATCAGCTGTTTCATACAAAATGCAGTATTTAGCCAATGAAAATGTATGAAACAGCTGATATTTTTTTCGAGATTTCGGAGTTTTACCAAAACAAAAGTTGCTTATAATCATGTGTACTTTCACTGCCTAAGAGGTTTCGGGTATTTTTTCAATTTCCCTGTATAAACCAATCATATCAGTGAATATATCAGTGACTCATGTGGTGAGGAGTTCATGCAATTCATCAAGTAGGTAGGTACCAACTCTAGAACTTTTTTCACCAGTAAGTAGGTACCAACTCTAAAACTTTTTTAACCAGTAACTAGTTGACAGATAAATGTTTCAAATGATAAATGATAATGATAAACGATATTTATTTTGTAAGCAGGTTGTAAATACAGAGGGGCCCGAAAGGGCCGACGCCTGCCGGAGTCGCGGGATTATTCGCAAGAGACACCGTGGCTCCGGAACACAAAGGGCAATGAAGGAACATGGATGGGTTTTAGTCAGTAGAAGTCTGACACTCCCTCCCGCTACACCCAGAGCGGGAGGAGTCATTGGATGATTTCCCATACCTACAAAAAAAAAAAAAAGATGCAGGTTGTAAATAACACTTTTACACGTCAATCTTTTTTGGTCATTTTAAACTAGATGAGGCCGATGTTTCCTAGCTGACTGCTCTGAGAAGAAACACCGAAACAAACTCAGAGGTCAAAGTCTCTTTTAAAGTCCATACAATCGTACTGGTGAAATCATTATGAGAACCATGTAGGTTAATGTCAGATGTGGTATTTTTGAGGAAAGTACCACACAGATTTGAGGCATTTGCCAGTTATCGTGAATTTCAAAATTAGAACTTTAAGGAGCTCAACGACCTGACGAACAATACCAAAGTAAGAACATTTTTGTAGGCCTCATATATTATATAAATCAAACTGCCTCCTTATGGTTTCAACTTATGGTTCAGTGCTTAGAATACAATATTCAACAGTAGATAAGTACATTTACGTATTCATTGAAACGTCGTCTATCGTAATTTAAAAGCCATTATTAATTTCAGGATGAAAATCGTAATTTTAACGAATTATAAACAAGCTAAACTTAATTTCAACAAAAGTAACGCGTCGATCTGTCGATATCTTGCCAAAGTACACTATCAGCAAATCAATTCTTGTGTCTGAAAAGACTTTTTCTTTCTTTATAAGTATGAAAAGGCTCCGTTACCAATATTATTAAGAAACACGCAGCACGTATGAGTTTAATCACTCGTAACAGGAAACATACGAACATGCTGTTGTTAATGTATTCTCAGCGTGTGTTTCCGAGGGGAGAAGGCGACGCGATTTGTCACAGAGCGTCAACTGCCTCGACATCTGGCACACCTTGCAAGTTATGTACATTTATACCTGATTTGTAGGACCATTTGGAGGTAGTAAAAAGTCTTTGACTGTAAGAAAGGAAAATCGTTTTCTGATCTCAGCCGGGTTTTTAAAGTTTGCTCGGCCATACGCCAACCACCATACGTACAGTTCTAGAGCGGTGCTTCTGTACTTCTCTTCAAAGGGAAATGGAGAGGGCAATGCTTGGAGATTCCCTGCCTGATCGAATCAGGAATGATAATATACTCAACCAAGGTTACCGAAATACCTCGAAGGACCGTTATACTGAAGTGCCAGTGGGCAGGGCACACTGCTCGCAGAACAAATGGTCGATGGAGCCAGAATGCACGGCAACACGGACACACATGAATGACGACACGGTTGGCGCAGTGGTTGAGCGATTGACTGCTGCGCAGCATGTCGCGGGTTCGATTCCCGCTCGGAAGAAATATTTGTACGACCTACAAGTATTTGTTCCGAGTCTGGGTGTTTTGTCTATCTATAATATGTATGTATTTACAAAAATAAAATGTATATAAGTAGTTTATCAGCCATCTCGTTACCATAACACAAGCATTAGGTTGCTTAGCTTGGGACTATATGGCGTTGTGTGAAATGTCCAAGGATATTATATTATATATTATAATGGTGACGCGTACTGGAAGACGCAGCGGTGGAAAGCTTCCCACAAGGTGGACCGACGACCTGTTAAGGGGCGAGGGTTGCTGATAGACGCGAGAGGAACAGTACCGGTTGTTGTGGTGATAGTTGGGGGAAGCCTATATCCAGCAGTAAACATCATTCAGCAGATTTGATGATGATGATGACACCATACCAACCACAAAGTCGAAAATCAAAGACCCCATGGTCCACGTTTTTTGGCTGATTTCCGGTCCACTACTAATTTCAAAGAAGTCAAGTATCTGCTTAATTTATCAGACAGCCAGCCATAAAATATCAAAGTTGTTTTTATCACAAAAAATATAACCGACTTCCAAAATAAACACTACAAAGCACCTTAATTTCGGAAGTCGGTGATTTTGGTTTTGTATCTTCGTTTTTTAACACCGACTTTGGAAGTCGGTTATATTTTTTTTGTAAAAAGGGTTTTTACTTTTTATAATTTAAGTGTTAGGTACCTACTTGGAAGACGTATTCGTCTACGCAGAAATTAAAATAAGCAAAAATTTTCATACAAAAAATACTGAACCAAACCTAATTAAACGGGACCAAATGACAATCATGCCGCATCAAAAACCTCGGAATAATCAGTATACATACAAACAACAACAAATAAAATATATACCCGCCGATTGAGAACCTCCTTTTTTTGGATGTCAGTTAAAAATGCATCAAACCGAGACTTATCTGCAAAGATGCTGAGATAGGTACTTTATGCCACAGCTCTTGGCAAACGCAGAGCTATAAAAAAAGCAAAAATAGTCACTCGCACAGAAATAAATAAAAATAAAAATCTTGTTTATGCACTGCAGAAAATCTAAGATGGAATTCTAAATAAGGTTAGTTACTCAATAAATCAGGGATAGTCGCAGTGATCCGAGACGGCTCGAGTTAATACAATTTATATCTACGGCTTTCGCTGAGGGACTGGGTTTGATTCCCGCGTCGGGTCCCGCAATTCAGATTCTGATTATACTGTATGACTATTATACATAGGTACTGTACAATCTAGATTGAAGTACCTATATAATGTATGTAACCTAAAATTATAACGATGTGTGTTGTGTGTGATAACGTATTTCGTCGACCCCCGTTAAAAGATTGATCTGGTGACTGTGTTTCGACAATCGGTCAAAACAATAAATTCTCTAAAATCTCACATAAAGAAAGTTTCATGCAATTGGTTGTTGAAAACTCATTCAACCGACCACAAGCAGATAGTATCGCATCTTTGGCAATTTGCGTTAGTCTCCTTTTTTTGAGAGCTGGGCATACCATACTTAGATATAGGTTGCAAAACGTCCAACATAAACAAGAAATAAATGTAACATTTTTCGGGGAAGACACTAAGAGCGGATTGCACCAATGAAATTGATCGCAATCAAGCTGCGTTCAAAGGCGATCAGTGTCAATATTCATAGAAAATAATGCAACTGACAGCCCGTCCGTTAACGAACCATCATATTATGCTGATCGGCTTCTACTTATTTTATATCGACTTTCGCATTTGCATGTCAATCGCAAACTGTCAAAAAAGCATTACTTTTCATACATTTTTGACAGATTGCAATTATTGAGATGTGAATTCATGTGTAAATGACTAGAATTGACACTTTGACTGATGAAATCCGCCCTAACGCCTCTAAGGAAACTAGCGAATTCATTAAAATGAATGTATAATTTATTTCAATTATTATCAATTCATCGAAATTACTTTTTCAGCAACATAAATTTTGTACCTTTTAAAGCACAACACACTGATCCTTAATCAATTTTTTCTGCCAGTCTACCCAACTGTAATGTCAAATGTAAAATAACTGTTTATTTTTTGAACTATTAACAAAAACGTAGGTACTTCAGCAGTAATAATGAACAATACTAACAAGAACATCTTCAAACATTTAACCTTCTCTCTTCTGAATGAATATTGAAACAAAGCCTGCTAAAGGTAGAACATTTTATATACAAAGGGCGAAAGTACTAAATCAAGTGGTTGTGCCTCGGTCTAGATTTAAGAGATTAGGCCTGTACCTAATGCTTAAGCGTGAAATATTACTTATGCTCCTTGAATTAAATGGGACATATATTATCATAAAGGGTTTTAATGGTAGAAGGCTTGAAATTATATTCATATTCTGCGGTTAAATGTTTCTGTTTTCGATTGATTATTGTGTCTATGGTTCTTCGTTCAAGGCGCGATTTGATGATGTACATTGCTTTGTCGCGTCATAGTTGTGCGTAGGGGCTTTAGATTTGTGACATTCTGTCAGCGGTAGTTTTTTTTTTTTTATGCGTAACGGGGAAACTCTTGGCCTCTCACCTGATGGAAAGTGATGATTAGGCCGATGATGGAAGCGAGTTTCACCCGGAATCCTCTTACACAGAGGAACTGGCTATCATACCTCTAACTGCCGGAACACAACAATGCTGTAAACATTGTTGTTATGGCGACAGACTTAGACATGATGGTGGTAGCTTGCCAGTCGGACTTAGAACAAGTCCTACCACCAACCAAACCGAGCAAAAAATTTGCCCCCGCTGGGAATCGAACCCGGGACCTCTGGGTCTGAATCAGGTGGTATAACCACTAGACCACGGAGGCGGTTAGTGTCACCTGTTTAGCACCACCCGGAGACCACGTGTAGGGATTCGCTGAAGGGTATTCTCCTACGGACGCGGGTGACTCGGCCCCCAAAAAAGTGTGTGGTGAAATGTAGTGGTGGTATGTAGTGTGGTGAAAGCGATTGTCAAAACCTGTAAAATGTTTTGAACTTTGAAACGTTGTCAAAATCTGGTACTGTCACGGCACTTCGTCTAGCTCTTGAGCCTCCTATCTTTTTAGGATTCCGTACCCAATGGGTAACCAACGGAACCCTATTACTAATCCTCCGCTGTTCACCGTCCATCCGTCAAGTCTGTCTGTTAGCGGGCTGTATCTCAAGAATCGTTAAAGGTAGACGGAAGTTTGAACAAATAATAAAAATTTAGAAATATAAAATGAGCTTTAGCAATATGGATCAATCAAATCATGGTACGGAGCCTTTCGATTGCGAGTCCGACTCGCACTTGGCCGGTTTTTTCTAATTAAGATCTTTCTAATAATATAAATAATAATGAATTCTAGTGAAATAACATTGTTTTTCAAGATGCGCCGGATATCATGGATCTGGACACGTATCTTACGGATTTTCGACACTCTAAAAAGACATCGGTCTAGCCATAATCAAATTTTTGCGAGACCAAACGCACAGCACTGTAATTTAAATACATTTTTATTCCACTTGCTGGGAGTCATAATCATATGCCTAGCCTTTTCCTAACTACATTAGGGTCGGCTCTCAGTAAAACCTTTAACCCCAAAGTAAATTGAGCTGGATACCAGTATTCCGTGGAGCGGCTGCCTACCAGACCTCCACAACCCATTAAATAGGTAACCCGGTATTTCTTGGCAAGACTGGAGTCTGATTTACTGGCTTCTGACTATCCGTAACGACTGCCAAAGATCTACAAATGACAGCCGGGACCATCGGCTTAACGTGCTTTCCGAGGCACGAAAGAAACGATATGTTAAGATAACGTGCTTTCCGAGGCACGAAAGAAACGATATGTTAAGATGTTCACCCATCCACAGACCAACCGTTGCTTAACCTTGAAGATCGACCCGTGCGGCTTTTGTTATTCAGCCACTATTATTATATTTTTATCCCACTTACTGTGAGTTAAACTAAAACTTAAACTCCCTTTTTTATCAAGCAGTTATTGAAGTAAAAGGTTTTAAAACAAAAGATTTTTCCACACTCTTGCCCGAGTTTTATTGTAATTTATTTTTTACATGCCCTTAAATTTATACAGCCTTACAGTATTTGAAAAACTTAAATAAGAGAATCTTTAATCGTTAAAAAGTTTAGTTTAGCAAAACTGCTTGTCTAATTAATATTGCAGTTTTTCTTTACTCCAATTTAGAAATCTGTCTGTATCTATAGACCCTGCCCACACATTATAATAATATGCTTTTAACCTTCTCTTTGAGATGAAATGGGTCACTTAGATCACAGCTTTAATATACAAATAGCTTTTATTTCAGATAAAATTGTGCGATTACGCTTTAGATTATTATCAGGCCAATTCTACTAATTTTTAAACTACTTTCACATTCGCATGTCAACTGTCAAAAAAGCTTTAGTGTTCATACATTTATGACGGATTGCGGTTGAGATGCGAATGTGCAAATTAGAAGAATTGGCCCTCAAGTCAAAACCAATATTATGTATGTGTATTTAATTTTGTTGTTTTATTTTGTTATGATTGTAACTTGTTGTAATTGCCTTGTGAATAAATAAATAAAAGCAAAGTACGTAAAACTTTTATAAACTTTGCTACATCTTCTTATCGTGTGTACAGTAAGGTATAACGACCCTACACACCATAGTTTCAGAGTTTCTAAACCACCTCAAGGGCCTCTGACATGGTTAAGAGTGTGTATTCCGTCCACTAGCGCCGCCAATCGTTTTTTATTAATTGTGGTAAATTTAAGACACGTAGATAAAAAACCGCTCTGTAGTGCACTGAAGAAATGTATCTATTATTTTTTGACAGCTATTTTTAATACATAACTCATGGCTAAATAGCAAAAACGGCAATTATTGCTAAAAGTGGCCACTTTTAGCAAAAATATCGACTTTGGCAACTATTTATGTTCTAAAGTACAAAACATAACTCTCAAAACATAATAAATACATTTCTTCAGTGCACTACAGAGCGGTTTTTTATCTACGTGTCTTAAATTTACCACAAATAATAAAAAACGATTGGCGGCGCTAGTGGACGGAATACACGCTCTTAAACGACCGCCTTTTGGCGGACCACCGGCTTATACGTGCCTTCTTCTCATCATATTTTTATCAGACAATCAGGTGATTCAAGCCCGCAATGTCTTAGCTAAACTGGAAAAAACTGTACAAAGCATGCATCCCGAGGACCACTGGGTCACAAACCAAGTGCCTAAACCACTCGACCACGCATAACCTACTATAATATTTTAAATGCGAAAGTTTGTGAGTATGTATGGATGTTTGTTACTCTTTCACGCAAATTCTAATGAACCGATATCGATGAAATTTTGTATGTAGGTAGCTGAAGACCCAGAATAACACATAGGCTATTTATCCCGGAGTTCCCGAGGGATCGAGATTTACACGGGAATAACGAGAATTTATACGCGGACGAAGTCGCGGGCGGCCTCTAGTTTTCTATACTAATATTATAAAGCAGAAGAGTTTGTTTGTTTTTTTTGGTTGAGCGTGCTAATCTCAGGAACTACTGGTCCGATTTGAAAATTTCCTTCAGTGTTAGATAGCCCATTTATCGAGGAAGGCTATAGGCTATATATCATCACGCTAAGACAAATAGGAGCGGAGCAATAATGGAAAATGTGACGCAGACGAAGTTGCGCGGGTCAGCTAGTTTTAATATATATAAATCACGTGTCACGTTGTTTGTCCGCGATGGACTTCTAAACTCTTAAGCGATTTTAATCAAATTTGCACACCGTGTGCAGTTTGATCCAACTTGAAAGATAGGGTAGCTTACATCTCATGGCATAGTGGCCTTGGCTGCCCCATTGCTTCATCACAATGCTCGGTCTTGAATTCCTGATGCACTGCGGGCTTCCTTCAGATTTTCACGAACTAACTCGTTGTTTTATCTAGTAACTGTACTATTTTTAAACTAGTGCAAAAGTACTGAATAGCAAAAGTTTGAAAAATGCTTAAAAACTGAAAATTGTTAAGATACCAATTGACTTTAAAAAAACATCATCTTCCTGCCCTTATTCCATGTTACTTGGGGCCAGCGCAACACTTTACCAAATAAAATAAAACGTATTATTTGTTAATTATGTCCAATTGTAAATCATGAATAATAATTTGCAGATCAATAGCTATTTATTTTGCACGAACTCATTTTAAACAGCTTATCACCTTTTCAGTTGTTTTCAGCAGGCTCTCTTAAAATATTCGTTATTTTCATAATCATTTTAATACTGTTACTGAAACCTATAAGTACGAAAATGAATTTGCTGCTCATTTGGTTGAAAACAAAATAGTTTTTATTGCACAATGGAATTTTCACTGTAATAATTCACCACATTTCCATGTTAATCAATATAAAACTCTTTTGTAACTGACTGACTGACCAAGTGACTGACAGACAACACACATGGCCGAAACTTCTGGTAAAATGGCATGTAACTTCTTTGGGGAGGGTAAGAAGCACGGGTAAGAAGCAACACGAGAGGATTTTACGAAATTTCTAAGGAAACGGAAAAAAAGGGGACAAATATAATGACCACCATAAAATGCTTTGATACCCTTAGTTTTGTAACCAAAAATATCTACTTAACACCAGAAAAATAAAGTCTAAAAATATAATAGTACCAGCTATTTTAGTCACGACTCCACTTTAAATTGTATTCGACCACCAAATTTAGTAAATGATCACCAAATCTTAGCGAGCAAATTAATATTCAGTTAGTACAATATTCAAATGCTATAGTAACGTGTCTGCGTCAGATCCCCTCTATGGCTGGTGAAACATGTGGGTTAGGTTAGGTTAGAACCATGACCATTAGCGCGCGAAGGCGAGCGAGCGAAGCGAGCGTGCCGCGGCAGCGGCCGCCGAGCGCCAGATCCCTTCAATTGTTGGTGAATCATTTGGTTTAATCGGATAACGAGATGTTATTTTTTTGCGTATCATTTTAACAATTTTTGGGTTAGAATATTTTTTTTGGAGTTGGTTTGCTTAAATAGGATAGCAAGATGTTATAACATAACTTTGGTTATAAGTTTACATTAAAATGCGGGTTTAATTTTGGTGATCATTTACTATTTTTGACTGCTAAATATTACTATATCTGGTGGTAAGTTAAACATAAGCCGAAAAAAAATGATGAAGATGTAGTTAGTCACTATACCATCTTCAACGAAGAAGACACGAGGAGAACACCATCTGCAGGTAACGGTCAGGTCAGTTCCTTCCTAAGTCTGTGCTGAGTTTGTGCTAATATTGTATTATTTCTCGAAATTCCAGTTGTTCGTAGCGAGTGTGTGTCTACCTACATCACAACGGCAAATATCAAACCGTGAGTACTTGATTTTTGTCTCTCACACAACCACCACAATGACGAAAAAAAGGCATTCTCTCGTTGACACCGAAAGCAATGACGATATTATTAAGGATTTAGTAAAAAAACGCGGATCCCTAAAAGGCAAATTAACTTTGTTCTCAAAATTTGTGCAACTGTTAGACGGTTCTAATCCGTCAGAACTTTATTTAACAGAGTTACAGGAGCGCTTGCAAAGGTTAGAAGCGCTGTTTGAACAATTTTGTACCATTCAAGACGAAATAGATTTGCACATTACGGGTACTCAAATAGATCAAGAATTACAAGAAAGAGAATCATTTGAAAACCAATATTATGCTATTGTGGCCAAATCTAAGTGTATTTTAAAAGTCAATTCCTCAGTTCAAAGCGATAGCAATAATTGCAAGTCACGCACACACGGTATCAAACTACCTACAATTGCTTTGCCGAACTTCGACGGTTCTTATGATCAATGGCTTGAGTTCCGAGATACATTTTTATCAATCGTTCACAATAGTAATACTCTTGACAACGTTCAGAAATTCCACTATTTGCGCTCAGTTCTATCAGGTAATGCACTACAGGTTATTAAAGCTTTAGAATTCTCCGCACAAAATTACATCGTAGCTTGGGACTTACTGGAGAGTAGATATAATAACAACCGTTTGCTAATTCATAATCACGTAAAAGCGTTATTTACTGTTCAGGCAATATCGAAAGAGTCAGCTTCCCAAATACGCAAACTCATTGATGCTATTTGGCGTAACCTTCGTGCGTTAAAGACGTTAGACGAACCGGACCTACCGACACATGGGATACGTTAATTATTTATTTAGTCGTCACAAAATTAGATTCGTCGACCGAGCGCGAGTGGGAACTCTTCAAAGGTACCCTCACAAACACGTCTTCTAATAAAAAAACATCGTTGTCTGACCTAATGACCTTTCTAAAGGACCGCGCGGATTTTCTAGAAACAATTAAACCTTCTAATAGCAAACACTCGGAAAGTACTCAGAATAATCACACAAAAAATTCGCCGTCAATAAAAACACATAGCCATGTTTCTACTCAGAAAGATGGAAAGAAATCGGCAAACCACACAAAATCGCCACGTTACAAATGCAATATGTGCAGCTCGAACCATCCCATTTATTCATGCGATAGCTTCCTTCTTTTATCATCTAAAGATAAATTAAAATTTATCGAAGAAAAGAATCTCTGCTGCAACTGTTTACGTGCCGGTCACGCATTAACTGAATGTTGGTTCGGGCCGTGCAAGCAATGTAACAAAAAGCATAACACATTAATACACAGTGAATTCGTTGACGCTAACGAACCGTCCACTGTTTCACACACAGTACAAATAGTGGCTCAGCCTGAGTCCACTACAGGAATCACACACACAAATATAACGTCTCATACCGCATCTCACACATCTCACACGCCTTACAATGCCGATAATATTGATACGCGCTATTTTTATGATCAAGTATTATTATCGACTGCATTAGTGGAGATTGCGGATGACAAAAATAAATATCACACTACCCGCGCTCTTCTCGATAACGGGAGCCAGCATTGTTTTATATCCGAAAAACTTTGCAAAACCCTAAACATTCCAACGATACAGTCCACTATGCAAGTTATTGGAGTAGGTAACTCCGTTACACAATCCACACAACTATGTGAAATAAAAATACGATCCAAAACAAGCTCATATAACACACACATTAATTGCTTAGTTTTGCCTCAAATCACATCACAATTGCCGTCACTGGGCATCGATCATAACATTACAATTCCCAATAACATACAACTTGCTGATCCTGACTTTCATTCAAGTAATGAAATTAATTTATTAATAGGTGCCGACAAGTTCTGGGACTTGCTAAATGAGGGTCTAATACGTTTGCCTAAAGGTCCTTATTTGCAAAACACAAAGCTTGGTTGGGTTATCTCAGGTTCAGTTCAAAAACAATTAAAACAAAGTCTAAATAATTCTCGAACACAATGTAATTTCACACAAGCATTAGACGCGGAACTTAAACGTTTTTGGGAACTTGAAGAAATTAATTGTAATAAATCAATTTTTACAAAAGACGAACTCACATGCGAAAACTTATTCAAAGACACCACTATGCGTGACGATAAAGGTCGTTTTTCCGTGCGTATACCACTGAGTGAATCAGCTGATGAGCTTCGCGACAGTTTTTCTATAGCCGAGAACCGGTTTTTGGCACTCGAACGTAAACTAATCCGAAGTGCGCCGAGCTACAGAGAGATGTATTGCAAATTTATGGAAGAATATTTAAGTTTAGGACACATGAGCCGTATCACTGAATATTCACAACCTTATTATTTTTTACCGCATCACGGTGTCTATAGAGAACACAGTTCGACCACAAAACTTAGAGTGGTGTTCGATGCGAGTGCTAAGTCTACGTCGGGCAAGTCTCTAAACGATATACAGTTTATTGGGCCGACGCTGCAGAATGACATATTTGCCGTTTTGCTACGATTTCGGCAATTTAAATATGTCGCATGTGCCGACATCGAGAAAATGTATCGGCAGATATTAATTCAGCCAGACCAAAGACAATTACAATTAATTCTTTGGAGGGAGAAGCCGTCTGAACCTCTTGGCATATACCAACTTAACACCGTTACCTATGGTACGGCATCCGCACCTTATTTGAGTATTCGATGCATTAAACAACTCGCGTTAGAATGTAATGATGACGTAATTGCACAAGTCATTAATGACGACTTTTACGTCGACGATTTGATAACGGGTCATCAAGATTATCACAAATTATTAGAGATATGTAGTAATGTTTCTAAGGTTCTAGAATCAGCTTGTTTTCCGTTGAGAAAGTGGATTTTTAACTCGAAACCTTCCCAACCCCAAATCGAGTCTACCTTTAAAGACTTATCGCTAGGAGACTCGTGTCACACGAAAACATTGGGATTAGGGTGGTTTAATTCCTCAGATGAGCTGCATTTTAGTACAAAATGTAATCAGGATGTAAGTCGTGTTAGTAAGCGTAACATTCTTTCAACTATAGCGCAAATATACGACCCTTTGGGTCTACTCACGCCGATGATAGTTATTGCAAAAATCATACTTCAAAAATTGTGGTTAGCTAAGATAGGTTGGGATGATCCAGTCCCTAAGCCGATCTTATTAGACTGGCAGAATTTTGTTAGTAAATTGCAGTTTTTACAAAATTTACGCATACCCCGTTATGCACTAGGAGATAACACGCATACAGTTGAACTACACATTTTTTGTGACGCTAGCCTAAACGCTTATGGCGCGTGTGTCTATCTACGTAGCTATACAGATACACAAGTAACAACTCGTTTGCTATGTGCGAAGAGTAAAGTATCTCCCACAAAACCGGTTTCAATCCCTCGATTAGAGCTCTGCGGAACGGTAGTAGGCGCGAAACTATATAGAAAAGTAATCAGTTCGTTGAGATTAAACTTAAATAATGTATATTTTTGGTCAGATTCTACCGTAGTGTTAGGATGGCTTAAAATGCCACCAAGTCAATTAAAACCATTCGTGCAAAATCGTGTCGTGGAAGTGAACGAACTAACGGGTGATAAACCGTGGCTTCACGTACGCGGTAAACAAAACCCAGCTGACTTACTATCGCGCGGAATGCAATTGGATGATTTAAACTCGTGCGATCTGTGGTGGCACGGACCGCCATTCTTACACACTCTTGGAATGGAAGGTAGGCATAATGATAATTATAATATTAATTACGATGAACTACCAGAATTAAAATCCACTAAAATCGCATTGGTGAACCAAACAACGCCAAGTTTATTCCCTTTCGAAAGGTTTTCTAATTTTAATCGGATGCTCCGAGTTGTGGCCTATTGTATACGTTTTGCTAATAATTGCCGACATAAAGCCAAATCACAGCGCTTAATAGGTTGTCTGTCGGTCGATGAGCTACGTGTATCCAACAAAATTTTAACGCGTATTTCACAACAGGAGTCTTTCTCGACAATCTATGACGACGTCATAAATAAACAACTTTTAAAGTGTCCTCGCAATATCTCTAGCCTAAACATATTTTTAGACGAGCACAACATAATCAGAGTAGGAGGTAGATTAGAAAATAGCGAATCATTTTCATATGACAAAAAGCATCCCATGTTGTTATGCGGTCGGCATAGGTTCACGCGTCTTTTGTTTGAATATGAACACAGGGTATTATTGCATGCGGGGCCTCAATTGCTACTTGCCACGATAAGAGAAACTTGGTGGCCTCTCAGAGGTAGGAACTTAGCTAAACAAGTAGTGCATACCTGTGTGAAATGTGCTCGTATGAAAGCCAAACCTTTAAATATTCAGATGGGTAATCTACCACCCGAAAGATTGAAACCCGGGTATTCATTCATGTACTGTGGTGTCGACTATGCAGGGCCATTGTTCATGTTGAACCGTTCAGGAAGGGGTGCAAAGTTAATTAAATGCTACATATGTTTGTTCGTGTGTTTCACAACGCGTGCTGTACACATAGAATTGGTCACAAATCTCACGACTGAAGCATACTTATTGGCATTAAAACGCTTTATTTCGAGACGAGGTAAACCTGTGCAGATCTATTCTGATAATGGTACAACATTCGTAGGAGCGTTAAAGGAATTTGCAAAATTTATAGTCGATAAAGAGAATGACATTCAGGATTTCACTAGTAATAATTCAATTAAATTCACATTTATTCCGCCTTATTCGCCTCACTTTGGTGGTTTGTGGGAGGCAGGTATCAAGTCCTGTAAATTCCATTTAACTCGTGTCGTAGGAAATGCACACTTGACTTACGAGGAATTGAGTACTGTGTTGGCACAAATCGAGGCTGTCCTCAATTCCCGACCCATGTTTCCTTTATCGTCCGACTCCTATGACTTTCTCCCTCTGACTCCCGCTCACTTCCTGATTGGCCGACCGTTCACCGCACCAGCCAGTGAAGACCTGACGACAACGGCTACGCAGCGTCTACGTCGTTACGACCGTGTCGAGCAGATGCGTCAGAACTTCTGGAGTCGATGGTCCAAGGAATATGTTTCTGAACTCCAGATAAGATCAAAGTGGCAAACCAACCAGGACACCGTCGCTCCTAACACCCTCGTGCTCGTGAAGGAGGACAACCTGCCTCCCCTCAAGTGGCGCCTAGGCCGGGTGCTGCACACATTCCCGGGCAAGGATGGCATAGCCCGAGTTGCAAACATAAAAACAGCAACGGGTATAATAAAGCGCTCATTCTCGAAGATATGCCCACTCCCACAACCCGATGAAGACAATACCTCAACGTCTGCTTCATTGGAACCAGGTGCTTCCAAGGCCGGGGGCATGTTCACGAGTACCTAGCGCCACCAAGCGGACATCGCGGGCAACAACGTCACCGTCATCGGCGACGTGGAAGCTGAGCGACGTGGAAGCCAGCGCGGGGGGAAGGGGGGGGCAACGCCTGCCTCGACCTGACCATCTTCCAGCGGTCATTCCATTACCATCACGGCGACTGAGTACTAGCTTGTTAAGACACTATTGTACTTATACCTAAATTCAAATATAACCGTTTTATCATCATCATCGTCAGACTTTCCATTCAAAATTAACTACCTCACACACCAACTGATCAACCTCCTGCACAATAACCCTTCTATTGCTCACCGCTTAAAACGAAACCGGATCCAAAACCAAAGGCCGTCACTTACCCACTGAAATCCGCACAACTAATTGAAACATCCCCACATCCATAAACACGAAACATCCATCAGCATCCAACGCCAGAAAATAATAACACACCAATAATTTCTATATAAGTTGTGTCATTGTGTTCGGCCCATTTAATAGGGGCAATGGCCCATAAATGTCAGTTTACTGTGAACGTCGGCCGTAACGACATTGTTTAGAGCTCAGCCGTCACGCCAAGAACGTTCGCGTTTTTCGACTTAATGTGCGAGAGAACTCACACGGAACTTTTTCTGGAATCTTCGGTTGGTTGTGAAGTAACGTGGAAGTTAATATGTTGAGGTCCACAATAAGTTTGGACAATCCATTCTAAAATGCATAAATGCGAAAGTGACTGTTCTTTACCTTTGCACGTTCGACCTAGTGAAATAAGTTTCAGACCGACAACCACTGAACTCAACGTATTGTTGTCTGTCCCTCATATAGCTCGCGAAGAAGTGGAGCAATTTATTTGGTTTTTGATAAAACCATACATTAATTATTTTTATTCTGAAAGTATTCTAGTATTCTGCGATTATGTCTTTGACCCACCGTGAAAAGGTACAGAAACATCCAGACACACCTTTCTGATCCGCTCAGAGCGGGAGGTGTCATTTGATGATCTGCCATCCTTAATAAAGACTGCTTGCTCCCCCTCCCCGCCTTGCTGGGTAATTTATCATAGATAAGGCTTGCAGCCAGCTTATCATGTATTATATAGAATAATATGTAAATCTTTTTTCACTCTTAAAATTTTGTGTGAGCAAAAAATATCTTTCTAATCAAAATAAAACGTTTTTAAGGACCCAAATTATAAGTTTTCTGACACCTGACTGTGCGATCATTACTCAGAACACATTTTAACTCGAATTAAATCCACATCACGCCGATAATAAATTATCTTACACTTTACTTAATTGCTAATATTTAACTTAGTAATTAATTAAATTTATCAAAAGTACAAAAAACTTAAAATAGTTCTCAGTCAGAAAATTTGATTGATTTAATAAATATATAATTATTTATTGAAATAAGACTAATAATTGTGACTGTTAGTGCTTAAGTAGGTATAATTAATTATTTTGCATGCCAACTGTCCGTCGAAAACTGACGTCTCATTAATTATGTAAGCTTGATAAATAGTTATACAACGTGTAACAGATTAAACACAATACCTCTTAAGGGGTCATTGAACTCATCATTATGAACAACTTTACTATAGGACCAACACTGAAATCGCGAAAAAAAAAAATCGACTGCCCCATACATTTTTGTACGCATATCTCGACAAAATGTACTGAACAGCTGATTTTTTTTCGCGAGTTTATATTGATGAGTTCAATGACCACTTAAGAGGTATTGCGTTTAATCTGTTACAGGTTGTATTTAATAAAATAAGGTCGATCATGTTTGCTACAAAGTTTATACAAGAGGAAAGGTTGCCACTGCCGTGCTCCAGGTGATGGTTTTTCCTGGAAAACCCTTCTACCAAAAGCCTTGAAACTACTAAGAAGTTCAGGGTTATGATTCCTGGAAAATGTTTGTTTTTGTTTACCGCCATAAACTTGACAAACCTACGTATAGGTACAATTCAGATGATACGATTATAACTCTCCGTAAAATGAAAAGGAAACCTGAAAAAATTTGGGGCAAGAGTTTTACCTCGCGGTTTGAATTCTAGATACTTATAGGAACAAAATAATAAGTATTTTTAAATAATATTAATTCCTTGGAGTAACTTGGGAATTAATGTATGAGATTCGTATCTTTTTCAAACAAAAGAATGGAGTACTTTGGGAATAACCTTAACTGAATTGCTTTGACAAATATGGAAGGTGCCAGATAAACTTGCAATTAACAAACACTGATCTCTAATATCACTTCTTTCATACCCGAAAATAAATTGTGAACCGTTAGTCATTATTAGAGCCTTTAAAGGATAGAAGAAAGATGAGATGAGAAGTAAATTCAGGACAGCTCTTTGGCTTTACATCTGTTTCTGATTAAAGTTACTAAACAAATGTGGTTCAAAGACTAGTAAAGACACACCGCGGCCCTGGGACGCAAAAGGTTTTAGGAGATACACGGATGGGTTTTAGTTAGTAGGAGTCTGACACTCCCCCTGCTTTACCCAGAGCGGGAGGAGTCATTTGATGATTTCCCATCCTTAAAAAAAAGCGTCAATTACTAGTGACATAGATGTGTCATATGTCTCATATTTCTAATTGACAGTCATATTTAACAGGGTTCCTTTGTGACAAAGCTATAGTGCTATGTGCCTTGTATAGCTCCAACTCATTCTCTTATCATCATGATGGCTTTAAGACGTCATAGTACGTCTGTACTCTACGATTACAATCTGAAATTATAATTTTCTTAATGTTTTCTTTCTCGGGTCCCTGGAGACCCGGTCCCCGGCGTACGAGGGGCCGAAACCAACTCGCTGAGGCCCCGTTAGAACTTTCAAACGTAATGGGGCACCAATTAATTAATAATAATTTATTAGTAATTTTCTTAATTAATATTGTGTTTTGATTCTACAGAAATGAGTCAGTCATACTTTGCACGCTGATAGAAAGCTGTTAAATGTTGCCCGTCTTGCGGTAAAAGTGAAATGTTTCATCCGGTAATTTTATTGACAACGTGTTCCTATGAAGAAATAGATTTGTACTTTTGAAGATCACTATAGACCTCCTGAGATCTTCAAATAAACTCTAGTCGGTCTACGACATTGCGGTCAGGCAAACTACTCCCTAACCCCGAAGTCCGTAGTTACGACAATTGACAACACGATTTTAGAGTAACTTACTGTCAAATAGGGTAGATGACAAAAAAATCTAATTAGTCCGTCAGTTAGATTATCAAAAAATATTTGACCCGTGTTTTTTCTTTTGTTACGGGAACCAAAATTGACGAAGTTACGACGCTTTTAAAATTCTCAATACGTCACACCTTCGCATAATTGTTAGTGAGTCGTGACGTCACGAGCCCCCACTCGTGAGTTTTGATGCGTTTTATCTTTGTCAATATTTATTGATTTACAAAAACAAAAAATACGTGTTCATTATTTTTCAATACTCTAACTGACGGACTAAATAGTTTTGCAATTTGTGGATGATGAAATCTAGCCTATTCTTAGTGGTTATGTGATACGGAGTAAAATACGCCCGCAACTAAGCCTGAAACTACGGACTTCGGGCTTAGAGAGTAGCTCCCAAGACCGGTCCGTGTGAGTCACCATTCCCCTATTTCAGTTTATTTCGTCCGCGTATTTCTTTGTTTATTCCACTCACATAGCGCATAATTCTGTGCTGATCCCCTGTGAAAGTGAAATGTATTGGCTGCTCGTTACAAACTAACATTCTTGTAAATGTCAACAAATATGTCAGCATTAAAAACTAGACATATTTGTAGATACTACCAACATCAGACCTTTTCTCTATTTATCTTTCTTTTTCTACTAGTTTTTTCTGCGTGTTCGCTCACTTTGGAATGGATTTTCGTAAAAAAGGAGTCTGTAAAACTGTCTCTAGAGTCCCATCTATCTCAGTACAAAATTTTAATCAAAATCGGTTCAGCAATTTAGGTACGACATTGAAAAAAAAAACAATGTTAATGTTGTATTTATAATATAAGTTAAGATTTATTTGCAAATAAAAGAAAGCGGCCAGAGCGTGGGCACCTTAGGGAATAAAAAAAATCTTCCAAATGTCCGCAATCAGCGGTCAATGGGTATAGCACTCAGAAATCTGGCACTGATGCTGAAGCCTGGACACGTGAAGAGTTGACAAAGGCTTGATTATGTTTTGGAAAACTAGGATTGAATAAACTATAATATTACTTATGATTTTGACCCAAGGGCTCAGCAGGGCAGGGCAAGCATTGCCATATAACGTGGCAATGCTGCCAGCCTTTATTGCTGACAAATTACCAGTGGCTTGCGATGCGGACGAATTTTTGGACGACATATGTTAGTTTTAGTTAGTTAAGAATGTTTTATTTAATTGTATATACCTACATATATGTAGGTAGTTTAAATTGATAAAATAAACCAAAATTTTAGTAAAAATATGTTTTACACCATAATTCTTGGAGTTATTTGGTTGGTCGGATCAGGAATGATGATAGAGAACCAAGGTTACCGACATAGCCCGGAGGATCATTAAACTGAAGTGGCAGCCCGGAGGATCATTAAACTGAAGTGGCAGTTAGCAGGGCATTTTGCTCGCAGAACAGATGACCGATGGGACCGAAGAGTTCTGGAGTGGCAATGATGTACCAGAAGCCCGCCACACATTCCCAACCACTGCAACTACTGAAAGCCAGATTCAACAGTGGCGACCACCACAAAAACGATTCAACTGTCTTGGATCCCGCACCGAAATTAATCAGAAGAGTACAACGAAGGAGTAGGAAAAATAAATATAATTTCTACTTGATCGCGTATCGGAAGACGTAACATTGGAAGGCCTTTCTAAAGGTAAACTGTTCACCTGGTATGGGGCGCAGGTAGTCGATGGACGCGAGAAGGACAGGACCGGTTATTGTGGTGACACGTGGAGTAGGCCTATATCCAGCAGTGGACGTCATGCAGCTGATATGATGATGTCATCATACAGACCCCAAGGTCCAAAATCAAAGACCCCCCATGGTCTTAGTGTTTGGTTGGTGTGTGGCGGCGACCTTTCGCGTCCGGCCCTGATCCAATCCATGGTCCGGAGCGAGATGGAATGGGACACCGTCACCTTCTGCGAAGCAGTCATGCTAGCGAAGGAGATGGCGGAATGGTAGAGGGAGAGAACCTCTCATCCCGGCCGCCGCGGGAGACGCCCCGGGCTTCGGAGGCGTCCTGGTGGCCCCCGACCACCGTAAGCGCGGGCCTGTGGACGGTGAGCTATGGGTAGCTCGCCGTCCGTCCGTCTTATGACACAGGCCGTGTCGACGGCGCGTTCGTGTTCCACGCGCGCCTCAAAGAGAGTCAGCGCAAAGAGGGGCCCGAAAGGGTCCACGCCTGCCGGAGTCGCGGGACTATTCGAAAGAGATATCGTGGCGCTCCGGAACACAAAGGGCGACGAAGTAACATGGATGGGTTTCAGTCAGTAAAAGTCTGACACTCCCTCCCGCTCCGCCCAAAGCGGGAGAAGTCAAAGGATGATTTCCAATCCCTAAAAAAAAATGGTCCTAGTGTTTCAATCCCAAACGGCCCAAATAAAACAGGTACCCAAAGAGCTTACTATATTAACACCTTTTATCATTACAAAACAAGATAGTAAAATCAGGAATTCGCAAATGTTCTGTCGACTGCTTTTAAAAAGCATTGTTATGCAAATCTAGACGTGGAAAAATACCTGTGATTTGTCTCCGCAAATACCCTGTGTTTTGTAGAAAGTACTCAGCTTATAGTCTGTAGTGCATTGAATAAACGATTGGCTGACGCCACATGATTCGTAGTTTTTCCGAGAAAATGGAAACAATTGTAACAAAGTTCATGTTACAGTTTTTAGGGTTCCGAACGAAAAACGGAACTCTTATAGGATCTCTAGGGTCTGTCTGTTTGTCTGTCCGTCTGTCAAAGTCAGTTTTCTCAGGATCTACTGGACCGATTCTCTTGATATTAGGTACACATAATATTATGGACTTTCATGGCCCAAACACCGACGCGTTACGTAACTATAAAAAAAAATTGAGTATGGGGTTCAAAGAAGAAAATTTTAAAAAAAGTTAAGAACTATATCGTGCGACATTTCAAATATAAAAGCTAACTTTGATAGTTTTTACTATATTTTTTCATAATTATGAAATAAACAATTTTGAAGTTATTATAAAATAAGATCAAAAATTACCATTCCCCCTTTTTTTCAAGCGATGGGAAATCATCCAATGACTTTTCCCGCCCTGGGCGGAGCGTGGGGGAGTGTCAGACTTTTACTGACTAAAACCCATCCATGTTCCTTCATTGCCCTTTGTGTTCCGGGGCCGCGGTATCTCTTTCGAATAGTCCCGCAACTCTGGCAGGCGTCGGCCCTTTCGGGGCCTATTTTTGCTAACTGTCTTTGAGGCACGTGTGAAACACGAACGTGCCGTCGACACGGCCTGTCGTCATAAGACGGACGGACGGCGAGCTGCCCATAGCTCGCCGTCCATAGGCCCGCGCCTACGGTGGCCGGAGGTCACCAGATGGAGAGGTTCTCTCCCTCTCCCATTTCGCCACCTCCTTCGCTAGCATGACTGCTTCGCAGAAGGTGACGGCGTCCCATTCCGTCTCGCTCCGGACCATGGATAAGACCAGGGCCGGACGCAAGAGGTCGCCGCTTCGAGGACATGGCAGTTCCCCCTTATCTCCGAAAACACGGAGACTAAAATTTTGAAAAAAATGCAGACAGTCGCTCTATACCTAAAGATTACAAAAAAAAATCTTTAGGAAGTCTGTGACGAGTAATATGTTAAAAAAATTAATTGGTTCGGAACTCTTTGCACGCGAGTCCGACTCGTTATACCCGACTGCGCGACGCATAGGAGTGGTAATGTGTTTATAAGCCTATGTTTTTATGTATGTTTGTATGTTCCTTTGAAGCACTTTACAGACCAAACGCCTGGGCCGATTTTTATGATTCACACGTCAATCGATTCCTCTTAGTCCGGCGAGTGTCACTAAAGACATGACGTTAGTGAAAATTCAACATGGCGACTACTGGACGCCATATTGTGAAAATGAAAAAACTTAAAGTCAACAAACTATGTCATGTGGGGTATCGTTGAGTAGCTATTTTGAAATCATTGTGACCATTTTTCAGTTGAAATAATATTGTAGGATATAAAGCGATTTAAAGTTTTATAATTGGGGTTCTCACTAATATTCATATTTGTTAACCAAAATGTTGGAAATAAAGTTATTATCCGCTTTAAAACAAATAACCCGACTGCTTATTCATGACTGTTGTTGTGTACATTGGTATAGTAATAACGTGTTTCCAGTATATTTGTATCTTATGAATAAAAATAATGCAAAGGTAAATACTGTTTCACAAAGGTAAAACATGGAAATGGATAATACAGTACAAAACCGAATTTAAATAAAAAATGTTCGTTGTAGTTTTGTTTTTATGTGTCATCTACAATTTTACAGTCGGGAGAATTTTTATTTTATTTTGCCTGTTTTGTCCTTTTGTTAATATAATAGTAATATTGTTTTAGGGTTCCGTACTCGAAGGGTAACCGATGGAACTCATTAATAAAACACCTACCTGACTACGTACTGTATATTTGTGTAATACTGAATGTATGTCGTGGATAAAGATTTAATTTAATAATTAGTTGCTGATTTGAGTATTGCAGTCGTGGGTTGGTAAACGCCGTGACGTCATTTGTCAGTTGTAATGGCGGCATGTGGACAGAGTCGTATTGGAGAGTGGTGACCTTGCAAAGCGCACTTTGGCTCGAGACCCCAACTAGGACACTCGTGCAGAACGAAACTGTCGGTTTAACTATTTCAATTATAGTAAACAGACTTATAAATGCGAGTTCTTCTAACTCAACAGACAGATGTGTTGCTGTGGAGATTGTTGGCCACTTCTTCTCCTCTGCTAAAACACTAGGAAGTAGTAACGGGCGGGCGTTTTGGGGGACTGTCTATCTATATGTTTTGACGTTCAAAAGTAATAGCACTCAGCCACAGTTAATAAAGAAAGCTTAGTACTGTATTGAGTGTTTTTTATTTTACAATGATCCCGATACCACCGAACCTAAACGATGATGGCGCTATATTGCTCAGCCGTCGCCGATGCTTTCAAGTATATAATTGTAGAAAACCAGTCAACCAATCATACCAATCACCAATCGACCATTAATTTGGTCTACTTAAACAAAATTGGTGATCTCTACGTACTCTTTCTTTTCAAACATCTTATTGACTGACTAGGTAAATAGTATGCACTTCTGATTAACATACCACCAAAGAAAACCCTATATCCACTCAACTGCCTGTATATCATCTCAAAAACCATCATATCTGAAGCGCAAATAGGATCCATCGCCATGATAGATGGCGGCACAACACATAAATAAAATGGCGGCGAACAAATAGCATTGCGTATGCTTTGTCTGTCCGTTTTGTATGCACATAACCGCAGCACTGGGTAAGAAAAACAGAAGTTATATAGAAGATTTCCGCAATTGAAAAAAAATGTTTATTCTGTATATTGATGTCATTGTTGAAAAGAATTAGTAACATTGTTAACACTTAATATTTAGTTTGTTTTTTAATTATCAAAATAATACTTAATTTATATTATTCTTTAAGCTTAAATTTAATATTCTTATCTGTTATACAATTAGTTATTTCTGAGGGTAGTCTGTTAATACGTCTCGGTACAATATACCCGCTAGTTCGCCTCGCCATACGTATTGTTGGCGCGCTGCGTACGAAGCCTATTCTCAGAAATTGTGCACGTGCGTTAGGATGTTCAATTCTATTTCTTAAAGAAACATTGAAAATCTATTCTTTTAATAATAAAAAGACCGGCCAAGGCTGAGTTGGACTCGCGCACCGAGGGTTCCGTAAAAACCTGTAGGTATATACTGCGTGTATCTGACATCGACGCACAAACGATTTCCATGGGTCCAGGGCATGATTCTGGACACCCTAGACATTCTAAGCCCTAGACTTAGAATTTTTCGTCGGCTTTTTTCTCATTTTAACCGACTTCACAAAAAGGAGGAGGTACTATGTTCGGATGTTTGAATGTTTTTTTTTTTTTCTATGTTTGTTCATCGAAATAAATCTTTGACTTTGACTTTGACTTTGACTTTGAATACTCCGCCAATTGTCGTCGGATTTTCAAAATTATTTTTTTGTTCGAAAGTAAATAGTTCTGAAGTGGTCCCACTGTCACCAAGATAGGATCTGATGATGGGATCTTAGAGAAATCGAGGGCAAACCTCAAATTTTATAGGCTTACTCATTATTTTTCGCATATATTATGAAGTATCTTGTGTATTTGCGTATGGTTGTCACCATTTCAGGTAGCTGGGCTGATGATGGAAGGTACAAACTCCTTAACAGTAGGTAAGAAGTTACTCGAACAGGCAAGGATTGTTATAGTAAATTGTTTTGATGTTTGATAGGGCATTTGCCATATTTGGTCTCATGATCATCAAGTCATGACCTGATGCTGCAGAGTACCTAACTCCTCGACAACTAATAACAGATATATCGTGTTTAGGGTCATTGAAAAGGGCTCGATGTGTGGATAAACGTACTGTTATTGAGGAACACCGAAGTAAATAGAGACCTGATGCTGAAGCCAGGAGCATCAGAAAAAGTACAAACCTTGAAATTACAGCACCATAGTCGTGTTTGGGCTCATTTTAAACAGGACTAAATTTTAAGTTCAATGCAATATTGACATAAGTCTGGCCTGATGCTGCAGCCTGGATTATCAGCATCTAGTCTAAAAACTAATAAATACTTCTTATAGTAAGCTTCTTTTACGAATTTTCTTCTGTATAATTATTAACCGACTTCAAAGAGGAGGTTGTTAGGTATGGGGTACCACTAAAAAGTGAAAAATAAAAAACTATTTACAAAAAAATACAACGGACTTCCAAAAAAAAAATACTACAAAGTAAAAACTTTAATTTCGGAAGTCGGTGTTTTTGTTAGTTTCTTCGTATTTTGACACCGAGTTCCGAAATTAAAGTTTTTTTTATACTTTGTAGTGTTTTTTTTTTGGAAGTCGGTTGTATGTTTTTGTAAAAAGCTTTTTTTTCATTTTTTTCAACGGTTTTTTACTTTAGACTGCTCATAATCGTTATTCTGACCTAACCCAATGAGATTTTTAATAAAAAAATAATTAATTAACTACTTTCACTAAAAAGAGCAATCTGAATAAAACCACAAATAGATATCAGCTCAGCTGAGCTGATACCTATTTGTGGTACTCTTGAAAAAAAAATGAAAAAATGAGAAAAGAACCGACGAAAAATTCCAACACTGGGGTGTCCAGAATCATGCCCTGGACCCATGGAAATCGTTTGTGCGTCGATGTCAGATACACGCGGTATTATAAGCAAAAGTTGCGATTAACGATTTATGAAGTTTTAAAAAAACTACTTACTCCGAAACCGAATCGTTGAATCGTTTCTCCGGGACTCGTCGGGTTTCATTAACTCGGCGTTTTTCTGGTGGTCGCCACTGTTGATTCTGGCTTTCAGGAGTTGCAGTGGTTGGGAATGTGTGGCGGGCTTGTCCCAATCTAAAACTACTTACTAGATCATGTTCAAATCAATTTTCGCTGGTAGTAGGCTCATTTTACCACTTTGGAAGAGTCTCTCTCGCAAACTGTTCAGTTTAGAAAAAAATCACATGAGAAACCTCAATATCATTTTTGAAGAACTATCCATAGATACCCCACACGTATGGGTTCGACGAAAAAACATTTTTTGAGTTTCAGTTGTAAGTATGGGGGGGGCCCCCAAAATTTATTGTTTTTTTTTTGTATTTTTGTGTAAAAATGTTAATGCGGTTTACAGAATACATCTACTTACCAAGTTTCAACAGCATAGCTCTTATAGTTTCGGAGAAAAGTGGCTGTGACATACGGACGGACAGACAGACAGACAGACATGACGAATCTATAAGGGTTCCGTTTTTGCCATTTGGCTTACGGAACCCTAAAAAATAACTAGCGTATGAACTGGTAAGACTGTACAGTGTTTACTTCTGACTACCCGTAACAATTTTCAAAGAACTACAAATGAGTAACCAACTGCTTAGCGAGTTTTCCAAAGCAAAGAGGAATCTTGGAATGTTAAGAGGGTCACCCATCCAGGGACCAACGTGTTCTATGTTTTACAAAGGCGCTACCTATTTGTAAGTATGGAAATCATCAGATGACTTCTCCCACTCTAGGCGGAGCAGAAGGGAGTGTCAGATTCTTACCGACTAAAACCTGTCCATGTTCCTCCTAATGCCCTTTATGATGTACTAATGTACATCATATATTTTTTTTAGTTTAGTTTTGAAGTTTACATGGTAATGTAAACTTCCAGCGAAAATTGGTTTGAACGAGATTTAGTAAGTAGATTTTTTTAATACTTTTTTTTTTACTTGGTATGGGTTTGCTCTTGACTCTACTCTTGGTCAGAGATGACAGAGACAAAGTCTGCGATAGAGCGAGCTTTCTCAGAAGTAGCCTGTTCACTCTAACTTTGAAAAGATTAGGGTTGTAAGCATTCGATAACACAGACGCAGGCAAAGAGTTCCACTCCTTTGCTTTGCGCATTATAAAAGACGCTTGGAAGCGCTTAGTGCGAGTTGGTGGAAGACAACACGGTAGGGATGGCAAGTTGCAGTGCGTCTGGATATCCGATGGTAGAAGGGGGCTGGTGGGATGAGGTCGTGGAGTTCCTGGGCACATACTCCGACGTACAATCTGTAGAAGACCGACAAGCAGGCAACCTTGCGGCGATGAGCCAAGCTGCGTAGCTTGGCATCCACCAGTTTTACGTCGCCAATGAGCCTCTTAGCTCTGCGTTCCATCGAGTCAAGTGCGGCAAGCTGATATTTAGCCGAGCCATCCCAAAGGTGGCTGCAATACTCCTTGCAGGATCGGACTTGTGCTTTTTATAAAGAGTTAAAAGCTGCTCAGGCTTGAAGTATCGCTTCACCCTATTTAGGAACAATTTAGAACAATTTTATATATAATTTATCATTTAAAAATTATTTTCTAGTTTGTGTATTTAATAATAATTTTGAGTTATAAATGACTACTACTACCTATATTTGTATGCCACAAGGCCGAACATGACTGATCTTTTTTTCTTATAAACAACTTGCATTCATTTTATGTATACTGATGTCTCTACAAATTAACGTCTTGTCTTGTCTTGTCTTAGGATGCCCAGCTTTTTGGCTGCAGTCATAAATCGTAAATCGCAATTTCTGCTTATAATAATATATAATACCTACTGGTTTGTACGGAACCCTCGGTGCGCGAGTCCGACTCGCACTTGGCCGGTTTTTCTACAGTTTGCGATTGAGATGCGAATGTACATTTGCGCCAGCCACAATCTCAATCTACGCTCATCAAACAACCGTCTCCTTCAATGTCCCACTCACCGTACTGACTTTATTCACTCTTCTTTCTTCGTTCAGTCTATTTCTCTGTGGAATGCACTTCCTCAGGAGATCAGGATGGCCACCAATCGATTAATTTAAAATTGAAAGTTCGTGAACACATTCGGAAGAAGTTGGCAGTAGTATCATCACAGCGCTAAGGTTTTCCAGTTACTTTTTCATATTTATTGTTTAGGTATATCGTTTACATATTTATCTTGTTAATGTGAGTGTTTATTATGTATTTATACGGTATATGTAGGTATAGTTAGTATGTGTATATTATTCATTTTAACCGGTTAGATCCGGCGGTGGAACCATTGGTTCCACCTGACGCAATTGATTTTATACTTTATTTTTATGTACTTTACTTTATTTTTATACTTTGTATTTGAATAGTAATCATTATCAATCGCATTTAATAATTCTCCGTATTGCACCTACCACTATTCTCTGCATCACCCAAAGGTTGACTGGTAGAGAATGCCTATGGCATTAAGTCCGCCTCTGTACTCCTGTTGTGCTGAAAGTGTTAAATAAACAAATAAATGTGAAAATTAGTAGAATAGGCACTCTGTTAAATGGTTGTATCATTAAACTATTAACCATTTAACCAAACAAAACACCTTTTTCATTACAAATACTTGTCCTTACCGAACCTACTAACCTCCTTGATATTCCACCCGCTTCCTAAGTATTGAGAAAGGTCATTTATCTGAAGATTGTGCCGCCGCCTCAAAATAAATCACTATTGACGGAGCGGCGCTTGAATAATATCCTTCTAAAATATATTTGACTAGTCTTACGTTAAGTTTCCTTTGTACAAGTATCGGAAATAGATGGTAACGTGTGGAAATGTTATATAGATGTGTGTTTGGTAAAAGTAGCCAATTTGTTTGCCTTTGGGATATTGGTAAAGCTTTAAAAGGAATCTCTCATCTTTCGTTTTATCTTTACTCTTGCGCCATCCTGTCTTCCTTGTTCATCGTATTGTGCTGGCACTGCCGCTGCGGCTGTGGAAATCCTCAAGCGACCGTTAATGGCAACTTTATTTTCGGCCCTAGGGTTTTACGGGGACCCTAAAGGTTGAAGGTTAGTAGGTATTATTGTGTCTAAAATCTTTTTGTTCTTTTGCTAGAATATTGTTATTTTCTAAATAATTATTAAGTTCTTTGTAAATGTATTTTTCAAATATTTTGGAAATAACTGGAACTAAGGCAATAGGTCAGTAGTTTTTTAGACATTCTCTATTATCTTTTTTGAATACTGGTTTTATGATAAAAGTTTTTAATTTATCAGGGTGGATTCCAGTTTCAAAACATAGATTTTTCAGATGGAAAAGATGAGCAGTTTAGTTATTAATATTGTTTATTTATTTTACTTAATTGAAATTAAGATCTATTGGCAACATATATCTTTAGTTTTCAAATAAGAAATAATCCAAATCAAGTTATGAGGGTTCAAAAAAAAAACAAAAATTTCTTCGAGAAAAGGTAGTGCTCTTGCGTTTTGCTTGGCTTGTCTTGGGCTAGGCTACGACATCACCGTGCCCGCAGATTTGTCGGACTGTATAAAATTTTTGGTGAGGACAAGTTTTCATTGACCCTGCCACGATTCATTACAGTCATGGTCCACCACAACCATTACCACCATCATCTTCATCATCTTATCTCAGCAGGGAGCCAAGACTTGCAGTAACTCTTGACTTCTAACTGAGATGAGTCAATGCAATCAAGAATAAAAAAGAACGGCTAGAAAGTTATACAGGATAAGTAGCAATAATATCCCTTTACTGTGTCCTTTACAATGCGTGCACTGACAGCTTTGACGTTGTATGGCGCAAGAAATTGCCTCGCTACTTCGCATTGTGCGTGACAGTCCTAACGTCTGCACTCAATAGCAACCCGGGCAGATAGCCGGCTTCTGTGGGCATTAGCCGATCGAATAAGGTCTGTTTCAGTTGTTAAGTACTAACATAGGCTAAGTAATATTATTACTAACACAGTGGACCTCATTTGTAGTCTGAGTAAATAAATTGAATTAAATATTATTCCGTTTATTCATTTTCTTTTACGTGTTAAATATATTTTAAATATTTCTTAAAAAATACAATAAGAAAAGAAAAACACAAAAAAACAGCAGTAGCCGACCGGTATCGGGAACAGGGTCCAAGCTACCGGTAGCCAGGGCTCCAGAGAGAGGAACTTCCTAACAACGCGAGCCGTGTCAAGAAGTACCGCTTCCTGAATCAAGCCCTTGATCCAGCTGCCGAACTATTATTTTATATATAATTTTTATGCATATTCCCTATTGTTTTTACAGGTTTATTACCTAATGCAATAATGTATCTACACAACTACTGTTATTACAAACTACAGCTAAAACAGTTACTTACGAATATTTTATCATAGACCGCTTATATAATTTTGTTATAAAACATAAAATAATAATCAACCTACACAGCTAAGCACAGTTCTAGTTCATTGTTGGTGTGTGTTTTAACAGGCCTAACAGTTCCTTCGGGAGCCACAATCGCAATGTTTTGTGTTTACTCTAAAATACCAGTTATTATATACGAACCCCAGGACAATGCTCAATACATGTTAATCAGCGGTTATAATGGCACAGCTGAAACAAAACGCACATAAGTGGTCGATTAATTGTGTGTGAAACGAATCGTTCACAAAAAAGTGAAACGGATCGTTCACAAAACAGTGAAATGGATCGTTCACAAAAAAGTGAAATGGATCGTTCACAAAATAGTGAAATTGATCCTTCACATAACAGTGAAATGGATCGTTCACAAAACAGTGAAATGGATCGTTCACAAAAAAGTGAAATAGATCGTTCACAAAAAAGTGAAATGGATCGTTCACAAAAAATTGAAATGGATCGTTCACAAAACAGTGAAATGGATCGTTCACAAAAAAGTGAAATGGATCGTTCACAAAAAAGTGAAATTGATCGTTCACATAACAGTGAAATGGATCGTTCACAAAACAGTGAAATGGATCGTTCACAAAAAAGTGAAATAGATCGTTCACAAAAAAGTGAAATGGATCGTTCACAAAAAAGTGAAATGGATCGTTTACAAAAAAGTGAAATGGATCGTTCACAAAAAAGTGAAATGGATCGTTCACAAAAAAATTGAAATGGACCGTTCACAAAAAAGTGAAATGGGTCGTTCACCGTCCGTGAAGGACCTGCCAGTGTATTATAATATCTAGTGAAGTGAACACAAAGAAAGCTGTAATTCCATCTCATTGTATGGATTGACAGCTTACTTTGTGTGTGGAAATTATATTTATTTTTTCCTACTCCTCCACTGTATTCTTCTGATTAATATCGATGCGAGATCCAAGACAGTTGAATCGTTTCTCCGGGACTCGTCGGGCTTCATTAGCTCGGCGTTTTTCTGGTGGTCGCCACTGTTGATTCTGGCTTTCAGGAGTTGCTGTGGTTGGGAATATGTGGCGGGCTTGTCCCAAAATTTCTCGCTTCCATCTTCGGCCTAATCATCACTTTCCATCAGGTGAGATTTGGGCCAAGAGTTTCCCCGTTTTTATTAAAAAAAAAAAAAGCTTATGTTGTGTTTACTTCACCTACGCTTATACGTTGAGGTGTTTACAGCCGGTCGATTCTGTCGACATATTACCGTGCTAAATTAGGTGGAGTGAACGATAAGTGAGCTGTCATTCCATCTTTTTAGGATTCCGCAGCCAAAGGGCAAAAAACGGAACCCTTATAGATTCGTCATGTCTGTCTGTCTGTCTGCCCATCCGTATGTCACAGCCACTTTTTTCCGAAACTGTAAGAGCTATGCTGTTGAAACTTGGTTTGTAGATGTAGGTATGTAATATTATCGCTAAAAAAAAAAACAAACAAGATATAATTATTTTAAACAAATATGTATGTCCCTCTCGCGAAAACAGTGTTTTCTGTGGCAGCTGTTTAGGCATTATTGACTTTGACATCAAAGTTCATATCGGATTTCCTTTCTAATTATAATCTTTGAAGCTTTATAGCTTCATCGCTGATGAACATATTTAAAAAATAATTTCATGATTAAAACACTAGTACTTTATTTTGCTTACGATTAAAAAATCGCATGCATATTCCCTATTGACGGAGCTTGGACGCCAGGTAGGCCCAGTACCTGCCAGGATTGTGGATTTAGTCGAAAGAGTTATTGTGACTCTGAAACGCAAAGGGCATTTTAGAAGGAGTCTGACACTGCCTCCCCTAGAGCGGGAGAAGTCATTTCATGATTTCTCATTCATCACAAAAAGTCAATTATTAATAGTCAAAATGCAGCTGCTAATGTCAATGCTTGATAATCACTCCGGTTTTAATGGCCAAGTTGTAACAAAGCGCTCATATGCGGTATTTAGGGCGGATTCCACCAATGAAACATATCGCGAACAAGCTGCATTCAAGAGCTGTCAGTGTCAATACTCCATAGCATGTAATCACACTGACATCTCGTAAACGTGGTGTAAACGTTGATCGAGTTCAGTTTCAGATTGATGAAATGAAAAAAAAAGAAAAAAAAAAGCCCCTCCCCGAGCAAAACGCAGCGTTTTTTGTACAGTTTTTTTGGAGCTATATACTCTTTATCCAAAAGAAATATCAACTAATAAAAAATACACTAAATTTCTACATAATCTTGGCTTCAAAATGGTAGATTTTATTTTTTATTACTAAGTTTAATATATAAGTAATCTCCTCATAACGAAACCACAGAAATGAGAAAAAATTACTGAAAACATGCATCTTCTCGAAAACTAACGATTATTTTGATTTTGTACTTACACTAATGGATAGGCAATTTAATTATGAACGTTTTGGTAGAAACATTTTTTTCAAACGACCAAAATTAGATTTTATAACGATTTTATTCAACATTCTGAGCGTATTCGCTATAGGGAATATGCATGAAAAAAATATTTATTATCTACATAGTTTATCTAAAAATATAAAAAATTGTAATACTAACAGTGAAAATAAAATCAAAATCACTCGAAAAACAAACGAGTTATCATTATTTTAAACAAATATATCTGTCCCTCTCGCGAAAACGCTGTTTTCTATGGCAGATGTATAGACGTCACGTAATGTGACGTCAAATTCCATGTCGGACTTCTCGTTCTTATAATAATCTTTGAAGCTTTATAACTTCATCAGTGATGAAGATATTTAAAAAACAATTCTATGATTGTTTTTCAGAGCTAAAAAGTATTTCATTTTGCAAATAAAAAAATTTCATGCATATTCCCTATTCTATCTCTTGCGCTGTTATTGAGGGGAAAAATTCTCAAGGTTATTTGGTCAGGGTACGGCCTTAGTTGTGATTTTAAATACGAAATGTAGTGATCATGGCACTCGCGCGGTCTATATAGGTAGATTATCACTTATTTTCAGTCTCCACGATTGATTGCGAGTCTATTCTATAAATTATTAATTTTGATATTTGGGTCGTTATGAATTTGGCTCTCGAGGGAGAATTTAAGGAAATTGAATCTGTCAGCTCGTTCAGTAACTTTTACAATCAATTTGGAGGATTGATTCAATGTTTCTAAGTCGTTAGTTGGTTTGAAAGGTTGTTTGTAAGTACCTACTTACAGAAGCATTTTCAGACCACTTTTCGTATCTCATTTTTTACAGAAGAGAAAGATATACTACATTAGAATATAATATAATACTCTTTATATATACATCATATAAGTTACAGAAAAAAAAAGACGAAGAAAACATTACATAGGGTGACACAATGGGCGGCCTTATCGCTAAGAGCGATCTTTTCGAGACAACCTTTGGATGGATTTTAAAGAAAAAGAAAATACAGTAGTGTAGGTATACGATTTATATGAATATATACATAATAGATAAATAAATACAATTTTAAGAATGTAATAAATACATTAATAAAACCTAAACAAACGGTCAAAGAGAAAGGTGGAGTTATGTTTGACCATTGTTTTAAAAGTGGACAAAGATTGAGCACGTCTTACTGACATGGGCAATGCATTCCATAGCCTCACCGCTTGAACCGTAAAAGATTTGTCGTAGAAACTGGTGGAATGCATCGGCATCTCTAATCCCATATTTGTCGTAGAAACTGGTGGAATGCATCGGCATCTCTAATCCCATATTTGTCGTAGAAACTGGTGGAATGCATCGGCATCTCTAATCCCATATTTGGTCATCCATGTTTTTTGGTACATTGGTCACCAAAAAACGTGGATGGATTGTGTGAGGAGCAATGGAAGAAAGAAAAGGGAGTTAGTGATAGCATGATGGCGAATAGGACAGAAAGGAAGAAAAGACGTCCCCAACTGACGATGGATAAGGGCAGGGGGAGAGGAGGGTGGTATTGTTTTAAAAATTAGATGTTCTTTTTTGCACCTTTGTTTCCATTTTTTTTAACCGACTTCCCAAAAAGGAGGAGGTTATCAATTCGGTTGTATGTTTTTTTTTTCTTTCAAAAAGTTGATGATGTACACCAAAACACACAAATATTTTTCCCAAACTTATTTATTTATTTATATATAGTTACTTTATTGTACACCAAATGAAAAATACATAAAAGAAACCTTGAACTAACAAAACATACAATTGGCGGCCTTAACTTAACTCTGTGGGTAGGTACAGTGCCAGTATTTGAACTGACAAGGATATCCATCAGACAGTCAAAAAGCAAAGAAAAAAGTTTATTCCAAACTAAGAAAATGCACAGTGCAAAATACTTATGTAAGAACGATTAAGTAATGTTGCATAACTATGCAGTAAAATACACAACACTTCTAAGACAAAAATGCATAGGTACTTACGTTAATAATGAAATGTTCATTCGGGCAAACAAAATAATCACTTATTTGAGCACCGAAACAAAAAAATAAATGAAATACCAAACGACATTTTGTAAACGGAAGATCCAACTTTCGCGTCCCTGAATAACGTATAAGTCCTTGTGCTACTCATAAATAAATCTATCAATTATTTCGTGAAACCTTTTCAATTTTCTTCACGAACCACGAAAAAACAATTGAAAAGAAATTCGCGTTGTTCTGCCTCCAAATCGCGTTAACCATTCCGCTCAATAAAATAAAAGGACCCATAGTCGAATAAACATAATAATATCTGAATTCGATTTCCAAATACCCTCAGTTTGGACGGAGATAATATGGAACTTTCAGATGGCCTTCCGGCCTCTTTATGTCCTTATTAACTGTTTTTGAGTTTGTTATTGTTTTTTCCTATATGCTCATATCTTTCGCGTTATGCGCTATTTTATAGTTTATCTCATCATGGCTCATCAAATCAGCCGAAAGACTGATAATAAACGTATTCACAAAACGTATTGGTAATACATTCATTGTGCGTACAGCTAAGGTGTGGAGTTCCCTGCCTGAGTCTATGTTTCCTGATAGCTAAAACCTGGGAGTCTTTAAGTCAAGAGTGAATAGGTTACTTCTAGGCAAGCGTGCTCCACCTTAGACCGCATCATCGCTTAACATCAGGTGAGATAGAGGAAGTTTTCGTTACGCGGCCTCCAAATGTTGGAATAATATTCCTCCGCCCATTAGGGACCTTAAAAATATTAGTACGTTTAAGACTAGATTAAAGACTTTTATTTTAGATGAACAAATCAAATTAAATGATATTAACATTGATAAATCGTTTATTTAACATTTTATTCTATTCAATTAATTATTCTAATAGTGTATGTTTCAATTAATCATGAATTTAAGTATTTCTCCGTTATTTATTATTTTATTTGAAATCACTTAGTGCAGATACTAACCTCATGTTAGGCTGGATATGACGCGGTATGTCCCCAGGAACCACAAGGCTTCGTCAACTTAGACTGTTGACAGGTGGGCCCTGGGTCCTAGGAGTGTACATTTGCTGGCACAATATCCCTATTCTAGGGCAGGATACGTTTGTTTCCATCACTGCTGTTAAATGACTGATTTTTGAGACGATGTTGGCTGAATGGTAATGCGGCACCGCGTTTAGCAGCCCGCGTCATTTTGTTTTATTTTTGATTTGTGGGTATTTTTAAAATTTACTCTACACAAAGTGGTATACATGGAAATCTCATTATTTAGCTATTTTAATTTACGTATTCTTATTCTCAGACATAATTTCACAGTATCTATTTATTTTATTTACCCTCGTCCGTGAGTCACTGCAGGGTGCCAACTGAAAACCAGCGCTGGGTGTCTGACGCCCAGCATATGCTGAGATGGTAACCCTTTCGGCATGGGCACGCTCAGCACAATTTTAGTATACCATTATTTTTCTTAATTTTATGTTTTTGTTTCTCTTATTTCTTCATTGTCTTTTCATAATATTGTGTTTTTGCTGTTGTGTTGTGTCTGTATCGAATAAATGTTTTCTATTCTATTCTAGATAGCGGTCAAACGTATGCCTATCAATAGAAAAAAAAGACGTCTATTGTTGGACTCCCTCAAGTCTCGCCACGACAACCGCTTCTATGCGTCGCGCATCTATCAGCTACCCTCAACCCACACCAAATCATCATCACCTTGTGGAAGACCTTCCAACGCTACATTTTTCGGTACGCGGCCACCACTCCAGGACTTACCGGCCCCGTCGACCATAGTTTGCTCATGGTCTCATTATTGAACAAATGATTTAGGCAGCTAATTGATGCAAAAGCCACTAACACGAGCCAGCCTCAGACATGTCCAAGGGGTTTGCCGATACTGCGTCCCATTTTCAGTGCCTTCACAAGTTACCAATATCGGCTTTAAATTGAAACTGAATAATGCTCAGCTTCAAAAATAACCGTCGATATAGATTGTAGGTACCGAAATACTAAAAAAATAATATTTAACACGAAATTCGTAACGTAGAACTTTCGACTAGTGCCCTAGTTTTTTGTTTTTAACCGACTTCCCAGAAATGAAGAGGTCCTCAATTCAGTTGTATGTTTTTTTTTTTTTGTGTTTGTTACCTCATAACTCCGTCAATTATGAACAGATGTGAAAAGTTCGATCTGAAAGGATATACAAGACTTGCAGATTGGTCCCATTTAATTTTTATCAAAATCGGTTACGAAGTTTGGATTTTAAATTGAAATAGCTGGAATTCGTTTACTTGGATGATAGTTTTTTATTATCCAAGTACCTAATCGAAATTGCGTATTTTGATTTTCTGCCATTTTGCAATGGTGTTGTTAGGTGTGGGTACTTACCACTAAAAATTGAAAATAAAAAACTTTTTACAAAAAAATACAACCGACTTCCAAATAAAAAAAAACACTTAGAAGTAAAAAATAACTTTAATTTCGGAAGTCGGTGTCAAAATACGAAGATACTAACAAAAACACCGACTTCCGAAATTAAAGTTATTTTTTACTTTGTAAGTAGTGTTTTTTTTATTTGGAAGTCGGTTGTTGTTCTAGACTGTTCCTACCTCGCACTGCAGGCCCGGGTCGATGTAGCATTGTGTTCCACGCGTGCCTCAAGAAGATGTGAACATAGGTGACGGCCCCGCCAGGGCCGGTACCTGCCAGGGTTGCGGAGTTTGTTTGAAAGACTCACAGTGGCCCTTGAATGCAAAGGGCATTAGGAAGAATACGGATCTGTTTTAGTCAGTGAGGATCTGAAATTCCCTTCCACTCCGCCCAGATTGGATAGAGACATTTGATGATTACCCATTCTTGAAAAATTAGAATCCATCCATCCAAAGGTTGTCTTGAAAAGATCGCTCTTAGCGATAAGGCCGCCCATTGTGTCACCCAATGTAATGTTTTCTTCATCTATTTTTTCTGTAACTTAAATAGTGTACATAAAAAAGAGTATTCTATTCTATTCTATTCTAGAATATTCCTTGCGCATCGAATCCTAATTCTTATGAAATGAAAGCAATTTTCACATTTATCTCTAAGCGACATTCGAGTACCTACGCCCTAGATCTAGATGGACGAAGCCCAGAACTAGCATTGCAGTTGTAATAGATTTAGGTAACGAGGTGGCGGACACAACATGAGGTGGGCAATCTGCCAGTTCCATTAGTTACCTAAATAAAAAACTACCTAGCTATTTGGGGCTTAAAATGTGATAAGGCTTATGCGGATATCTAAATAACAGAGCATTGCGTAATATCACGCGTTTATTTTCAAAAGTAATAGGATGAGAACTACATTACATTTCATTTCGCCAGTGTCAAAATCTGCCCGCTTTTAATTAGTACTTCTCCCCTTAACAAATTAAAGTCTATTTGTTATCCTGCTGTATAGGCTAATGTCATTGTAAACTTTATTTATTTATTTTACAATTTTCGTACACACAGAGAAACAGTACAGATACAGCATAATAATTATTAGTACAAAGGTACTGCTTATTTATAAAGAAATTTCTTCCAGCAGACCTGCGAAAGGAAGAATGAGAAAAGAAATGTAGACGAAAGTGACCTTCTTCAAAATTCGTTCAGAATGTCATCACACGTCCATAATATGTCCTCCTAAATTTCCACATTAATAATATTAGCAGGCTCGCCATGAAATTGGGGCATGAATGACGTAATTTAGAGTTGAAACTGTTAAAAGTACTATTTTACTAGTACAAATTTCCTAAACATACTTTTCCCAAATTTTGAATCCCACTTTCAGTATTCACGTAGCAACCTTCGAACCGTACCCAAAGTATCTTGTGATAAAATTAACAACCAATAAAGACACCACGCCTTCCATACAATATCACCCTCCCTAACCCACTTTTCGAACAATAGGTAAGTAGGTACAATCTAGACCTCAAACTATTTAGTGACAAACTCTATTCCTATTCAGAACTGCACTCATTAATTAGATTGAGCACAACACTAGGAAACCCGTTTACAATACTCTGTAAATAGGTTAGAACCATAGACCATAAAATTGTAGCACTGGCTACGAGACAAGAGAAGACATCAATACCTGAAATAAGAAAATGTAACTTCGTGCTTTTGTATTTCGAACATGGTGGCCTATTGCAATGAAGATCAGCGAGCCAATTCTCCACTTATTTTTTAACAACGGTCGCATTCGCATGTCAGTCGCAAACTGTCATAAAAGCCTTATTTTTTATACATTTTTGACAGATTGCGAATGAAATGCGAGTGCAAACTTCGTAAAATTGAAAATTTGTGGAATTGGTACTTAGATTATTAAACAAGATTAAAATTGATTATACAAGAGAAGTGTGTGCGCAAACACAGGTGCAGTACCTATCTGTTTGTCCCATAGTCCAATGAGGCGGTAAACCGACACAACCGGAGAGAGATCAGGCGCAGAATCACCGTCTTCACGTGGTCACAGTCGAGGCAAGGGATAGTCACACCCACAACTTCCAAACTTCTCATTCATGGATGGGTAAACCCGATAACGTGGCTTGTATGGAAAGTTTTCCAATTTTTGTAGCAGCATCCGCCACATCGCTTCCTTACTCTATGCTAACAAGTATACACTAGACTCGGCTGAACCAAATTGTATTGTGGAGATACAATCTTGTGATATATTCATGGATTATGTGATTAAGTTTGTGCTATACTGTTTAGTTGATATCTGGGGTAATGAGGACGTGTTGCATCGCCAGTGTGTTTGGCAGGCTCGGTTATTATAGCAATTTTGTTGTACGATTGTAGGTAGCAGTTGGTTTTGAATACTCAAATTAAACCTTAAGTTTGTATATCGGATTTCTGTCCCACGCGCGCCTCAAAAATAGGTCAGCATTGTAGCCGGCGCCCGCTAGGGTCAGTACCTGTCAGGGTTACGAAATTTGTTTGAATGAGTCACGGCAGCCCGGGAAAGCATAGGGCATTACGAAATGTCTCTCCAACAGCCTTCGACTCTTCCCGACGTGTTGCCTTCTTGGACTAATCCGTCATGAACGCCTCTCAGTCGTCACACCAGCTATTATAAGCCTTCCTGGGGGTCTTAAAAGGCCACTTTACAAGAATCATTTTAGAATAACCACACAACTATCTGTCAAATTTCATTTAGTAATAAGTTTTTTTTATTTTTTTTTCTGTATTGTCATCACATGAAGAAGCATGTAAAGAAAGATTTTGGTAAAACATCACACGATTTAAAAGAGTGTCCCTGGAGTTTCTTGCACGTTCTTCTCCATAGAGATCTACGCTTTGGAACGTGCAAATAGCTTCATGTTTTTGACCGACCGACCTTGACATTTCAAAAGTGCCTGTAAATGGTTTATTTGAAATAAATGCTATGAATCTTTGAATCTTTACATCTTTATCGCTAACGCATTAGGTTCAAGGTTAATTGGGAAAATTTGACAAAGACGGGTAGCGTAATGTGCTTTCTGATTCTGCTAAAGTGGTCTTTTTAGACCTCCTGGATGTCGATGCCCGTCCTCTGGCTCACACTGCGTCACGACTCTCTTCTAAGTTTTAATTTTGTTTATGCAAGCTGTGTCTATCACTAAGTTTGTGCATTTGGCTTATATCATACTAGCTTTTTCCCTAGAATTCGTACTTGCATATCGTTTCTACCCGTTCCCGTAGGAGTTCCGGAAAACTCTCTTGGTGCTACGAAGTATAGAGAAGCTAGATGCCAATTTTCAGCTTTTATGACCAGTAGTTTCGGCTGTTCCTTGTCTGTAAGTCTTGTCACTCACTCACTCAGTAACAGAAGAATTTATATTAGGATTGGACTGCACTTGGCTTAGACTAAGCATTGTAGGATTTGTTGATGGGCTAATTTTTTTTTTATTTTGAATTTTAATTTTAATCTTGGTTTTAATTTTGATAACGTTGTGAAATTTAATTTATTATGTGTATGTGGTATTTCTCATCGTTTGTGTATTTGATTTATTTTACTATGTGTAATGTGTGTGATCAAAGCCCCTTTGTTGGTCGAAATAAACGTTTTTTATTTTATTTTTAGTTTAAATAATTAAGTCTGTCCTGGGACATTTCTCATAATATGTTTAATTTATGTTCTCTATTTGCCACGCATCACAATACCACTTGAAACTGTGCAGCACTATGCATGTAACCTATTAGGTTTCAGTCTGAATAAAACAATCAGTAGAAAAGTGCCTCATCCCATCTTTGCAATGAAATGAACACGAAGTTAAAAGTAAATAAAGATAAGTGGCGATAATGTGTAGCATTTAAGAAAGCATTAAGTAAATCAAGATATTGTAAGGACTTAACACGCTCGACGAAGGTATAATAAAATTATATGGTATGTGATGAAATCCACGATAAAATCCAACGGTGCTTACAGAACGTCTATTTGATACAATCCTGTGCTTTATATTTTGAGGATGTTTCAAGTAGGGATGTTGGGAATTTTCTGAAAAAGCATTACGTTGTATTTTCTTTGAGTCGTACTGATATAAATGCCGTTTGGCTTTTTAAACATACTTGTCAAGTTATATTAAAGAATTCAGAAAGGTTTAGCATGCAGAAGGTGTACACATGCATTTGCATATTTATAACTTTGGCCAAAACACACACACAGTAAGTTTTAAAACGAATTCGATACAATGATCGAACGCCGTCGATAAGTGAAAACATGAAATTACTTAGCAGTCAAAACAGAAACTTTTCAGGCTTACTTAACAAACCTGAGGAAATCAGCTCTGATATAAAACTATTTCGACTGTTCGGTCAGTTCAAATAAAACTTCGTTTGCCTGCTGAAAAATCGCATCTCCAAGAATTCCGTCTTCGAGAGATGCATCTCCAACGTCTCGAAAAAATTTAATATCACTACGTATTAAGTTGAAAGTCGAAACTCCGTCCAGAGCAAAGACTGCAAAAATATATTTACAGGGAGAAGTTTGTCCGTTTTCCAAGCTAGCGATTTTAATCGAAGTTCGAGATAGTTCGATACGCCGTTTAATCTTTGTTGGTATCTCGTACGGAAATTGAAAGGAGATAAAAATGTTTTCCGTAATGCCCCACCTGGCTGTCTGCCTTGCCTTCGATTGCTGCGGGGACACGCCTCGATGCACTTTTGTATGGCAAGATTTGATAGGGCGAGGCGGATTGTTGTCGGTTGCAGGGGTTTCTAATATAAATATTTTTTGGTAAACTTATTTTACAGAACAATACGTGCTTCGTCTTCGACCGCATTATCTCTTACCATCACTACCTTTCTCTATGATCGTTTTTACTTGGGTTCTATGCTTTTTGTTTCATAATTATAATTGTATTTATTTATCTATCATGCATTTATTTAAATAAATCGTACATCTAAGACTACGTACAGTACTGTATTTCCTTTCTCTTTAAAATATCATCCATAGGTTGTCTTGAAAAGATCGCTCTTGTCGATAAGACCGCCCATTGTGTCACCCTATGTAATGTTTTCTTCATCTATTTTGTTCTGTAACTTATATGGTGTATATAATAAAAAGTATTCCATTCCATTCTATTCTATTCTATTCAGATGGGATATTGGCCAAAGGAAAGAAAGAAAAAAAAGAAAGACAGAAAGCTTTCTAAAAGGCGTGTCTATTAATAAAATAATGCAATGATTATCATGATAAAAGACAAAGAAAGAAAGCTCGTGGTTTTGACACACACAGTGTTACGAAAGTACGAGAAAAGTACTTATTTTAGAATATAAGTAGGTACCTACAGCTATGCTAAGCAAACGACTGCTTCGTCAGTCCTATACCGCGTGTATCTGACATCGACGCACAAACGATTTCCATGGGTCCAGGGCATGCTTCTGGATACCCCATTGTTGGAATTTTTCGTCGGTTCTTTTCTCATTTTTTTCATTTTTTTCAAGAGAACCACAAATAGGTATCAGCTCAGCTGAGCTGATATCTATTTGTGGTTTTATTCAGATTGCTCTTTTTAGTGAAAGTAGTTAATTAATTATTTTTTTATAAAAAATCTCATTGGGTTCGGTCAGAATAACGATTATGAGCAGTCTAAAGTAAAAAACCCCTTGAAAAAAATGAGAAAAAAGCCGATGAAAAATTCTATGTCTAGGGTGTCCAGAATCATGCCCTGGGCCCATGGAAATCGTTTGTGCGTCGATGTCAGATACACGCGGTATATAAGCTTGTACGTATCAGTTGTATAATTTCATACCCACGCTCCCCCTTTAAAACACATAGTATACACACAATTTAGGCACAAATTATAAAGAAAATGTATCCAAATTTATTTATATATTAAAGAAAAGAGTTTACAAAAACAAATGAACTAATCAAGTACAATACATATAATTATGTAGACATAAAACATAAATAAACTTACAATGACCTTGACAATGTTACAACGGGTCAGAGAATAATTATATTGTAGCAATTTATCAATTTTGCTGAACTTCATTTTATTAAAAAAGATGAGTCGCAAAGTGTCTGCGCCTCATAAAGTTAAAAAATTCAAAATTATTTACTTGCAACAAAACGTAAAACTCATTCTCAAGCACCTCGTTATTAAGTTGAATCTTATTTTTCTAATAACACTCAAAATTGCTTAGAATAAAGTTGCAAAATTTAAGTTTTGTGGCAGTAATTATTGTTCACAAAATATAATTAAATTTAATATTAATTGCATCTTATAAAATGTCAACTAGAAAGCTATACTGCCTTCAAAATAATAAAATATGTATAAAGTTTATATTTTAATGATTAAGTTAAAACTTTTCTTGTGATCAATTTTAATTTTAATTCACTTTGACCGATTCGGTATATTGCTTGAGAAAAACTCAGGTGTGTCCTTTTTCTTGAACGGTCATTGGACTGATCCCTGTTTTGCCCAATTTTTAATGATTAATTTGATTATTTTGCTGGGTCAACACACTTATAATTTTAAGTACTCAAAATTGTCTCCTGCTTGATAGGGAGGGAAGTGGAAATTATATTTATTTTTTCCTACTCCTTCACAGAAGAGTATATCTTCTGATTAAAAATTGATAAAACATTGTTATGGACACGTTCACACTGTACTGAACTATAATTATGTTATTGTCAATGTATGGTGCGCGATATTGTTGTGCTATGAGCTATATACTCTATGCTATTATATTATAGCGTAGTATAAAAGCAGCTTAATTTCGTTGCGGGATCCAAGACAGTTAAATCGTTTCTCCGGGACTCGTTGGGCTTCATTAGCTCGGCGTTTTTCTGGTAGTCACCACTGCTGATTCTGGCTTTCAGGCGTTGCAGTGATTTGGAATGTGTGGCGGGTTTGTCCCAAAAAAAAAGACTAATAGGCATTATGCTAGGTCCCTAGGTTGGGTAAAGGCCTGACGCTTTGAGCTATGCACAAAGGTTAAATGGAGGTCACATAGCGAGGCTTAGAGAGAAAAGATGCACTTACAATGCCACCACGTGGAGAGGACCTTATGGATAAAGAAGGAGAGAAAGACCCTCTAACTGTTGGCACGATGAGATCGAAGAAGTCGCTGGCTTACTCTGGTGGCAAATAGCACAGGGTTAAGAGAAATGAGCATCTCTGGAGGAGGCATTTACTTAAGAGTGTGTATTCCGTTCACTAGCGCCGCCAATCGTTTTTTATTAATTGTGGTAAATTTAAGACACGTAGATAAAAAACCGCTCTGTAGTGCACTGAAGAAATGTATCTATTATTTTTTGACAGCTATTTTTAATACATAACTCTTGGCTAAATAGCCAAAACGGCAATTATTGCTAAAAGTGGCCACTTTTAGCAAAACTGTCGACTTTGGCAACTATTTATGTTCTAAAGTACAAAACATAACTCTCAAAACATAATAAATACATTTCTTCAGTGCACTACAGAGCGGTTTTTATCTACGTGTCTTAAATTTACCACAAATAATAAAAAAACGATTGGCGACGCTAGTGGACGGAATACACGCTCTTAACACATTAATAAGCTGCCTAAAATCTTACAAACAGGTATCATCACTATCTTCATCATACTGCCACTGCTGGACAAAGGTCTCCCTCAAATATCGCCGCGCGTATGAATGCGTTAAGATCCAACTGTGGAGAATGTATGCAAAATTAAATTATGATCTCAAACAACCTTTGTTAGCAATTCTGCGGCAAATTCAGAATTACTGAAGTGATTATTTCCAAATGCTCTTTTAAAAACCGTCTCCCACTACCCACCATCTTTATTGATCCAATTAAGGCCGTACCCTGACCAAATAACCTTGAGCATTTTTTTCCCTCAATAACAGCGCAAGAGATACAATAGCGAATACGCTCAGAATGTTGAATAAAATCGTTATAATATCTAATTTTGGTCGTTTGAAAAAATACTTCTACCAAAATGTTCATAATTAAATTGCCTATCCATTAGTGTAAGTACAAAATCAAAATAATCGTTAGTTTTCGAGAAGATGCATGTTTTCAGTAATTTTTTCTCATTTCTGTGGTTTCGTTGTGAGGAGATTACTTAAACATTATACTTAGTAATAAAAAATAAAATCTACCATTTTGAAGCCAAGATTATGTAGAAATTTAATGTATTTTTTATTAGTTGATATTTCTTTTGGATAAAGAGTAGATAGCTCCAAAAAACTGCACAAAAAACGGCTGGCGCTGCGTTTTGCTCGGGGACGCGCCTTAAGTAACTTCGTAAATTCCGCATCTGTTTACCAGTTGATCACGTCATTTAAAAAAAACTAGCCAAGAGCGAGTCTGACTCGCATAAGAAGGGTATCGTACCAAAATTCTTAATTTTTCGGCAATAGAAACACACAATCTACGAAATTTGAACTGTCTACCTATTAAGGTTCTTGAGATACCGCCCGCTCACAGACAGTCGGATGAACGGATGGACGGACAGCGACAACGGAGGCTTAGTAAAGTGTTTCGTAGGTTTTTTTGTTTTTTTTTTTACTATTGTTAGGCATAAGTTTGACCACTCATCTTCATCTCACCTGATGTTAACACTATCTCACCTGATGTTAAGCGATGATGCGGTCTAAGGGGGAGCACGCTTGCCTAAAAGTAACTTATTCACTCTTTTTTATTTGATATGGGTTTGCTCTTGACTCTAGTCTTAGTCAGAGATGACAGAGACAGACAGTCTACGATGGAGCGAGCTTCCCCAGAAGGAGCCTGTTCACTCTAACTTTAAAGAGATTAGGGTTGTAAGCGTTCGGAAACACAGACGCAGGCAGAGAGTTCCACATGCCGGAGTCGCGGGATTATTCGCAAGAGACACCGTGGCTCCGGAACACAAAGGGCAATGAAGGAACATGGATGGGTTTTAGTCAGTAGAAGTCTGACACTCCCTCCCGCTACACCCAGAGCGGGAGGAGTCATTGGATGATTTTCCATCCCTAAAAAAAAAAAAAAGGCAGAGAGTTCCACTCCTTTGCTGTGAGCATTATGATAGACGCTTGGAAACGCTTAGTGCGAATTGGTGGAATAGCAACAAGGTAGGTATGGTAAGTTGCAGTGCATCTGGATCTGGAATCTGGATCTGGAATGAGGTCACGGAGTTCTTGGGCAGACTCATTGAAGTACAATCTGTAGAACACCGAACAGCAGGCAACCTTGGCATCCACCAGTTCTTCGTCGCTGATGAGCCTCTTGGCTCTGCGATCCACCGAGTCATGCGCGGAAAGCTGGTACTTAGCTGAGCCATCCCAAAGGTGGCTGCAATACTCCATGCAATCTTTGGGTATGGAACCCTAAAAACAGTATCAAATATTTATTTATTTTAAAATTCACAGTCGCCAACGATTACATCTCCTACCCTATAATATTTTTTTATCGAAAAATACGCCGTTTGCTCTCCGACCAGATTGGATGCTGATATTGTTGGACGCGGCTGTTATTCTTGTGGCTCGAATTGTTTACTGTGCCACTTTTTATTTGCTGACTGTTCATGTTTAAAATTTTTTGTTTATTATTATTTTGATGGAAGAACATTATCAACATTAACATTATCTAGTATGGCGGGCTAGACCCAAAATAAAATTGCTATCTAGTGTAAAATGTCAATAAAAAACATGTTTGTATCGTTTCATTTATTGGTCTTATAGTTGAATCTATTATAGTTTGGGTAAGAAATACTCTTTCTGGTCATGTTTAGACATTCTGATTTTTTAATTTTGCTTGTCATAAGTTTATGATAAGCAAATAATCAACATTTCAAAATATTTAATTTTTTATTTCAAACTTTTTTTTATTTCAACATTCTGTAACCCACTAAAACAACCAAGAGAAAATTATCAGTAAATTTTCTTGTTAATACAGAACATAAATCATAGGTTTGTCAAATTTTATCCTAATCCGTCTAGTAGTTTTTAAGTAACAAACATCCGTCAATACCAACAAACTTTCACCTTTTTTTTAAATAATACTCAAAATAGTATAGTCGGCTAGAATATTTCTAAGATCTTTGTATTCTTGCATAAAACAACACTAAGCTTTAAAATAAAACCAATCCATATTTTAATATTACTCAAGGCTTGCACTTTTACGAGAATACTTACTAGGAAAGCAGAACACGGACATTGGCCTAGGAATAATTTCAGAAAATCCGTGATAATACCTAGATAATGAGAGATTGCAGTAGACGCGGCAAAAATCGTTTAGCACCAATAATATCTTAGTTTCTCGCAAACAAGAAACTATGGTTATTATTATTGAGTAAGCGCTTGCATTTAAGTTTTGCGGTTTGAAATACACCGATTATTTTGGATGCTTTCGCAATTCTTAATTTAAAGTTAGAATGACTTGTTCACTACGCTTATTTATTTACTTTTGGACTTTTCTTGGATAGGTACAGACTGTTTTTTATTATTAGTATTTTTATTTGTCAATACATATTATAAAACAAAGTCCACCGCTGCGTCTGTATGTCTGTCTGTTCGCGATAAACTCAAAGACTACTGCTCCGATATTCATGCTGTTTTCACTAATGGATATAGTGGTTCTCGAGGAAGATTTTAGTATATATTTGTCAAGCAGGCGAAGCCGCGGGCATCAGCTAGTTTAAATATTTTACGTGAAAAAAAACTTTTTACAAAAAAATACAACCGACTTCCAAAAAAAAAACACTACAAAGTAAAAAATAACTTTAATTTCGGAACTCGGTGTTTTTGTTAATTTGTTCGTTTTTTGACACCGACTTCCGAAATTAAAGTTATTTTTTACTTTGTAGTGTTTTTTTTTTGGAAGTCGGTTGTATTTTTTTGTAAAAAGTTTTTTATTTTTTACTTTTTAGTGGTACACACACCACTACAAAATCGCAGAAAAGCAAAATACAAACGCACTAGTTGCCCATACGATTTTCGAAAGTTCCCCTTGACTTCTCTGGGATGCCATCATCAGATCCTGGTTTCCTTATCATGGGACCATTTGGGAAGTATTCCCTTTCCAACAAAAAAATCATTTTTAAAATCGGTTGGCAAGCGACGGAGTTATGCCCGAACAAACATTAAAAAAAAAAAAATACAAACATCCGAATTGAGAACCTCCTCCTTTTTGGAAAGTCGGTTAATAATTGTTTTTCCTTTCAATATATTCAACGGAATAAATAAACATTTTTTTTAGACCAGAACTTATTATAAAGTTTTGGGGGCACTTCATCGCCTGACAAAACCTCAAAAGAGCTCTTCTAAATCTGAAAATACAGCGTATAAGATGGTTATGGTAAAAGGCTTTCCGGCAAATTAAAATCAAATTGACCGAAGACATATGGGGAATGTCTATCAAAGTGTGCACGTCCATAATAGAGACCATAGCACCATACTTGGCTTTAATATTTAATTTATGTGTAGACCAAGGAGTCTTTCCAGATGTAATGAAATACAGTAAGGTTATACCACTATTTAAATCTGGAGACAGCAGAGACACCAATAATTATAGACCTGTATCTGTACTTCCAGTTTTTAGCAAAGTGTTTGAAAAAGTAATGCTCAATCAGATGCTCAATCATTTTAACATCAATAAAATCTTACACGATCAACAGTATGGTTTTACCAAAGGTAGTTGTACGACTGACGCTGGTGCCACGTTGTTAAAACACATATATACAGCGTGGAAAGAGGCTCAAGATGCCATAGCAATATTCTGTGACCTCTCCAAGGCATTTGATTGCGTAAATCATGAAACCTTGCTCCTAAAGCTGGGACATTACGGACTAGGTAAACTTGCACTTAGTCTAGTGAAATCTTACTTAAGTGACAGACAGCAGCAAGTTCAAGTAAATGGTGTCAATTCTAGGGGCTTAAAAATCAAAATGGGGGTACCGCAAGGCTCAATATTGGGTCCTTTCCTCTTTTTAGTATATATTAATGATCTACCCCATCTTTTGAAAAATCAACCTAAAATAGTATTATTTGCTGACGATACTTCCTTAATTTTTAAGATAGACAGGCGTTCCATAAATCTTGACGACATCAATAACGCCCTACAGCAGGTCCAAAATTGGTTTACTGCTAATAATTTAGTATTAAATGGGAAAAAAACTAAATGCATCAGATTTGCCTTACCGAATGTTAAAAGTAATGATTGCGATATAGTATTGAACAAAGAGAAACTAGAATTCGTCGAAAACACGGTTTTCTTGGGAATCACGCTTGACTCAAGGCTACAATGGGGTCCTCATTTAATATCTCTTGCGGGACGGCTAAGTTCGGCAGCATACGCTGTCAGAAAAATCCGTCAATTCACTGATATAGATACCGCGAGGCTGGTCTATTTTAGTTATTTTCATAGTATCATGTCTTACGGTATCTTATTATGGGGACGAGCTGCAGACATCGAGTCCATATTTATTCTGCAGAAAAGAGCCATCAGAGCCTTATACAATCTCCGGCGGCGCGATTCCCTAAGGGTGCTGTTTAAGGATATTAACATCATGACAGTACCTTGTCAATACATTTACGAAAACATTATGTATGTTCGGAAAAATCTTCATCTTTTTAACAAGATTAGTGACAGGCATAATTTTAATACGAGAAATAGGAACAAATTAGATCAACCCCGGTTCAGATTAGCTAAAGTACACACTTCTTTTATGGGGTACTGTGTTAAATTTTATAATAAAATACCAGTTGATATTCTCGAACTGAATGAGAGAAAATTGAAAGCATGCATAAAACGCACACTATGTAGTAAAGCATATTATAAACTGGAAGATTATATCCTCGATAAAAATGTTTGGCTAAATGCCGGTCCTGATCCACAGTCACAGCCGCGGGGGTCCACTAGTTAGGTTTTAATGTCTGGAAGAGATGCTCACCCTCTTTTTTTTGTTTTATAGTTTATTTTATTTTTTGTTTTGTACTCATAATACAATAATTTTTTTTTTTTTTTCTTTATAGTAATGCTGTTTTATAGTAATTGAATTGTTTGTTATACATCTTTCATTACTTGGTCATTGACAACCATAGTTTTATGTAAAGTAGAAGCATTTTTTCAAATTTTGTAAATGTGAGTACCATGGGGCCATTTACATAATATTTATGTGATTAGTTTACTTGTTTGACATGAACGAGCATGGTGATCGAGAGCATGTCATGCTCACTCAAATGTTTTGCTGATGGCGGCGTGTGTTTTGAATCATTCGGTTCCCTTCAAAATGGTTGACCTGAATGGTGCCGATACATACGTCAGGTTCGTGAACGGACGCCGTCAGTTGAGACTGGTCATCTCTTAACCACCACTGGCTTATTTTCATCTTTATATTTAAGTTGTTGTTTTAAGTTTTTTTTTATTTTGCATTGTCCTCACATGAAGAAGCAAGTACATGTAACTAAGATTTTTGTAAAACATAACATGATTTAAAAGAGTGTCCATGGAGTTTCTTGCACGTTCTTCTCCATAGAGATCTACGCTTTGGAACGTGCAAATAGCCTCATGTTTTTGACTGACCAACCTTGACATTTCAAAAGTGCCTGTAAATGGTTTATTTGAAATAAATGCTTTGAATTTGAATTTGAATTTGGTGCGCCCAAAACGATTAAATTATTATCTTTGCAACACACCCTACGATGCTATCATTTAAGATCCATTCATCCATTCCATGCGACACTCACACAAAAGCATTGGAACAAAACACTTTCCTTCATCAACCACACACATACACGAACTGCTTCCACATACATCCTTTGCTAGATAAACATTTCCTTATACCAAGATCACCGAGTTATTACACAGTGGAGAGCTAGCCTGCATGAATACCGACCTAAGCCGAGATTCAAGATTCAAGATTCAAAGCATTTATATCAAACTAGCTGACTCGCGCAACTTCGTCTGCGTCACACTTTCCATTACTGCTCCGCTCCTGTTTGTCTTAGCGTGATGATATATAGCCTATAACCTTCCTCGATAAATGGGCTATCTATCACTGAAAGAATTTTTCAAATCGGACCAGTAGTTCCTGAGATTACCCCCTACATACAAACTTACAAACATACAAACTTACAAACAAATTTTACCTCTTTATAATATTAGTATAGAGTATAGATAAACCATTTACCACAATTTTTATCACTTATGTTTTTATTTGTTCGTTAATTGTTTATTTATTTATTTAATTACTATTACTTTTTACGTGAGACATTAGAGAAGTATTATATTTATTTCATTATTTTTATTTTCTACTAGCTGTTGCCCGCGACTTCGTTCGCGTGTATGTTGTAAAGTAAAATGTTGTCGTTAGTTTTTTATGGATTGGTATTCATCAAATGACTTCTTCCGCTTTGGGCGAAGCATAACGGAGTGTCAGATTCTGACTGACTAAAACCCATCCGTGTTCCTCTGTGGTGACTATTCGAAGCCAGTATTTCGAGATGCCAGTATTGTAGACGGGGCCCTAGTGGGCCCCGTCTACAATACTGGCATCTCTTAGAGGCGCACGTTGAACACAACGCGCCGTTAACCCGAGCCTGGTTTTGATCGGACAGCGTGCCACCAAACACTAGCCGTCCGCAGAACCGCGCCTACGGTGGCAGGGAATCGCCCGGTGACTCTCGTCGTTCAGGGCGTCTTCTTGTGTTGCGGCGGCTGGGGCGTGAGATTTCTCTCTCTCTCTCACGCTTTCGGCCTCCTCCTTTGCTAGCATTACTGCTTCGCAAAATGAGGTAACCGCTTCCCATGCATCCTCGCTCCGGACCATAGATTGAATCAGGGCCGATCGCGACAGGTCGCCGCCGCCTATCGCCTCGATGAGGTGCTGCCGTTCCACCGTGTCATCCAGGTGATCCTAAAAGAATTGACACCCGGTCGTGTCCTCCCGCTGAATCCGAAACAGTTATCTCCCGAAACAATCGTGACCGGTGAATACCTGCGTCAGGCGGAAGGTGAGGACGCTGTGACGCCGCTTTTGCCACTCCTCAAAAAGGGGACATACCACCACGATTGTGGCATGCCCAAAGGTGGTAGAGCTGGACCTGTATTTTCAGTTTCGTACGTGAATTCGGATTTAGATTGCAGCAGGCAGTAAAAATTGCTATGTCAAGCTGTGCGCTGTGTTCCACGCGTGCCTCAAGGAGTTTTCATCAAAACAGATAGGGGCTAGCAGGCCCTATCTGCCGGGCCAGTGCTAGGGTTTCGGATTTTTTCGATAGAGTCACCGCGACCCTGGAACGCAAAGGGCATTAGGAGGAACACGGATGGGTTTTAGTCAATAGGAGTCTGACACTTCCTCCTATTGTACCTAGAGCGAGAATAGTCATTTGACGATATACCATCCTTAAAAAAAAAACTCTACCTCCTCAAAACCTTTCTTCGCGAGTTCGTCTGAGTCATCAATGAACGACACGATTGGCGCAGTGGTTTAGCGATTGGCTGCTGCGTCGCGTGTCGTGGATTCGATTCCCGCACGGAACAAATATTTGTATGACCTACAGATAGTTTTTCCGGGTCTGGCTGTTTGTGAATGTCACTTTGTATGTTTGTAAACGCACCCACGATACATGAGAAATTCCTAGTGTGAGGCAACGTTTAAAAAAAAATGCCTAGGGATCTACAGTTCCCCTTGATCCACTGGAGAGTGAAGCCCGCAATGGATAATTTCTGGCCCTGGGCTGGTCATGATGTTTCGAAGGCTCACTGGGAATTGAACAGTTTTAAAAATAAACAGTTTGTTGAATATATGTGAATTTCAGCCGAGTGCCTTTGCAAAGTTTTGAAATATCTAAATAGAAATCATAAAACTTAATCTGAAAGTATTGGCTGTTGCTTCCCCGTACACAGAAGAAATGGATCTAGGCTGTGAAGCAATCGGTCAGCACATGCTATCATCTAAAATAACTTAACCATACTCTTGAAACCCACACCAACCTTGATGAATCAAGTTGATTTTTTTATTTATTTCGATCCAGGAACGCAAATCGAAACAATTTTATATTTTTAAAACCTAGAAACCCAATATATACGGAGCTAATGCGATTCTTTCGACTCCTCTACCATCAGACTTCCATCTAATCGTGGTTGTTATGACGTGACCCCTTTTATGAAAGGATGGGAAATCATCAAATGACTTCTCCCGCTCTGGGCAAAGCAGGAGGGTGTGTCAGACTCTTACTGAATAAAACGCATCCGTGTTCCTTCTAACGCCCTTTGTGTTCCAGGGCCGCGGTGACTCTTTCGAACAAATTCCACGATAAAAAAGTGTGATTAAATGTATAACGCCATCTATGGGATATGATGTAGAACTGTCAAATTTTAAGTGCGTAGTTTTTTTTTAGGGTTCTGTACTTCAAAAGGAAAAAAAGGAACTCTTATGGGATCACTTTGTTGGCCGTCCGTCCGTCTGTCTATCAAGACTCTTTATCTCGGGACCGGTAGGAGGTATTGAGTTGAAATAATATACTCAGAACTACAGTCCCTTGAAGCTGTGAAAAAAACAAACTTCTAAGTCAACGTAATATAAAGATACGGCCGTTTATGCTTCATAAAATGTACATTTCGACACTCTCAAGGTAATCAAAATTTATAGAGTACTTTCCGTTGACGTAGAACTTAAAAATTTGAAAACTACACATTTAATGCATTATAAATACTTTTACAGATAGCCTTTATTTCAAATAATACCTTGTATCTATCTACAAATGTGTAGGGAACCCTCGGTGGGCGAGTCCGACTCGCACTTTTCCGGTTTTTTTTTATATTAAAATAGAAGTTCATTCTAAAGAAATCCTTTAAGTACATTGTTAATACCTTAAAAATATGATGGTGTTTTATTCCTTGGAAAGTACTTACCAAAAAATATGTTTTGGTGTTATTCTCACCTTGTTGATAGTAGGTACTATTTCGGTCAATAGATGGTATTACGGGTATCGGCGTTACGTAGTAGATAAGTTTAATTCTTCTAAAACATCGCTACAATTCCTATCAGGTTTATGTGTTTAAGTTATATAAATGCGGTTTTGTACTTTTTCTACGTGATGTGAAAAGGAATACCTTCAGATAAACAGAAAATAGGTTCTGTTAATTATACTTTATACGCTGGCGTTTATTTTTGGCATACTAAACTATCCAAAATAAAACAATAACTTGTTATAAATATTTAAAAATATAAGGTAAAATAAGAATGTATAAAAGTTAGGAAATGCATTTTATTATACAAAACAATTTTATTACGACTCATGAGATTCGAACAAAAAGAATTACTTCCAACATTCGATTAGTAATTTCACAAATAGTTAGATATATTTAAAGGTGTCTGTCGTTACGGGTAGTCAGACGCCAGAAAATCGACCAGCAGTCTTGCTAAAGGGTATCACCCAGATAGGTACTGGGATGTGAAGTTCAGATAGGAATTCACTCCATGTACAAAACTGGTATTCAGCTGCATCCAGTAACGCTGGCAGCCGACCTCAATTTTGTTGGAAAACCGCTACCCAGACATATTAATATTCAATCACTCTGGGTAGTCCTTTTCAAGTCAATATTTTTCATTTTACTCTTGTTTGTACGGATATAACAACATTGTTGGTTAATAACAAAATTCTTTGTGCTTACTATACAAAAAAATATAAATTAAAAATGAACAAAAACAAAATCCATATGGCAAGATTCGAACCTTCGTCGCGTCCAAACACAAGACCTGACGTACAACCGCCCTGCTACGTGCTGATAAGTTATTATTATGAAATAGCCGTCCTTAATACGCTTCATGATTTTCTAATATGTTGGGGTTTTTTTTATTCCTCGCTAAACTGTTTGAAAAAACGTCGAATAAAAATTTAAATGTTATTTTAAGTACGTAGACCCCCATTTTATTATTATTTTGGCATAAAAATACAGTTCATAGATAAAATAAATACAAAAATAATATCTGTTCGCGGGGTTCGAACCATGTGCACTTTCTCGTTCAAAACACACATTTTTGATTATTGCTAGTCCTCCACAGCACATAGCGTGATAATATATAGCCTATATGTTGACTATACCTATAAGGATTATTTGTGCAAAATTTGAACAAAATCTGTTCAGTAGATAGTAGTATATCAAGATTTACTATTTTATTATATAATAAAATAGTAAATCTTGATATGTGTGATTACGATTGGCGCGAAAACTACTGAACAGATTTTGTTCAAATTTTGCACAAATAATCCTTATAGGTATAGTCAACATCTATACATATAATAAAATAGTAAATCTTGATATGTGTGATTACGATTGGCGCGAAAACTACTGAACAGATTTTGTTCAAATTTTGCACAAATAATCCTTATAGGTATAGTCAACATATAGGCTATATATTATCACGCTATGTGCTGTGGAGGACTAGCAATAATCAAAAATGTGTGTTTTGAACGAGAAAGTGCACATGGTTCGAACCCCGCGAACAGATATTATTTTTGTATTTATTTTATCTATGAACTGTATTTTTATGCCAAAATAATAATAAAATGGGGGTCTACGTACTTAAAATAACATTTAAATTTAAATGTATAGATACTGCTCCGATCGACGTCAAACCGTCAACGCCGGCTGTCACTGAAAACCAGCGCTGTGGCTCTGTCTCGCACACGAGTCCCAGCATTATGCTGAGTGATGGCCGTTTTGCGCAGAGTTGACGCATATCTTCCTAATCTTTCATAGATAATAATTGTAATTTTTTTTGTGTACTTTGATATGCGTCATATTGTCCGCAAATAAACTCTTTTTCTTCTTCTTTCTTTCTTCTTCTATTTACAGGCACTTTTGAAATGTCAAGGTCGGTCAGTCAAAAACATGAGGCTATTTGCAAGTTCCAAAGCGTAGATCTCTATGGAGAAGAACGTGCAATAAACTCCACGGACGCTATTTTAAATTATGTGATGTTTTACAAAAATCTTAGTTACATGTACTTGCTTCTTCATGTGAGGACAATGTAAAATAAAATTAAAAACTTAAAACAACAACTTAAAATATAAAGATCAAAATAAGCCGGTGGTGGTTAAGAGATGACCAGTCTCAACTGACGGTGCCCGTTCACGAACCTGACGTATGTATCGGCACCATTCAGCTCAACCATTTTGAAGGGAACCGAATTATCCAACACACACGCCGCCATCAGCAAAACATTTGAGTGAGCATGACATGCTCTCAATCCGATTTATCCAATGTTCAGTTGAATTATTGTAACTTGTTTGTTGCACATGACCGCGTGGGCTCCAAGTAACCAAGTACAATGGTTACGCACTTTGTGATATAATTATTAAACGGAATAATAAGTAGACATTTGAAATACATACGAAAGATTACTTTCTACAAACAGGGAATTAAGTAGTTAAAATGCATGCAATTTGAATGAAATGTTCGACCATTTTCTAGTCGTAAAAGAACGGTTTGTACCTGGCGATAGTGGAAATGTGAGGCGGTTTTATTCAATATATTATTTTAAAAGCATTGACTTCTTATAGTTAGGCTCAGTAATTTCAGTTATTTTTCAAAATATACATAATAACTTTACGCGTTTTAAATGTGTACCAAAAATCATAGGAATTGGTCCATTTGATTCGGAGCAAATTAGCTGTGACAGACGGATAGACAGACAAAGCACACAAATTATACTACAAGAAAAACGTTTTTTCATTCGGTCGTACGCAACCCTAAAAACGGAACTAAGATCATAAAACCATTTTGAAACAAAACTTTTCTTTTGGGGCAAGCCCGCCCCACCAAAAAAACGCCGAGCTAATGCAGGCCGACGAGTCCCGGAGAAACGATTCAACTGTCTTAGTTCCCGCATCGAAATTAATCAGAAAGTACAGCGGAGGAGTACAAAAAATAAATATAATTTCCACTTCCCTCCTTATCAAGCAGGAGACAGAATAGAGCTAGGCCAATAGGCACCAAGGGACATATAAAAATGAATCGAGACATCTATTAAGATCGTCAACACTTTTTAATAATTGAAAACGATAATTCCGTAATGCAGGACTAACATTCTGCAACATACCATACTCCTGAATTCAAACAGTTGTCCGCATCGCAACATTTATGTACAGATAATCAACATATTAATAACGATTGATGGAATTAAATCGCCATATTACAATCTAGAATTAGTGCTTGAAGCTCTTAGATGCTACTGTTACTACCTCACATATATGTACCGACTTGTACGTTGTAAGTAATCCGTTCGTAGTACTAAACTGATTGGAATTAATATACGGTATCCTAAGTACTGTGTGGTTTCATTTTAACATCGGGTCTTTGTATTAATTTAGAAGGGGTAGAATGTTCTAAGTTTTGTTTGAACTGTTAGATCGATCTTTGTCTCGCAAAGTGGGAGACATAGATCTAGTAAGTGGTTTCAAACTTAGTGTTATATGATCCCTAAGGACGAATCCCCTTTAGTGTTTTCAATCTATACTAATATTATAAAGCTGAAGAGTTTGTTTGCTTGAACGCGCTAATCTCAGCAACTGCTGGTCCGATTTGAAAAAATATTTCAGTGTTCAAGCCCATATACCGAAGAAGGCTATAGGCTTATATATCATCACGCTAAGACAAATAGGAGCGGAGCAATACTGGAAAATGTGACGCAGACGATGTTGCGCGTGTCAGCTAGTATCTGTATATTATTCTGTTATTCTGTGATCCCTAAGGACGAATCCTCCTTTGTGTTTTCAATACCTAGTTTATTACTTTGACACTGACTAAACAAGTTTTCTGGATTTATTTTGCATTTTTTTATCTGAGATGGGTTTGTCCTTGACTCTAGTCTAGATCACAGAGAAGTCTACGCAATCGCTCCAATTTCATGTTAACGTAATTGTACCATCCAAACACTTGTTATTACTGCATTGCATTTTTTTTTTTAAACACTCCATATTTCCACAAACATTATATTCGTTTTATTATACACCTGAGTTTGTTGTAATACACACAACAATAGATTAGTGATGGATTATTAATTTGACGCTGGGAATTTAGTACACCTAACCTACCTGGTAATATATTACCTAAATTTCAACTCACTAAAACTATTTCCAACAAATTTATTTTAAAGTAAACCAACACTGACTGACTCATTAGGGATTATTACCGTAAAACGTGCGTAATTAAATACAAACACAATACATTGAAGATTTAATAACGGGCTGTGCTAATGGGACTTGATAGTGAACAAGGAATGTATAACAAACTCATTTGAAATCACGCGTCGCTTATTCGTACATTACCGCCATTGTTTGTTGCTCAAATTGACAAATCTGATAACGGTATTCAGTGAATTGACGAGAGCCACTGTGCTGTTCCGTGGTGTGAATGTTGTGATTTGCGCACATTATTTTATTTGTCAACTGGTTCTTGTTATCAGTTTGATTGAATTAGTGGCAGAGAAAGGGGATGTTTTCATGTGTAAAACTGAGCTGGAATTTCAATTCAATGGCTATTTGTAATTCATATAAACTCTTGTAAGGTATGTCAGAATGTTGTTACAGAGCCTTTGATAAAGAGGTTTTTTTTATTTAAGGCCACAATTCATAATTAGTCAAGTAACTCACCTGTTGTTCGCCTTTTTTTCTTTGTTTTGAGGTTTTTTTTATTTTTTTTTATTTAAGGCCACAATTCATAATTAGTCAAGTAACTCATAGCCATAGAAGTGAGGGACAGGATAACCGAAATGGAGTTGGAACCCTTCATCATTTCTGTGCATAATGATGACATTGACAGTGACTTCTCTTATGAAGGCATTGAATTTCTTCTGATTTTAGTTCTGACTGTGGCTAATAAATCCCTACATTGAAATTCACTTTTCAATTTTTCCCATAGATTTTTTTTATTTACAAAAAATCAAGTCACCATGGTTTCAGTGTGTTGACACAGTCATGTAAGATTTTTAAGTTTTCCGCCTTTTTCATGGGACACACACAACTCGCTCGACTCAGTCATCAGACTCTACCATTAGCTCAAAATTATGGAACTATACCCGATACCGTTTTGCGCGGATTTGACGCATATCTTCCCAATTTTTATCCGACTTCCCAAAAAGGAGGAGGTTATCAATTCGGGTGTATGTTTTTTTATGTTTGTTACCTCATTACTCCGAAAATTATGAACCGATTTGAAAAATTCTTGTTTTATCTGAAAGGATATACTTGCAGATTGGTCCCATTTAAATTTTATGAAAACGGTTTCGAACTTTGGATTTTAAATCGAAATAGCTGGAATTCGTCTACTTGGATGATGGTTTTATGTCATCCAAGTAATCGAAATTGCGTATTTTGCTTTTCTGCGATTTTGCAGTGGTGTTGTTAGGTGTGGGGCACCACTAAAAAGTAAAATTAATGAAAAACTTTTTACAAAACAAATACAACAAACATCAAAAAAAAAAAAAAATACAGAGTAAAATATAACTTCAATTTCGGAAGTCGGTGTCAAAATACGAAGAAACTAACGAAAACACCGACTTCCGAAATTAAAGTTATTTTTTACTTTGTAGTATTTTTAATTTTGGAAGTCGGTTGTATTTTTTTGTAAAAAGTCTTTTTTCATGTGTATAATTGTATTTTGTGTTTTTTTTTTGTTATGCGTCATACTGGCCGCAAATAAACTCTTTTTATTTCTTTCTTTCTATACCCATCTCGTCTGAGGAGGAATCTTAAGTAATCTCTTCGTAGGAGCACAACACTTGGAACTAAACACAATCAACTATTAATATCATGCCCGGAGTATAGTCTATCTTTGCCTAAGGGTTATTTCCGACCTCGACCTGAATTAAACAGTGGAAGCATCAGTCTTAATCAGTCTAGATCTGCATCCACACTTGACTGGAGTCTGGCAGCACCAGCACAATGAAGCAGATTATTCTTACCCTCAATCGATAGCTTCATTTGCATAGTGACTGCATTGCTTACTGAATGGCTTAGCATGTCTTCCAGGAATTTAGCTTCGAAATATTATAGGTCCTTGTTTTTGCTGGTGGTAAATATTTTATAACTATATAGTTATTAATGTGGTTCGGCTTGTTTTCCTAAAGTTGAAAATTAATTATTGTGTACAAGCTTGAAGATGCAGAAATTGAAATAGCTACAGATTTTTTGCTGTTTATATTCCAAAGTGATTAGCATTATTACATTATTTTTACTAAATAAAAGTATTTACTTCTTAAATTCTGCTTTATTTCAATATTATAATCAATATAAGTTACAAAACAACTTGATGTGCTCTAACAGAGATTTTCTCTAACTTCATACACGCTCATTGTCATACAGTGAATAAATAAATTCAAAATACTTCTGCTTTTCTCCAAATCTCATTTAACGCTCAAACACAAATATATCCCAACATACGCGTTAAAAATTAAAGTATTATCACACATACAACAGCTTTTACCCCAAAATGCTTTCCGTCAAGCATAAAAAGCAAAAAAGTGAAGAGTGGAGGGACGATAATGAGAAAAAGCAAAATAAAAATAAATAAAGCAAGCGGAGAATACAATAATAACCTCATCCCGGCGACGCACGAAACTCTCTTGTTAACACCGTGAAGACAAAAGATAATCTAGAGGCTGACATGTATTTTCTGGGAACTACAGAAAATAATGTAAACTTGATCTTTTACGAGTACAGCGTTTCAACGTATTTGAACACGTATTTCGTATTATAGATGTTTAGTCTATATTAACATTGCTAGGTTTTTTTTTAGGGATCCGTAGCCAAATGGCAGAAAACGGAACCCTTATGGATTTGTCATGTACTCATGTCTGTCTGTCTGTCCGTCCGTATGTCACAGCCACTTTTTTTCGAAACCATAAGAACTATGCTGTTGAAACTTGGTAAGTAGATGTATTATGTGAACCACATTAAGATATTCAAACAAAAATAGAAAAAAACAATACATTTTGGGGGTTCCCCATACTTAGGACTGAAACTCAAATTTTTGTTTTTCATCTAACCCATACGTGTAGGACTTCAAAAACAAAAATAATATTGAGGTTTCTACTATTTTTTTTTCTAAACTGAATAGTTAGCGCGAGCGACACTTCCAAAGTGGGGTGTTGGGGGCCGAGTCACCCGCGTCCGTAGGAGAATACCCTTCAGCGAATCCCTACACGTGGTCCCCGGGTGGTGCTAAACAGGTGACACTAACCGCCTCCGTGGTCTAGTGGTTATACCACTCGATTCAGACCCAGAGGTCCCGGGTTCAATTCCCAGTGGGGGCAAATTTTTTGCTCGGTTTGGTTGGTGGTAGGACTTCTAAGTCCGCCTGGCAAGCTACCACCATCATGTCTAAGTCTGTCGCCATAACAACAATGTTAGCAGCATTGTTGTGTTCCGGCAATTAGAGATATGATAGCCAGTTCCTCTATGTTGGAGGATTCCGGGTGAAACTCGCTTCCATCTTCGGCCTAATCATCACTTTCCATCAGGTGAGATTTGGGCCAAGAGTTTCCCCGTTTCGCATAAAAAAAAAAAAAAAAAAAGTGGTAAAATGAGTGTGTCCCCTGTAGCTTCTAAAATAAGAGAATGATAAAACAAAAAACCGGCCAAGTGCGAGTCGCACTCGCGCACTGAGGGTTCCGAAAACAGAAGTTGCGATTTACGATTTATGACGTATTAAAAAAAAACTACTTTCTAGATCTCGTTCAAACTAATTTTCGCTGGTAGTTTACATGGTAATGTACATCATATCTTTTTTAGGGTTCCGTACCTCAAAAGGTAAAAACGGAACCCTTATAGGATCACTTTGTTGTCCGTCTGTCTGTCTGTCTGTCTGTCTGTCAAGACCTTTTTTCTCAGGAACGCGTGGAGGTATCAAGCTGAAATTCATATCAAATACTCAAGTCTATGGTCTCTTGGAGCTGTGAAAAAATCAAACTTCTAAGTCAACGCGATCAAAAGATACTCCCGTTTATGCCGCAAATTTTCGACACTCGCAAGGGAATCAAAACCTACAGGGTACTTCCCGTGAACTCAGAATCTTGAAATTTGGTACGAAGCAACGTCTTATAACACAGATAAAGGAAAAATTGCGAAAAGCATAAATTTTTAGTTACATCATATAATAAAAATATTTTTAATAATTTTAAACTTATTACCCCTTTACTCATGAACGCGTAGTGGTATTATATTGAAATTCTTAACAAATACTCAAGTCTATAATATCTTTAAGCTGTAACAAAATCAAACTTCTACGTCAACGCAATCAAAAGATACAGCAATTAAAGCCGCATATTTTGAAACTCGCAACTACTCGCAAGGGAATCAAAACCTAAAGGATACTTCCAGACGACCTGGAATCTTGAAATTTGGCATGAAGCAACGTTATAAAGTACACATATAGGAAAAATTCCGAAAATCTTAAATTTTTAGTTACATCACATAGTATATTTTTTTTAATAATCATAAACTTACTAGCTGACCCAGCAAACGTTGTTCAGCGATTAAAAAAAAAAACAGATGTTGGCCGATTCTCAGACCTACCCGATATGCACACAAAATTTCATGCAAATCGGTTCAGCCGTTTCGGAGGAGTTTGGAAACAAACACCGCAACACGAGAATTTTATATATTAGACTTGCTGACCCAGCAAACGTTGTTATGCGATTAACAAAAAAAAATAAAAAAATAGATTTTGGCCGATTCTCAGACCTACCCGATATGCACACAAAATTTCATGCAAATTGGTTCAGCCATTTCGGAGGAGTTTGGAAACAAACACCGCGACACGAGAATTTTGCTTCCCATTCCCTCTCGCTCCACACCATGGTCTGAACCAGGGGCTTTCATCGTACCCGGATAGGTCTTCAATAATGATATTGAAGTTTCTAAGATATTTTTTTTCTAAACTGAATAGTTTGCGCGAGAGACACTTTCAAAGTGGTAAAATGTGTGTGTCCCTTAACTTCTAAAATAAGAGAGTGATAAAACTAAAAAAAATATGTGATATTATAGGTACATCACCATGTAAACTACCAGCGAAAATTAGTTTGAACGAGATCTAGAAAGTAGTTTTTTTTTAATACGTCATAAATCGTAAATCGCAACTTCTGTTTTCGGAACCCTCAGTGCGCGAGTGCGACTCGCACTTGGCCGGTTTTTTTTTAATACGTCATAAATCGTGAACCACAACTTTTGCTTATAATATACCTACAGGTTTGGGTTGTAAGCGTTCTGAAACACAGACGCAGGCAGAAAGTTCCACTTCTTTGCTGTGCGCATTATGAAAGATGCTAGGAAACGCTTATTGAGAATTAGTGGAATAGCAACAAGGTTTTGTGCGGATGGATGGATAGATCTGAATTGTTACGTTTCTCTCTCTCTTTCACGTAAAATTATGTACTAAATGAGTTTTGATGAATCCTCTCGATGCGAGTACACGTCGATGTTTTTGGGGAGGCTTATGACCAACAGTAAAATGATGATGATGAATCGTAATGTCAAACCTGTATTTCATGGATAATTTTACTCACGACTTCGTACTTCTTTCACGATTTAGTTTTTTTTTTAGGAACGAAGTTCCGCGCGTTGTGAAAGGGGGCTAGACGGAAAAAATTCTCACGAAAAGTTGGCACGACACTTTTTGCTATAGTAAGCTATTGTAAGCTGTGCGGCGTGCGCATGTTTCTCTGTCTGTCTCTCTCTCTCTCTCGCTCTTATAGAAAGCATGCCAGTATTCAAATTCGTTAGTCGAAGTCGAAGTCAAAGTCAAAGTCAAAGTCGAAGTCAAAGTCAAAGTCGAAGTCGAAGTCCAAGTCGAAGTCAAGGCCAAAGTCAAAGTAAAAAAATCATAGGATATTAGATACTTATGAGTTTTTGTTGAGTGTATACAGGTTTTTTGTACATAATAAATAAAAGGAACTTCGTTCCATCAGACTCTTACTGACTAAAACCCATCCATGTTCCTTCAGTGCCATTTGTGTTCCGGAGCCACGGTATCTCTTTCGGATAGTCCCGCGACTCCGGCAGGCGTGTTTTTCATGGATAATTTCGTTCCCATAGGAATTTCAGAGAATCTTCTCTTAGTGCTTTCTTTTTTTTATGGATGGGAAATCATCAAATGACTTCCCCCGCTCTGGGCGGAGTGGGAGGGAGTGTCAGACTCTACTGACTAAAACCCATCCATGTTCCTTCAGTGCCCTTTGTGTTCCGGAGCCACGGTATCTCTTTCGGTTAGTCCCGCGACTCCGGCAGGCGTATAATTCATGGACAATTTTATCGAAATTCCCATTTATATGAAACTTTCCCCACGACTTCGTATCCGCATATCCTATTTTTCTCGTTGCCATAGGAATTTCAGAGAATCCTCTCTTAGTGCCTTCCTTACAGTTTCCTTGGAACCAACATACCACTTTCTACGACCAGCAGTGCTATTCTGTAACAACATTTTCGTGTCTCGACAGCGGAATCCGAGGTGAGTTTCAAATTCGTACAAATATAAGACCTTATGATGTGTGAAATAAAGTTCACTTTGTAAGCTTAGTCACTCAGGTGAAGTCGATATCGAAGTGGTTATTTACAGATTAGACTAGCTGTTGTTTCGGCTGTGCGTTGTCTGTCAGTCACTCACTTAGTAACGGAAGAATTTTATATATTAGGATGAAATTATGTTTATTTATGATCATGAAATAATTTGCTTATTCGTCTTCATTTCAAGTCGATGGTTAATTCCTTAGATTTTTTGGGATAACATAATATATTAGATCCACCAAAGTGCATCTGCCATTTACTGTATCTAGCAATATATTCAACAGATAATGAAATCGGGCTGGTAAAATGCGATAGAGAATACCTGCTATATTACCGAGTATAATTAGCATACCCAATATGCCCATCTGGTGTACTTCATAAATAACTGAATTACGACATTCACTATAAGCCATTTGCATCCGAAAACCATCGCTGAAACTTATGTTAGTTAATATTACAAATACTAACAGAAATTATGTTTAACTACACACTGAAAATCAGCTGGATTTTAGCAAACCACCCACAATCGAGATTACTGTAGTATATTATAAATTCAGTCTGAATACGTTCGGAAAATGTTACGGTGAATTGGACAAAATCATTTGCAATGGCGACGATTTAAAAATATAATATTATTCAACGTATTAAATTGTAGCACAGCGTAAGTGTTAAAACACATGATTTTCACGCAAATTTACACAACGTTATATGTTCATATGTTACATACTACGTTTATATGTTTAAAACTGGTTGAAATTCAAATATAATTTTGTGAAGGATTTTTAAAATTATTATGTAGTATCGAAGAATCCAATATGTATTACCGGCTACTTGATTCGTGAAGCAGAAAGTTTATGCATGGGCAAATCGTACCCGGAGGTACCCGTAATACGACTAGTGGGTAGATATACGCTTAGAACCGCATGTTTCGAAGCGATCAAAGGTGGAGCAATACATTTTGTTATAGACTGAGGTTCAAACTGATATGAACCTTATTTATAAATGACTAGCTGACCAGTGCAACGTCGTCTGCGTAACATTTTTCATTACTGCTCCGCTCCTATTGGTCTTAGCGTGATATATAGGGCTATCTAACACTGAAACAAATTTTCAAATCGGACCAGTAGTTCCTGAGATAAGCGCGTTCAACTAAACAAACAAACAAGCAAACAAACAAACAAACAAACAAACTCTTTTGCTTTATAATATTAGTATAGATAGGTGAATTTATTACTTTTATCTTAGCTACAAATGCCATTATTTGTGGTGTTGTTTGTGTATATCAGTGTATACTAACATAGTCGAAAGTTTTATTAACAGTTTTTGAGTCTTGATACTTTGTTAAACATAAATTCTATTCTATTCTATTCATAAAAAAAATAACGGGTTGCACTCCGGGAGTGCCGACAGAAGTGAAAACTTGAACATTAACGTTGTGCATTTTTGAATCATCCGTCTTACGAATTATAGATCAGGTCACGTGTCCTGATGCGAGTTTAAATGATAATTATATGACATTTATTTTGTAAGGAGGTTTTAATAACACTTTTACACGTCAATCGGTTTTGGTCATTTTAAACTAGATGAGGACGGTGTTTCCTAGCTGGCTGCTCTAACTCAGAGGTAAAATTTTAAACATTTTATATACATCCCAAAAAAAGTGCTCAAAGCCGCTAAAGAAGTTTTCACTTAAAAAAAAAAAAAAATATGTGCTGCTTTGAAAATAAAAAGAGATAAAACGAGAAGCTCATTAAATTAACAAAGGACCACCAAGATATTTAGACACAGCAGCAACAAAATCAATCAATACTACTACCCAACCTAATTCAAAACTATAGTAATAATCACAATCCATACATTTTCTTTTTGCGGATCCAAAAACAGACCTTCCCATATTTATACGTCGGATCCCGCCCTATTGCCCGTTATGTACCCTTCGCTCCCAGACCTCCCGTCTCATTAAAGAGCCCATTGGACCTGACATTCACACGCCACTTTCAAATTAAAACGATATTCTGAACGTCGATTCACGAAAATGAAATACAACATGGCGGCCATTTTTACAAATTAATTTCTTTTCGCCGGCAGAGCGTCGGAGCGTCGCAATTCTTGTTAAAATAAAAATGGCCGAACCTTGGATTAACAATAAAGATTAGGGTGCCTAAATGAAAGTTAAACAAAAGGTGTCGTTTGACGGCCTCCCTGGGCACAGATAAAAACATGAATAAATTGTCCGGTTAATAGTGCTATGGAGGTCGCATTGCGGTTTGCCCTTTTCTTTTTGCGCCACAGTTGCAAATTACTGTATGAGCAAATACTGCGCAAAGATATAACATACCGGGCTACCACTGAAAATCAGTGTCGTGTTGTGTATTTGGCCTTTTTTAGGGTTCCGTACCAAAATTGTAAAAAGGAACCCTTATGGTGTGACATAGTCTGTCTGTCTGTCACAGCTAGATATATCAAGAACTACTCATGCTATCAACTTGAAATTTGGAATAGTTTTAGATGACGTTACTTCAACTATTTTGCAAAAAAGAAAGAAATAAAAATGTTTATTTTTTTTTTCCAACAGCTACTGATAGGGGTTGTTATAAATGATACCTCCGAATCTCCGGAGTTTGCATACAGAAAAATTGGAAATGATTTAAACGATGTCTTTAAAAAGCACACTTTTTCAGAAATCATCAACAAAAAGTCAAGAGATGGCGCTGATATATAACTGCAATATACTACGGAGCATTGCAACTCTCTGATAAATAGAGGCCGCGCCGATGGACGAAAAACGTTTCACTTTTTATGTGTTGGTGCGGACCCTCGGTGCGTGAGTCCGACTCGCTCTTGACCGGTTTTTTTAAGGACGGCGAATCATCAAATGACTCCGTCCACTTTGGGCGGAAAAGGAGTGTCAGACTCTTACTGACTAAAACCCATCGTCTCATCGACTTACTGACTAAAACCCATCGTCTCATCGACTTACTGACTAAAACCCATCGTCTCATCGACTTACTGACTAAAACCCATCGTCTCATCGACTTACTGACTAAAACCCATCGTCTCATCGACTTACTGACTAAAACCCATCGTCTCATCGACTTACTGACTAAAACCCATCGTCTCATCGACTTACTGACTAAAACCCATCGTCTCATCGACTTACTGACTAAAACCCATCGTCTCATCGACTTACTGACTAAAACCCATCGTCTCATCGACTTACTGACTAAAACCCATCGTCTCATCGACTTACTGACTAAAACCCATCGTCTCATCGACTTACTGACTAAAACCCATCGTCTCATCGACTTACTGACTAAAACCCATCGTCTCATCGACTTACTGACTAAAACCCATCGTCTCATCGACTTACTGACTAAAACCCATCGTCTCATCGACTTACTGACTAAAACCCATCGTCTCATCGACTTACTGACTAAAACCCATCGTCTCATCGACTTACTGACTAAAACCCATCGTCTCATCGACTTACTGACTAAAACACATCGTCTCATCGACTTACTGACTAAAACCCATCGTCTCATCGACTTACTGACTAAAACCCATCGTCTCATCGACTTACTGACTAAAACCCATCGTCTCATCGACTTACTGACTAAAACACATCGTCTCATCGACTTACTGACTAAAACCCATCGTCTCATCGACTTACTGACTAAAACCCATCATCTCGTCATCATCTCGTAAATGTCCCTTACAGTCCAGAGCCGTATTTTTTTATTATATTTTATTATTTGAAAGGTTTTTACTTCTGTGATAATAAATATTTTTTTCTTTACATAGTGATTTGAAATCTTGATGATTAAAGTTATACCCAACTCGTAATTTGTAATTAAATTAAGGAATAATATTTTAAAAGCATTTATTTTGACTTTGAGTAATTAACTAGAGCATTAGATAGTCTAACTGGCAATGTTAGCTTATGACATTTAGAATTTAAATAAGTTCAAAAGTTTTCTTCTATAATGCAGAAGCCATCTGCTTTAATTGGAAAATGTAATTATTATTTTATAAAACTTACAATATCAATCGTTCCAAAGCAAAAATTCAGAATAAGTATATAGCTAGTAAAGTTGCGGATTTTCATTGAATCGAAATAATCTATTGTATTCCAATACGGAGTGTTCTCAAACCTAATCTAGAATTCTAAGGCCCGCTACAAACGATAATTTCAAACAAAGCGCATAAAACAATCAACAAACGGCGCATCAGGTTCGTTTGTAAGCCGTTTTATTATATGTACAGCTGAAACCAAGTGAAAATAATCAGAACTTTTAATAACCTTTGTTCTGAGAGGCGGTATTATTTTAGAGCAGGGATGTCAAATCATGTGGCACACTTTCAGTGGAATCTTCTGTATTTATATGAAGCATTTATAAACCTTTATTATAATTAAGTGTTCTCAGAAAAAGCAAAACAACAATTAATATATACTATAATATTATAAAGCAGAAGAGTTTGTTTGTTTGTTTATTTGGTTGAACGCGCTAATCTCAGGAACTACTGGTCCGATTTGAAAAATTATTTCAGTGTTAGATAGCCCATTTATCGAGGAAGGCTATATATCATCACGCTAAGACCAATAGGAGCGGAGCAGTAATGAAAAATGTTACGCAGACGACGTTACACGGGTCAGCTAGTTTAATATAATTATGTTGAATATCAATTTACTATCGTAATGCACTTTTAGAATTTACAAGTTGTTCTTAAAATAATGGGTACGGACAATAAATGATAATTATTTGAACACAGAAACAGACCGTGTAGTCCCTTAGTTTCTAAATTTTTGTAATAAGCCCTGACTGGGAGCTTTAATATTTATATTAAGGCCGCCACAGGATATTTATTTATTTAAACTTTATGTACAACAGTGTTACATGGGCGGACTTAATGCAACAATGCATTCTCTACCAGTCAACCTTTAGGTTAAAAAGACTACATTGTGGTAGGTGTACAACAACAAACAATAAGAAACACAAACATTTAAATTGAATCTTTTCACTACAATACAGTACACAAATAATATAATAACATATATACTAATAACATACATATATACATATGCTAAAATAATAAACTAATAAATATGGATATTCTGGTTAAGCAGTCGACAACCTCCCAGGTTGTCTTACGGAGGCCACTCATTAAAAATAAAAAGAACAAGCTACTTAGGTGATCAAGTATTTAATTCATTTTCCATTGAATTCAGTGAATTTTCTTGCATATAAACGTAATTTTAAGGGGGCTGAAAGTAGCAATCATGTTGCAAAATAAATTAGGCAAACTGAGCGCCACTCCTATTTTAAATATTATCCGTTTATATTACAAGAATCAATACTGACAGTTTTTTTTTTTTTAAATTAGAGCTATCATTACAGATTTTCCGTAATGCGATAGTCGTCAATATATTTTACTTAAATCTATTTAAACCCAATTATACACTTTACACACGCTTACAAAATACTATAGTCTCTTTCTTTCTTTCTTTCTTTCAAAGGGCACACGTAAATGTCTACCTCGATATGGAGTCCATTAATGACCCATTATAGCCCATTATATTTATTGGAAGTAAAAAAAGTTTCGGAAATTATGAACAAGCACTAATATAGAGAACAGAAATCAAAAGATTTACCAGTAGGGATTAAATATGAAATCCTTGGCCCATTCAGTTTTTTAATAAAAGATCTCAAACAAAAACAATATTTCTTGAAAAGTTAAAAAGTCAACAGCAAAAGGTTTGCCATCCCTGATCGAGAGGCTTGAGCGTTTGCAAACACTACGAAATTAAAATTGCAACTCTCTGGGGTTTTGACCTTCGTTGCAAATAATTATAATTATACTAGCTACCCGCCCTGTCTTCGCACAGATTATTATTCCGTTTACTTATTTATTTTACATTTTTAAATATCTATAAAACTAACAAAGAAACATTTAAAAATATAAAAAATAGTAGCCCACCGGCATCGGGGACAGGGTCCAAGTTACTGGCGGTCAGGGCTCCCGAGAGAAGAACCTCCTAACAATACGCGCCGTGTCCAGGAGTACTGCTTTCTGGATCAAGCCCTTGATCTAGCTGCCTAACGAGAGCCTCCTCAGATGTTGATCGACGCTCTTGGCAATTATGCCATTGGCCGTTACGACTATCGGCACAATGACTGCTGTGTTCACATCCCACATGTCGACAACCTCGCGAGCCAAGTCAAGATACTTACTTTGTTTCTCTTTCTCAGACTTCACGAGGTTCTCATCATGAGGGACTGCTATATCCACAGTAATTGCGCGACGCTCTAGTCGGCCTATCACCACTATGTTAGGCTTATTAGCAACAATAGTCCTGTCAGTGATGTTATACCGATCCCAGTACAACGTGCAATTGTCATTTTCGAGAACTGGGTCGGGCGCATACCTGTAGTACGGTACTTTCGAATCCACAAGATTGTATTTCAGAGCAAGTTGCTGGTGGATAATCCTGGGTACAAGGTTATGCCTGTGCAAATAGTCTCCGTTAGCCAGAGTAGGACAACCGGAAATAATGTGGCGGATGGATTCCCCGGGTCGGTGACATGCCCGACATAATTATGTCATGCAATCGTACCGTCCTTCAGAATGTATTTCCGGTAGTTTTTCGTCATCATAACTTCGTCCATGATCGCACAGACAAAACCTTCGGTTTCCCCAAAGAGGTCACCAAAACGCAGCCAGGCTACGGACGCTAAAAAGTCTACATCGAGCCCATGTAGGACCCGATAAAAGCGTGTTCGTTCGCACAGATTATTATTATTAGAAATTACGACTATTGTTCTTTTAAGTTTTATTCAATTAATGAAAATATTCAATAAATCTTTTACGATAAGAAGCTGCAATTAGATTTGAGTTTTGTATTAATTTTTTAACGATGTGAAGTATCAAATGTTATCTAGCTTTTTGAATAAAGTTAATTAAGAAAGATATTGGAGCAGTTTTAGTTAGCTTTTCTTTCAGTTTTAAAATAACTTTAATTACTAGCTTGTCAAAACTCGTTTCTTTAAGTCAATTTTGATTAGAATATGAATACGCAGATTTATTGGTATAACTTAATTGTGTCATTTGTTTGAAATAGATTTATTTTGAAAAGCCTTTTTTTCTTTATTGTGAATTGGAGATTGTCGGCCGTAGCCTTAGATTCCTTTCTATTTTGATACAGCAAGTTGGTTATTTACTTAGTACTTGCTACTGATTTATTTATTTATTTAATTAAGGTTCACCAACAGTTGTTACAGATACTATACACATAGGAATATATTAGTAATAGTGTCTTAAATCTAAATGCACAACCAATTACAGGCAAACACCACATGCAAAATGCTCTTTGTAATTATAATAATTTAAAAGACTTAATTCACTTAAAAATTCTAAATAATATATAGAATTATTTTACCAGCCGGCTCGATAAACATTGCGTAACCGAATAAAACAAAAAAAAATTGCCTAAGACCTATTCTACAAGTACAAGTATACACGGAAAAAAAACATCAAAATTGGTCAAGCCCATTGCGAAGGAGTTCGACAACGAACACCATGACACGAGTCCTTTACATATTAGACTAGCTGACCGTTCAAACGTTGTGTTGCCACAAATAAAATCGCTACAGACTATTCTCAGATGGTCTACCAAATATAGTACCTGATACTAACACTGTCAAGAGAAAACTCTTAAAAATCGATTTTTAAGGTTCCGTACCAGGGGGGCTACTCTCTAAGCCCGACGTCCGTAGTTTCGGGCGTATTCTACTCTATATTACCTACGAATTTACGATTAGTCCCAAACTCGAACTAATAATGAACGAAAACACGATTTAAAAGTAACTGTCAAATCGTGTTGTCAATAATTCTTAGTGGTTACGTGATACGGAGTAGAATACGCCCGTAACTAAACCCGAAACTACGGACTTCGGGCTTAGAGAGTAGCCCCCCTGAGTCGTGAAAAACGGAACCAATATAGGATCATTTTACTGTCTGTCTGTCAGTCCGTGTGTTAAAAAACTTTTTTTCAGGAACGCGTGGTTACATCTAGCTGATATTAATAGTAAATACTCAGGCTTGCTACTTTTTAGAGCAGAGAAAAAAATTAACTTCTAAGTAAAAAAAGCGCATGTTTTGAGGCTTTTAAGGGAATCAAAACCTAGATAGGGTTAGTTCTCGTTGACCGAGAGTCATGAAAATTAGCATGAACACGTATGTCACCATGTCACATTTCAAATTGGTTTGAAAAACTTTAGATACCTTTCATTGTCAATTGTCCACGTAAAGGGTCAAACTGCAGTTAAAGGTCGCCACGCGTGACGATTTAAGTTTATTATTCAGTTTCAGTGTCTTGCTTCCTCACAAATGTCATGTGTAATGGCCTAAAACCCTAAATGTGTGGCCAGAGAATAAGCGGTACAATGTTTCTGTTGAAGAGTTGATTGTACTCGATTGGAGCTCGTGGCTAAATACCAACAGCCGCACGGGTCGATCTTCAAGATTAAGCAACGCTTGCCAAGGTTAGTCTGTGGATGGGTTACCATCTTAAAATATCGAGTTTCCTTCGTGCCTTGGAAAGCACGTTAAGCCGTTGGTCCCGGCTGTCATTTGTAGATCTTTGGCAGTCGTTACGGATAGTCAGAAGCCAGTAAATCTGACTCCAGTCTTACCAAGAAGTACCGTGTTACCCAGTTAATGGGTTGTGGAAGTCTGGTAGGCAGCCGCTCCACGTAAAATACTGATATTCAGCTGAATCTGGTTTGACTGGAAACCAAACCCAATGTAGTTGGGAAAGGGCTAGGTGGATTATACTAGCGCATCCGATGGATGCGACAAGCTGAGGTACGGTCGATATGGCGACGCTTGGATGTTTTTTTTTTTTCTATTAATAGGCACACGTTTGCGATGATGCAGTCAAAGATGGAGCACGCTTGTCTAGAAGTAACCTATTCACTCTTGACTTAAAGACCCAGATTGTAGCTATCAGGAAACTCAGACTCTGACAGGGAATTGCACTCCTTAGCTGTAGGTACGCACAATTAATGGTGTTCCCAGAAACATTTTGTGCGTGTTGGTGGGATATCATTTCCGTACGACTTGTGTTCCGATGATGGAGCGGGATTGGCGGAAGTAAGCTAGGTATGCTGGGTTCTTAAAAGGCGGCCTCGTCCTGGAAAATTCAGCTGTGGTCGCCTTTCCACAAGCTGAATGTATGACCTGGTGAAGACTGTGGGAATCTGGTGAATGCGAGGCGCACAGGACCGGTCGATGTGTAGACGCTGGGGTGAGGCTAATGTCCCGCAGTGAGCGTCCTTCAGCTGAAACGATGAGATAGTAAAAATGATCACAATGGATTAGATAGGATCTAAATAATTTAATACCAAAACAGAGGACTTGTTGCCGAACGTTTTCCATTAATTAAAATCTCATCACAAAAGTCTGACAATCTATTCTCTTCAATCACAATATAACTTAGTGACTAAGTAGACCTGCTACCTGAGATGGAAGTAATATAATATTATCAGTTTTGACTAAAAAACCGCTTTTACTTGTTGAGAAACGATATAAATTGATAAAAACTAGTGCCACGTTGCACTGGAGAAAATATCTAACAAAATCCCACAGATCCCTTCTTTTTTATGGACGGGAAATCATCAAATTACTCCTCCCACTTTGGACGAAACAAAAGGGATTGTTATACTAGTGGATTGCTAGCGTCCTCAAAGCGGAGCGGGCGCGCAACGAATACGTTACGGGCGCACAACGAACACGCCGCACATGCGCAGCATTCGTTGCGGACGCGCATCAAGATCGCCGCGAACAGCAGCGTGGACGCCATTTTGTACTGTCTCGTAGAAACGCCAGCCCGTCCGCCCCGCCTTACATCAGACCGTAACGAAACACGAATGTGAGAGAACGTATGTATCATCATGGCATCATTGGGAGATTCGGATATTGATACAGAGTTATTTAAATAAGTGAAATTCAAAGTCGTTACGTAATATAGGATCAAAAAAAGCAGAGAATTTAGTGATAGTCTTATGTCAGTTTGTATCAGATGCAAAAACTCATAAAATGTAGGTCTTGACATACGCAGGTAGGAAAGAAATTGTTTTGGATTATTTTTTATCCGTTTGCCAAACAACACAAATTAGTCAGGGAGTCTTTAAGTCAAGATTGAATAGGTTACTTCTAGGCAAGCGTGCACCATCTTAGACCGCATCATCGCTTACCATCAGGTGAGATAGCGATCAAACGCGTGCATATCAAAAGTAAAAAAAATCGCTCGTATTCCCCGCTGTTGTAACACCCCCAGCACATTCGATCCGGTTCGCATTCATTAGCTGGATTGGGCGCGCTTAACGTTTATGTGTTGACCGTACTGTCATACTGATGACCAGCTCTGTTATGAGCTGGTGCGTTATGTAAGTCTGGAATGGAACACGTACTGTCGGGATGTTAGGTAGGTAAATTAATTGTGTTCTTAGGTAACTAATACTAATAAAAAAGAAAATTCGACTTCACATGAATGTATCGTTTCTTTTTTTAACCGACTTCCCAAAAAGGAGGAGGTTATCAATTCGGTTGTATGTTTTTTTTTTTTTTTTTATGTTTGTTACCTCATAACTCCGACAATTATGAACCGATTTGAAAAATTTTTGTTTTATCTGAAAGGATATACTTGCAGATTGGTTCCATTTAAATCATATCAAAATCGGTTACGAACTTTGGATTTTAAATCGAAATAGCTGGAATTTGACTATTTAGATGATTCTTTGATAATCGAAATTGCGTATTTTGCTTTTCTGCGATTTTTCAGTGGTGTTGTTAGGTGTGGGGCACCACTAAAAAGTGAAAAATAAAAAACTTTTTACAAAAAAATACAACCGACTTCTAAAAAAAAACACTACAAAGTAAAAAATAACTTTAATTTCGGAAGTCGGTGTCAAAATACGAAGAAAGTAACAAAAACACCGACTTCCGAAATTAAAGTTATTTTTTACTTTGTTTTTTTTTTAGAAGTCGGTTGTATTTTTTTGTAAAAAGTTTTTTGTGTATTAATCAATGTAATCTTAATAATGTATTAATCTTGTATATGTAACGGCTTCATGAAAATCGTAAAAAATTCGAAATTATTGAAGTCTTGAGCATCGACGCTGATTTGCTAGCCTGTCGATTTTCTATCGGTTGCATTTTGGAGAATGTGCGACGGAATTGCATAATTTAATTCCGCCAAGCCCGTTCCATCATCGGACCTCAACACGAACGGCAATGCGCCACCGGTACATGATGGACATCCAACCCACACGCACAAAACGTTTTGGGAACAAGTTCATAGTGCGTACAGCAAAGGAGTGGAATTCCCTGCCGGAGTCTGTGTTTCCTGATAGCTACAACCTGGTCTCTTGGTGACTCCTGGTGGACTCTTTAAGTCAAGAGTGAATAGGTTACTTCCAGGCAAGCGTACACCGTCTTAGACCACATCATCGCTTACCATCAGGTGAGATAATAATTGTCAAACGCTTGCCTATCAAAAAAAAAACCCATCGAATCGTACCTGTGACTTCTTGATACACAACGTAACAGCTGAGTACCAGTATTTTACGTGGAAAGACTATCTATCTGACCTACAGAATCCACTAACTAGATAACTCACCAAACAAGACTGGTGTCAGATTTTTCTGGCTTCTGACTACATAACGCCTGTCAAAGATCTTCAAATGACAACAGGAACCAACAGTTAAACTTACTTTCCGAGGCTCGGAAGAGTCCCCGTATATCATGAACGGTCTGAGAATAGTTGGGGGCAACTATTCTCAGACCAACCTCAGTAAGCATTGTTTAACCGTGGAAATCGACTCGTGCGGCTTTTCTTACTTAGTCACAAGCTCCCCTTAAGTTTATGCTTTTTAAAAGCTTAAAAAAGCGTGCAGATGAAGAATCTTTTATTTATTTAATACTTTACGCACACATGTACAGAGGCGGACTTAATGCCTTAGGCATTTTCTAACAGTCAACCTTTGGGTAATCAGAGAATAATAGTGGTAGGTGCAATATGGATAAAGAGAAACCAGGATCGCATTTCTGGTAAAATACAAAGATAAATAAATACATACTTATAAACTATCGTCACCATTTACTGAGAAATTACATCGAAATAGTAATCTACATGATATGATACGTTATTTGGTTTAGCCATAATGTTTCTGTCGGTATTAAATAATAAGAAAAAGAAAACACCAAATCGTTGAGATGAAACCATTTTATATCAAAAGAGTTTAAAAACAATATAATTATTGTTTTAAACTTTCATGGTCATTAACATTAGAATAGGTAATAACGGGACTGGTACCAACCATGTACCTTTTTATTTGCTTTTTTTTGTAGCAATCTCGTTATTAACTATTCTAAGTTTGAAAACATATCTACAGCATTGCAATACAAAGGAAAATGATTTGGTTTTGTTACTTTTTAAAAACATATATTATTTTTATTATAATAAACTAAAATGCGAACTGTTACAGTGTGCGTCTATATCACTCCCGCACTCGTCATAATATGATGAAATATAAAAACTTCACACTACTACACACTACACTACACTACACACGCACACACACACACTACACTACTATATACCGCGTGTATCTGACATCGACGCACAAACGATTTCCATGGGTCCGGGGCATGATTCTGGACACCCTAGACTTAGAATTTTTCGTCGGCTTTTTTCTCATTTTTTTATTTTTTTCAAGGGTTTTTTTTACTTTAGACTGCTCATAATCGCTATTCTGACCTAACCCAATGAGATTTTTAATCAAAAAATAATTAAATAACTACTTTCACTAAAAAGAGCAATCTGAATAAAGCCACAAATAATATCAGCTCAGCTGAGCGGATACTTTGTAGTACTCTTAAAAAAAATCAGAAAAGAACCGACGAAAAATTCCAACACTGGGGTGTCCAGAATCATGCCCAGGGGGGCTACTCTCTAAGCCCGAAGTCCGTAGTTTCGGGCTTAGTTGCGGGCGTATTCTGCTCCGTATTACCTAACCAATAAGAATTAATGTCAACACTATTGGAAGTCGCTGTGAAATCATGTTCTCTTTCATTTTCAGTTCTGATTTGGAGCTAATCATAAGTCCGTAATTTATACGGAGTAGAATACGCCCGCAACTAAGCCCGAAACTACGGGCATCGGGCTTAGAGAGTAGCCCCCCTGGACCCATGGAAATCGTTTGTGCGTCGATGTCAGATACACGCGGTATAATATTATGATGTATGTTTAAGGAAATTACTTTGCGTTTGATGAATAATTATGTCACCGTAAACTGGCAAACGCCGTAAAATTATAAAATATCGCGTGATATTGTGAACTTTTTTTTCTATATTAAATTTTTCATAACATATCGAGAAAATATTATCTAGTCAAGATTTTTACAATCTAACGGTCTACCATTTACCGGTGTCAAATACAAGCCAGCGAACAATGAAAAGAAAAATTACATTCCTTTTCTACCTATTCTATTCACTTAGTCCATGCTTCCTATGTTTAATTATTTAAACCTCTACTATTGCACGTCTCTCTACACGCTACTACATGTAGCCTTTGTTGCAGCAGAATGCAAGTAAAGTAATTAAGTTCAGTGTAAGTTAATACAGACGTCATTATTTCGAGAATTAACGCAACTGTTGATTGTACTGAAATCGTTTTGTGAATTGGAGGGAATGTATTATTTGTTTCTAGGAACCGTTTCATTATTAAAGCTTTGTGAAAATTAAGATAATTTAATTGGTATTGAAAAAGGTATCCGAAGATTTGAGTCTGTAACATAAGGAGTGGAATAAATTCTCTGCTTGAGTCTGTGTTTCCCGATAGCTACAACCTGGGGGTAATCCACATCATCTTTTATAGGTGAAATAGTGGTCAAATGAGGAACAAATTAATTATTGTCACTAAACAGCGCTTATTACACAACAGTTTTACATTATCGCGTGCAGCGAAGCCCTAGAAGCCATTAAGAAAAATTCTAGATGATTTAACATTACCTTAGTTTGCGAAATGCTGTCATTCTTTAAACTAGGTACAAAAAATCTGGTCGGTCAAAAGAGCGATAAGAAAAATTCTCGCGATAAGAAGACTCGTCATCTTCTCTTGAGAAAAATGCCAAACACTCTTTGTCTTTCTAAAAAACAAAGAAACCGCTACTCTACCTCTACATAACTACGCTCAAAGCATCTCTAGCTGTACAATCATCTTATTGAACGAACCAAGTAATCCCTTAATGCAATATTTTATGTAATCTATTCCACAGTCCAATATTTGTTCGCCAAGTTTGTTCTTACGACTGTGCCACTGAAGAGTTAGGTTCAGAAGGACGGCTTCCAAGGACAGAGGCGACACAATCACTCATCGAATACTACCAGAATTCTAGTGTAGAGCTAGACTGTTCTACACTAGAATTCTAGTATTATGCGTCATACGTCGTTATTATATTATACGTCTTCCATAGTCATCATTATAAACATAATGAAAACTATGGAAGACGTATTATAGTTTTGAGTATGTAAGCAGAATGTTTCCTTTGTCTTCGTTATCGGCAAACATAAAAGGTACAAGTATTGTGTGTGTATCTATGTGTGTGTGTATGTATGTATGTATGCATGTGTGTGTGTGTGAGTGTGGGTATGTATAGTGAAAAAGCGTTTGGTAAAGGCATGTCTCTCCATACCATTTCAGCTGTCAGTTTTATCTATAGAAGCATACATTTTATGATAATCTAATCTTAAACTATCTCAATCAAATGTAGGGAACGTTGGACGGGACGTTGACCATGTCATCTAGTGTTGCATTATTTGAATCTTTAATGTTAAGAAGACCTGATATTGACGCTTTTGTGCTACAACCTAAACTTTCTGCTGACCCGAACGAACATGACCCGAACGAACACGACCTGACACGAACGCACGCTTGATTTTGGCACGAATGTGCCATCTAGCGTAGCAGTTTGGAAACTTACGAGTAAAGTATAGTAACAATGCCATTTCTGTGCAGCTACCTATGCTATAGTCTAGTCTGCACGTTCCTTTTTTTGTACTATTTATAGGCTTACGATTGACCACTATCTCACCTGATGGTAAGCGATGATGCGGTACTTATCGCTAATGTGCTTACAAAATTGCTATATGTGAAGCATTTTTATGTGTGCGTATATTTTGAATCATTTTATTTTTTTTGGGTTTGCTCTTGACACAGTCTACGATGGAGCGAGCTTACCCAGAAGGAGCCTGTTCACTCAAACTTTGAAGAGATTAGGGTTGTAAGTTCTTGGGCACATTCACCGAAGTAGTATTTATGGAGTAGTCTTTCTGTATATATATTTTATGTGACTCCGTTCTGCTTGCTTAGCACAAGTACATAGCAAATACATAAATGTATTAGGTACATAGAGGAAATAGAAACGTTTTGGTAATGAAGCGAGTTAATTGAAGTTGCTAATTAAAATTAAACTAGTGAGTTGATTAAAGGATTGTGTTTCTGAAAGGTATATTAAGTTTGGCCAAAGTAAAGATGTGTTTCTGTTATTTTATGCATATATTGAAATAGTAATAAAGAAACTTAATACCGGGGTACCATTCATTGAGTGTGCAAGTCACCCCCTGCCATTTAAAAGCCGTGTATATATTGTTAGTGGTCAGGCAGGGGTCAAAAGTTCTTCTATAATAAACGATTATCAGTCCACTAAACCGCCCAAACCCATAGCGTTTCATCTTTTGTTTCCAGATTCTGCAATATTCTTGCTCCAACCGGGGATTGTCCTTGGGAATACTTTCACAGTGCATACAGGGAAAATCGCCGGTTGGTGCCTCATTACATTTGAAATTTCTAACGGGGCCTCTGCGAGTTGGTTTCGGCCCCTCGTATGCCTACCAAAGGACCGGGTCTCCAGGGACCCGAGAGAGAAAACAACAATAAATACCAAATTACAGCCAAGTGCGAGTCGGATTCTCACTCTCTGTGGGGTCCGTATCGTAAATCGAGAAATACTGTACATGTCTTGTATGGGAGCCACCGTTAATTTAATCTATACTATCTATACTAATATTATAAAGAGGTAACATTTGTTTGTAAGTTTGTATGTAGGGGGTAATCTCAAGAACTACTGGTCCGATTTGAAAAATTATTTCAGTATTAGATAGCCCATGTATCGAGGAAGGATATAGGCTACATATCATCACGCTAAGACTAAAAGGAGCCGATCATTAATGGAAAATGTGACGCAGACGAAGTTGCGTGGGTCAGCTAGTATTTATTATTTTCGTTAAAGCAGCAATAGAAATACACACTGAAAATTTTAATGGTCTACCTAACTGTAATAGACATACCTACAGCCCGCTGACAGACAAGCGGACGGACAGTGGAAACTTAGTAATAGGATTCCATTGGTGACGCTTCCGATAACCAAAAATCATCATCATCTGCCTAGCCTTTTCCAAACTACATTGGTGTCGGCTTCCAGCCAAACTGGGTTTAGCTGAGTACCAGTATTTTACGTGGAGCGGCTGCCTACCAGACCTCCACATCCCATGAACTCGGAAATACGGTAGTTCTTGGCAAGACTGAAGTCGGATTAACTGGCTTCTGACTATCCGTGTTTTCCGAGGCACGGAGGAAACTCGGTATGTTAAGATGCTCACCCATCCACAGACCAACCTTGGCAAGCTTTGCTTAACCTTGAAGATCGACCTGTGCGGCTGTTATTATTTAGCCACGAGCTCCTCAAAGTATAAGTTTTGGATAACCAAAAATACTGGCTGACAATATATCGAAGTTTAAATACTGAAGATTCTTAGATAACATTGAAATCAAAACTTAACAATTCAAAATTAACAGTTCAGTGAACCACCGCGGCACCGGTTCAATAAAATAAAAATTAAATACCAAATTGACGATATATTTATTCGCTTATAAATTAAAAAATATTGGCATTTTCATGTTAAATGACGTGGAAACCCAGGTCTTTATTCTCAAGACTCAGTGTTTGAATTGATTTAGCCTAATCGCGGTTCATGGTTCGCCGGTTCGGCCTACGTTTTATCGTAAAATAGGGGCACGCGTTTTTATTTTAAAGAAAAATCTAGGTTGGTACTATTACTGCCAAGTTTGCAGAATTTGTCTAAGGTCGACTGGTAGAAAATGCCTATGGGATTAAGTCCGCCTTTGTACAGTGTCTTTACTCGTGCATAAAGTTTTAATAAATAAATAATATAAATTTGACGATAGACTCACTTCGGCCCTGAAACGCAAATGTCATTAGAAGGGACACGGATGGGTTTTTGTCCGTAAGAAGACTAATATACCAGCTAGCTCCACCCAGAAAAGGAAGCGTCGTTTGATGATATCCATCAGTAAAAAAAGTTTGGTACTGTGAGTAGGTACCCACGTTTAAAAACTTAGAACGCATGAAAGCGTCGATAATTTTGCAAGTTTTTTTTAGAACTAGCTGACACGCGCAACTTCGTCTGCGTCACATTTTCCATTACTGCTCCGCTCCTATTTGTCTTAGCGTGATGATATATACACATTTATAAATATACGCCTATAACCTTCCTCAATAAATGGGCTATCTAACACTGAAAGATTTTTTCAAATCGGACCAGTAGTTCCTGAGATTAGCGCGTTCAACCAAACAAACAAACTCTTCTGCTTTATAATATTAGTATAGATTGCATATACAAAATCTACGTTCAGTTACGTATCCTGATCTCTCTCTCGAATTAAGAATATAATTATGAAGAGGGTACCTAATGCAGGGCACTGTATCATCTCTATCGGTTGAAATGCCGACCAGCCCAGGTACCTAATCTCCTGGTACAAACTAATCTTGAATCAAAATCAACAAAACCAACTATCGAACGAATGGTGCTGAATCAAGTGGATTCTTTATTTCGTCCAGAACAGTCCAAAAAGAAACACATTTTCTCCGATTTTTACTGACAATATTGCTGATTGTAGACCACTGATTAATTTAATTTGTTTTAAAATTTTATAATATCAAAAAAGTTTTACTGGGTTCATAGAATCGATTTATTATAGAGGAGCTCGTGGCTAAATTGAAACAGCCGCACGGGCCGATCTTCAAGGCTAAACTATAACAGACGAACGCATCGATCTTCAAGGTTAAGCAACGCTTGCGAAGGTTGGTCTGTGGATGGGTGACTCTTGACATACCGAGTTTCCTTCGTGCCTCAGGAAGCACGTTAAGCCTTTGGTCCCGGCTGTCATTTGTAGATCTTTGGCAGTCGTTACGGATAGTCAGAAGCCAGTAAAATCTGACTGAAATCTTGCATTGAATGAGTTGTGGAGGTCTGGTAGGCAGCCGCGCCAAGTACCGGTATTCAGCTGAATCCGGTTTGTTTGGAAGCCGAGCCAATATAGTAAGGAAAAGGCTAGGTTGTTATAATGGTCACCCATTCACAGACCGACGTCGGCAAGCGTTGCTTAACCTTGAAGATCGACGTGTTCGGCTGATATAGTTTAGCCACATTGAAACATAAGACCAAACATTCACCTCTTCTGTTAGTAAAACAGTTTACTTATGGATACAGGTAACTCTCCGGAGGAGACTCTCCTCTCCTCCCAGTAAATCGAAAAACAATCTAGTCATTCAATCAAATCCATACTTTCATAGCTATTTATATAATTTAAATTCATATTAATTAAATGACTTCAAGTTACACAACGTAAAACATGGGGCTGACCTCATGCTACTGCGGCATAAGTACAACGCCATCTATCGATCTATAACGTAACTGAACTGTCTTTATACTCATAACTACTCATAAGTTCAAATTTAGAAGCTTACACGTTACGATAAATAATGATAATATAGTAAAATGTTCACTTTTATTGCTACATTTTAAGTTTAATTAAAAAATAACTCAAAAATACATTGTTTCGAGGTCTTTTCACACATTTCGTAGTAAAAAAATTCTCAATAGATGGCATTGCAAGTATCTGAAGTCTCAATGTTAACAACCTATTTTAGCGCTCGATGAAGTTTCTTCGTAAACTTTAAAATTCGATATCTTTTGATTTTGTGGGTCGATTTTGATGAAATAAACACTAAATGTTGCTCCGATTATCACTTAATATTTCGAAGTACCTAAATTTTGAATCCAATCAGTGGTTTATGCGTGATGCTCCTCCAAACGCACAGACAAACAGACGCACAGACAAACAGACAAACAGAAAAGAATTTCAAAAACTGCTTTTTTGTGTTCTATGTCATTTTTCTGACATTTCTATGTATTTTTTATGCGAAAATATTCAATGTACAGACACGGCAACTCTACGATTTTATTATATGTATAGAAGATAGATAGACAAATAGCTTTTATAACACTATATAAATCACCGTTTAATCAAGCTTTGAAATCCCAAGAACATTCCAACATTTATATAGAAATAACCCGAGAAGTTTTAACACAGTTGTAACTGCATAAACGTTGGAATAATATTAATCCTGCAGTCCAGGGCCGCGGGGAATGCAAAGCTTACTGAATGTAAGTGGACGCGCAGTGACGACATTAATATTTCGTGTAGTGGACGCCATTTATCATTCTGTGTGTTGTATTGTCTGGTCACTAGTGAGGTTTTTTGTTTAATTTTCTTGTTGGGTAACAGTTTTTGTTACGGTGAAGGATGTGGTAACATGGAAGATGGAAGGCATAAGGCTGCCGGTCAATTTGCTTGGAGCAAAGCAACGGAGCGGAAAAACTGAGAAATATTAACCAATCATGTCTGTCAAAAGGTCTGTGACTCACGTAGTACGGAGATTTTATCCAATTCCATTGGTTAAAATTTCTTCGCTTATCCGCTCCGCTGCCTCGCTCTACTGTAATGGACAGGCACCCTTATGGTAGGCACCAAATAAATTCTTAATAAAGTTTATTGACCTTTCCTTAGTATCCTTTCGTAGATACCCAAACAATAAATTATAAACCGTTTATCATTACTATAGAACGTAAAGGATCACGATAGAATATCCATTATTTCTGTTTTTGATACTACGAAAGTCAATAAATTTATATATGTTAACGTTATTGCACATATATCTGGCGTCTGCCAAAGTAGGCCTCCCACATGATGGTCCGATGACCTTTAAATTGAAGGCCCCTGAAATCTGCTGGATGTGAAAACTATGCATTTCACATCGCCTTACCACACAAACCACCAACCAGTCCGATGCTTATAACATCCATGGAATCTGGATATAACATTTACTGGTCTAGATTTTATGTGGAGACAATCAGCGTGCATTAAAAAACTGCTAACTTGAACTGAATAGCTTGAAAAGTCCGACAGTCCGGGTCCAATGTAGACCAAGTGGAAACAGTCCGAGCAATTGCTTGCAAGTGCAATAATACACGTAGGTAAGTATGTTGGAGCTTTTCTGTAGTCTCCCGTATAGAACGGGCTTCCTCAAAGTAGCTAACTGAACTCACGTTGTGTTATGACAGTTCAAAGTCATTGCATATATTATCTCACGTTGCAAAACATGCAAAAGTGCGCAAGAACTCCACGACCTCATTCCACCGGCCCCGTTCTCCCATCGGACATCCAGACGCACTGCAACTTACCATCCCTATCTTGTTGCTATTCCACCATCTCGCACTAAGTGTGGCCACCCTCACCACCATCATCACCCTGCTGCATTCATCTGTGGACATCCAGACGCACTGCAACTTACCATCCCTGGTACTTACCAGGTGCAACACTGCAACTGCAACTTTGCATTGCGTCTGGATGTCCGATGGTACAAGGGGGCTGGTGGGATGAGGTCGTGGAGTTCTTGGGCACACTCTCCGAAGTGCAATCTGTAGAAGACCGACAAGCAGGCAACCTGCGGCGATGAGCCAAGCTGTGTAGCTTAGCTCACCCTTACCTTGGTATTTTTTTTTCTTTCTATTTACAATCAGCCGTTCAGCTCTAGTTATATTTGTCTGACATCATCAAAGCAGTTTTAGATTAAGCACATCTATTGATGTGTCATCTCCTTACTTCAGATTGAAGCAAGTTTTGTCCTTCTTAATCGGTACACACTATGATCAGTGTCCATGAGTGCTTTCGCCAACTGGTTCTTGTGACGTTTCAGCCTTTTCTTGTAAGCATCCTGTCTATCTGCTCCTTCACAGTGGGCATTTCAGAATATTCATGTATTTCTGTATTATTTACAAACCATGGGGCATTGATCAATGTTTTTAAGGCTTTATTTTGAAAACGCTGAAGAATTTCTATATTGGAATGGCTTGCCGATCCCCAGAGTTCGATGGCGTATGTCCAAACTGGTTTGATTACGCTTTTGTAGATCAAAAGTTTATTTTCCAAGCTGAGTCTGGATTGTCTGCCTATGAGCCAGTACAAGTCTCTGAGCTTTATGTTTGCTTGATCTCTCTTCGCCTTAATGTGGTCCCTCCATGTGAGTGTCCTGTCCAGATGCATTCCCAGGTATTTTACGGTTGTTTGTTGAGGTAGTTCAGTTCCATCAAGTTTCACCTTGGTAAATAGAAAACCTTTGACTAAACTAGTTTCACTGTAGGTACCACAACAAACTGAAATTCAAATCAAATAAATATTCAAAGTTTATCGTTGTTCCACCATAAATATTAACTGAACCACTTAAAATACACCCACATGCCAATCACACACAAAATACACAAACAAATCAGCGAAACACAGAACAAACACTCATTTGTGTCGTACAAACACGCAAAATCGCTACTAAAATGCGTCTGCCAATACAAACAGGGTCCCATTCTATAAGCCATCGAAATAACATCACAAAAAGCAATTACTTGCTATATCGAACACGCACAATAAACACGCTCGACTTTCGCCCTGACGCTGCAAATATAACGAGTGGAATCGGCTTTTAGAGGAGTATGGAAATAAGGGACAAGGGACTTTTGATGGGTTGGCGATTTTGTATGGTTAAATCGAACATTACACAAGGCTTTTAAAGAAAATGAAAGCGTGTTAAGATTTTGTTCGAATGAGCGAATTACCGCGGCCCTGGAACGCAAAAGGCATTTGGAGGAACACGGGTGGCTTTTAGTCAGTAAAAGTCTGACACTCCCTTCCGCGCCCCCCAAAGTGCAACGGCATTAAAATTTGATGATTTCCCATCCTGAAAAATTAAAGATCTACCTATTTTTGCGCTGATAATTAATTGTTAGTGTTAGATGAAGAAAATCGACATACGTAAAACAACACTAGTTGTCGCGCGTTATCGGAACATCACTATGACGTTTGACAGTAGTCTGTGGTAGTCGGGGTTCGCGCGCTTTTGAACGTTGAGAAAAAGTTTATGAAAAAGTTGTGTGAATAAATCTATTCAAGTATTCATTTGCGTTTAATAATATTCAGAAGTGGTATTTACTTACGCTTATATAGTAATTCATACGGTTTGGTGTGATTTTTGCTAAAGGAAACTACTTTGTGAATATCGTTCGTTACATTATTGCATTGTGCTTGTAAAAGTGGAAAAACTATAGTTTTGGATTGCAAAAATGGATGCTCTTTATTGTAAAATGCTTATCTAACTCTTTTAGTGCTCAATCGAACATATTTATAAACATTTTGTGTGGTGTGAAACGCTTACGCACGGATCAAGTTATGACAAGTCGCGCTATTGACGCACCGGCTTGTTCGTTACATTTTCCGGTTTTGGGTGAGATAGACAAGGCTTTGCGCTTTGGGTGATAATCCCCGAGGTCGAGGATTGTGTGGTGCATGCTACTTTACCTGCTTGCAATCTTCAAATGCTTCAATTCTTTGGTGAGGTCCATCCATATACTTACCTACTTTTTATGTACTAATAAACTGTGATTTTGACTTCATATTATCTAAAGGACGTTGTAAAGTTGTAACAACGCAAATCTAAACTAGTTACTTACAGTGATAATATAAACAAAAAAAATACAAACAGACCATTATTTTGTGAAATATAAATGAATCTTAATTTCAATTATTTTGGTGTGAAGTGTACAAACTTTTAAAGGAATAAGTTGTTACATAAAGTGTATTGTAGTGATAATACTGTTCAATTTATTATTTAAATCTTATCTCAATTATAACCATGGGTAGGCATAGGAAGAGACATAGGTCTCCTAGTTCCACCTCTTCAAGCTCAAGCGGTGTGAAAAAGACTAAACATTATAAGAAGGATTTAATGAAGAAAAACAGCAGGATAGAAGCCTTGGAGGGGCTAATAAGAGAATTGAGAAAGAAAACTAACTATCATACTGGAAATGCATCCCAGCCCTCCATTGTTCGCTACATGGGTCGCAATGATTTTATACCTGTGTTTGACCCACAGACCTCTCCGGTCTCTGTTGACCATTGGATCCGGAACTTGGAAGGAATCGCCAATATGCATGGTTGGGATGAGCGCTCACTAATATGTAACTGTACCTCTAAACTAGGTGGCTATGCGAAGACTTGGTACGAACACCAAGCATCCTATGAAATGAGTTGGGCCGAGTGGAAGGAAAAGTTGGTTAAAGCATTCCCATTCACTAAAAATAAACTAACACAAATAAGAGAACTAGTGAACCGAGTCAGAAAGCCCAATGAAGACCCGATTGAATTTTATTATACTAAACTCGGGATTGGAATGTCATGCCAGTTAAGTGATGAGATCATTACTGAAGCTGTTATAGGTACACTTGGGAACCAACTGTTGGAGATTGGTGCTAAATCAGCTGGGTGCCGGGACACCAATTCCTTACTTCAGTACTTGGCTAGTATCAACACTTCAGCTGCTAGCAAAGAGCAAGACCAACCTGAAACATCCATGAAAAATAGTCATGGACCAGACAGGGTGACAAAGTGTTTCTCTTGTGGCAAACCTGGTCACAAAGCAAGCAGATGTCGCCAAAACAAGGATAATACTAGTAAAATGCACAAAAACAAGGAGAACCGAAAATGTTCATTTTGTGAAAGGCCAGGTCATACTGAAGCCGAGTGTTTCAAAAAGAAAAATCAGAGCAAACATTGTTCTTTTTGTAACATTGATGGTCACACACTGGAGGAGTGCAGGAAGAAATCTAAAACGGGTACGCAAAACTGTTTAATACATAAGGTCAAAACTGTATGCTGTGATTCTTCAGACAGGAAGTACTTCAAGGGTGTGCTTGTTAATGGAGCTCCGGCAAATGCTTTTATAGATTTTGGTAGCTCGTGTAATACCATGAAACAGAGTTTCTTTGAGACACAGGACATGGTGCTGATACCCAACGATGAAACTGTTATAAAGGGATATGGAGATGCATTAATAATGCTTTTAGGATGCTGTTGGGACTGCCATGGCGTTGTAGTGCTTCAGGAATGTTCGCGGAGGCTCGCACAGATGGTTTTCATGCCATCATGCGAAAGAAAGCGGCCTCCTTACTACAGCGCTTGCACGGTAGTGACAACAGCATCCTGAAAATGATAGCTGCCAGACCGGACTGTCCCTTCCAGGGACACTGGGTGGGGACAGTCTTAGGTATAAATAAATAAATATTTTATATAAACTAACAATACTAACCTACTTCGTAAGCGCCATTGTTACTAACACCAAAATACTAACTTAATTATGGACTAATAGTCTGAAATAAAGATTTATTTAATTTTTAATTTTAATTAACAACACCATTGGGATTTGTTTCAACTTCTCTTGTAGTTGATGGTGTGGAGAAGGTCAATCAATTCTATGTTGTGCAAGATGACATACAAGAAGTTGATGTTCTTATAGGACAACCTTTCACAGAATCACCGAATATAGTTGTTGTAAAAACCCCGACTGAGCTTAACATATATGAAAATGAAATGGCATCTCAAGTGACTGAATTATGTGAGTCTTTTGGCAAGATACGATTGTATCCGCAAGCTGATACAAAACTTACTCCTGGCGTCAACAAGGTATTGGTGAGACCAGATCCTGTTGTTGATGGTGTTATGTGTATCAAGCTGAGTGAACAAAGAAAACCATTGTGCGAGAAGGATGTTATAGGCGACTGTGTTGAATTACGAGATGGTCAGGCCTTTATAAAACTTATCAACAAGACAAATCTGACTCTGGAATTAAAAGAAAAGGACTGTCTTGCCAGAGCAGAATTGGAAGACCAATGTTGTGATAATATTAAGGTGGGCGATCATTTAAATGAAAATCAGAAGGTATCCCTAAACAAACTGCTAACCAAGTATGAGCACTGCTTTTCTGGTAATGGAATGGCATTAGGTAATTGCAGTGTAGAGATGAGCATAAAGCTAACAGAAGACAGGATTATAAATTACAAGCCGTACCGAGTGTCATTCCATGAAAGGGAAATTATAAGGAATATCATTGCCGAACTGCTCAAGGCAGGGATCATCGAAAACTCTAAATCCCCTTTTGCAAGCCCTGTAGTGCTTGTGAAAAAGAAGGATGGAGGACATCGGTTGTGCATAGACTATAGAGCACTTAATAAGATTACCGAAAAGGAACGATACCCTTTACCAGTCATACAAGACCTATTAGACCGGTTGGTGGGCCAGTCTGTATTCTGTTGCTTAGATCTGGCTAATGGCTACCACCAAATCAAAATTGCGGAGGATTCAAGACCACTTACTGGATTTGTTACACCGGATGGCCATTACCAATATAAGATGATGAGTTTTGGCCTCTGCAATGCCCCAGCAGTATTCCAAAGGGCCATGAACGACATTCTGGAGCCAGTAATTCATGTGTGCGCTGAGGTGTATATCGATGATGTAATAGTTTGGGGCAAGGCTACCGAAGAATGTCTTGCTAATTTAGAGAAGGTGCTAACCTTGATCGCAAATGCAGGTGTCAAACTGAAGAAAACCAAATGTTCATTTCTCACGAACAGCGTTGAATACTTGGGCCATGAAATATCTGGTGGTGAGATAAGACCTTCGCCTCACAAAATTATGGCAGTTTCCAACTTCAAGACACCTACAAATGTGCATGAGATGCGACAGTTTCTCGGTCTCGCCAGTTACTTTCGGAAATTTATTAGGAATTTTGCGAGCATTGCACGACCGCTCACTCTACTCACGAAAAAAGCCGTGGAGTGGAGCTGGGGACCTGAACAAGATCAAGCCTTAAAAACTCTTAAGGATATCCTTACCTCTGATCCAGTGCTAGCAATTTATCATCCAGACAGGGAAACCCAAGTGCACACCGATGCATCAAAAGCAGGACTCGGTGGTGTTCTCCTTCAACGACAGCCAATTGGTGAAATGAAGGTTGTCGCTTACGCTAGCCGACAAACAGCAGAAGCAGAACAAAGGTACCATAGTTTCGAATTGGAGGCTCTAGCTGTGGTGTTTGCTGTCAATCGTTTCAAAGTATACCTTTCTGGTGTTAAGTTTCGAGTCGTGACTGATTGCTCAGCCTTACGGATGGCTTGGTTGAAAAGGGATTTGTCACCACGGATCGCTCGTTGGTGGCTCGATCTACAAGAGTACAATTTTGAAGTTGACCATCGACCCGGGACTTCTATGGTACATGTCGACGCTTTGAGCAGAAACCCTGTGGTGCACCACATACAGGAAAAGGATCTAATTGATGCGTTACAGGATGACGATGAGGAAATTCGAGCATTGCTTCTGAATTTGAAATTAGAACAAGAGGCCAACAAGAAGAAGAAGGAGGGACTATCGAAAGATTATAGAGTCGTAGACGGACGGTTGTGTCGTGTAATAGACAATGAGTTGAGACCGGTTTTACCTAAGAGTTCGAGATTCCATATTATGAAAATTTATCATGACGAACATGGGCATCTGGGAACTGAAAAGTGTCTTGAAGCAATACGAGCTAAATATTGGTTTCCGAAGATGAGAAAGTATGTGACAAAATATGTGACAAGTTGTCTAGGATGCCAATTCACGAAGAAACCAACTGGGAAACAACCGGGTTTACTACACCCTATTCCGAAGGTGGCCGTGCCCTTCCATACTTTACATGTGGACCACCTGGGCCCTTTTTGTAAGAGTAATGGGAAAACATATATTTTTGCGGTTATCGATGGATTCACTAAATTCGTGTGGTTAGAAGCCGTTGCTACAGCAAATGCCAAAGGCGTAATTACCGCGTTAAGTAAACTGAGCCACACATTTGGATATCCCGAACGAATTGTCAGTGACCGAGGCACAGCATTCACGGGTAAAGAGTTCAAACAATTTTGCGACAACAACTCCATCAAACATGTTTTAAACGCAGTGGCGTCACCACGGGCCAATGGACAGGTTGAACGTCTCAACCGAACGATTTTAAATTCTCTGTCAGCCCACATGGGTGATAATCAAAAAGGATGGGATGCCTACTTGCCAAAGGTTCAATTAGGTTTAAATTCGACGGTAAGTCAAGGGACAGGCAAGTCACCTTTAGAGTTGCTGTGTGGCTTAAGACCCCGGTTACCCAATGAATTGCAGGGGGCAGTCTACAATGCAAACGTGTCGACTTCTCGAGACGAAGCTGCCCAAACTATTGAAATAAATGCAGCTCAAATGAAAACACGCTATGATAAGGAACGGCGAGTGGTAGAACCTCTACTTATGGGTCAGTTGGTTATGGTAGAGCGGAAAATATTACGTCCTGGTCTAACAAGCGGAAAACTCGTCCAGCGATACGCAGGGCCATACAGGATTACAGCTGTGTTACCTAACGATCGCTATGAGGTCACATCGTACTTGAAGGGTAAACGAGCGTACAAAAATATAGTTGCCCGTGATAAAATTAAGATTTGGCGTCATAGACGCCGAGACTCTTCATCTGATGAAGATCTGGCAGAGCAGTCGTGAGTTGCTCTTGAATCCCATTTTCTTTATATATCATGACGGACGTATGCCTCAGGGGCCTACTCATCACGCTTGCCTACGGGGCCTTCACAGCGTTCAACTAAGTGCTTGCTTACGGAGCCTTATAGCACAAATTATCTCTAACTCTACCATCACGCTTGCCTACGGGGCCTTCACAGCGTTCAACTAAGTGCTTGCTTACGGAGCCTTATAGCACAAATTATCTCTAACTCTACCATCACGCTTGCCTACGGGGCCTTCACAGCGTCCAACTAAGTGCTTGCTTACGGAGCCTTATAGCACAAATGATCTCTAACTCTACCATCACGCTTGCCTACGGGGCCTTCATAGCGTTCAACTAAGTGCTTGCTTACGGAGCCTTATAGCACAAATGATCTCTAACTCTGCCATCACGCTTGCCTACGGGGCCTACAAAGCGTTAACCTAAGTGCTTGCTTACGGAGCCATATAGCACGACCCTCTGCAATTTAACTATCAAACGCTTGCCTAGCGGGGCCTCACAGCGTTTACTAACGTGCTTGCTTCCGGAGCCTTACAGCACATATACGTGAACCACCACACGATTGCCTTCGGGGCCTAAATTGCAGCCATAATACCTAAGACTTGCCTAAGGGGCCTTTCTGTCGGTTATTCAGTCTTTGCCTACGGGGCCTTATAATATAAACTTTGTTTTACGCTTGCCTTCGGGGCCTCACAGCGTTAAAATCTCTTGCCGGAAATGGTGAAGATTGCCGTCGGAACCCTGCAGCGAGCATACGGCTGAGCTGGCGTGCCAAGCTGAGGACAATCTCCATCGGGGACCGAAGGATTGCAGGATGGCCGAGCTGTTAGATGAAGAAAATCGACATACGTAAAACAACACTAGTTGTCGCGCGTTATCGGAACATCACTATGACGTTTGACAGTAGTCTGTGGTAGTCGGGGTTCGCGCGCTTTTGAACGTTGAGAAAAAGTTTATGAAAAAGTTGTGTGAATAAATCTATTCAAGTATTCATTTGCGTTTAATATTAGGTATGACAAAACATATTGGTTGTACACAAACTTTAACTTTTCCGGTAGGCCTTTTTTAACCGACTTCCTAAAAAGGAGGAGGTTCTCAATTCAGTTGTATATTTTTTTTATGTTTGTTACCTCATCACTCCGTCAATTATGAACCGATTTGAAAAATTATTTTATCTGAAAGGATTTGCAGATTAGTCCCATTTAAATTTTGTCAAAATCAGTTAAGAATTTTGGATTTTAAATCGAAATAGCTAGAATTCGTTTGGATGATGGTTTTATGTTATCCAAGTAATCGAAATTGCGTATTTTGCTTTTCTGCTATTTTGCAGTGGTGTTTTTAGGTGTACCACTAAAAAGTGAAAAAAAAAAAACTTTTTACAAAAAAATACAATCGACTTCCACATAAAAAGAAATACTACAAAGTAAAAAATAACTTTAATTTCGGAAGTCGGTGTCAAAATACGAAGAAACTAACAAAACACCGACTTCCATCATTGCCATCATTGATAGGGTTGAATTTGATCATTGTTCTGGCCGACGATGTTGTAGGCTTGACTAGAAGTGACACGCAAAAAAAAACAGATTTTAGCTATAAAGAAACACACATTACTTGAAGTAAACACCGGCCTCAACTAATTTAAAATGAAAAAAAATTATAAAAAAGATTGACGTCCAAAATAAAGACAAAATACAAAACAAATAAAAAAAAAATACTACACTACACTACTACTACTATACTTAGTCTGCCTTTGAGTTCAGCAGTTCAATGCTCAGATTTCCAGGGTCTGCTTTTTATACAAAGTTTCAAACATTCATAAAGGTATCGTAACATATCGCCCCATTCCAACGCTCGAGGAATTCTCGGTAAATAAATAACGTTTGCCGCCGTAAAATTAATATCGCCATATTATGCACATAACAATTACTGTTAATGGCAGGCGATAGACTGGATTTTAATTGCAATTCACTTGCCTCTGACGGCCGGAGCAACATGTGAAGGAAAGAGAAGATCTACTTCGCTCACACACTTGAGTTCTTCACTCTCCAACGCAACTTTACGATAGACTGCTTTTACTAACGGATTCGACTTATCCCATGGGATAATGTGTAGTTTATGATGTTAAATTAATAGCTTAAGGTGGTGTGACGATTTAGATTCGTTCGTAACAATTTAGCTGAAGAAGGCAGGGATTGAGTTAGCTAGATAAATATGGAGGAGGCCTCAGCAGTAGGTAGCATAGACTTGACATAAAAATAGTTTATTTTATACTACACTAGCTGAACCGCGCCACTTCATCTGCGTCACACTTTCCATTACTGCTCCGCTCCTATTTGTCTTAGCGTGATGATAAATAGCCTATAACATTCCTCGATAAATGGGCTATCTAACACGGAAAGAATTTTTTGAATCGGATCAGTATTCCCTGTAATTAGCGCGTTCAACCAAACAAACAAACTCTTCTGCTTTATAATATTAGTATAGATTGTTCTCTCGGTGAAATAATTTAAGGATTGTGCACAAAATCTAAACTATGTTATCTCTTAATAGTAAAAAGTAGGATCTGTACCGATAATACCGGTAGTATCCGAACAGATAACCAAATGAAAATATTAATTTGTTAAAAAAATTGGTATGCCATCTTAAGAGTTTCAGATCCGCCAACTAAACGTTTACCATGCTGAGATGCAGTATGTAACCCGCACCGCCTGAAAATTATTCACATGTGTAATTATTCAACATGCAATTAAAACAGTAAGTAATTCAAGTATGGTCAGGATTTGTTGAAAAGTTCAATAGTGACTACCTATATGGTAACCATTTATTACATCGTATGTTTATGTCTTGGTTCTCTCTGGCTTTTCAAAATTTATGAGTGACAACATTGTCAAGCTATGACCTATTATTAAATACCAAGAGATTTCGTTTTTTTTAGATTACAAAACACAACACGCAAGTTTGTCACTCAAACTCTGAGACACACAAAAAACCCATACTAATGCGTAAGTACGAGTTTACATACGTACTTTATCGATGTGATGTAAACTTTCACTAATATCAATTTGTATTGAAAGAAAGAGGTTCTTAGAAAAAGTCACACTAAAGCCACTGAAATCATGTTTTCCGATGCGCAGGCACACTGGTGTTAGGCTGCCTGCCCATAGACGCAGGGCAAGGCAGCGGAGCGGAAAAACGGAGAAATATTAACCAATGGAATTGCATAAAATCCCAGTGAGTGATGCGAAACGGAGATTTTATGCAATTCTATTGGGTCAGTTTTCTCCGGTCCACTCGTCTCTGCTCCAATGGTCAGCCAGCATTAGTATGACCTTTACTACTGCACTGCCATTCAAAGCCTACTTCAAACGTACTTTTACATTGAGTAAAGGAATTCGTTGACTGCACTTAAGACTCACAAATAGTCTATAAATTTTTGAGTAGGTATCCTGGCTAAGTTAACCAGCCTAGCTCCGCCCAGAATTACAGAAGCCTCCTGAGGGCTTCACAGACTTCGTGGAGCAACCTAATCGTTCCGAGGATTTTTTTTTTATGTTGGGAAACCATAATATAGAGTGTAGGTTTTCAGTTCTCGATATTTCGTGGCAATGTACAATGAAGTTAACTCTTGAAACAAAATCGATTTTAAATGAATTGCCAGGTTTTGGAGTCGAACTGGATGGTGATTTGTTTAGAACGAAGTTTGGAACTTCGTTATAGTGTGCTGGCTATAGTTTTCAGCATTGATTAGTATTTGTTTGTTTTCAGAATTTGTTCAGCGGCGTGTAGTTCTAGAATAGTTCTTGAAACACGCTGTAACTAAGTGAATTTATTATTCTGTTGTCGAAAGTTTTTTTATACTTTGAGCGAAATTCTCTGTTTGAACTTGTGTTTGGTTTTATAATTTGGGGGCATTTAAGTCAAAAAGTGAATAGGTTACTTCTAGGCAAGCGTGCTCAACAACCCCCTTTGCTCAGCATCAGATGGTAATGATAACTGACAGGCTCTATTATTCTAAAACACAGACCAATCAATACAAATTAAAACGCAAAACTGCACCTTTCTTAGGCCCGGACTCCACCAAAGCGGAGAAGAGGCGAGCGAGGCTGAGACGTGTTTTCAAAAACCAAAGTATTTCGTTAATCACACATCTCGTCTCCACTCAGCTTTAGTGGGATACCACTAAGCGAAAATGTATCATATTTGTATGGCGTACTGGAAGCGGCGATGTGACCTAGATCCTCACTGAGATTGAGCTGGGACGCGGTATAAGGCGGAGACGTGGAGCTGTGCATCGCAAGCTGACTATGGCGCGCAGCGGTGTATTTCCCCCCTAGCCAGCGTACATCTCCGGTACGATCTCCGCCCAGTTTTGGTGGACTTAAACCCTAGCTAAAAACGTATCTTCTCGTCTCCGCTCCGGACATCTACGCACATCTCCGCTTTGATACAGTCCGAGCCTTACTTATTTCAAAACACTGTACAATATCTGAATTCAGAGTAGCTGATAAAAGCAAAGACAAACAAAACGACACGTTGTATTAATTTAGAGGGTAGTTCTCACATAGGTAGCATGGTTTATTGCATTGAAATGGGGTCGGACAAAGAAGCTGAGGCAATAACCGCGGGCGACGCTACGTGACTATCGCACTGTTTAGAAATACTAACTACATAAGGTAGGTACTGTTGGTTCACGAATGTGAAAAAGTGCAAAGAGAGAGTGAGTGAGTGTGAGTGTGAGTGTGTGTGTGTGTGTGTGTGAAGTGTGTGTGAGTGTGTGTGTGTTTCTTAATGCAAGAATTTTAGCTGATAGACGTCCATTCTCTGCTGGATACAGGCGGCCCCCGAATGTTGTTTTATCGTTTGGTTCTGTGCCGAATGGGTTTTTGGTAGCTATGAAAAGCTCTAGATAGTACCAATTTATTAGGCAGCCTGTCTATTGATGCGGAATAAACAGCGTAGCAGAGAAACGGAGTAATATTAATCAATGGAAATGCATAAAATGACAGTGACTACAATTACATTGGTTAAAATTTCGCCGTTTCTCCGCTCCGCTGTAGTTTAGTTTTTTTAGGGATGGGAAATCATCCAATGACTCCTCCCGCTCTGGGTGTAGCAGGAGGGAGTGTCAGACTTCTACTGACTAAAACCCATCCATGTTCCTTCATTGCCCTTTGTGTTCCGGAGCCACGGTGTCTCTTGCGAATAATCCCGCGACTAGGTAGACAGGCACCCTTACACGGGATTCCGCTGGATTTACAACGCCCTGTGCATGGTGTAGGCAATTGGAATCCTACTTCGAGCTAATCTAATCGAATAGGGAATATGCATGCGATTTTTTTATTTGCAAAATAAAATACTTATTAGCTCTAGTAAACAATCATGAAATTATTTTTTAAATACCCTCATCACTTATTAAGTTATAAAGCTTCAAAGACTACAGTTAGAAAGAGAAGTCCGATACGTACTGTGACGTCAAATTACACGACGACTATACAGCTGCCATAGAAAACAGCGTTTTTGCGAGAGGGACAGATATATTTGTTTAAAATAATTGTATCTCGTTCGTTTTTCGAGCAATTTAGATTCTAATTTCACAGTTAGTATTATATTTTCCAATACTTTTAGATAAACTGTTCAGATCATAAATACTTTTTTCATGCATATTTCCTATTGTAGGTCTAGTTGTGGATGAGTTTCGGCTAAAACAATAGTTATTAACACCATATTATTAATTTTGACTTCCGAGCCGTTTTCGAACTTAGACATACTTACATAGTCTTCTTGTTATAGTGTGGGCAGTAAGCTTTCTAAACCGGCTAAAGGGCCTTTGACATGGTTTAACGAGCGCCATTTGGCGGCCGGGACCACCGGCTTATACGTGCCTTCCGAAGCACGGAATCATCTTTTTATCAGACAATCGCGTCTGTAGGAGAATACCCTTCAGCGCTTCAGCCTTCTACCCTACACGTGGTCCCCGGGTGGTGCTAAACAGATGATACTAACCGCCTCCGTGGTCTAGTGGTTATACCACCTGATTCAGACCCAGAGGTCTCGGGTTCGATTCCCAGCGGAGGCAAATTTTTTGCTCGGTTTGGTTGGTAGGACTTGCTCTAAGTCCGCCTGGCAAGCTACCACCATCATGTCTAAGTCTGTCGCCATAACAAGAATGTTAACAGCATTGTTGTGTTCCGGCAGTTAGAGGTATGATAGCCAGTTCCTCTGTGTAAGAGGATTCCGGGTGAAACTCGCTTCCATCTTCGGCCTAATCATCACTTTCTATCAGGTGAGATTTGGGCCAAGACTTTCCCCGTCTTGTAAAAAAAAAAAAAAAAAAATCAGGTGATTCTAGCCTGCAATGCCTTAGCCTAACTGAACACAACTTTACAAAGTTACTAACATTTTCATATAAAGTACGTCTACAACAACTCAATAAAGCTTAGCATGTCTTTGCTCTCTAACTTAGTAAGTTAATAGATGTTGTACAACGATACATAACTTATTTTCTCTACAAAGAAGTAAGCACACTGTTCAGTAGGCTAATTCACTAAATAAGTGCTGTTGCAGTGCAGTTGAAGTTAACCTCTTGAATCCTGTCGCGTCAAACGTCAACATCTGTCAACGCCCGGCGCTTTTTATTGCAATTTGACACGCTACGACTGCTAACAAAAAAAATGGTCTGCTTACTTTTCTAGTGGCTCTTATCTTAAACTGTAAACTGTTTTTGGTTCTTGAATAAACTGACCATGCTATAAAATGTATACAATACTTGTAATATGAGAGTGGTATTTATAAATAAATGTTGATAACGGAGAACATGCTGAAATATTGTTTGTTCCCTTGTTCTATCGATTTCTTATAAAACTACTGTAGCAATCCATGCGAAATTTTGCAAATTACATTATGAATAAACAAATAATCTAATTACAGCGTTTTTTTGACAGTCCTATGTAAAATTTTCATAATATTCATAATCAAACTTCATCGGCCGTCGAGCCGTTTTTATGAAATTGCGTAATAAATCGCTTGACTTTGTAAACGCTCATCCTAGTTATATTGAGTAGTTTCTAATAAAAAAATGTTACTAGGACATTACATAATCCTTTATTGATTGAAAACTAGCTATATGTCGTAAGAATATGCCACTATAATTGTACAATGATAAGATTTCCTTGAAGAGGGAACTAATCGGCGATGTGTTTTGTATTAGCTAATTTCACATAGTATATTAGGTTTCAGAATTGTAATATTTATCAAACCTAAACAATATTGAGCTATAATTTCATATAACTATAAATACTTACTCACTTTCATGAAAAAAAAAACAAAGATACAAACCTGTGAATTCACCTAAAAAAAAATAACGGTTTTTCACGGTACATTCTTTGCCAAAACAAGTCAAATTATGAAGTAAAATGGTAAATACATTGTGCAAAACTATGTAATAACTACTTGTACGACTATTTATTCACGTAAACGTTGATTATACAACAAAAGAAACCAATTTCATCATTTTAATGACAAGAATGGCGACTGACATTCACACGTAATTTTACAATGGCCGAAAAAGTATTATTTTGATCTAGTTCGTGCAAACATTTATGTAAAACGATATAATAACTATTTATAAATAAATATTCGTACACTTAGCATAAAATAGTTTACATGCAAACAAAGTATAAACAAAAAGTCGCCCGTCATCGACGTTCCAGAGACAAAGTAAGCGTTTGTTTTTAAAAAAAAATATTTCAATGATACCATCATATATTTTTAAAATTGGAATAGCTTAGTTGAACGAGAATATCATCCCGCGAGTGTGTAAACCTTGCCACATGAAATAAGACCTTGTGTTTTTAAATAATCCGCGATTTTCGCCATGGCACGCCGGCGTGCCATCGGGTTTTAACGGTTGTAACAGTTTATGGCACGCGGGCGTGCCACCGGGTGTTGAGCGGTATTATATTTAACGTCATATTTATTGAAATTTATTCGATTCTATTCGATTATTTAGTGAATAGGTAATATTTTTTCTCTCCGTCAGTAAGTTTGGTAGAGTTTGGTTATCGTGCAGTTGACATGCAGTTCACGCGCAGTTTACGCGCAGTTCAAATATTACAAGAATACCGTTTATCACTCAAACTTAAACTTAACTGCAACTGCTCTTAAACTTAACCGGCGCGTCAAAAAATTACGTGAATTACCCCTCAGTTCAATAACTTAGATAGTTTGAAACTCACAGGAGAGGATTTTTTGTCAAAGTATCGACGCTATTGGAAAAGTCAAGTTAAATAGAGGTATTACCATGTCTTTGCTACGTCGGAAAAATAGCTGAAAGTAATATAGAAGTAGAAAAATATATGTCATTAATTTTCCAACTGTTAGAATCTTGTTTAATATTTATGTTATTAGACGGCAGCCTTTTTTGCCAAAATATAGGATTTACCTTAAGAAAGTGTCAAAACATTTTCCTTTTTCTACTCTTTTGCAACTGAACCAATGAAAAAAATACAGAAAAATGTTGACATGTTTTCAAGCTAGAGTTTGAGAAATATATTCAACTTCAAATACCTACATTCAGAAAACAGGACGACGTTAAGTTCTTAGCAAATACCTACTCAAGTGCTTACAAAGTTAGGTTAACCCTTAAGTTTGAACAAGTCTCCAATAACCCTTCGCACATCGACGCATAGTAAACAGTACCTAATCTAAGTTTTTAAAGTATTAACATACGAATAACTTGAGTTATGGGAAGCTCTGCTGATTGGTATACATTAATCATAAGACACTCACACAGATTGTACTGGTTATAATAGGCTCGTCGAGTCGAATCTCCAAAGTCAAGAGTCCTGGCCTGTCGGTTTTCTATCAGTTGCTCTTTGTGGAATGTGCGACGGAATTGCATAATATAATTCCACCGAGCCCGTTCCATCATCGGACCACAAGATGAACGGCGACACCGGTACATGGAAGCTATGCCACCAACATGCACAAAACGTTTTGGGAACACTGTGCGTTCACTCTACAGCTAAGGAGTGGAATTATCTGCCAAAGAAATTGTGTGTTTCCTGGTTAATACAACCTGGAAGTTAGGTACCTAAGTCAAGAGTGAACAGGTTACTTCTAGGCAAGCGTGCTCCACCTTCGACTATCTATAGGTAGTTAGACAGGGGATAGGGTTCCGTACCCGAAGGGCAACCAACGGAACCCTATTATTGTGTAGTTCTAAGAAAAAAACGAAAGAATGAAAAAAAATAGTTTATTTGCGCCAGAGTATCGAACCCCAACATCACGCTTAGCGATAGCAATTATGCATATTATATTCCTGTAATAACAAACTTAATCATGAAAATACAAAACCCGTTCAGTTGAACAGCAATTTTACATGGTGTTAAAATATTCGAAAGCTGTGACCTTGTTAGCATACCCCTAACAAACTTCCCAGTTCACAACAAAATTATACACATTTATATAATTATGTATGTTGTTAGGTATACTTGTAGAGGCAGTGTATTATATACATATCGCCTCAAACTATGTTGGTGGGATTTATTTACATAAACGCGACAATGTAACTTGATAGACAATTACGCTTTATTCGAATTAAGTGTGGACGAAGAATTCAAACTAAGTACCTTTTAATGAGACAAGTATTGCCAGATATTGAATGTTTGTATATCTCATCTTAGCAATCTTACATACCGACATAATTTTACTTTTCGACATACACGCGAACGAAGTCGCGAGCAACCGCTAGTATGAGATATTTTAGGCAACGCGTTGTAATACTAATATTATTAATAGTCTTTAGACACACATCAGCAGATTCAAGGGATACCCAGTCAAGTAAAAATAGAGACATATAATATTATATGCGTCATAACTTTTTACGCGTACAAAGTTAAAAGATTTTATTTTAACACTTTGTGAGCGTAATTAGTGTCTATATCCAGCCCAAATTACAGTTATCTAGGACCAAAACGACTTGAGTCAACCGCGGCTTACTCAAAGGCTAACGAACGGAAGGACTTATGTGCGCACAGTAAGGAGTGGATTTCCTTGCCTGCGTCTGTGTTACATGATAGCTACAACCTGGGAGTCTTTAAGTCAAGAGTGAATAGGTCTAGACAAGCGTGCTCCACTTTAGACCGCATCATCGCTTACCATCAGGTGAGATAGTGGTCAAACGTAAGCCTATCAATAGTAAAAAAGAACTATAAGTGTTTCTTATTGTTTAACTACGGAACCTTAAAAATAGTTAGTTGCTATGGAGAAGTGAAAAATCTGAGCATTTTATCGTTTTCATTTTTGTTTACGTGATAAAAGAAAAAAAAACACTACAAAGTAAAAAATAACTTTAATTTCGGAAGTCGATGTTTTTGTTAGTTTCTTCATATTTTGACACCGACTTCCGAAATTAAAGTTATTTTTTACTTTGTAGTTTTTTTTTTTGAAGTCGGTTGTATTTTTAACCGACTTCCCAAAAAGGAGGAGGTTATCAATTCGGTTGTATGTTTTTTTTTTTTTTTTTATGTTTGTTACCTCATAACTCCGACAATTATGAACCGATTTGAAAAAAAAAATATCTGAAAGGATATACTTGCAGATTGGTCCCATTTAAATCATATCAAAATCGATTACGAACTTTGGATTTTAAATCGAAATAGCTGGAATTTGACTATTTAGATGATTCTTTGATAATGGAATTTGCGTATTTTGCCTTTTCTGCGATTTTGCAGTGGTGTAGTTAGGTCTGGGGCACCACTAAAAAGTGAAAAATAAAAAACTTTTTACAAAAAAAAAAAAACACTACAAAGTAAAAAATAACTTTTAATTTCGGAAGTCGGTGTTTTTGTTACTTTCTTCGTATTTTGACACCGACTTCCGAAAATAAAGTTATTTTTTACTTTGTAGTGTTTTTTTTTTGGAAGTCGGTTGTATTTTTTTGTAAAAAGTTTTTTAATTATCACTTTTTAGTGGTGCCCCACACCTAACAACACCACTGCAAAATCGCAGAAAAGCAAAATACGCAATTTCGATTATCAAAGAATCATCTAAATAGTCAAATTCCAGGTATTTCGATTTAAAATCCAAAGTTCGTAACCGATTTTGATATGATTTAAATGGGACCAATCTGCAAGTATATCCTTTCAGATAAAACAAGAATTTTTCAAATCGGTTCATAATTGTCGGAGTTATGAGGTAACAAACATAAATGTCTTGATGATGTCAATAACTCTATTCATCAAGTTCAAGATTGGTTTACGGCAAACAACTTAGTATTGAATGAAAAAAAAACCAAATGTATTAAATTTACTTTACCAAATGTTAAAAGTAACGAATGTGACATCGTATTGAATGGACAAAAACTAGAATTTATTGATCAGACGGTTTTCCTGGGAATCACTTTAGACGAGAAATTGCAATGGGGACCTCACATAACATCTCTTGCGGCGCGGCTAAGCTCAGCCGCTTATGCTGTTAGAAAGATAAGACAGTTAACAGATGTAGAAACTGCGCGTTTGGTCTATTTTAGTTACTTTCACAGCATTATGTCGTATGGTATTTTGCTATGGAGTCGGGCTGCTGACATTGAATCCATATTTATTTTACAAAAGAGTGCTGTCAGAGCCATTTATAATCTACGTCGACGCGATTCTCTTAGGGAAGTCTTTAAAAAGATTAATATTATGACAGTCCCATGTCAATTCATTTATGAAAATATTATGTATGTAAGGAAAAATCGACATCTCTTTAGCAAAATTAGTGATAGACATAATTTTAATACTAGAAATAGAAATAAATTAGATCAGCCATTTTATAGATTAGCCAAAGTACGAACATCTTTCATGGGGTACTGTATTAAATGTTACAACAAAATACCTTGTGACATATTAGAATTAAATGAAAGAAAATTTAAAAATTATGTTAAAAGCACACTATGTAAACAAGCATATTACAAATTAGATGATTATATTCAAGATAAGAATGCTTGGAAACATGCTGGTCCTGCTCCATAGGACAGTCTGAGGTGTAGTAAACAAAGTCAAACTTATTGATAATGTTTGTATTAATATATTTAGTATATCTATAGATGTCTTTAATGACTTTTATATTTAATTTAACTCACACACTGATTTATTGTTCTTTATTTGATAAATCAATAGTACCAACATTTTTAAATATGTGTGTGTTTGCATTGTATAGACTCAAGTACCCTGGCGGTTGGGAGTGTCATGCTCACTCAAAAGCCTAGCTGATGGTGGCGTATGCGTTAAATTATGTGGCTCCATTCAAAATGGTTGAGACGAATGGGCCTGGCGCATGTCATGGCGCCGTCGGTTGGGACTGGTCATTTCTCTGCTGCCATGGTTTATTTTAATTTATTTTAATTATTTCTTTGAATTGTTCCTTTTTTAGTTCGGATGTTTTTATCATGCTCGTCACATCGTTCTCACATGTATGTATAATTTCAACACGATGTCAAGAAAACTTTGTAACAATTTATTATTTTTTAAAAAGTGTCCGTGGAGTTTCTTGCACGTTCTTCTCCATAGAGATCTACGCTTTGGAACGTGCAAATAGCTTCATCTTTTTGGACCGACCGACCTTGACAATTCAAAAGTGCCTGTAAATGGTTTAATTGAAATAAATGTTTGAGTTTGAGTTTGAGTTTGAGTTTGAAATAAAAAAAATAAAAAAAAACATACAACCGAATTGATAACCTCCTCCTTTTTGGGAAGTCGGTTAAAAAAGAGCGAGTCCGACTAGCGCACGAAGGGTTCCGTACCATATCTATAAAAACGATAAAAAATAACGTTTGTTGTATGGGAGTCCCCTTAAATATTTATTTTATTCTATTTTTAAGTACTTTTTTGTACATTATTCTGGGAGGCTAATTGTGTACCTCTATGGGCTGATTTTTCAATAGTCCAATAACTTTTACCTGAGGAATAAAAATGGCCGTCTGACAGCTTTTGTATTGAAAATATGCCAATTTGACGTATTTATTCCGCTTGACTGCGCCAGCTGCGCCAAATATGAGTCATGTGATGACGTAGATTGCGCGCGGCTCGACTAAAAAAACGCGGGATCTGCGCGCCAGATGTTTGTGTTTACGTAAACATTTTTTAGTCGCCTCCTATTTCAAGGCCCACTTAACTATTTTGTTTGTTCGAAAGCTGATAAACGGCTCTTTAAACTTACGTTAAGTGTATGATAACGGTTAGTTTCTATATTTTTTAATTAATTTGTAAACATTGAATATTGGTGAAAAAAACACATTATGTGAACTTTGAACAGGAATAATTTAAAAAGTAGATCGATAACATATATATTTTATGACTTGTATGGGTAGCTGGGTTATATCTTAAAACGATAAATAACAAACAACATACTCCACCGTACAAAAATATTAATATATAAGCGTAAATCTACCTCCAAACATTAGCCATTTCCCGCCATTGTGCATTATTTACGTCCCGACCCACGGAACAAAAATTCTAATCATAACGTAAATTTCGTTTGTTTTGTTTATGTTTTGGCTGAAATCTATTGCCCAGTAAACATAAAATGCGATAATAATTACTTTTTAGTCAGAACAAGTAGCTAGACTTAATAATTAACAAATTACGAAAGCGTTCTGACAACATGGACGCCTTGTGTATCAAGGGTTATGAAAATGAATATAATACGTGTTAAAACTTACCCACATGTTGAAATCCTTTTGCACACACATTAATCACATCACAATGCACCAATAAAACATTAATTAACACTAATTCACTCACAAACAACATAATAAACAAGTTTATTCGACACTACGTCATCGCGCAACTCGCGTCATACCACAGACTGAATAAAACATTTAATTTCTTTCTAAAAATGGACTCGCCCGTTGCGTGTTTCGTATTTTAAGCATGTAGAAATGTATAAAGATTCGAGTGGAAAAGAGCAAAATGATACAAAATATCGTTGGTAAGACAGAAATGGACATAATTTGTTGCCAGGTCGTTATTTTAAAAATAGGGACTGTAGTTCCTATGACGCAATCTAGAGCAAAAAAAATTTTGGGACTGTAGTTCCGTAACCCAATCGAGCGGAGCGGCATCAGAAATACTTCATCTGTAAAAATGACAACTGTCTAACTATCACGGTTCATAAGATACAGCCTGGTGACAGACGGAAGGACGGACGGACAGTGTAGTCCTTTTACCCTTTGGGTACGGAACCCTAAAAATGGCGTAGCATCAGTCTGTAGTGCACCGAAAACGGGATGTGACCGCAAATGGAAAACAAATATCGCATTTCGGACGACAAAATCAACTAAGTCCATATTGACTTCTAGAACACAAAACAGATGCAATTCCTCATCCGCGTCAATTCTGTAAAGCACAGAAAATGCGCCACAAACTCCTATTGTTCTTAGTTGTTATGTAAAGCGAGCGGGTTGATTTATCGCTCCCCGTTGAAAGCGGTGTGTTGACTCAATGGCGCCGATTCACTATAGCACAGACTTAATTAAACAGAATAAAAAGGGTTGGACTTGGACAGATACTTGTAAAACCGGCCAAGTGCGAGTCGGACTCGCGCACCGAGGGTTCCGTACAAACCTGTAGGTATCTATACTTCTATACTAATATTATAAAGCAGAAGAGTTTGTTTGTTTGATTATTTGTTTGTTTGGTTGAACGCGTTAATCTCAGGAACTACTGGTCCGATTTGAAAAATTCTTTCAGTGTTAGATAGCCCGTTTATCGAGGAAGGCTATAGGCTATATATCATCACGCTAAGAACAATAGGAGCGGAGCAGTAATGAAAAATATCACGCAGACGACGTTGCACGGGTCAGCTAGTTATATTATAAACAAAAGTATCGATTTACGATCTATGATGTAATTAAAAAAGACTACTTACTAGATCTCGTTCAAACCAATTTTTGCTGATAGTTTACATGGTAATATACATATATTTTTTTTTTAGTTTTATCATTCTCTTATTTTAGAAGTTACAGGGGGGGGACACGTTTTACCACTAAAATTTTTTTTATTAGAAACCTCAATATCATTTTCGAAGACCTATCCTTAGATACCCCACACACATATGGGTTTGAAGCCTTTTTTTTTAGTTTCAGTTCTAAGTATGGGGACCCCCAAAATTTATTGTTATTTTTTCTATTTTCGTGTAAAAATCTTAATCACAGAATACATCTACATACCAAGTTTCAACAAAATAGTTCTTATAGTTTCTGAGAAAAGTGGCTGTGACATACGGACGGACAGACAGACAGACATGACGAATCTACAAGGGTTCCATTTTTGCCATTTGGCTACGGAACCCTAATAATGGTATTTAAGAAAATATGATCACCTAAATTCAAACATGATGTCGTTGTTTGAGAGCGTTTACCAGGTGCAGCAACTTTTGCCAAGGTTGGTCTGTGGATGGGTGACCATCATAACATACCGAGTTTCCTCCGTGCTATAGAAAGCACGTTAAGCCGTTGCTGTCACTTGAAAATCTTTGGCAGTCGTTACGGATTGTCAGAAGCCAGTAAAGCTGACTCCAGTCTTATCAAGAAGTACCGTGATAGTTATTGGGTTGTGGAGGTCTGGTAGGCAGCCGCTCCACGTAAAACACTGGTATTCAAATGAATCCGGTGTGACTGAAAGCCGAACCCAATGTGGTTGGGAAAAGGCTAGGTAATATCCTTGGACAATAATATCCTTGGACATTTCACACACCGCCATATAGTCCCCAGCTAAGCAACCAAATAATAATAATATCCTTGGACATTTCACACAACGCCATATAGTCCCAAGCTAAGCAACCTAATGCTTGTGTTATGGTAACGAGATGGCTGATAAACTACTCATATACATTTTTTTTTGGAAATACATACATATTATAGATAGAAAAACACCCAGACTCGGAACAAATACTAGTAGGTCGTACAAATATTTTTTCCGTGCGGGAATCGAACCCGCGACATGCTTCGCAGCAGTCAATCGCACAAACACTGCGCCAACCGTGTCGTCTAATGCTTGTGTTATGGTAACGAGATGGCTGATAAACTACTTTTATACAATTTTTTTTTTTGTAAATACAAACATATTATATTTAGTAAAACACCCAGACTCGGAACAAATACATGTAGGTCGTAAAAATATTTTTTCCGTGCGGGAATCGAACCCGCGACATGCTGCGCAGCAGTCAATCGCTCAACCACTGCGCCAACCGTGTCGTCATAGGTAGGTGGATGATAATCGTGTCGTTGTATGAGAGCGTTTAGGGTGTTACCACACCAATCGATCGATTGGTGTGGTAGCTTTTGATCGACGGATACCGGTCGACTAACCAATCGATCGATTACCGGTCGATGGCATCGGTCGACGTAGATCGATTAACCCCGGCTATATTCTATCAGTTTCTTTCGAAATGTATTCAGAAGAGGACGCGTTGCATGCGGTTGCCACCATTTTGCACGCCACGAGACAAAAACCAGCATTAATGACCGCGAGCGTCACACAACTGAACACATAAATACGAGCAGTCCACGTAGGAAGCACGACCAATCCATTTTACCATCGATCGATGGCATCTATCGATTATCGATCGATGTGGTAGAAACTATCGATCGACGTCGACTAATCCATTCTACCATTGATCGATGGCATCGATCGACGATCGCTCGATTGGTGTGGTAACACCCTTACGGAAAAGCGATCTACGCACGCGGTGTCACACACCCAGCGTCCCGCGTCTCTGTAAACAAGCAATAAGTTTATTTCTGTCCTTCATTCCAGCATGGTTCATATTATATTTTGATCAGTCAGTGTGGTGCCCCACCACATTCACATTGGCTATCAGATAGATACTGTTTTTTTTTTTTAATATTTAATTTATTTATCAAAAAACATTGTAGTAGGTACCTACATGATGACAATTTTACAGAATTGCTTATAGTGTACAAGGACTACAATTTTAATGTTTGGTGAGGTGCTGTATTAATAGCTAGGTTAAATTACATTGTGTTAAGGAGTACAGTGCAATTATTTGTTTTGATATATTTTTTATTTGAATTATAGGTATTGGAAAATGTAAATGTTTTGTCTGATTAATTTATTTATTGGTATTATGATCTATAGTGTATTTTTAAATTTATATGTTGTTACTAGCTGACCCGCGCAACTTCGTCTGCGTCACATTTTCCATTACTGCTCCTCTCCTATTTGTCTTAGCGTGATGATATAACCTATAACCTTCCTCGATAAATGGGCTATCTAACACTGAAAGAATTTTTCAAGTCGAACCAGTAGTTCCTGAGATTAGCGCGTTCAACCAAACAAACAAACTCTTCTGGTTTATAATATTAGTATAGATTTTAATGTGAAATTTCGACACAATGTAAAAATTGTTACTTACTGAAATAAATGAAAAGAAAAATGAAAAGATCTATAAAATTCCAAAGCTAGCTTTTACTTTGGCAGAGGATTGGGCACATTACCAGTCGACAGCGATGCGGAGATTTTTTATTTTTTTCTTTTCGGGTGGTTTAATTATGTTTTTTTTTGTAGTTAACAAAGTAAATAACACAAGGAAAACGTTTCTGGGTGCGCAACCTATTTAGTGCTTTGCATATAAGATATTGCAGTTTACAAAACGAAGAAGCCCAAATGCCCAGAATCCCAAGTACCTAAAAATACTTCACTTTTGAGGATTATTAATACTCCTATTAAAGCTGCAATACCGTTTCAAAAATTATAGACCATTTCTGTCCTCAAGAAGCTTTTAGCTTTCTAGAGATCACAATATGAAACAGAGAAAGATTAGGATAAGATAAAATGACTCCGACTTTGATAAAATAAGCGAGATTTTTCAACAAAGCTAGCACTCGGCTCACTTACTGAAGACATGGACAATGCAGTTTTCTATGCAAATTGCCCAGCAACCACGTTGAGTTTGCATTTCATCGATTTTGAATTTATTTTACCAATGTAAGCTCGCTCCATCTTAGACTTTGTCTCTGTCATCTCTGACCAAGACGAAAGTCAAGAGCAAACCCATCTCAAATAAAAAAAGGCAGGCAGGCAGAGAGTTCCACTCCTTTGCTGTGCGCATTTTGAAAGGCGTTTGGAAACGCTTGGTGCGAATTGGTAAAATAGCAACAAGGTAGGGATGGTAAGTTGCAGTGCGTCTGGATGCCGATGGTAGAATGAGGCCAGTGGGATAAGGTCGTGGAGCCAATGAGCCTCTTAGCCCTGCGTTCCACCAAGTCAAGCGCGGCTAGCTAATACTTAGCTGAGCCATTCTAAATTTCTCTTCAATAAAAATGTACACTTTATGAATACTTTGCTCTTGGAATATATATGTGAATCTTCCTAGCCTTTTCTCAACTATATTGGGGTCGGCTATCAGTCAAAACGGATTCAGCTGAATACCAGTATTTTACGTGGAGCGGCTGCCTACCAGACCTCCACAACCCATTAACTGGTAACACTGTACTTCTTGGTAAGACTGGAGTCAGCTTTACTGGCTTCTGACAATCTGTAACGACTGCCAAAGATCTCCAAATGACAGCTGGGGCCAACGGCTTAACGTGCTTTCCGAGGCACGGAGGAAACTCGGTATGTTAAGATGATCACCCATCCACAGACCACGAGGTTCAGTTCATCCAGTCCTACAGATCACATTACAAATACACACCTGACTGGTAGCCAGTCACCTTAAGTTTCTTAATATCACTACATTTATAACACAAAGTTCTCCGCTGCGTGCCTCAGTCTGTCTGATCGCGGTATACTCAAAAACTTCTGCACCGATTTCCATGCTGTTTTCACTAATGAATAGAGTGGTTCTTGAGGAAGGTTTTAGTATATATAATTTGGAGGGTGAAGGTGTGGCCGCAATCGACTAGTTTATTATAACGAATACGAACGTTATATTTATATACCAAACCACTTTCAAATCAAAATTACCCCGTCATCAATGTAAACTGCTATCGATAATACCAGCATCGACAAAACAGATGAACAGATGCAATTTTTCTCCCGCAAGTCAGCACTAGAACTCGGCACACGGTACACGGCACAAAATGCTATTGTCCCGGGTTGTTATGCAAAGCAACCGAGTTGATTTATAGTCGGTTGACTGTGTCTGCCGTTTACTGTCGGATCCACGGCGGCTCATTAAGGCTGCCAAGTATGTTTGGTTTGACGGAAATTGTGGTTACTGCGCTTTGAAAAATGTTCGGTTTGTAAGTTGTTGTACCTTTGTAAGGGTTTTTTTTAATTTGAAAAGGGGTTTGCTCTTGACTCTAGTTATCAGAGATGACAGTGACAAAGTCTACGCTGGAGCGAGCTTACCCAGAAGAAGCCAGTTCACTCTAACTTCGAAGAGATTTGGGTTGTAAGCGTTGTTTTTGGTTTGAAGATTATTGAGTGGTTATTTGATCAATGACGTTAAATAAAATTTTATGTTTCTTCGTATTTTGTCTTGCTTGTTATAAACTTTTGGTGTCTTGAGTTTGTGTATTTTTTATGTGTTGTTTTTTTATGTTTTATTGACTGAATATGATGAAGGCCGTAGGGACCGGTCGAAGTTGAGATGAATAAGTTTATCGACCAGAGAAGATAAATCAGTCGATTATCTCCCCTGCTCGAAACGGTAAGCAAATCTGCATACATTAATAATACATTAGGTACATTAATAAAACATTGCTTATTGCAAGCTTCCATATTTCTAAAACAAAAATATGGTTAAAATTCTTGAAGCCGAAATATAAAACCACTTGACATAATAAAATGGATTTAGTAAAAATATTTAAATTCAAGACCTCAATTTAAGTAGGTACCTAAAAATCAAACAAAAAGATTCAGGTCAGTAAAGCTAAATATAGCAGTAGCCTACCTCTCTGCTGTATACGTAGGATTGCGTATTCAAGACCCGCAGTACTTTTAATATTAGTCCGAGCTAAATTCGGAATCTCCATTGACGCAGGCAAACCAAAGAATCAAAAAGAACCTCGAAAAACTGAATCGAAAGATATTTCAAAGTTTTACTTTTGTGAACCTTAAATATGAAAAAATGATGCAGATGTTTCCATAGTGGTACACTCGAAACTGACATTCTAGTATCTTGAAACTGGAACTCATCTTGAAATAGTGAACTACGAGTAGTATCCCTTATCTTACAAACTTCTGAACCTTTGCAAGAAAAAGACGTAATAAAAAAACAGAAAGCAGACAATACAAGAGTGAGTGAGTGAGTGAGTGTGTGTGTGTCAAGTGTTGCATCTCTTAAGGTGGAAGCTCCAGGGTAGCCCGCGAAATTCTTTTTTTTTTTTTTTGCAATTTGCCGGTCAGTGTGAAGCTGTATGTTAAACAGAATACGGTTCGCGATCGTAAAGAGCATTTACCTAAAGGGTTATAACCATTTGAATCATCAATATAACCCTTTAAGTTCATAGAACTCGATTGAATGTTATTTCGTGAAAAAGTCATTCAATCGAGTTGTATGAACTTAGAAAGTTATATTGATAATTAAAATGGGTATAATTATTTAGATAAATATGCGTTACGGCCGCGAATTGTATTTTGTTCAACATACAGCTTAACACTGACCGGAAAATTGCAAAAAACATAAAAATATTTGAATTTCGCGGGCTACCCTGGTGCTTCCACCTTAATGAGTTAGCGAGTGACTGAAACCTACACACATACAAAGATCAATGCTAATTTTCGTTATTTATAGTAACAACTTTAGCCCGCGATTGCGTACATGCATTTCCCGTTATTTCCCGTTCCCGTAGGAATTTCGAGATATCTTCTCACAATCCTTAAAGAATTTACATGCCAAATTCCAGCTCTACGACCAATTGTTTCGGCTGTGCGGTGTCTGTAATGGCCCTTTTCCTGCCATGCGTGTTTTCGACCGCGCGCGGTCTGGTTCGCATGCGGGCTGCTTGCATCATCTCATTTCAAATATGTTTTTCCTATCATGCGGGCAGCATGCTCGCGGAATGCGGATTGGCTGCAGGCGCACAGCCTGCGCGGCGTTCTGTCTTCAGTATTTTTTTAACTGTGACGCGGGTCGCACGCTTGGTCATAGACATATACTGGCAAGACGTGCTATCACCCGCATGCGGACCAGCCGGTCGATTCTCTATATATGTATAAGTGAAAGCTTGGGTGAAGCGATCACCAATTGAGCTCACTAGGTGACCACTTCACCGAAGTCTTCATTTCGACATATTTACAGAATCGACTGGCTGCTTCGCGCGCGGGCGACAACACGCATTACAGGAAAAGGGCCCTGAAAGTCACTCAGTCAGTAACGTAATAATTTTATATTTATTGATATTTTTTTAAAACATTGTCTTAATTGCCTTTTACAACACTTTTCAAGCGAAAACACTAAGGTCTAACTGTGAAGTAGAACCAAAATATTAAGTCCTTACATATGAAATTACCGTTTTGTCGTACTGACCACTTTAATTGAGACTGGTAAATCGCTCTAGGCCACTGCTGCTTCACGACAACGCAAGACCACACACTGCATAACAAACAACCACTAAGTTAGATGAGCTACAATTGTAATGTCTGCAACATCCCCCGTACTCCCCGGACCTTGCTCCAACAGAATGCCATTTTTTCCGGAATTTGGACAACTTCTTACAAGGAAAAAAATTCAACTCCGATGCGGCAGTCCAAACCGCCAAAGAGTTTATTGATTCTCGCCCCCATGACTTATTTTTAGTAAAGGGATCAGTGAACTACCTATGAGATATCAAAAGTGCATAGACAACAACGGTGCATACTTTGATTAATTAAAAATATTTTACAAAAAAAAAATAGGTACATTAATTCCTCCCGTACAAAACGCCAATTTCATATGTAAGGACCTAATACAACAGACTTTGTCTTAAAATCATAGCACATCACAGCCCTTTTAACTTCATATCTTTACTCTTAACTTTAACAGATAATATAAAGTGTTCAAGTATTTTGATCTATTCAAGTGTTCATACCTACAAACGAATCTAAATCGTTAATGTAATCTTCGTCGTTCTCAGATTGTTTTCCCTTTTACGACTTCAGCATAATGCTCAGCGTAATGCTGTGTCTACGACGCGACTGTAAAATTATTATTATCGTGAATAGTATTCTGCGTCTTATTCCGACTGCGCTAAGACTTATACGTGAAGGTTTTATATTCTATTTTCTCAAAGGGTTTTCTCGAGTGGCAATTGCGCTGGAGTGTCAATAGTTCTTTGTTCTTGAGTTAGAACTATCCGGGAATAAAATTTAAATTATTATGGATTACTGACGTTCTGAGACCGGTAATTCTTTCACGGATTTTTTCTTGATTTCTTATTGATTCTGTCTTCAAGGGTTTAAAACAGTGATCTGTGTGCCAATTCTAATAATTTTCATATCGCGTCGCATTCGCATCTCAAATACATGAAAATAATATACTTAGGCTTTTTTGAAAGTTTGCGATTGACATGCGATAGTTGTTTAAAATTTGTAGAATTGGCCCTCTGAGTCTTTGAAATTCCAAGTCAGTCTGAATAACTTCCACTTAATTCAATTGCCACGACAACAGGAAAAATCCTCGATTAACATCAATATAACACAAGCCATAACTGACGATTTGATAATTCGAAGTGGAGTCGATTTGGAAGACATGACTTAGAAAATATGGGTAAGTCATGAAGAAGACAAAGTATAGTTTTTTGGAAATTGAAAATTAAACTGATGAACTTCCTATTTCCAAAAAAAAAAACACAATTTAATTCCGACGTGGTAAGAAAGTAGTAATCTGCTCGCCACAGCCATAGAGTAGGTTTAATAGTCTTTGGTCACAGCTCTCTCACAAACGTATCCAGTTGATAAATATGTTACAGCGACACGCTCGCCTAACGCAGTTAGTGCAAACCTATTGAAAAACTGTTACTGTATCGTTGGATATGACACTGATTCATCGTCTGCCTTGCCTTTTTCAAAACTATATTGGGGTCGGCTTCCAGTCAAACCGGATTCAGCTGAATACTAATTTTACGTGGAACGGCTGCCTACCAGACCTCCACAACCCACCGTGCATACGAAGATGGATTAAATAAACAGATTTTGTAGAGATTGTACTTTTATCCCTTGATCAAAGACTGCTAGAATTTTACTGTTTCAGTCCTAATAACAGTAGAATATATGTAATTTCTGTCTTTCTGGCGGAACAAACGGACGATGGATGTGTTTTGACTTTTGACTTGTTCGTCAAAAGTCAAAACACATCCATCGTCCGTTTAATATCAAAATACATTTTTCTTTCACTCCAATCAATCTCAACTATTGATTTAATTATAAATAGATTCGAGCATATTTGTGTAGAGGAAGTTTCGAAGGATTTGAATATAAATGTAAGAAAAAGACTACCCAATAACAACTAAAATGAAGTCCCAAAAACCAAATCCAGCGATCCATGAGGTTGATACCTTTGCGAAATTTGTTCGAAAGAGTCACTGTGGCTCGGGAACAAAAAGGGCTTTATATGGGTTTAAGCCAAGTAAGAGTCTGACATTACCTTCTGCTCCGTCCAGAGCGGGAGGAGTTATTTGATGATTTCCCATTCTAAAAAAATCTCTATACCTACTAAAGGCTTGTTCAGACACACGCAACGTCTGCTACCCAGACCGGTAGCAAAAGCCAAAGATATCGATACGGTAGCCGAAATATACTAATCAACATGTCACCGCCGCCGCGCCGTGGCCCGATACAATACAGTTGAAAAGATTCCGTCTAACTGGACAATACTGGTTTCATCGGTTTCGCTCTAGCTGTAGAACTCCATACAAAATACCTAGCACAAAATCAAACGAAATCGCTATCGCTCTGGGTAGCAAATTCCGCGTAGGTCAGAACAGGCCTTAACTGATTCGGTAACTGCATCGAGTGCAATAGATTGGATTCGACATTGATTGTTATACTGACATCCGATAATGGATTTAGGAGTTTGGACAATCCAATTTGTTGAATAACAGATAGATTTGGGATGGATGCTGTTTTAAATTAACTTTGATTTCGCGTGATTTTGCTAAGTTTTATTGTTTCTTAGTTTAAAAAACTTTTTGCTTTAGATTCGTCACAGAAGAAATGTTACCACTAAAATATTGTTTAAATGATATTGAAATAAATTATTCACGGTTAATTTTGTATTAAACCGTGTTCTAAAAGGAAAAGCACTAAGTATCTGAGATTATCAAACATGACATTTTTTTTGGGACATGCCCGCCTCACATTCCCAACCACTGCAACTCCTGAAAGCCAGAATCAAGAGTGGCGACCACCAGAAAACGCCGAGCTAATGAAGTCCGACGAGTCCCGGAGAAACGATTCCACTGTCTTGGATCCTGCAACAAAATTAATCAGAAGAGTACCTACAGCGGAGGAGCAGGATAAAATAAATATAAGTTATAAGTTAGAAACAGAAGCTAGGTCAATAGGCACCAAGGAACATTTACAACTGGGTTAAGCCCAGTTGCCAAGCACCACGGATTATATTAACACTGAAACGAATGGGTCCTAAATTGTGAGCAACTTTTGATTACAGTAATAGGAATTGCAAAATCGCCCGAACGCACGGAAATTTGTTGTGACACCAAAGATACCATTGCATGATAGTAAACAGTGCAATGCATTTAAGGCACATCTGCTTAGTATTCCAGATGATTTTAAATGGATTACGTAACCGACCGATCCCATTTTGGTGGTCGAGTCACCCGCGTTCGTAGGAGAATACCCTTCAGCGAATCCCTACACGTGGTCCCCGGGTAGTGCTAAACAGGTGACACTAACCACTTCCGTGGTCTAGTGGTCATACCACCTGATTCAGACCCAGAGGTCCCGGGTTCGATTCCCAGCGGGGGCAAATTTTTTGCTCGGTTTTGTTGGTGGTAGGACTTGTTCTAAGTCCGCCTGGCAAGCTACCACCATCATCTCTAAGTCTGTCGCCACAACAATAATATTAACAGCATTGTTGTGTTCCGGTAGTTAGAGGTATGATAGCCAGTTCCTCTGTGTAAGAGGATTCCGGGTGAAACTCGCTTCCATCTTCGGCCTAATCATCACTTTTCATCAGGTGAGATTTGGGCCAAGAGTTTCCCCGTTTTGTATAAAAAATAATAATAAAAAAAGCCAAATATAAGTGGCAGTGCTGGTGCCGAAAGTTTTTGGAATGGCAACCGCGTACTAGACGACGCAGCTTTGATCAGATTTCCACAAGGTGGATCGATGAATTAGTGAAACCGGAAATCCGGGAATATAACGAAACATTTATTTTATTTATTTATTTATTTAAACTTTATGTACAACAGTGTTACATGGGCGGACTTAATGCAACAATGCATTCTCTACCAGTCAACCTTTGGGTTAAAAAGACTACATTGTGGTAGGTGTACAACAACAAACAATAAAAAACACAAACATTTAAATTGAATCTTTTCAATACAATACATTACACAAATAATATAATAACATATATACTAATAACATACATATACCTATACATATGCTAAAATAATAAACTAATAAATATGATGTTTTATAATATTTTTCTGATTAAGAGAACTTACAATAATTATGACGAGACCAAACTACGAATGACAGGCTTTTAAGTAGTGTTTTCGGAGTTTAACCTTAAAAGAAAATTTTGACTCAGACTTCTTGATGTCAAGGGGTAGCATATTCCAGAGTTTAATGGTGGAAATAGCGTAGGAGTTAGACAAGAACCCAGTGCGGTGAGGAGGAATATGAAGAATTAAGTTTTTGGACGCTCGGAGGTTAAGACTATGAGAACTGCCCAACACTTTAAAATATTGCTTTAGATAATCAGGAGCACAAGGATCATTTAAAATATTGAAGAGCATGCAGAGGGATCTGAGGGATCTCCTTTGACGGATAGGCAGCCATTTAAGCTGAGAACGGAAGGAAGAAATGTGATCATATTTACGGAGACCAAAGATGAAACGGATACAGTTGTTAAGAAGTCGATCCAGTTTGTTAAGAAGATCTTGGGATAGATCAGAGTAGCAAACATCAGCATAATCGATTATAGGAAGCACAAGTGATTGGACCAAAATAGTTTTAGTGCTTGAAGGAAGAAAATGCTTGAATCTATAGAGAGATCGCAACGTGAATGTTACTCTCTGGCTAACTTGAGCAATCTGCTTTTTCCAACTGAACCTGTCGTCAATGTATAGGCCTAAGTCTTTAACATGTGGCGAGAGAGAGATGACGGTATTGTTGAATAAAAGCGGCAGTAATTGGCTGGTGTCCAAGTTGCGTAAAAAATAAGAACTACCAATAAGGATAGCCTGGCATTTACTGACATTGACAGTAACCCCAAATCTGCTTGACCAATCACTAATAGCCATAAGGTCAGCATTCAGCAAAGCAATGCAATCGTCCAGGTTGTCAATGTCAGTTTGCACGTAGAGCTGTAGGTCATCAGCGTACAGATGGTAAGAACATTTGAGGATAGTGGTAATAGAGTTTATGAATAGAGAGAATAAGAGTGGAGAGAGTATACCGCCTTGTGGGACGCCAGTTTCCAGGGCGCACCATTCAGAAAATTTCTGATCAGCACGAACCGCTTGCTGGCGCCCACGAAGATATGAAGAAAACCAATCCCGTGCCGACGAAGAAGAAACCCCAATTTGAGACAGAATAGCCAGGAGGATGTCGTGATCAACGGTATTAAAAGCATTGGAGAAATCTATTAAAACTAACACCGTTAATCTCGAATCCTCCAGGCCACTCCTAATGTCTTCAGTAAGCTTAAGCAAAGCTGTGGCTGTACTGTGTCCGGGCCGAAAACCTGATTGGAAAGGGGACAACAGATTATTCCTAAACACAAAGGAAGATATTTGTTTAAGAGCAACTGCTTCCAGGATTTTGGATAGGAAAGGGAGAATGGAGATTGGTCTATAATGATTGAATAAACTGGGGTTGGAAATTTTAGGTAAAGGGATTATGAAGGCCTTACGCCAGATTGCGGGAAATACTCCAGTCTGTAAGGAGGCATTAATAATGTGTGTGATAACAGGGACAATACTTTGGATTATGAAGGATAAAATAGTTCTGCTGATACCATCACAGCCAACAGCTTTGGACTTAATCGCATTGAAAGTTTTGAGGATCTCAGTGTCGGTCACGGAAGAAAAAGAGAAAGAATCGGGAAGTAAGATTGGCGTGGAAGATATCTCACGAATAGTATTGTTCTTAACAGCAACCGCAAGCATTGCTGATGAAGAAAAATGCTTATTCAAATCACTCAAGGAGACGTTTGGAGAAATAGCATTAGAGGAGGATTTCGTTATGCCGAGTGATTTAAGAAACTTCCATATATCAGCCGGTGAAGAGTTGAGAACATTTTCACAAATGTATCGGCGTTTTGAAGTTCTTACCATCTGGTTACAGCGGTTTCTGGCCTCCTTGTATAGGTTCCAGTTCTCCTCACTGCGATCTCTTCTATACTTCCGAAAGGCTTTGTCACGCCGTCTCATCGCCATACGAACTCCAAGGCTAATCCATGGAGCCGGGGGGCGCTTAACACGGACGGCTCTCAAAGGTGCATGTGCATCAATAAGGCGAAGTACAGTCTTATTAAAAATTTCCACTTTTTCATCCACCGTCGATGCCAGTTCAACATCGATCCAATCAATGGCTCTTGCATCTTCATCAAGCTGGTCCTTGTTCATCCTCGCGAAATTACGGAGAAACATAATGGCAGGCCGCTGCTTGGGAGGCTTTATCTTATAAGACAAATAGATTAAGTCATGCCTAGATAACCCAGGAACCGCGATCTGACCATGATTAGCAATAAGATTTACTGAAGAAGTGAGCATGAGATCAAGCCAGGAATCGCTTGTGTCGAGATTATGATGAGTCGGATATAAAGTCAGAAGAGAAAGACTCGACGATTCCAGGATTGCTCTCAGTTTACATGATCTAGAATTGTCCTTCACAAGATCGGTGTTGAAGTCGCCCATGATTATGTGATGTTTGTACTCTGAGGAAAGGGAATCAAAAAGAGAATCAAGAGTGGAGAAATAATCAATGGCTGGTGGGCAGTAAACTACTCCAAGAATGGCCTTAATCCCCTTGACATCAATTTCAAGGACCAAGTATTCGGGGTTGCCGCTGACTGTCTCCAACGAAGAGGAAACGATTTTGTATGGAATGTCGCTGCGTAAATAAATGGCCACACCCCCAGCTCTTTTCCCCGTGCGGTCATTTCGAATTAGGATGAACCCAGGTAAACTATAGAATGAAGAGGGAAGTTCGGGCTTGAGCCAACTTTCTGAAACTAGGACGGCGTGCAAAACTACATCATTAAATAAATTTAGCATCTCGGAGTGATGTTGAGGGATACTCTGTGCGTTAACATGGCAGACATTGAAGCACTTCTGAAATTGTTGAAACTCACTACCTAATAAGCTGTTTACAGAGATGGAATCGTCTAAAGATGAATATGACGTAGAAGAACTACGACAGGAAAAAAACGAGTCGTCATCAGACATTATTATAACAAAATATAAATAAATTAATATTATAGATAAGATAAAATTAATCCTAATTGTAATGTAGATATAACTTTCTCAATAAATGCATTACCTGCCGGCAGACTGTGATGACTGTGACATGAGAGAGGCCTGTGTCCAAGATTTCAAGATGTTTCTAAGATAACACTGATGTTGTTTTAATTATTGTGATTGCAAATACGATTGCATGTAGCAGTTGTATTGGGACTGAAATTGATTTGTTATCCTAATCATAATTGTGTATTCTAATCTGATTTTATGATCTGATTTTATTTCTGATTTGTAGAAATTAATAAAACATACTGTCCAGCCAACCACACGTATGGATTAGACGAAAAAAAAATTTTGAGTTTCAGTTTTAAGTATGGGGTCCCCCAAAATTTATTGTTTTTTTTTTCTATTTTTGTGTAAAAATCCTTATACGGTTCCCGAAATACATCTACTTACCAAATTTCAACAGCATAGTTTTTATAGTTTCGGAGAAAATTGGCTGTGACATACGGACGGACAGACAGACAGACATGACGAATCTATAAGGGTTACCCCTTTTTGCCATTGGGCTACGGAACCCTAAAAATATCCGCCCCTAAGACGACCCACTGACCGGCTTTAGAAACTGTAGATTTATTAGCTTTTGATCACAACTTCGTACACGCATAAACAGTTTTTTCCTCCGTTCCCATAGGAATTTTCTCCGTTCCCATAGGAATTTCGGGAAATTCTCTTAGAGCTACGAGGTTTAGGGAAACTCCATGCCAAATTTCAGCTTTCTACGGCTAGTAGTTTGGTTGTACGTTGTCTGTCATTTACTCACTCAGTCAGTAACGAAAGTAACTTTTTTTTTTTAATGCAAAACGGGGAAACTCTTGGTCCAAATCTCACCTGATGGAAAGTGATGATTAAGCCGAAGATGGAAGCGAGTTTCACCCGGAATCCTCTTACACAGAGGAACTGGCTATCATACCTCTAACTGCCGGAACACAACAATGCTGTTAACATTGTTGTTATGGCGACAGACTTAGACATGATGGTGGTAGCTTGCCAGGCGGACTTAGAACAAGTCCTACCACCAACCAAACCGAGCAAAAAATTTGCACCCGCTGGGAATCGAACCCGGGACCTCTGGGTCTGTATCAGGTGGTTTAACCACTAGACCACGGAGGCGGTTAGTGTCACCTGTTTAGCACCACCCGGGGACCACGTGTAGGGATTCGCTGAAGGGTATTTTCCTACGGACGCAGGTGACTCGGCCCCCAAAATCTTATTTATTAGATTTGAAACCGTAATATTTTTCAATAAATAGCTACCTTACAATTGAAAAAAGAAAACAGAAAATACAATATCGCAAGTCGTTTCTGCATCATCTCTCCGGAAATATATTGTCTTTATAAAAGTCTAAGGGCCAGTTTCACCGGTTACGGATAAAGTGTCGGTTAGTTATCTGATGGATAACTAACCGACACTTATAATACTTTATAATACTCAAATACCAAATAAATCTGCCAGATATCGCTATCCGACACCTGTGAAACCAAAAGTTTTAGTTCATCTGCCAGATAAGTTCCTAATAGGCTAACCGACACTTTATCCGGAACTGGTGAAACTGGCCCTAAATCTATCCTAAGCTCATGTGACGATCTGACAAACTGTCCAACCAAACTAAGAGAATAAAACAACTACTTACTTGGAAGAGAAATAGTTTATTCTCAAAGGACCAATACCCGCATCCTAAGTCGTTTCCCAGAAAAACCTGCAAAATTGGGATATTTTTGGACAAGATTCGCTTTGACTGACGTAGAGTGGATTCGTAGATTTTTTCGATAAAATTACTCGAGGTATTTCACTAGATGAACTTGCCTGTGGATATGGCACTTGTTTCACCGCCGGCGATCAGCGAGTGGCGGGTAAAGCTTCAAATTCGAAACGAGTTGGCGAGTAGTGAGTGAAAAGTTTCGATAGTTTTGACGTATGGCTTTAAGCGAGTGCTTTTGTGCGACGAGCTTTTACTCGCATTACTCGCTCTGGCCCGCAGTATAATAATAATAATATCCTTGGACATTTCACACAACGCCATATAATCCCAAGCTAAGCAACCTAGTGTTTGTGTTATGGTAACGAGATGGCTGATGAACTACTTATATATATATATTTTTTTTTGTAAATGCAAATGCATACATAATTATTATAGATAGAAAAACACCCAGACTCGGAACAAATACATGTAGGTCGTACAAATATTTGTTCCGTGCGGGACTCGAACCCGTGACATGCTGCGCAGCAGTCAATCGCTCAACCACTGCGCCAACCGTGTCGTCGTAGAAATATATCTATCTAAATATATCTATAGGTAGAAATTACCGCTGGTTGGTGAGTTCTGACCGCCCAGTAAGCATCGCCGAGCGAGTGTCGCTGAGCGAGTATAATCTTCGATAGCTCTTGTCGCTGCGATCAACTTGAAGTAAGAGCACAAGACAAATGGCGATGAGCCACCGGTACATGATGGACATTCCACCCACTCGCACAAAACGTTTTGGGAACACATTCATAGTTCGTACAGCAAAAGAGTAGAATTCCCTGCCAGAGTCTGTGTTTCCTGATAGCTACAACCTGGGAGTCTTTTAAGTATAGAGACCTATTCAAGGTTACTTCTAGGCAAGCGTGCTCCATCTTAGACCGCATCATCGTTTACCATCAGGTGAGATAGTGGTCAAACGCGTGCCAATCAAAAGTAAAAAGAACCGCTTGCCGGCACTGTGAACAAACAGCTATCGACTGTGAATGTATGTATCTACACGAGATCTGTATCTTTTGTCACTTTACTCGGCAAACAAATAGTCGAAAGCTAATCGCTTTTATTTAATTTATCGCATTCGCCGGCGGTGAGGCAAGTGCCTGTGCCTTTGGGATTTTTCCACTGAACCTAGTTGCGATAGAAAAACTCTTTTTCTTTCTTTCTAGGTATGCCTTTCTGTGATTGTCACTATAATAATAACAAAACTAATCCAATCCGCTGCATTAGCTTTTATTATAGTGTTTAAAAATATTAAACATTGGATTTGGAGTTCTTTTCGATTGTGAAGGAGTATATTATGAGCTACGTAATTATAGTGCAGGCAGTGAATTCCATTCCATGCATACATGTATCAAAAACTCAACCACATAAATAGCAAAAAAAAATCTTATTCTAACGTACATACGAAGATTATATACAAAAAATACTGGGTAGACGTCGTAAAAAATCTCGAGGAAAAATAATACATTTCTCCCTTGAAACTAATAAAACGTTGGGGCAATGGCGTCGCTCAGAAACGGGACGAAAAGGAAAGTGCATGAAGCGACGATTGAAATTCCGACGTTATTTTTTCCAACTTGTTGAAATTGTTCCCCGTTCTTTGGTCCAATTATTGTTTTATTGTTTTCAGGATATTTTCTTAATTGTTCTGTATTGGAGTTCTTTATGGAGTCTCTAAGGATTTGTTGTTTGTTACGACATTCTTTTCTTTTGAATTTATGAGTCGCGTTGGCGCCAGCAATTTACCGTTTATCTTTTTTTTATCTTTAGATTTATTGGATGTTAGAACAATTTACTAATAACTGTGTAGTTATTTTGTAACAAGCAGTCCGGATACTTCGCTACAAAAAATCCAAACAACTCGGACAAACGATCCACCTGATTGATAAAAAAAAAACTTAGTTTCAAAATATACTGTAATTCAACATTCAAAACAGAAACCCATTTTGGCGTTGTTGAATCTCTCGGGTCCGAGTGCTCATAGCTTGTTCAAAGATCTGTTAAGACGCTTAATAGGGAATGTGCAAGATTTTTTATTTATTTAAACAGTTTACCTATCTAAAAATATACAAAAATATAATATTAACCGTGAAAATAGAATAAAAATTGCTCGAAAAACAAACGAGACATAATTATTTTAAACAAATATATCTGTCCCTCTCGCGAAAACGGTGTTTTCTATGGCAGCTGTGTAGAAATCATGTAATTTGACGTCAGAGTTCATATCGGACTTCTCTTTTTTAATTGTAATCTTTGAAGCTTTATAACTTCATCGCTGATGAAGATATTTAAAAAATAATTTCATGACTAGAGCCAATAAAAAAATAATTTTGCAAATTAAAAATCGCACGCATATTCCCTATTGACGCTTTGCGTGATTTAAGGTCTGGCTTGAAACTTCTACCTCGGTCAAAGGATTGCCATACAAAGTAATGCTGCCAGCCTTTTGGGCACATTACCAATAGCCAGCGATGCGGAGGAATTTTTCAACGGCATATTTTAGTGTATTTTTAGTAAGTTTCGGTAAATAAATCTAAATTATTAACTTCAACAGCAAAAAACCTGATATCCTGATACTCCACACCTCAAAAATCTATTTACGAGAACCGATCACTACATCATCTGCTAACCCGGAACTTTTATTGAACACGGCATGTCTATTTGTCTTCTCCGCGTCACTTTGGATCAAAGGACGAAAACTTTCCCTGTTTGCGGGAAACTTTCAGACATATACCCCTGACACTAATCCCGGAAGAAAGTACCGGGAATTATAAAACCGGGAAACTTTGTTTTGGAAGAATTTTTGCTATCCATCTATTATTATAATGTAGGTCGGGCTGTCGAACTGTGTTCGGCGATCCGTCTTCTCAATGAGATTAAAAATAGCTGTTTGATCGTTCGTATAAGAGTTTTGGGGCCATGTTTCCGTTTACAAGTTCACTTAGAACTGTACAGAAAATGGCAAAAAGTTGACAAAAACTGCTTTCATGCGGTCTGAGTGGGTTGGTTGTGTACATATAAATACAGTTTATATACTCACCATCAACTATGGGATTCAGCGGGTCAATTCTGTGGACATCTCATAGTGATCACTTATGTGGAGTGAACGAAAAGTGAGCTGTCATCTTGTTTGTATGGTTTGACAGCTCACTTGTCGTTCACTTCGCGTAAGTATTCACTTCGAAATGTTTACAGAATCGCACTGCAGTAATCTTATCGGTCGATTCTGTAGACATGTCGAAGTGATGGCTTGGGTGAAGTGACCACAGAGTGAGCTGTCATTCCATCTTTATTACTTGGATTCACAGCTCACTTCGTGATCACTACACCCAAGCCCATGTTTACAGAACCACACTGCAGTTCACAGTCCCATGAACCACGTTTGGCTTTCACTAATTGCTTAACTATTGTGTCTGCTGTGCGGACACTCGAACAATGAACCGGTTAAAACTGCTTCATGCATTTATCTGAGATTTGGTGAAACAAATTAACTAAAGTCTGATTCTTAATCACGAACTTTTCTGTCGGTCGATTCTGTTGACATCTCACCGTGGTCACATAGGTGGAGTGAACGACAAAAAGCTGTCATGCCATCTTGTTTGTTTGGTTTGACAGCTCACTTGTCGTTCAGTTCGCCTAAGTGTTCACTTCGACATGCACTGCTGTTGACATGTCACCGTGATCGCTTAAGGTGGAGTGAACGACAAGTCAGTTGTCATTCCATCTTATTTATATGGTTTGACAGCTCACTTGTCGTTCATTTCGCCTAAGGGTTCACTTCGACATGTTAACAGAATCGCACTGCTGTACTACGAAGATCAGAGCAACTGCGAGTCCGATACGCAATTAAGTTCTGAGAGTTATAGCTCAACTGAGAGCCATTTGGTTTATTAACTAATTAATTTTAGTTGCACCCCGTAGGAAACATTGCAAGCTCACTTTAACAAAGCATTAAGATCCGCGACAGGACGGAGCAATGCGAGATGCAATGATTATTTTCAGGGCTAAAATTTGTAATGTAAATTATTTTTGTTTTATGTTGTATTTTTTTCATTATTCGGTCAACCACTGTAAATCCTGAAAGCCAGAATTAATAGTGGCGACCACTAGAAAAGCGACGAGATAACGAAGCTTGATAAGCTCAGAGAAGTTAAAGTGACACCTCAATGAAATCAATTTTATTTGTATTTGCTATCGTGGTGAAAGGATTAGCCAATCAACAGGAGTCGCGTGCTTAGGGTACGTCTGACGTAACGGAAGGTCGAAAAGTACGTCGTTAGGGAAGGCTCCGATCTTCAGTGTTTGTTTGATGTCGCCCCACAGTCCACGGCTCAACTTTTGTCTTACGACGCATACCCTGTCGCATTCACTTATGGCTGCGTGAGCAAATGTATAATGTTGCTGAGAATTTGGCCAAACATAAAATTTATCGACACTATTTGCCATCAGCTCGCTAAGAAAAAAAATTAAATTAATAAAAAACATTGGCGGAAAGAACCTCATTTCCATCACACCAGCTTGCGAAGCCTTCACGGTTGTATACAAAGTGTAGATGCACAATACTTCATCACATATGCAATGGACCGATTCGGGTCGGAGATGGATCCCGAACGGAACAAATATTTGTTGCCGCACAGATGCTTCCGGGTTGGATGTTTGTGCATTTGAGATTTTGTGTCAGTGAAAGCACTTTCAACGGAGGAGAAACTCTAGCGAACCAAAACAAGACTTTGACTTCTGAGTTTGTTTCGGTGATTTTTCTCAGGGTAGTACGCTAGAAAACAGCGGCCTCATCTAGTTTAAAATTACCAAAACAGGATTGACGGGTAAAAGTGTTATAGTGGTATAACCTATTTACTAAATAAAGATCATTTATCATTTAAAGGGGTGCATTTTGTTGTCTATTCTTAACCTAGGCTTTTCCCAAACGGACCGAATTCAATAAGCGAAAATGTTTCCTCTCCATAGAAATCCAAGCTTAAGATCGTGTAAATATCTTCAAGTTATTGACTGACTGACCTGGAGTTTTCAAAAGTGCCTACAAATTGTTTATTTGAAATAAATGTTGTGAATCTTCAAGTGTTGCTTAACCCTGAAGATTGAACCATTTTTTTTTTTGATAATGGGAAATCATCAAATATCACCTTCCGATCTGGGCGGAGCAAAATAATTCTGGCAGGCATTGGCCCTAGCGGGACCCGTCTCCTGTCAGGCACTGGTCCTAGCGGGCCCCGTTTCCTGGCAGGTACTAGCCCTAGCGGGCCCCGTCTCCTGTCAGGCACTGGCCCTAGCGGGCCCCGTCTCCTGGCAGGCACTGGCCCTAGCGGGCCCCGTCTCCTGTCAGGCACTGGCCCTAGCGGGCCCCGTCTACTGGCAGGAACTAGCCCTAGCGGGCCCCAACTAAGATGTATGACCGCTGTTATTATTTCGCCACGAGTTTATTGCTGTCCTGTTCAGCAAAACCACAACTACGAGTATATCCTTTAGCTTTTATTACGGAACCCTGTTTTAATGTGAAGACGTGGTAGTAATAACAGTGTATGTCCCCTATGTAGGTTGTGAGGTACATAAGGCCGTCCACATGGCACCGTAAGACGCGATTAAAAGCTTATATAAAGTGGATGGGTCACAAAAGTCGTACTACGAGAATAATGTTGAAGGTTATACGAAAGGCTAGCTTAACTGTTTTGTTTTTATTACGGGGATGGGAAGGATAGTTGGATTAGAAAGATGCCATTATTTCATTTACCTCTGTACCTTTATCAAAACCGAAAGGTGAGTTTATTGTTAAAGATGTTACATTCGAATGTGTTGATTCCTGGATCTCGAACTAGGATTCCCTGTGTCGTGAGATCCAGACGCCTATGTTCCATTTACATTTGCTATTATGCATACATGTCGAAAAAAACTTCTTAATTTTATCTAATCTACTCGTAATCAAATAAAGAAAAGTAATACACAATTAAAACGAATACTAATATACTAAGAAGCAGTAGATAATCAAGTATGTATAGGTATGTTTGTATGTTGTGTGTTTTAGTGTTTGCATCATGGGTACGAATTAAGATATTTGTGTTGGTCCTGAGAGTGTCTGAATATTGTACCTGAGGACGTATATAATTTTGTAGAAGTTTGTGATATTAAATAATAAATATACAAATAAAGATACCTATCAAAGCGCATATTTTCTTTGTTTTTTTAGGGAGATTTTCAGTTATAGTCCAAAGATAGCAGCCATATTGTTACCGTAATTTTGCATTTAGTTTGAGTGAGTTTTGGATTAACGTTTTAACTTAAAAGCTGCGTCATCTATAATGGCACCGATGAAAGTTTTCTGTAATGACGTATACAAGGTAGCAGCACTGAAGCGTCAGGTCCAGGTACCTGTCAAAGCGCAAATGTTTTCCGGCTTTATTTAAAATTGACGTCAACGTCATGTTTACGTCAAAGTAACATTTTCTAAGAAGGGGACCTCTCGCTTAAGTGCTTTCACTTGTATATGTAAGTACATTATGGATTGCAATAAACATTTTGAGATTTGAGAAAAACGAGGCCAAGTGGGGTCGAGTTGTCTGAAAATCGGAAATTAGTGTTTACAAAAACATCTGTGGGTTTAAAAAGGCCACTTTAGCAGAATCAGAAAGCACATCACACTACTCGGCACTGCCAAATTTTCCCAATAAACATTAAACCTAATGCGTTAGCCATAAAGATTAATATTTTTGACAGATTGTTGTGTAGTCAATATTATGATCCTAATATGATTCTGCTAAAGTGGCATTTAGCCCCCTGTTGCTGGTCGTGCAAGAATAGAACAGCCGGTCGATTCTGTTCTGTCTGACATCTCACCGTGATCACTTAGGTGGAGCGAACGACAAGTGAGCTGTCATGCCGTCTTGTTTGTATAGTTTGACAGAACACTTGTCATTCACTTCGCCTGAGTATTAATTTTGACATTTTTGCAGAATCGCACTGCAGTATGTTACGGTAACAGAGAAAAACTAAGTTACGTAATGTTACATGCAAGGGATTTAATTGTATCGCTATCGCTTTGTATAAATTAATACAGTGAAGGTCTGAATAAATGGTTTTCAACAAGGGAACCGGTACTAATATTGATATTTGAATCATAAACAATAAATTTTATTGAATGCTTCTTCTTGTCTATTATTTACCATAAATTAAAATAGTCGAAAGAAAAGAATTTCGATGTTTCTACTCGCTCCCGGATTTTTTTTCAGCACAACTACGTTTATTAACCATGGTTCCCTTTTTCCCTTGTTTTTCCTCCATCCATGTTCCCATATAGAACCAATGACGGTGGCTCGAGTTTCTTTATTTTTGGGGTTCCGTACGACCGAATGAATAAACGAAATACTTTCGAGGGAAATTTTGAAAATGAGTAAAGACCAGTATAATAAACAACTGTTTTTTTATATTTCTGTGGTAAAGACAGTCTTTACACTGCACCGTAAAACATTTCAAATAAAAAAGTCTGAAATACATTTTTTTAATCTTAAAATGAATAGTTTTAAAGTTATTCAAGAAAATAATTATGTACATGAAACTTTAACCCCGAAATAATAAAACTAAATTTATTAAAAATAAAAAAATACTGAAAATAGTTTACTTATAAATAACAGGAAACTTAGTAAGAAGTCTATGTTTTATTCTTATTATATTATATTATTTATTTATTTTAATGACTATTGCTTCCTATATTAACAGTTTCTACCAAAGCGTATAGCAAGCCAATTCCATCCAGCTCCATCTTTTCAAGGTGTAGCCGTGTTGGGATTAGCAAAGGTGCGACGGTACTTCAAACCAGCTGCTCAAACTGTATCAAGCGCAAGTTCGATCGTGTATGGAGTACTACTCACATCTTTGGGACGGATCTGCCAGATATCAGCCTGATGCTCGTGAGTCAATTGAGAAACGAGCCAACAGGATTATCGGCAATGATAAAGCTCGAGCCAAAGCTACAAAAGCATCGAGGCTGAGTTGCTGGCTTGTCGGTTTTCTACCGGATGCATTTTAGGGAGTATGCGATGGAATTGCATAATTTAATCCCGCTAAGCCCGTCCCATCATCGGACCACAACATATACGGCGGTACATGGTGGACATTCCACTCACACACAAATTGTTTTGGGAGCACATTCATAATGCTTACAGCTAAGAAGAGAAATTACCTGACGGAGTCTGTGTTTCCTGATAGCTACAACCTGGGAGTGTTTAAGTAAAGAGTGAACTGGTTACTTCTAGTCAAGCGTACTTAATCTTCGACCACAGCGCTTACCATCGAGTGAGATAGTGGTCAAATGTGGCGTAAATTTTTTTCATTTTTTTCACAAAAAATTAAAAAAATATGTTGCTCGAAACCCTTTGCACGCGAGACCAACTCCCACTTGGCAGGATTGTTTCTTTCTTTCTTTACTGTGTTGGTAACTTCGCATTGTGACATGTTGCCTGTAATATATGTCCCGTAGCAACACTACAGATTGTCTCGACTGACTCGACGATGTTATTTTGTGTTTGACTGTACTGCAGTTTCTCTTTGTTGTAAGCGAATACTGTGCCAAATCTTTTAAGAGAAATTCTGGAATCAAAATAGTCTATTTTAATTCTTAGATTGTAAACTGTTTTCTTAAGGGATAATATTACAGAAAAATCGAACCATAGTTGCAATTTGCCAAACAACCTTTTATGATGTTTTTGAACTTGACTCACACTAAGATGAGCTTTCGACTAGATTTAAAATAAACTAGCTGTCCCCCGCGGCTTCGCTTCCACCAATTTATTGGCCAATTGTTTAGTTTTTTCTTTCATAAGAACCTTCTGCTGACAATAATAAACTCAACATAAAAATAATTTATTTGCAAAATCAGTCCAGCCGTTCACGCGTAATGCGATGACCAAAGAAAAATAGGGATTTATTTTTATATAATTGAAGATATACGAGGACAATGGGCTGTTTTGAAATGTAGAAACATATAAAACATATTGGGATAATAACTATATTTTTATATTAGTTTCTAAAAAATCATCAATTTCTTAACATTAAAACTGTTTAAAAAATAGAGTCCTTATATTCGGAGAAGAATATTTATATAACGTGGAAATTCAAAGTTTTATTTCTATTTTTGATATTAGTTTTGGAGTCACAGCAAACGATAAAACTAACCACTGTATAATTTAATTGCATGTATTTAAATAACTTAAATAAGAGACAGAAAGAGTTATGACTATAAATGGAGATGGATGGAGAGGGAGAGGAACGCCAAAGAAAAGATGGATGGATTGTGTGAGGAGCGATTTTAAAAAAAGGGAGTCAGTGAAAGTTTGACGGCTGATAGGCACAGTAGAAGAAAAAAACGTGATACTGCAGTAAATAGGTTACTTCTAGGCAAACGTGCTGCATCTTAGACCGCATCATCGCTTACCATCAGGTGAGATAATGGTCAAAGGTGTGCCTATCAGCAGTAAAAAAAAACGGGATTATGCTGAATATTTTACGTAGGGCGGCTGTCTATCAGATCTCCACAACCCATTATCTGGGTAATACGGTACTTCATGGCAAGACTGGAGTCAGATTTACTGGCTTCTTTCTATCCGTAACGACTACCAAAGATCTACATATGACAGCCGGTACCAAAAGCTTAACGTGTTTTCTGAGGCACAGAGGAAACTCGATATGTTAAGATGGTCACCCATCCTACATTAAAGATCTACCTGTACGACTTATGGTCTAGCCACGAGCTCCTCAAGATGATGAAACAGGCTCCTTCTGGGTAAGCTCGCTCCATCGTACATTTTGTCTCTGTCATCTCTGACCAAGACTAAAGTCAACAGCAAACCCATCTTCTATCTATCTTCATCTATCTATACTTATAATAAATCTGTGGAGAGGTCAATTCTGTACATGAAATATATTTCCAAAATAACTATCAGGGGGTGATTAGGGATCGATACTGATGCCAAAAATGCAATCAGTAAAATTTTTGTCTGTCTGTCTGTCTGTCTGTCTGTCTGTATAACCGTTATAGAAACAAAAACTACTCGACAGATTTTAACGAAACTTAGTATAATTATTTTTCATACTCCTGAGCTGGTTATAGTATACTTTTCAACACGCTACAATCAATAGAAACAATGAAAAAAAAAATGAAAATGTGAAAGTTTGGTTGTTTGTTACTCAATCACGCCAGAACGGCTTAACGGATCTTAATGAAATTTAGAACAAAGATAGATTATAGTCTGGAATAGCACATAAGCTACTTTTAATCCCGGGAACATGTTCCCTAGGGATCACGCGGGCGAAGCCGCTGGCAGAAGCTAGTATCAAATAAAAAAAAATAAAAAGAAAGAAGTGAAAAAGGTTTCACTCACACCTGTTCCTGATAAACGCAAAGCAATTTCATTTAATCCTTTCTATATCTTCGTCGATATGCGACGCACCAATGGCCCGCCGTCGTGCCGTTTAATTAATTTCCTAGCTCAGTCCAGCCTTTGCGCTGAGAATCCTGTAAAGATCCTCTGTGAGGTACAAAGCTGGTGCTTCTGCCTTTTGTTGCAGTACCGTGTGCTTTGTATAGAAGAGGATTATTTGTAAAGTGAAACAATTGTGGTATGATCAATTCGAAATATATGGAAAACCGAACTAAAAGGAATTGATTAGTAGTAAGAAGCGTTAATTTTAGTTTTTTTTTAATCATTCCTTTCTTTATTTATGAAGGACCTCCACAAAAGATGAAAACATAAAATTACAACTTTCTTTTGGCACGGTTAGCGCAGTGGTTGAGTGATTTACTGCTTCGCTGCATGTCGCGGGTTCGATTCCCGCACGGAAAATATATTTATATACATCTACAGATTTACAGATAATTGTTCCAAATCTGGGTATGTCTGTATGTAAACTATATGTTTATAAACGCACCCACAATACAGGACAAATTCTTAGTGTGTGGCAAAGTTAAAGAAGCCAAGTGCGAGTCGGAATCGCGTGCAAAGGGTTCCGAACAAATTTAATTTTTGTAACTTGTTATTTTAACACTACAGACTTTTTATACATCTTCTAGTAATCTGTAGGTAAAAAACTATTAATAATAAAAAAGATAATGGGTGCCCCATTACATTTTGAAATGTCCAACGGGTTCTCTGCGAGTTGGTGTCGACCTCTCGTACGCCTACCAAAGGACCGGGTCCAGAGACCCGAGATAGTAAAAAAAAAAAATATATTCAGGCTAGGTCCATATTTTGTTAGTAGTATTGTCAACACTATAACCTAACTACAACATGAAGCCGCACCCATTTTTGCGGTATGGGGGACTCCCATCTATCAGCGAAAACAATGCGAGTTAGTAGGGAGGCAGATCTTTTCCTGATTATGGCGCCAAAGCCATCAACTCGTGCCTCAGCAAACATCCCCGACGCACTGCACCGCCACGGCAGCCCCAAGAGTACCCTGAGTGCATTATTATGTTGGAGACGCAGGTCTCTGAATGGCCGCTGCTGCTGCGAATAACTGACCCACAGGCTGCAAGTGTAGAAAGATTGATTGATTATCTGCATTTTTTTCGAAATTTTAAGGTCAGTAGTTTTGGCGATAAGGGGATAATTTGGAGCCCCATACTTGTATAAATAAATCTAGAACATATTTTATTGACATGCAATACATTTGTATAGAATACCAATACATTTCACATAGCTACATTGGATTTTGGGATAAGGCTGCACATGTAGTGAAAATCCCTGCCTCCTAAATATACCTAACGGCACGGTTGGCGCAGTGGTTGAGCTATCGACTGCTGCGCCGCGTGTCGAGGGTTCGATTCCCGCACGTAACAAATATTTGTATGGCCTACAGATAGTTGTTCCGGGTCTGTCTGTTTGTGTATGTGACTTTGCATGTTTGTAAACGCACCCACGATACAGGAGAAATTCCTAGTGTGGGGCAACGTTTTTATATTTAAAAAAAATAAAATTTTGGTGGACTCAGAGACTTAGGAGTCAATATTTTACAAAAAAAAAACATTGTTGATGTGTGTTAATAAAACTATATAATATTATGACTTGTTTTAACTATGAATATGAATGTGTAAATCTGTAAATGACAAAATCTTTGTATCAGGTTCATATTTGGCTTACGCAAGTATGACCACGTTTCTGATTTTCGTACTAAGCTCAAATGGCTCCCTATTCGCCTTCGCCGGAATGCCCACATCCTTTCTCTGCTTTATAATGTACTCTTTTATCCTTCTACTCCTTTTTATCTTAAAGAACGCTTTCAGTTTCTCTGTGACACACATTCTAGGTCCTTGAGATCATCGGAAACTCTTAAATTAAGTATCCGCATGCATTCCACATCATTCTTTGATAAATCGTTCACTATTCAAGCAGCTCGTTTGTGGAATACTTTACCCATAGATGTGAGACGTGCTCAAACGCTACTTACTTTTAAAAAAATGGTTCAGGAGCATTACCTCTCACTATAATTTTTCTTCTCCTCTCCTAATTGTACACTTGATATTATTTAGTATGTATATATATAATTATGTATATTTATTGTAGTGTTTATTATAATGGGCTGTATCCTTTTAATCGATCGCGAACTGTAGCCGCTGCGACCTCCCTGACGCGGTGGGAACGATGATCTTGCCGCACAGCTTCCACCTCCAGTGCATGGGCCAAAGCGTCCTTAAGTAATTGTTTCTAATAAGGGCCGGGTTTTTGGAAAACCTTATAAATCAATTTTGGGAAATGTTTTTATTTGTAAAAAATCATAATCATATAAACTGTCTTTATTTAAAGAGAAAATACTTTATAAAAACGAGGTATCTATGGCCCGTTATTGACAAAAAAAGTTTTTTAAAAGCTTGTTTATGGCCCTTTTTGGGCACTAGGGCTCATAATAAGGTCCATAATTTAACTGCAAGATTTTAGGCGTTTTATACCAGAAAAACCATATCTTTAAATAGCAATGGCTTTAAACTACTATTAAGTTCTTGGCATTCGAATAATGAACCGTAAATTCATATAAATTAGTTTAGTGGCCCTTATAAAGTCTTAGGAAATTAATATAAGTATTAACTAATCTATTTTGTAGTTGTAAAAGAAACAAATTATAGTTTTAAGCAGATTTTTATTAACTCTTATAAAGAAAATCACAAAATGTTACTAATCAGTAATTTTTTCAGTCTTAGTCTTTGGACCTTATTAGGTATTACACTTCTTCAATCATTATCTGGACCTTATTAAGTCTTTGAAAATAACAAATATGGCTCTGTAGCACTCACTGCAGCTAAAGATTAAAAGAAGATGCATGTTTATGCAGTGTGTATTTATATATAATATATATATATTAAATACACACTGCATATATATGCGTATATATTATAATTAGTAATTCAAAATAAACGTATCTAAATTAAACAATGGCACCTTTTCACCTAATAATAATTTGTTCATCAAATAACTAAAAACGAAATTAAACTTTTGGGAGAATATAACAAAAACATAAAAATCAAAATAACTAACAACTTCAGGCAAATAACGTAAAGCTCAATAAATAAAGCAAAACGTGATAGTTAGAAACCGTGTAGTCAACACGGTAATAATAATAATATATAAAAATATTAAAAAATGTAGAAAATAAGTTTAAATGAATAAAGGACAAATAATAATATCTTGTAATAACTAACACCGATGTAAGAAAGTACAAATAAGAAAATTAAGAAAAACTAAGTTAACATCAGTTACAATCAGGACAAAAAAATATATCTAAATCATCTTTGGTAAGACCCACGCATTCTTCGTGATACCACAAGTCACATGTTCTGCATTGCCGCATGGCTAGCATTGTATCCATGTTACAAGCTGGGCAGTACCAGCTTTCTTTATCATTTATTCCTTTTTTGTTTTTTTTACCTTGTACCGATTTTTCTATTGTATTATGTTTCTGCTTAGTTTTGGTTTTATCTGGTTTAGTATTTGGAACTTTAGATGACTTTTTCCTTGCCTTTGCTTTTTGACCTTTAGTATTGTTGTCATTTTTGGTCTGTTTGGCAGAGTTTTTCGCATTATTGCTTGGCTTGTCATTAAATAAATCTTTGGTTATTCTTTGTCCGACGTAATTTAAAGCTTTTCGTCTTGGCTTTGCCTTAGTTTGAGCATAATTGGGAGTTGGAAGAAAGTCTTTAAAACTTGATTCTTGAATATCAGATCGTTCTTTATTATTTTTAAGTTCTGATAGTGGCATTTCATCGCCAAGTGAATTATTCTGGTTTTTTTTCGACGTAAAATGTGTTTGAACAGGATTATTATTTTCTTCATCAGATGAAGAAGAAGACGTATATATTCTAATACGTTTTGCTGGATAGTTTTGCATCATTGAGAAATTGTATTCAATATCGGATATATCTGATGGAGAAGATAAGAGTGTAGGTGGACGATGAACATGTTGAACTTGTAACCCCGAAGGACCAGGAACAGGTGTACTGTATCGAATAGGGACATTTTTATCTACCGAGTCCAAAGATTCTATTGAAGAGCTATAATCAACTAATTTCTGGAAATTAACATCTTTGTTTTGGAGTTGCTTTATTGTTGCTACAGAATTCTGAGCTGCAGGGCTAGCTTCTTCACAAAACGTAATATCAGAGTCAAAGGTATGATTTAAAAGATTAACAGATTCAGGAGAATTTGGTACTGTTAAAGAATTGTCTTTATTAGAGAGTTGCGCAGCAGTTAATTCAGTGAGCATGGATGGCGCGAAGGCTTCTTCTGGGATTGAACTAGGATCCCAGGGGTACAGACCAGTTGCCCTAAATCCGTTAACAATATTGTTGTGGGTCATGCATTTTGTCCATACTCTTGTAAAGATTTTATTAAAACGTGCTTTGGTGAGTTTCTTTTGTGGATTTTGGTAAGTAAAAAGTAGTACCTCTTCATCCCAAAAATGCTCAAATGACTTGTTTACTGATTTATCGAGCGGTTGGAGCTCGTGGGTGGTGTTCGATGGCAAACAGTACAGAACTATGTCATGATTTTCTGCAACATCGACAATTTTGTAGTCCAGATGGGATGACGCGCCATCGAAAATCAACAAACATTTTCCAGTGGATTTGTATTTGGCCAAATGCTCGATAAAATCAACGAAGAGTTCTGTTGTCATGGAACCTTTTGGTGCCATTTTCACCAAAGAACCAGCTGGTAAATTTTCCAAAAATTCTTCCCGTAGTCTTTTTCCTTTAAAAATTATCATTGGTGGAATGAAGTTTCCAGTAGCATTCACGCAAGGTGCTATAGTCACATTTTCTGCATGTTCTTGTGCTATAAGGTGAACCCTTCGAGAACCTTTTCCAGCCAAGACTCTTTGTTGCTTATGTATCGTTAATCGGCATCCCTTTTCATCGACATTATATAGTCGTTCTGGGTGTTGGTCAATATTCAGCTCATCATATATTTCGCGAATGGCTTTAAAATGTTTGTCAACTATTTGTTTATTTAGTTTCTGAGCCCTCGCAGGGTTCATAAATTGTGCTTTTCTTTGAGAAATGTCTTTATTACGTGCGAGAAAATTTTTAAGCCATTTCTTGCCCGCAGTCGAGGTTTTGTCACTAAAAGGATTTTTTATATTGTTCCTTTCGCAAAATAAATATGCTTGCTTCCGTATTATTTTTGGGGTTAAAGGCATACCTATATTCGAAAATTTCTTTATTCTATCTACCAATTCTTTCTCCTTTATGTCGGTGAAAACAGTTTTTCTTCCCATCCTCTTCACCTCGCTCCCAGATTTGATGTGATTTTTTAATGTTCGCCTCGGTATATTATATTTTAACGCTGCTCCACGCTCAGATATTATGTTTTTTTTCATATCATCTAGAGCATTCTGAAGGTCAGATTGAGACCAACCTGAGCCCCGTTTTCTTTTTTGTAAAATTTCCATTCTTGTCTTTACTAAAAACAATAATTGGACTTACATTAATGTTTGTACAATACGTATGTCTAAAGCAGGAAGCAGGAAGAAAAGATGTATTTATAAATAGCATTTTTGTACGAAAGCAATAACGACTTATATATATAGGCACTAGCTGTTGCCCGCAGTTTCAACCCCGCTGCTCGGCTCCTATTGGTCGTAGTCTTTCTCGATAAATGGACTATCCTACACAAAAATAATTTTTCAATTCGAACCAGTAGTTTCTGAGATTAGAGCGTTAAACCAAACAAACAAACTCTTCAGCTTTATAATATTATATATATATATATATAATATATATATAGTAAGTATAGAAGTATATATTTAAGTAAGTGATCATGCTTATTTTAAAACTTCGTACCGTAGGTCCTAATAAAGACCGGCCCGTATTTGGAGACAACACAGTGGACCTTGTAAGGCCCTTAGATATGTCCTGAGAAAAACCAACAAAATTGAGAAAAAAAGCAATTATTTTAGTAACTTACCTCGTCACTCCAAGTTTTGAAAGTATTTTTACGTTACTATTGCACAATTGTTAGATTACGATCGGGTTTTATTACCAAAACCATGCAAAACTGATTCAAAATATTTTATAAATTGAGTAACGTCGAGCGCCCATGAGGTTACAAACAGAGTCACTGACAAAATGGCCGGCGCGAAAGCTATGAACGTAGGTGCGCTTTCGTGATTGGTTACTGGGGAGGGGCCGCGCGGTATTTGCTTTAGTTTAAGTATTATACGCGGGAAGTTTGAAAAGATGGACCTTATTTGAAACCGGCCCTTTTTAGACGCACTTACCTATTTGTAGTGTTTATTTTATATTAGTATGTCTAATGAATAATATTTATGATGTTTTGTACACTGACCGCCCTAAATCTAACTTCTTTCGTTAAATCCATCCAAAGCTTGTCTGTAAGAGATCCCTGTGCGATAAGACCGCCCATTGTACACTTGTTTTTTACAAACGTATTTCCTGTTTTGTTATGAGGTGTACAATAAAGTATATAATAAATAAATAAATGACCTGTCATAGACGAAAAATCAACTTTCAACACAGAAATTATTCTATCTGTTCTGTAGGTATCTGAAAATTTGCTTCATTCGCAACACGAAACCCTGATTTAAAAACCGTATGAACAACTACTGACATTTAAAACTTTTCTTATCCGAGGCTGAGAGCGACGAGTCCGAAACGCGAATATTCGCCAAATTACCGACCCGGCACGAACGGAGCCGCGGGACGACGATAGTCTTTGAATAAATTTACAAACCCTGTCATTTTTCATTTCCGCCATGTTTGAATTTGCAGCGGCCAAGTTAGAGTCGGACTCGCGCACCGAGGGTTCCGTGCAAACCTGTAGGTAAATATGAGCAAAAGTTGCGGTTTACGATTTATGACGTATTAAAAAAAACTACTCACTAGATCTTGTTTAAACCAATTTACGGTGGAAGTTTACATGGTAATGTACATCATACATTTTTTTAGTTTTATCATTCTCTTATTTTAGAAGTAACAGGACACACACACACACACATTTTACAACTTTGAAAGTGTCTCTCGCGCAAACTATTCAGTTTAGAAAAAAAAAAAAAAATTAGTAACCTCAATATCATTTTAGAAGACCTATCCATAGACCCACACGTATGGGTTTGATGAAAAAAAAAGTTTTTGAGTTTCAGTTCTAAGTACGGGAACCCCAAAATGTATTGCTTATTTTTCTGTTTTTGTTTGAAAATCTTAATTTCATGCGTCATCTACTTATCACAGAATACTTCTACCTACTTACCAAGTTTCAACAGCATATTTCTTATAGTTTCCGAAAATAAGTGGCTGTGACATACATACGGACGGACAGATAGATAGACATGACGAATCTAAGGGTTCCGTTTTTTGCCATTTGTCTACGAAACCCTAATATCGTCTTTTGGGTCTTAACGACGTTGATTTTTTTAAAACAGATTTTCCATCATCAATTTCTATTATGGTTTTATCATGGGAAATCATCAAATTTAATCAGAATATAACGTTACATCGTGGTAGGTAAAATAATAATACTTATGTAGATTTATCGTATACTTTTTCAGCAGTGTGACCCTGTAAATATGTGCTGCCGGCATTATGTGGAATTGTGGACAGCGATAAGCTGGGAGTCTTTAAGTTAAGAGTAAACCAATTACTTCTAGACAAGCGTGCTCTATCTTAGACCACATCATCGCATCAGGTGAGATAGTGGTCAAACGCGTTTCACGACCTGTGTGTTGTGGTACTTGTGAAACAAGCCTTAATAGGTATATTGAAAATTACAGCATTCTAGACTTCGTAGTTTTTAGTACGATGAGTCAGAACAAACGCCTTTATAAGCGTAGAATATACTACAAAATAACTATATGCCACTATAAATAAGCAACAAGCAAAATTTTGCATATTGCTACATTAACTAAAATATATTTAGTTCGTTCTATCTCTATGGCAGGTAATACAACCAAAAACATATTCCACATAGCCTTGACCATGGCCAAATTAGATTCACGAGCAGAATATTTTTCCATCCATATCTCTCACAAACGTGGCATACCAAGTTGATGGATGTTGGCACCGCTGGCAAGAATCCCAGCTCATTCTATAAGATCTCTATTAACTGATAGGTATATGAATGTTATATTTCACATGTTTCTACACACCTATGTATATTAAAGAATCGGTTTCATATTTTTTTATTATATTAATGTGATTCATTAGTATTCCTTTACTATAAAGTAATTAGATATAATGCCGCCGCAACAAAAGAAGACGCACCGGGCGTTATGTAGACGTTCAAGCAAAGATGTTTGATATTTAAAAGAAAAAAGTATCAACTTGCGCCGAACAATACTAAGACGAAAATACTTTGTCTTTTTGTTTTTTTCTATAAATACACAATTTATTTATTGTTTAAATAGCTTATGTCCGCGACTTCGTACGCGCATATCCCGGTTACGTTGGTAACCCTTTGAATACGGAACCCTATTAATTAATTCAACCAATCACCTACACTCGTCTTTAGAAACACGAACAACAACTTAACGGCCTACTCAACAATCACACAGTTTCACTTAAACCCGGCCTTAACTTGATAATACCTAACCAAGTTCAAAGTAACTTATAGTTTACCACCTACCACCTGAACTTTAAGGGTTATGGCGCGACGTTATCAATTAATGTTAAATAGTATGTTGGTTAGTTTAGTTTATATGGCACGTGACTGCTCGGTAAAGGTCAAATCCAGGTCTTGTTATGACAGGTTTTAAGCAGGGTCTACCTGTTTACTTGATATAAGTTTATGTTGAAGGTGACGCAACGGGGCTATTTGTGAATCTATATATTTCAGATATTACTAAGCCTCCGCTTTTGAAGTGGAAATTATGTTTATTTTTTCCTACTCCTCCGCTGTACTCTTCTGATTAATTTCGATGCGGGATCCAAGACAGTTGAATCGTTTCTCCGGGACTCGTCGGGCTTCATTAGCTCGGCGTTTTTCTTGTGGTCGCCACTGTAGATTCTGGCTTTCAGGAGTTGCAGTGGTTGGGAATGTGTGGCGGGCTTACAACAAATAAAAAATTATATTATTATTACTAGCCTGTACTGTCCCACTGCTGAGCAAAGGCCTCCCTCCATTCCTTCCAATTCTCTCGGTGTTGTGCCTCTTCCTTCCAATTCGTAAGGAAGACATCCAGGTCGTCCCGCCATCTCTTTTGCGGTCTGCCGCGGCCTCGTCTCGCTGTTTCAGGGTTCCAATCCAGTATTTTACGGGCCCACAGTTTGTCCGGCATGTGTCATACATGTCCTGCCCAGTCACATTTAAGTTGGGCAGCCTTTTGAGCCACATCGACGATTTTTGTTTTGGAGCGCAGTGTAGTGTTTCGGACGTGGTCTGTCAATTTAACACCTAGTATACTGCGCTCCATAGCACGTTGGCAGACCTTGAGTTTGGACTTTTGGATGTTAGTCAAGGACCAAGTCTGTGCACCATAGGTCATGATGGGGAGAATACACATGTCCATCAGCTTGCGTTTCAGTGTCATAGGCAAAGTGCCCTTAAATAGCTCCTTCATGGACCAGTAACTCTTCCAGGCATTTTCCGTTCGTCTTGCAATTTCTTTTTATTGCCTTGCCTGGAAAGATACTACTTGGCCCAAGTAGATGTATTCTTGGACGTATTGTATATTCTCCCCGCCTACGTGTATGTTCCTTTTGGAGCTGTTGGTCATGATTTTGGTCTTCGACATGTTCATCTTAAGTCCAACCTCAAGGCTTGCATAGCTAAGGTCTTGTAGCATTAATTTTGCTCTAGTTCTGTGGCTGTAGGAGAGAAAAGGACAATATCATCAGCGAAACGTAGATTAGTTAGTCTCGCTTGACCGATGACTATACCCTTCTCCTCTCATTTGGCTGCCAGTGTCTGAAAGACTTCTTCCAGGGTACTGGTGAACAATTTCGGGGACAGCGGGTCGCCCTGTTTGACTCCCTTTAAGAATATAAAACTTAGGACCTAATCTCTCTAGCTTGATGGCAGCTGTGCTATGGGTGTATATGTTTTGCAGTAAATGTATATAGGTTGGTTCTATTTGTTGTTTCGTAAAAGCACTGAATATCGCAGAATGTGTGATGCTGTCAAAGGCTTTAGAATAGTCTACAAATGCAAAATATATAGGATTTTTAAATTCTTGAAATTTTTCGACTATTTGGTTGATGGTGTATAAATGGTCTGTCGTAGAAAGCCCTCTACGAAAACCAGCTTGTTCTGGGGGTTGTTTTTTATCCAGTTGATCAGCTATGCGTTTTTCGATGATTTTAATAAATATTTTGTAAATGTGGGAAATAAGGCTAATTGGTCTATAATTATTTATATCGGACTTATCACCTTTCTTGTGGAGAAATAAAAAATACATTATAAAAATTAAAGGAGGCTCCCAAATAAGAAACATGTTTTTTCTTCAAACATGCTTGGAAATCTGGCCATTAAATTGACAACCTTCTTCGAGATAAATCAAAATAGCTGTACTGGCCAAGCAGCGGCCGGCAAAAGTTGTATGAAAATCCATATCTTTCGTGTTTTGCGGACAAATAAATTACATAGTAAACTTATATCTTTCGTGATATTTAAAAATGGAACGATCTTGTATTCCGAAACATGGCAACCAAGGAGGTAACTTATCAAAGGTTTCATTTAACGTAGTTTCGGGCTTAGTTGCAGCGGTATTCTACTCCGTATCAACTACAGAATTAGTCCCGAACCCAAACTAAGAATGAATGATAACACGATTTGATAAATACCTAACTGTAGAATCGTTGTCTACGGACTAGAATACGTCGGCAACTAAGCCCGAAACAACGAACATCGGGCTTAGAGAGCATGATGGATGTGAGACGCACAGGTCAGGTTGTTTAGGTGACACATGAGAGAGGCCTATGTCCAGCGCTGGACGTCTTTCGTCTTTTATGTTGATGATGTGTTGTGCTCACGTGTTGCGTTTTCAGATAAGGAGTTTAAACTATACCATTTTGATTTGTAAGTCTCTCTCTGTCCAGTGACATCTAAAACGACTTATATTCGCATGAACGTAAAGTGAAATACAAAAGCAATTTTCCGAAAGCATATCGTAAAATTGTTATGTATTCTCCGAAAAGGTTGATTCGCATTGGGTTACGTATTGGCTTGCAGATATACGTTTACAATTTCACCGTTGCGTCGTTCAATCTGTAGTTCACAAGAAAATCATCTTTGAATTTCACCTTTTAGACTGTTATGTAGTGTTTTATTTTTCTTCTATTGTGATAGCACAAGGTTATTACACGAAGGTTTTAAGCATGGATGAAATATGTAGAATTGAGTTGAGGTGTTATTTTTTTTAACGTCAAATTACGACAGATAGTTTTTAGTTGGAATGTTAAAACTATCGTAGTGTTCAAACGAATTAGTAAAATAAACAGTCAACACACTAACACTATCACTACATATTATAAAACACGTCGCGTCTTGTCTTTCTGTTCGCGATAAACTCGAAAACTACAAGACCCATTTTCATGTTGTTTTCATCAATGGATAGAGGTTCTCGAGGAAGATTTTGGTATAATTTGTCAAGCGGGCGAAACCGCGAGCATCTATTAAGAAATAAAAGAAAGCAAGTCACATCGGATTTTAAAAATTGTTCAAGGCTATTTTTTTAGTTTGTGATGGGATTGCTCTTGATTCTAGTTTTGGTTCAGAGATGACAGAGACTAAGCGTACAATGGAGCGAGCTTACCCAGAAAGAGCCTGTTCACTCTAACTTTGAAGAGTTTAGGGTTGTAAGCGTCCGGAAACACAGACGCAGGCACAGAGTAGGTACCACCCCTTTGCTGGTATAGCTTTTTTGCACGCAAGCCTATGCGATTATTTTCGTAATTATATTATTGTTCTTTCGATACCAACTTTTACAGGTGAACAAATCGGTGTAGTTTCATATATAACTTTTTCATACTTTGCCTATCTAGCAAGCCTAGATAGGCATGAACAGAAATAAATAGGCAAGCTTATTAGGGCACTAGCTTCTGCCCGCGACTTCGTACGCGCATATCCCGTTTTCTCCCGTTCCCGTAGGAATTTCGGGAAATCCTCTCTTAGAGCTCCCCTAAACTCCACAAGGACCCTACGTGCAGCTTCATATGACCAGTCAGTAGTCTTGGTTGTGTTGTTGCGTTATCTGTCAGTCATTCACTCAGTAACGGAAGAATTTTATATACCAAATGAAAATAAAACTAAAACGTAAACGAAAATAAAACTAATATAAAAAAGTGAACGTAAATTAGCCAAATCTTATAAACCTATCGGTATCTAAAAATCTATGCGTACCTACTACTACTTCACCTAAAAAGAAATAAAATGTAAACTCTTAACAATTTGTAATTTGAACGAATATTTAAACACTACCAAAATAACTAATAGGTACCTATTTTATAAAATAACAATAAAAGGTATCTAAAAATAAATTATCGAAGACTAAATTAAGTATTTTCTGTCAATAAGGTCGAACGCTCTGAACGTCTATTCGCATCAACTGGCAAAAATTGTATGAAGCTTGCGCTTTTTTTAATTTTTTTTTATGCTGACTATTCTGTTTAATGCAGTATTAAAACTACAATATTTCCCACTCATCTGGAAAATCTCAATAATTAACATGATATATTATGTAAACCAGGAAAGCCGTCTTCTGAAGTTTCATCGTATAGACCAATAAGTTTGCTTCCATTATTGTCTAAACTCTTTGAGAAAATACTTTTACAACGATTGCTACCTATACTAGAAGAACAAGGAACAATCCCACAGCACCAATTTGGCTTTCGAGCAAAACATGGAACAACAGAACAAATACACAGAGTAGCTCACACAATCCGGCAATCCTTGGAAAGAAAAGAGTACTGCTCTGCCGCTTTTCTTGACATACAACAAGCATTTGACCGAGTCTGGCACAAGGGTCTCCTGTGTAAACTAAAAATGTGCTTACCACACCCCGCATATGTGCTCCTCAGATCCTATCTTGAAAATCAGGTGTTCCAAGTGAGGTCTGGAGACTGTCTATCTTCTTTTTATCCCATAGAAGCAGGAGTGCCTCAAGGCTCTGTACTGGGCCCTGTTCTATACACAGTGTACACTGCTGATCTACCCACCTCAAACTTAATCGTTACTGCAACTTAGGCTGATGATACCGCAGTCTTATCTTGTGATAAAGACCAAATTACCGCATCTACAAAACTCCAAGATCACCTGGAAAAGATCGAAACATGGCTGAAAAAGTGGAGAATCAGAGCTAGTTCTGCCAAGTCGATCCACATTACTTTTAGTCTCAAAAGAGGAGACTGCCCACCGGTGAAACTTGGCGATGACATTCTGCCACAAAAAAGTGTCGTAAAGTACCTAGGTATGCACATCGACAGAAGACTTACCTGGCGAGAACATATCAAGACCAAAAGAGACCAGGCGAACCTAAAACTCAAAGACATCCACTGGCTTATAGGCAGGCAGTCGTCACTTATGTTGGAAAACAAACTTCTTATCTATAAATCCATCCTGAAACCTATCTGGACGTATGGAATAGAGCTCTGGGGATCAGCAAGCCATTCTAATGTTGAAATACTGCAACGCTTCCAAAACAAAGCACTGAAAAAAATATGTGGTGCACCCTGGTTCACGCGGAACACTGAAGTACATGAGTATCTACAAATACCAACAGTTAAGGAAGTTATAGAAAAGTGCTACAAGAACTATAAAGAAAGACTCCAGCAACACAAAAATGAACTAGCTTTGACATTACTAGAGTCCTCAGAGTCTATCTACAGACTCAAAAGAAAGCGAATAGCGTCAATATAACTATTGACATGCGAATTTGGAGATGACACATCATAGGATGTTAAAAAATTTCAAACAGCTGATAACTACATACAAATCTGATTAAAGCTGGAAGGGCTGATTGCAGATAGAAGAGGAAAAAAAAAAAAAAAATTTATGTGTGGCCTCTCGCAGGTCAACCTGAGAAGATTGGCTTCAGCTTAACTGGACTTGCCTGTGAAGGCTTTAATATAATAATAAAGCCTCCAGCCAGGCTTCGAAGTTCGCGCTCGGACGCCCCGCCTTTTTATAACTTCAGCCGCGAGATGCGTCGAGCGCGGCGACCACAGGCGGCGACCTCGAACGATTCCGACTCGCTAGCCTCTAGGCGCCAAGCAAGCTGCCTGCCTGTGCGTTCGCGACCTTATACAAAAATAATCCTTATAGCATGATTCAGTATTCACGCGCGATGGCTTATTATTAGCGTATTTCTTGTATAACTTTTGTGTTTCTATACCGATTTCTATGATTCTTTTTTATGGAATAGTTAATAATGTTACCATTTTTAATTAGGGATGACTGAGAGTGTTATAAACGTAAGAGTAGACAAAATAATCAGAAAGCTTCGAACTGCTAAGCTATCGGGAGTTACACGTGTTATTGTGAGTCAATCTTATAAGATAGACATAAATGCTGTCGTGGGATATTTTTTATATAATTTTAAGGAGAACATTTCCGTCATACATGATTTCTGTGTAGCTTTAACCATTAAGGTTGCACACGCGACGGAAGCTTAAAAAATGGAGTAATTTCTCCCGTTTTCCCAACATTTCCCATCACTGCTCGGCTGCTATTGATTGTAGCGTGATGAAAAGTATATTATAACCAGCTCAGAAGTATGAAAAATCATTGTACCAAGTTTCGTTAAAATCCGTCGAGTAGTTTTTGTTTCTATAACGGTTATACAGACAGACAGACAAAAATTTTACTGATTGCATTTTTGGCATCAGTTTCGATCCCTAATCACCCCCTGATAGTTATTTTGGAAATATATTTCATGTACAGAATTGACCTCTCTACAGATTTATTATAAGTTTAGATAGATATTCTCCAAGCTAAATATTATCAGTTGAGACTTTTTTTTCGTTTATTATTAAAAAAAGAGATAACATTAATTAGATTAAAAAGAGCCACGAACAGATTTCGATTAGCAAGTTATCATAGTTAAATAATGATAAACAATGTTTCATCTGGTTATCAGGTAGGTTAAGGCCGATCTTCCACCGATTCTAAGGGTGCTCGTCCAGTACAGCAGCGGAATGAGGACGAAGCAGAGAAACGGATAAATTTTAACCAATCATGTCAGTGACTCACGTGTGCGGAGGTTTTATGCAATTCCGTTGGTTAATATTTCTCCGTTTCTGCGCTCCGCTGCCTCTCTCCGATGTAAGGATACCGGAATCGCCGCTATAACTTCTACATTGAATCGCACAAAACTTAAAAATCGCAATCACATCACAGCACCAGCGCTGTGTTATTTAGTTATTTTAAATATCGCAGCATATTATGCTGACTAAGGGCCTTTTTGGCCAAAAAGGCCTATTGTTAATTAACTAATTGTTATGTACGTATCGTTACTTTTAATGTACTTATTTTATTTCTGTCTGTTTTGTGTGAGGTTGAAATAAACATTTTTCTTTCTTTCTTTCTTTAAATAAATATTTTGTAAACCACATCATACTCAAGGCACCTAAGTTTTCAGCTGCTTTGTCGTCAGTCACCTTACAAACAAATCGTTTGCGGTACACCCCATTGTCTCGACACTACCCTCGCCACCCCAATAACCTACTTCACACAACCAAGTTACTACTCGTATACAAATTAACAAACAAATGTAGCTGACAGTTCGAAACTTTAATATGATGGGACGTGTCCGCTGTTGTTATCAAGATACTGATAGGTATTGAGGGCACCTATAAATAGACTTAAACATCGATTAAGTTTAAAAAGGTTGGAGAATATTCTCCTAATATTAGCTGATCCAGTTATGTTTTTCCATTAAAAAAACCCTACGACGTCAGACGATTCTCAGACCTAACGAATTTACACAAGAAACTTCATAAAAATCGGTCAAGTCGTTTCGGACGAGTTCGATAACAAACCCGAGATTTTTATAAACAGTGTGAGTCTTTATTATTATTATTTTTTTTTCTTAAAAAAACATTGCCCCACACTAGGAATTTCTCCTGTATCGTGGGTGCGTTTACAAACATACAAAGTCACATACACAAACAGCCAGACCCGGCTGCCGGCCAACTATCTGTAGGCCATACAAATATTTGTTCCGTGCGGGAATCGAACCCACGATACGCGACGCAGCAGTTGATCGCTCAACCACTGCGCCAACCGTGCTGTCAAGATTATGTGTGCATACGAAAATGAGGGGAAACTATGCTTAATTTTATCGAAGAAAATTAGGTATTAAAAAAAAATAAACAAGAACAAATTTTGTAAGGATAGCTAATTACTTCGGATCGTTATGGAGATTGTTTCATTGCACTAGATCATACAGTTGAAAAGTTACAGTTTTGTTTGCAATGGAGTAACAGTGTGAACAAAAAAAATAATGTTTTTTTTATTTAAATACTTTTCCGTCGATAAAATTGGGTATAGTTTCCCTCATTTTCATATGTGCACGTTATAAAGACTCACACTGTATTAGATAGATACAATATTCTGCAGTTAGGTACTGTAAAGGGTAACTCAGATGCTACGAGAAATTAAAGAGGAAATGCAGAAATAAAAAAAACTTCTTACAAAAAAATACAACCGACTTCCAAAAAAAAAAAAAACACTATAAACTTATACAGTGTGTAAAAGAGCAAGAACACAAACGTAGCGTTAGTTAGAACAGTTTTGACATTGACATTATTATTTCGTTTGCTGTAGCGATTATTCCATCCCCATCCATAGTTGTTCTGTCATCCTTCTGTCATTTACCGTTCTTGAATAAAGTAAAAAATAACTTTAATTTCGGAACTCGGTGTTTTTGTTAATTTGTTCGTTTTTTGACACCGACTTCCGAAATTAAAGTAAATTTTTACTTTATAGTGTTTTTTTTTTTGGAAGTCGGTTGTATTTTTTTTTGTAAAAAGTTTTTTATTTTTCTATTTTTAGTGGTACCCCACACCTAACAACACCACTGCAAAATCGCAGAAAAGTACCACTGCAAAATGGTAGTGCTTTAAAATACTTCATGAAAAAAAAATTAACAAACGCACTAGTTGCCCATACGATTTTCGAAAGTTCCCCTCAACTTCTCTGGGATGGCATCATCAGATCCTGGTTTCCCTATCATGGGACCATTTGGGAAGTATTCCCTTTTCAACAAAAAAATCATTTTTAAAATCGGTTGGCAAGCGACGGAGTTATGTCCGAATTGAGAACCTCCTCCTTTTTGGGAAGTCGGTTAATAAAGAAAATAATTATACTGGCGACGTCCGCCCGAAATCACATCAATACAAGTAATGCCATAAAAACAATCAAATTCTTTATCATTCAAATTTAAAAACTATGCTATATTTTTTATCTGACCGCTCCAAAAAAAATCCGCGCTATAAAAATGGCCAATGCCAATTCTCATAAAGCCTTGAATACACATGAGTATCTTAAGAGCGCGTATTCCGTCCACTAGCGCCGCCAATCGTTTTTTATTATTTGTGGTAAATATAAGACACGTAGATAAAAAACCGCTCTGTACTGAAGAAATGTATTTATTATGTTTTTAGAGTTATTTTTTGTACTTTAGAACATAAATAATTGCCAAAGTCGATATTTTTGCTAAAAGTGGCCACTTTTAGCATTAATTGCCGTTTTGGCTATTAAGCCATGAGTTATGTATTAAAAATAGCTGTCAAAAAATAATAGATACATTTCTTTAGTGCACTACAGAGCGGTTTTTTATCTACGTGTCTTAAATTTACCACAATTAATAAAAAACGATTGGCGGCGCTAGTGGACGGAATACACACTCTTAAGCCCAGGACACAACCGTCACAGTACTGTGTGATTAACTGAATGACTGACAGACAACGCACAGCCAAAACTACTGGTCGTAGGAAGCTGAAATTTGGCATGTAGCTTCTCTATACTTCGCAAGAGAGCACTAAGAGAGGATTTCCCGAAATTCCTACGGGAACAGGAAAAAACGGTATAATATGTGCGTACGAAGTCGCGGGCAAAAGCTATAGTTTACTACATAAACAATAATCAACTTTGAGGGAATATATCTGCAATAAATAAAAAAGAAAGGATGTAAATTGGTCTATGAAGGAGTAATTAGTTTGTCTTTATCTTTTGAGACTTGTTATTAGCAATTTAGATATTATTATTGTCATTATAATGACGTTATTCTGAGTCAGACAAAAAAAAAAGAGTGAAATCGGCCCAGCTGTTCGCTCGTGATGCCGGGACCAAGGGAAATAAGTCTCCCGAAAAATAAATAAATCCTATATCTATTAAATATAAGATTTATTTATTGCACCTGAAACAAAGTGAGCATCCGAACACGGTACGCGGTCAGGTTGTTTCCTTCCTCTGTAGCCCCATAGTACGCGCGCATGACATTTTCATTAATGGGCCGTGTCCATCGCATGCGCTGCACACTTCCGCCGGGAGCTGGGACCCTGTCAGAAGCCGGTGGGCCTCGGAGTCCTAAGCCGTCCGGCGGCCGGCGTTCTCTTCGCCGACGAACTGGTGGTGGCGTCGTGGTCGGCGAGTACTCGTCACTCAAGCTCGACGCGACTGCCACGGCCGGGCACTCATAGCGGGGCTGGGTCCCGGCATCACGCGCGAACAGCTGGGCTGATTACTCTAATTATTTTTTTGTTGTATTTGTTATTCTCAGGAAATGGTTCTTGTAAAAAAAAAAGTGGGAGCCAAAACATAAAATATTTAATAGTAACACTCCTATCTAAGCCCTCATTTTAATACAGGCATAATAATTATTATGATATCAACCCAAATAAAATACTAATAACCTGACAAATAATAACAACTATTACCTCCATCTCCATTCACCTTTCAACCGAGCCACGATTTGACTATAAAGGTTGACAATTATAAGCTCTTCAAGGCTCCATTAAACCGGTCGTTTGACTCGAAGACCGTTAATTGACTATTATGCAGCATTGTCCTGACAACCTCTAATGTCACAACATAATAACGGTACAATTAGTGATTCTGATGGTGGGCGGGAAGTCAAGCGATATCTGTGATGAAAATTGAGTACTGTGAAATGATTACTACCGGTGATGAAATCTGAAAAAGATGTTTAGTTTCATCTATTTTGCAATTATATTTTGTCATTAAGGTTCCGTACGTAGGGTAATCGACGGAACCCTATTACTAAGCCTCCGCTGTACGTCCGTTTTTCTGTCTGTTAGCGCGCTGTATATCAAGAACAGTAATGGGTAGACATTTGAAATTTTCAGCTGTATGTTAAGCTGCTTTCAGGCTACGCTTTAATATATAGCATAGAGTATATAGCTCATAGCACAAAAATATCGAGCAACATACATTGTCAATAATATATAGTACAGTACAGTGTGAACGTGTACATAACAATGTATGGTGCGCGATATTGTTGTGCTATGAGCTATATACTATGTGCTATTATATTTTAGCGTAGTCTGAAAGCAGCTTTACTCCTTCTTTTAAATAAATGTGAAATGAGGCCTCCATACATATTTATTTTTCGGTTTACGTCACGGAACCCTTTGAGTGAGAGTCAGACTCGCACTTGGCCGGTTTTTTTTTTTATAAATTTTTCATGAAAATTCTTGCATGTTCTAATAGATAAGTGTTATTTATTGCTTTGAGTTTGGGATTCAAATAAATTGGAAAACCAATCGATTAGCTCCCATTTGCCCTTCCAGCTCTGAATTAAGAGACCTGAAAGTTATGGTTTTTGCTCAGCTGTAGGATGTTGCAAGCTGGCTGTAACCTTTTTTATTTAAGTATAGATACGTTGTAAAATTCTTATGCATTATTTACAAGGTGTGGTAAAATATAATCCTTTATGTCATCCTCTTTCCTCTTCTTAATCTAATAGGACTTCCAGTGTGTAAGCCACTGGTGGATTGTTTTATTTATTTATTTATTCATTTAAACTTTATGCACAATAGTGTTACAAGGGCGGACTTAATTTGTTTTCTATGTTAAGGCCTTGATTTTAGTGGACTGTATATTTATCACCGGTAATGTGTAAAACAATGGCTTTAATACTTATTTTATTCACCATAGAATGATACACATAACACAACGGAGGTTAGTTGGCAAGAGAGAGGAAACAGGAAGTCGCCCTGACACCTTATAATTATTTTTACACAAACGATTTTCCACTTATTATAATAGAACTATCTCTGCCTGCGTCTGTGTTTTCGAACGCTTACAACCCTAATCTTTTCAAAGCTAGAGTGAACAGGCTCATTCTGGGTAAGCTCGCTCTATCGTAGACTTTGTCTCTGTCATCTAACCAAGACTAGAGTCAAGAGAAAACCCAACACAAATTAAAAAAAAAAAAACATAAAACGGCTAAAATTAACTTAGTAATGCCATCGTCATTCTAAACCACCGTTTTCTTGAAAGCAAGATAAATCTAAGTAAAAACAACTACGAACAAGTACTAAATCCCATTTCAAATACACAAAAAACCTAGCATTTCATTGCCAGTCCATTTGAGATTTGCATTTTATCTTCACAAGAGGGCACAAAGATCCAATAGTGGTGAACGATCGAGTTTTGTTCTCGTAACGGATATTACTTTCAGCCTGCAACATTGCCCAATTTCGGTGAACAACCCACTTGATTATTTTTTTTTGAAAGTTGCTATGAATCTCTCTGGATATGGTGACTTTAATTTTTATTAAAATTATGATAGCACTGACTTGATAACACAGTGATAAGATTGTGATGGAAAAATAGAAGCCGAAGTGTACTTTTGAACGCAATATCATTCTAATATTGGCATGGTGGGTGTAAAGTTAAAACAGTTAAAAAAAAAAACTACTCCTTTTTACAGGATCTCTCCTGATGGATGCTATGGATAAGCTCAGGATATGTGCTATGATAGGATGAGATCTTGATGAGGATCGCTTGCAAAACACGATAGTTGTGGGTTTGAAAGTTTCTGGGGAGGGGAACCGCGTACCGGATGAGACAGCCTTAGAAAGCCTCCCACAGGATGGACTGGGGATCTGGGACTGGAGGTCTGGCTATGTGCTATGATAGGATGAGATCTTGATGAGGATCGCTTGCAAAACACGATAGTTGTGGGTTTGAAAGGTTCTGGGGAGGGGAACCGCGTACCGGATGAGACAGCCTTAGAAAGCCTCCCACAGGATGGACTGGGGATCTGGGACTGGAGGTCTGGCTATGTGCTATGATAGGATGAGATCTTGATGAGGATCGCTTGCAAAACACGATAGTTGTGGGTTTGAAAGGTTCTGGGGAGGGGAACCGCGTACCGGATGAGACAGCCTTAGAAAGCCTCCCACAGGATGGACTGGGGATCTAGTGAAGGCCGCTGGAATCCGCTGATGATAATATAACTCGTGCAAAACATAGATAACAGTTGTTTTTTTTATATTTTTTTATTTGAGATGCGTTTGGTCTTGACTCTAGTATAGGTCAGAGACAAAGTCTACGATGGAGCGAGCATACCCAAAAGAAGCATGTTCACTCTATCTTTGAAGAGATTAGGGTTGAAAGCGTTCGGAAACACAGACGCAGGTAGAGAGTTCCACCACTTTGCCGTGCGCATTATCAAAAACGTTTGGAAACGCTTATTGCAAATTGGTGGAATAGCAACAAAGTAGTGATGGTAAGTTACAGTGCGTCTGTATGTCCGATGGTAGAAGGGGGCCGGTGGAATGAGGTCGTGGAGTTCTTGGGCACACTCACCGAAGTACAATCTGTAGAAGACCGATAAGCAGGCCACCTTGCGGCGATGAGCCAAGCTGTGAAGCTTGGCATCCACCAGTTTTTCGTCGCCGATGAGCCTCTTAGCTGCGCGTTCCACCGAGTTAAGCGTGATAGCGTGATATAAAAGATCAACACTAAATTCGCCGAACTCTGGATTTTTCTACCTAACTCGTGAATTTCATCTAAAGTATTCCATCAAATAAATCTTGTAAAATCCAAAAGGTAAATGATTCCACTTTTACAATCCGTATTGTAGATAAAAATAAAATGCAACTATTGTAAAATATTTGCAGGCGATTATTTTTATGGGAGCTCAGATACCTCTCACAGTCGGAGTTTATAGCTCAGCTCCAGACGAATATTTAAGGACTAGCTGTAAAGTTCGCTGTTCTTCTCATGTTCGAGTGATGAGCTGAAGTGCTTTAGCAGCAAGCCGTAAAGCGCAGACAGCGCTCTGGGAGATTCTTTGTGTTCTGTTTTGATATGGGTGAATTTTAAGAATTTTACAAGGTTGGAGAATGTCTATTATTTGCTACATGAAATCTAATCTTGACCCAAATTTTGCCTGGTATATAATAACAAGAAAATGACGTCATTATTTATACCCAAAATGTATAGATTTACCACAGAATTTTGCCCGCGTGTAAATTATTTTACTATCTCAAGGGATAATGGATAAAAGTATCTTATATCTTGAGCCAGGTCATGTTTTTTTTCTTTTTAAACTTCTTTGCCCCATACTAGGAATTTCTCTAATATCGCGGGTGCGTTTATTTGCAGACCGTACAAAGATTGTTCCGTGTGGGAATTGAACCCGCGACAAGCAGCGCAGCAGCCAATCGCTCAACCACTGCGCCAACCATGTCGTCGCATCATATTTTATCGTCCTATTTTATCGTGTACAAAATTTCTTGAAATAACAGTATATATTTGAGAAACAGTAACAGACAGACAAACGTTACTATGAACATGAGCATTTTGTCTTTGCTATTTATGTTAACATTTTCATCATAACACAGACACTATTCCACATGACTTTAAATTATTGATAAACACTTAAATAGTGGTCTCAACAAACACAATTTCCTTATGCGCTCTAATCCCCAACACAAAATCTCCAACATGTTCTCCCACTGAACCAAAACGCTTCCCCTCACGAAACAAAGGAAAGAATAACATTTACTTAGTAACAGTTGAGTTATTACTTACTCGCCCTAGTTACTGGTCACTAGTTACTAGCCAGTCGGCTGGCTCGTCGAGTTACTGTTAACTATCAAATTGAATCAGATGCTTTATTTTTGTTTTTATTTGAGATGGTTTTGCTCTTGACAGTCGTCTTGGTCAGAGATGACAGAGACAAAGTCTACGATGGAGCGAGCATACCCTTTTTTTTTAGGGTGTGGGAATCATCCAGTTACTCCTCCCGCTCTGGGTGTAGCGGGAGGGAGTGTCAGACTTTTACTGACTAAAACTCATCCATGTTCCTTCATTGCCCTTTGTGTTCCGGAGCCACGGTGTCTCTTGCGAATAATCCCGCGACTCCGGCAGGCGTCGGCCTTTTCGGGCTCCTCTGTGTTACTGACTCTCTTTGAGGCGCGCGTGGAACACTAACGCGCCGTCGACAAGGCCTGTCGTCACTAGACGGACGGACGGCGAGCCGAGCGAGCATACCCTGAAGGAGCCTTTTTACTCTAACTTTGAAGAGATTAGGGTTGTAGGCGTTCGGAAACACAGTGCATTGCAAGTCAAATTTTGAAGGACATATACTGTTGCAAACGCGTAGTCTATACTAAAATTATAAAGAGGTAACATTTGTTTGTAAGTTTGTATGTAGGGGGTAATCTCAGGAACTACTGGTCCGATTTGAAAAATAATTTTGAGGAAGGATATAGGCTACATATCATCACGCTAATACTAAAAGGAGCCGAGCATTAGAAAATGTGACGCAGACGAAGTTGCGTGGGTCAGCTAGTTGTGTATAATTTTCACTAACTCTAGTAACTTTCTCCGAGACATCATATCATATCAGCCGAAAGACGTCCACTGCCAGACAAAGTGAGCCTCTCCAAGCGTCGCCACAACGACCAGTCCTGTGCGTCTCGCATCCATCGGCTACCCGCGACCTTCACCAGGTCATTGGACCACTTTCTTTTTTTTTTTAGGGATGGGATAACTGGGCGGAGGGATTGTCAGACTTCTACTGACTAAAACCCATCCATGTTCCTTCATTGCCCTTTGTGTTCTGGAGCCGCGGTATTTCTTTCGAATAGTCCCGCAACTCCGGCCGGACCACCTTGTGGGAGGCCTTCCAACGTTGCGTCTTCCGTCTTCTTTGCCCGAGTATTGGTTGAGAATTATTTTCTTCCCATTTATAATATTACTAGGTTTTCCTGCAGCTTCGCTCGCGTTAGTGCAGATTTTCGACTATTACTACCTCCATGCCTCAACTATTCCTGTACTAAAATCCTTCAAATTTGATTAGATTAAAGTGCGAATAAGTACGTAAAAAACAGACAGTGGCATTTTTAATACCTCTTTAAATTTGGATGGAGAAATCTGGAAAACTTTCTTTGCTTAAAATAAACTACTCATCAGCATTTCGTCATCAGAAATCACTTCAACGAAATCAAAGTTCCAACCAGACAAAAACAGGTCCGCACCGTAGTTCCCCAGCACATCACCGACAAGGGTAAAGAGGTCATGAATACGTTTGTAAAAAAGCTCTCATTCAAATTAAGTCCCCTACTGAATAATTCATACAATTTGACAGGAGTGCCACTTTAGTGTCACAATTTGAATCTAAAAACGGTGTATCTAGAAAAATCCCCGTGATCCTGAAAAGTGGGTTCTTGGGAGGCTTTTGAGGAAACTACATTACCATACATGGCTTATCTTGTGCCAACGAACAGGGCTTATTCGCGCTGCGTACAAAATTCAACGAGGAATAAGGATGAGTGCTCACAATGGCTGTGGGATAAATATTTCCGCGTCACAACTGTGTAGTCGTAGCGTTATGAGTGGGGTGACTGCTTGCTGTGGTATTGGAGGATATTTTGGTTTAAAATATCTATAGTTAGGGGAAAGTAAATCTATATAAGTGACAATGATTTTGTAAAAACCTTGGAAAAATTTAAGAATCAGACATTGGACAGCTAAAATGGAACTAAGCTGGACGTCAAACACAACGTGGGTCCCGCGACAAAATAATTTCAATGACCGAATTAACCTATCAGCAGGATTTATCCACACTTGCCCACAGCAGGGAGTAAGCGAAACAAGAAAGGGAGGTATTTGCCCTGCAGTGGAACAAAAATAAAATAAATAAATAAAAATAAAAAAATAAAAAAAATAAAAAAGCCTTTTATTTCTTGCATTAAAGTAGAGATTGACAATTTAAAACAGTGAGCATGCATAATTAATTAGTTTAGCTTGGTGTTAGAAAGAATATTATTAATAAATTGATTCAATTCAAATTTAGGTATTAAAATTTTAAAATAAGATTTCAATTTACATTAGGTTAATTACACTACAAATTCACAATTTAAAAATAATGCAATAAACTTTCAAATTTACATTATATTAATTACTTTACAATTAAATCATTCAAATAACAAATACAATTAAATTTCAATTTCAAATAAATTAAATAACAATTAAATTAAATTACTTCCTTACTTCTAATAATTATCTTTGACAGTAATAAGAATAAGTATTGAAATTTATACATTATAATATTAGTCTTGTTAGTTTGAAAAATAAATTATTTGGTATTGTATGTGATGTATAATTAAATTAGGTAATGTCAGTTTTTGGTTCTAATATTCACTTTGCAAGAACCCCTCTCAGTGGAAGGTGAAGGCCTCCTCCAGAGATAACCAATGCTTTCTATCTTCTGCTACTCGCATCCAGTGTGTACCTGCTATTTTTATGATGTCGTCTACCCAGCGCGCATTTGGTCTTCCCCTTTTTCTTTGGCCCGATGGTCCTAACCATGATGTGGTTTTTCTAGTCCAGCGGTTGTCATTCAGTCTGGCTACATGTCCTGCCCATCGCCATTTTTGCCTCTGTGCGTAGCTGAGAGCATCGATGGTTTTCGTTTTCTGTCTTATGACAGTATGACGGATTCTTTGGATCTTTCTAATCTTCAGCATGCTTCTTTCCATACTTCTTTGACATGTTATGATCTTGTTTTTTATTCTCATAGTAAATTTCCAGGTTTGACAGGCATATGTTAGTGAGGGAAGCAGGCAGGTGTTCATGACTTTGCTTTTCAACTTTATGGGCATGTCGCTTTTCAGAATTTCCTTGAGACTCCAGAATTTTTTCCAAGTGTTGTTGACTCTTCTCTCTACTTCTAGTTCGTTGTTGTGTTGGTTGAATGAAATTTGTTTTCCTAGGTAAATGTAGGTATCAACGTAAGATAGAGGCAAATTGTTGAGATATATAGCTGTTTTAATATGGTTCGTCATGACATTTGTTTTATTTAGGTTAATTTCTAAGCCCACTTTACGACTTTCTTCATGTAGCGAGTTTATCATTAGTTGTAATTGGTTTGTGCTTTCTGATAGCAGAACTATATCGTCAGCGAATCTGAGATGGCTCAAGTAACATCCGTTTATATTTATACCGACTTTCTCCCATTTCAGGTTGCGGACGATTGTCTCTAGTACCGCTATAAAAATTGTTGGAGAGATTGGATCTCCCTGCCTTACACCTCTTTTTATTTGTATAGGTGGCCCAGTGGTCTCCAACTTCACTCTGCTAGTACTGTTGTCGTAGATGTTTTTTAGGACTTGTATGTAATCCAATGCCACTTCTTGAGAGAGTAGAGCTTCCCAGATCGATGGGTGGAGTAGAGTATCGAAGGCTTTTTGATAATCAATAAAAACAGCATTGAGTGGTCTGTTGAACTCTTGGAATTTTTCTATTACCATTTCTAGTGTGTGTATGTGGTCAACCGTTGAAAAACCTCGTCGGAAGCCTGCCTGTTCTATTGGTTGGTATTTTTCTGTGGTTTCTTTTATTTTTTTCTCTATAATAGAGGAAAAAAGTTTGTATAGTGAAGGTAGTAGGCTTATCGGTCTATAGTTACTTATATCATTTGGGTCTCCTTTTTTATAGAGTAGAATTATTTCCGAAACTGACCATTGACTTGGAGTATTTTTGCAACTCAGTATCATATTGAACAGTCGGGTTAGAGGTTTAGTAAGATACATGTATCCTATTTTTATGGCTTCATTAGTAATCCTGTCGGGTCCTGGGCTTTTATCTGCTTTTAGTGCTTTAATTTCTTTCACCACTTCGTCTTCGTCAATGATTGTTTTCGCCTCTTCTTTACTACTACTCGGAAATTCATATGTTTGATTTGGCGAGCTATAAAGGTTTTTGTAAAAATCTGTCGCTATTTTGAGTATTTCTGTTCTATTCTGTGTGTTGTTAGTTTTGCTTTTCAGCTCTTCTATCCATGATTTATGTGTTCGCAGTTCTTTATACGCTTTCTTAACACTCCCCGTGACATGAAGACATTTTTCAATAGTTTGCGTGCGGTGTGCCTTATAATCTTGGTTTATACGTTTACTTATGAGCTTATACAGTGCTGTTAATTCGTTTTTCATAGCCCTTGATTTCGGTTTTGTATTATGTATTTCTTGTCTACTGCTGATTAGTGACTTTGTGCGTGTTGATATTATTTGCTTTTTCCCTGTGTTTGTGCCTGCTAGTTCATGTGCTTTTTTCAAGCTGATATCAATTGCGTGTGTTATTTTATCGTAGCAATTCTGTACGGTGTCATCGTCATTCCAATGGTCGAGCAAATTTGCTGAGCAACTGTTCAGCGATTTGTTGTAGATTTTCACTTCTTCCTCGTTCTTTAACTGTGATCTAGGGCATTGACCAAATTTACTACGATTTTTCGACCTTGAAAGCACATTGAAAGCTGCCCTAACCGGTCTGTGATCCGAAGGGTAAGTGATGTTTAGGACTTGTATGTTGTCTACGTTTTTTGGTAGGTTTGTTAGAATGTAATCTATTTCATTTCTTGTATTTCCATTAGGTGATATCCAAGTCCATCTCTGTTTGTTGTTCTTTTTGAAAAAAGTGTTCATAATGGCTAGATTGTTTTCGTACGCAAAATTAATGAGCCTATTTCCTCTACAGTTTCTGTTTCCGTAGCCGTATTTTCCAGTGATGGTTTCGTCTGGTTTGGGTTGACCAATTTTTGCGTTGAAGTCACCCATGACAATTATGTTATTTCCTGAAAGTCGTATGGCGTTGTCAACGGTACTGTAGAAAAGCTCTAGTTCTTCGTCTTTTGAAGCCTCTGTTGGGGCATAAGCTTGAACGATACTTAAGTCTAGGTTGTTGATAAGGATCCTTAGCATCGCTACTCTTTCTGACAGTCCCTTGAAACTTGTTATGTATTTTTTTAAGTGTTTTTTGACATTAAATCCTACTCCATATAATCCTGGCGTTTCTCCGATGTAGTAAAAAATAAACTCATCGTGTTCCTCTATTTTGTTGCCGAGTCTTCTAACTTCTGAGAGACCAATAATATCGTATTTTACGTTTTTTAGAGATTCTATTAGTTCCAGTAGGCGCGAGTAAGTCGATAGAGTTTTAACATTGTAAGACGCTATATGTAAGGTGTCATACTTTTTTCTTGTTGTGGTTGACACAGCTGCTATTGTTTCCTCTGGAGGGTTTTGGTCGTTATCTTCCACGGGGACCAGCCGGCTTGGAAGATGTGGTTTAGTGTTTGTTTTTATTTGTAATTCGTTTTCCGTTAGAGAGGGGAGTAATTGCTATTGTTTGTTATTTTTGTCTGTTTGGCCGTGTGGTAGGTGGTTTTGGTTGTTAGTGGTTTGGTTTTTGGTTGTTAGGAAACCGAGTAGTCCTGGTTTGATAACTCCCTGTGATGGACTTGACGATCTTTGTTTTCCTGTTTGAATTTTGTTCTTTTTATTAGCTTGTGTCCTTGTTTCTGCTTGCGTAAGATCATTGTGGTTTGGTGATATTGACAAAGGCCTTTTCTTGTTGCCTGAAATTTCCGTATTTTTGTGGTGTATTATCAGTTTGTCGTACTTAATGGTGGCGGAGTTTCCTTTTTCTTTTTCAATTTTTATTTGCTCTTGTAGTTCCCTTCTTTTTTCTAGAATATGTTGTGGAAAGTCTTCTTGTATATAGTAAGAAGTGTCTCTTAGTACTTTACTTACTCCTTTGTTTAAAAATATCTATTTTCGTGTTCAGCCGAGTGAACGTTACTGTAATCGGTCGGGGTTTTTCTCCTTTCCTCCCTATTCTCCTGAATTCTTGTATGTCCCTGAGCTCTAGCCCGACGGAGAAATATTGATTTATGAAAGTTAGTATGATTTTTTCTAAATTTGCATACGATGTTTCAGTTTCCACTAAACCAAAAATGACTATGTTTCTATGTCTTGACTGTTTTTCTAGAATGTATAGTCTTTTTTCTTGGATTTCCAGCTTCTCTTTGAGGTTTTCGTATTTTTCATCTACTATTTTAAATTTTTCCTCCAAAGTGTAATTTATGTTTTGTGTAACTTGTTCCGTTACTTTCTCAGCTGATTGAACAATTGTTGCTTTTTGTTCATTTAACTCGTTTTGAATTTTTCTAAGCATATTCATAACTTCCTCCATGATTATATTTTTTAGTTAGATTATTTTGTCTTGTTTTGCTACTTGTGCTGCTCTCTTGCGGCTCGATTTGGTACTAGAGGACGGGGCAGCTGCCTGGTGCGTTGACAGTCCTTGTAGTTTCGAGTATTTTCTCTAGATGGCGCTGTTTTATCGATCAAAAACTGCAGATTCATGCATTGTTTTATTGTGTTTTATAGTTTTAGCACTTTAATGATGTGACTTGTCGGTTTTGCACTTCGTTTACTTCTATGTAAGCCACTGTTATCAATTTAGTGCAGGAAATGTCACTAACAGTTCAGATTTGAGGTCTGTTTTAGTTCACTGTTTTGCACGTATATTAATTTAGCTTTTCGTTATTTCTGGTCTTTGTCCACAATGTATTTCAATATTCACTTGTATATGAGTCCACTGCACTTATTTTCAATATTAAATATCACTTCTTTATGTTTTTAACTTTGCAATAAATACGGAGCCGATGTTTGTTGTGGCACAGTAACGCCCTCTCCTCGATCACCTCAATTGACACTTCAGTGGAACAAAACGAGCCGAAAATAAATAATGAAGTTTCCAGCTTTATATTATGATTTTTAGCTTAAACCCGCGACCTCGTATGCGCATATAATGTTTTTTCCCGTTCTCGTAGGAATTTCGGTAAATCTTTTTTACACTCTTCAAGGAACATTCATGCTAAATTTCAGCTTATCACGACCAGTAGTTTTGGCTGTGCGTTGTTTGTTGCGCGTATTTACGTGATATTTTGAAAAAAAAAAAAAAAAAGAATTGGTAACTTCATAATAACTACCACACTCTCTTGGTCACCTCACAAAACACACAAGAGCACGCCAAAATCCTATTAATTTAGCATTTACGATGATGTCAAAGATACTGACGTATAAGGAACATAACTTTTATATCTTTGCCTCATAGCACATAAAAAAATGCGTGTGGCTTTAACCTCAAAGTTTTTACGAGCTATGTTGATGACCAGATCTTTGGTATAGCTCTTAATTCCGATAATTAAGCGCATGTCCCATTTAGTTAAGTACTGAGTACCTATGTTAAGTGCAATAACTAGGTATTAAGGTTTTATTGGACATGTCTATTTTAATGTGAATACTGAAGATTAAAACGATGGATGGAATGTGCGATCATCCCACTTCTGAGGAAATTATCCCTCAGAAGTGGGATGACTACTGAGATGGAAACTGATGGAGAAGTATTCGATTCTTCCATTCATTTTTCGTTAAATTTATGGCGACTAAATAAAAAGTCTCCTTTTTAATCAAAACTATAGTCAGCCTAGTTCTTAAAGCTGCTTGGTGCACGAGCTTGACAGACAGCTGGCTCCCTCTGGTGTAGCACGGAGGAAGGTGTGATGCGCAATAGGTGTATGTTATACGGAACTGCCTGAATAATTTCATATACTGCATGCTTTACTGTTTTAGGGCTTCAATTTATTAAAATACTGTGCAATGGCAGTGGTATAGACGAAATTTTAAATATTTATGTTGTGTGAACCGAGAATTCAAGTATTTTTTCCTTTTCAGTAGGTAGCAAAAATAAACTGAAAAGTTTATAATTTAAATGCAAAATTGCGCAGTGGCAATCCAATATTTTTCTGACTTTGTCCGTTTGAAAGCTTGGTTGATTGATAGAGATACTAAAGCATTAATCTTATCAGGGGTTAGCCCTACCGTTTTACAGTACAGTTTTTTTGTTAACATCTTCCAAGTCTTTAGTTTAGGTCTTTACAATCCGCCTGTATACCTGTGAAAAGGAAGTTTAATCTATACTAATATTATAAAGAGGTAACATTTGTTTGTAAGTTTGTATGTAGGGGGTAATCTCAGGAACTACTGGTCCGATTTGAAAAATTATTTCAGTGTTAGATAGCCCATTTATCGAGGAAGGTTATAGGTTATATATCATCACGCTAAGACAAATAGGAGCGGAGCATTATTGAAAATGTGACGCAAACGAAGTTGCGCCGGTCAGCTAGTGTTATATACGTAGTATTTCTTACCACTGTTCTATTCAAACCTACTATGCAAAAGAAGCCTTTAAGTACGTTTACAAGTACATATAACAAGTTACAACAACTGTATAGTATTATAGTGCATAGATAAAGATGTCCGTATTACTGAACAACTTAAAGAAGAAGAGAGCGATGAAACTTGACGCACGGAGAGAATTACGTACTTAGCAAGTTTTATGAAAGGATAGCCTCTTTATCCTGACTTGATGTGTTATTTTGCTATTGGATTTATTGTGTTTTTGTGATATATTTTTGAAGTACTGTGTAAACCCAACCTAGGTTACCGACATAGCTTGAAGGATCACCATACTGAAGTGGCAGTGGGCAGGGCACATTGCTCGCAGAACGGGTGGTCGTTGAGGCTGAAAATTCTGTAGTGGGGATCGCGGACCGGAAGACGCAACGTTTGAAGGCCTCCCAAAAGGTGTACCGATGACCTGTAGGTTAATTCACGTAACAAAATAAGTGCTATTGCAGTGCAGTTGAAGATAAGTTTCGATCAAAACAACGCTTTTTGTATTCTCTACCGCTGTCAAACACTTGCGTCAAGTTCGCGTCACGCGAGCGCAATAACGGCATTCTACTGTTGCGCGTCTTTGGTGCGTGCTTCGAAACGCAATATGATCGGTATTCTACTATCCGGAGTCGCGGGATTATTCCGGAGTCGCGGCATTATTTCGGAGTCGCGGGATTATTCTCAAGAGACACCGTGGCTCCGGAACACAAAGGGCAATGAAGGAACATGGATGGGTTTTAGTCAGTAGAAGTCTGACACTCCCTCCCACTACACCCAGAGCAGGAGGAGTCATTGGATGATTTCCCATCCGTAAAAAAAAAAAAAAACGATATTCTACTATTTGTTTGACGTCTCAAAATGATAGCTTATTAGTTAAAGTTTAAGTTTTAATATTATAATAACGTCACATCCATTGAAATGTAATCGATTCTATTCGATTATTTAGTGAATAACATTTTTTCTTTCCACCATAAGTAAGTTTGGTAGAGTTTGGCTGTCGTGCAGTTGACGTGCAGTTCACGCGCCGCTTAAGCGCAGTTCAAAGATTATAAGAATACCGTTTATCACTCAAACTTGAACTTAACTGCAACTGCAGTAAAACTTAATCGGGGCGTCATAAAAATACGTGAATTAGCCCTCTGGTGGGGGTCGCGGGTAGCCGACGAATGCGCACAGGACGATTGTTGTGGCGATACTAGGGGAGGCATATTATGTCCAGCAGTGGACGTTTTTCGGCTGATTGGAAATGATGATGATGATGATGATGACTGTGTAAACTATTTTAATAATCTGCCAGTCTATTTTTTTTTTTACTTGATATGGGTTTGCTCTTGACTCTAGACTTGGTCAGAGATGACGAAGAATAAGTCTACGATGGAGCGAGCTTACCCAGGAGTATCCTGTTCACACTAACGCGGTGTCCTGCGTGAGCGACGAACGCTACGCGACGCGACGCTGCGAACGAGACGAACGATCAACTCAACGGCATACCCTACATGCGGCCTATATGACAGTCTGCGGCGAGACGCGACGTAACGCGGACTTGTTTTGAGGGCGACCAGATGCGACACCACGAACTACGTAATTGTTGATTCAGAAGCGTTGATCGCCGCAGTGTGTGAGCAAAGATTGTTGTGTGACAAAAAACATAAACATTATAGGAATCGTTTATTTTTAACTTTCAAGCAAAATTGTACTGTACTTCTCCATGATTCGAGAAGTAATGACCAAAATCACGTAGTACATTTGTCGCGCACAGCATCACGTCGCATTACGTCGCTTCGCGCCGTATTCGTCGCTCACGCAGGACACCGCGTTACTTTGAAAAGATTAGGGTTGTAAGCATTCGGAAACACAGACGCAGGCAAAGAGTTCCACTCTTTTGCTGTGCGCATTATGAAAGACGCTTGGAAGCGCTTAGTGCAAGTTGGTGGAATAGCAACAAGGGGATGGCAAGTTGCAGTGCGTCTGGATGTCCGATGGTAGAAGGGGGCTGGTGGGATGAGGTCGTAGAGTTTCTGGGCATTTACCAATACTAATAGGGTCGGATTCCAACATTACTAACTACTAACTACTATATTAATGATTGCCTATGTGAACTTTACAATCCAGTATCTGATAACACAGTAGGTACCCCAGAATTGGTGTCAGATTTTCTGGCTTCTGACTATTCGACTGTCAAAGAACTTCACAAGTCATTTTATTCGGGACCTACGGCTAACTACGGCTACGGAAAGCATTCCGAGACGCAAGGAGAAGTTTTGGTATGTATTTGTAATTACTATTATTTCGAATTTATTACATCCATCTTCAAACCTATATGGAGTCTTCAAAAAACAACGTTATATTTTCTGTGTCATCTCAAAACATCCTCTCGTTCTATCCCACAATATTCCTTTAAAACTCCTGGACTCTCAAGCTGCATAAACTGATAGACAGCCACCTCCCCAGTCGACGCTTACGGCACCAACCATTTATAAAGCGCTTATAAACGGTAAAACACAAGTATATCCCCTAGTTTATTCAAGACAGGGTATAAAACGTGAGAATTATCCGCCATTTTATTTAGTTACGCCGGGTCCACACGTTGGTTCCAACACTGATCCCACTTAGTGAATTGAGTAAAATGTTGATATACATTTTTATAAATGTCATTGCCTTGGTCATCGCATCACGCGTGAATGGCTGGGCCGATTTCGCTAATGCTTTTTTGTTTTGTTTGATATTGTAAGGAGATGTCTCTTATGAAAGAATAATTAAGAACGTTGCAGGGTAGGTGGGGTAGGTAGCCGATTATCGGGAGCGAAGCCACGGGGGGCAACAAGATACTTATAATTTTAAATTATACGATTATATTATACACGAACACAATATATAATAAGGTATTAACAGTCAGTAGATTGAGTAAAACAAGCAGAAATAGATTTTCTCTGTTAACTCCGTCACTATATAATCCATTTCTTAGCAAATTGAATGCAATATTTTTTTAAATAGTCTTCAGGTTAAATCTGGAGTAGTTTACTATACGGATCTTGAAGAAACCAGAACAAATGTCCGTGCGTTCAGGCGATTTTGCCATTCCTATAAGTGGAATCAAAGTAGCTTACAATTTAGGACCCGTGAGTTTCAGTTTTAATATAATAATCCGTGGTGCTTGGCGACTGGGCTTAACCCAGTTGTATATATCCCTTGGTGCCTATTGGCGTAACTCTATTTTGTCTCCTGCTTGATAGAGAGTGAAGTGGAAATTATATTAATTTTTTTCCTACTCCTCCGCTGTACTTTTCTGATTAATTTCGTTGCAGGATCCAAGATAGTTGAATAGTTTGTTCGGGACTCATTCACTCTCAGTCGCTACTGTTGATTCTGGCTTTCTCTCTCCCTCCTCGCGGTGGTGATGGGCGGGCGACAGGCGCGGGGGCGCCTCCGCCCGCATTGCACGCATCACCACCATCGTCGGAGGTTCCCGGCCCTCCCCCAACGGGGAGGGCGTGAAGGGCCCGCTGTGAAGGCGGGCGGTCGTCGGAGGTGGACTGGACGTAAAGGCTACGCCGATCTCCCAGTCCACCCCCACTAAGACGCTGCGGGAATTTCAGTGCTGGGTTGTTTTAGTGGGTATACCGGGCTTGCCCGGGGAGTCCCACATACCCCTCACACTCCCCCGAGTGAGTGGGCATGCGTAACGCATTTTTTTCCAGCCGAAAAAAAAAAAAAAAAAAAAAGGAGTTCCAGAAGTTGCGAGCTTGTCCCAAAAAATTCTTAGCTAGAGGCTGGAATTCTAGCAAAACCTTTCACATTACAAATTCTTTGAAAAGTATTACCTACAAGTTTACAAAGACGAGTAATAGTCAAAGATTTTATCGCTGCCTCCCAAGGAACTGCTATTTCATCTAAGCAGAAAGTAAAACACGTAACGTTGTTTCCCGTACAACATTATTTCCCGGCTTCAAGTTAGACGAGTGGTGTTGCAGCCAATCTTAGTAGCAGCGTGTGGATCCGGCGTTAGATGTTTGCAGTATCCATGGTTATACTGCAGCTAATATCTTTTACTGTGGCAGTAAGGAAGTATTGTTTTCCAACATAAAGTTTTCAAGGAAATATGTTTTGAGATTGTTGAGGCGTTCTGACATTGACAGCTCTGAATGAGGGCTGTACAGAGACAATACAATTCGGCCAAGGGCACACCAAAACTTATGATGAAGGTTTTGTGCATCGACGCACATAATTATATTAGCAGCGTTTCTTGACGAATTTTTTTTAATTTTTTATTATGTAATGGACTTGCTCATGGCCACAATCACGCCTGGCCACAATCACGCCTGATGGAAAGCAACGGATGAGGTCTATGATGGAGCGAGCTTGCCCAGAATATGCCTGTTCACTCTTGCTTTAAAGACAGACGGGTTATATGCGGACGGAACACAGACGTTGGCAGAGAATTCCACAATTTGGCTGCGCGCATAAAAAATGTGGAGGAGAAGCTAAGATACGACTAGTCGAGATATCGACCAAACACGGGTGGACCCTGCAGAACGTCTGCTGTTCCGGTAGTAAAAGATCGATAGTGGGATCAGGTCGTGGAGTTCCTGTGCACACTTACCAAAGTACAATCTGTAGAAGACCGACAGACAGGCAACACTACGCCGATGTAAGTAATACTGTGAAGCTGAGCCACCAACGTCCGTCACCTATAAGCATTTTTGCTCTGCGTTCCACCGAGTCCAATGCGGCACGCTAGTATTTTGCTGAGCCATCCCATAAGTAGCTGCAATACTCATACAGGATCGGACCAGTGCTTTCTACAGACTCAGAAGCTGTGAACAACCTATTCAGAATTCTCAACTTCTTGGCTGCAGTCTATGCTTTCAACTGGATGGTTGAGCTGAATTGAGATTAGACGTCAACTTCATGCCCAAAAGCTCAAGGCAGTCGATAACAGCTACAGGCGTACCTCAGAATGTAGGAGGTAAGTAAAAAGGACTCCTCTTAGCTGTAAAAATACAAGCCTGTGTTTTCGGTGCATTGAATTTGACCAAATTGTCTACACCCACCCCACTGGGAAATGAGATATAAGGTCAAATTCATTCGCTCCACCATGGCCTCTCTAAGAGCAAATTTCCTCTTTGCTGGCTCTTGAACTGGACAAATATATTTCTGAGACTGTACTGTCATCTGCATGTCCGATTTCAAATAGTTGCAGCAGGCAGAGAGTTTATACATTAGGTTATTTATGTCTATCTGTATCTAGGTGCCTACACAAAATGAAAGAAAACAAAGAAGAAACTCGAGAACTTACAGTTATTAAGTAAATATACAAGACTTTAAGTCCTGTAACATCCTTTTTCTCTAAAAGCTCTCATTAAGAGTGTGTATTCCGTCCACTAGCGCCGCCAATCGTTTTTTATTAATTGTGGTAAATTTAAGACACGTAGATAAAAAACCGCTCTGTAGTGCACTGAAGAAATGTATCTATTATTTTTTGACAGCTATTTTTAATACATAACTCATGGATAAATAGACAAAACGGCAATTATTGCTAAAAGTGGCCACTTTTAGCAAAAATATCGACTTTGGTAACTATTTATGTTCTAAAGTACAAAACATAACTCTCTAAACATAATAAAATACATTTCTTCAGTGCACTACAGAGCGGTTTTTTATCTACGTGTCTTAAATTTACCACAAATAATAAAAAACGATTGGCGACGCTAGTGGACGGAATACACGCTCTTAATGAATACCGACAGCATTACAAAAACACATGGAGAACTTTATTATTATAAAAACAACTATGTATGTACCATACCCATGTTTGCAAAGCAATAAAATGATTATGATTACTTCAAGTTATTTACCGCCAAATAAAAATATACTTAATAAGTAAACAGGTATCTACCTCATTCCTTACAATTCAAATATCTCACTGCTTACCTAAATATAGGCATTTTTACTTTCTTGCCTTTTTTATTTAGGTCCACTTACACACAATCGTCTACAAGAGTTCACATTTATCTTAGTAATCAATGACTGACTCACAAGTCCTCATGCGACCTTTCTAAGATGTTCAGTTACTTAATAACACAATAGAGTCACTAGGCTAAGAGCTGGGGACAATCTTTTTTTTTGCTTAGGTTATTACTTAAATTACATTTGTTTATCTAGGTACTATTCTTTGTTTTGCTTTTGTGGGATCTTTTTTTCATTTATAGCTCTAGGGTAGATATTGCTGGATGACGGCTTCTATTTTTTTCCAAATATATCTGTTTTTGGCTATTTCTGGGCAAGTTGGCAAGAATAGTTTCCGCTGGCTTTGATCAAACAAAAACTACTTAATATTATTTATTCCGAGTGTCGAATGCGTTAATAATATCATTAATGAGTAAATCATTAATGATATTATTAACGCATTTGACACTCTGATTGGTGACAGTAATCTCTTATTCACGAAAATAAATAACTTCTTTAGTTGCCTAATAAAACACCCTTGATTAATAAAGGCTGATTTATTCTTTTACTAAAACGGAACCTCATAATACTCAAGCCGTTGTAAATCAACATAAAGTTACAGAAAACGTTTGCGAAAATTCCCTGTTCAATAAACATTGAGTAAAACGTTTTGTCGCGAGCTCCCCGACTATAAAGAATCATTATTGTCCGCAATTTAAATCGAACTGTCTGCTTAAAGATTCAATTACTACACTTTCAACGCTTAGTATTGAGTACAAGTGCTTGTAACTTTACTATGTAAGTAGGTATATTCTAAACTAGCTTCTTCTGCGTCCCGTTCTTTAATAATGCTCCGTTCGTAGTGGTCCTAGCGTGATGTTATAATATAATCTTTCCTAAAAATGGGCTATCCATCACTTAAAAAAAAATTCAATATAAACCAGTAGTTTCAGAGTTTAGCGCTTCAACCAAACAAGCAATCAAACAAAATCTTCAGCTTCATAATATTGTATAGTGTGTACAGACGTGCTAAATTTTCACTGAAACGTAGAAATGGAATAATAGGTAGTTTATTGTGTCTGAAAAATTCTATTCTATTATACGAGTACATTATGCAGGTCAATTCTTGAGGGTTCTTATTGACTGCACTGCATTGTACAGCAAGATGCACGGGTACTAACCTTTCAAAGAAATCGCTGCGTGTTATTTGGAACGCTACTAAAGCTAGAATATTAAATTATTTTTGTTACTTAACATGTTTTACAGTCTTTTTAACTGACCTCCCAAAAAGTAGGAGGTTCTAAACTCGGTTGTATTTTTTTATGTTTGTTACCCCATAACTCCGTCATTTGTGAACCGATTTGAAAAACTCTTGTATTATCTGAAAGGATATACTTGTCGATTGGTCCCATTTAAATTTTATCAAAATCGGTTCGGAAGAAATCGAAATAGCTGGTATTTGTTTACTTGGATGATGGTTTTTTAGTAGTCCAAGTGATCGAAATTGTGTATTTTGCTTTCCTGCGATTTTGCTGTGGTGTTCTTAGTTATGGGGTACCACTAAAAAGTTAAAAATAACTTTAATTTCGGAATTCGGTGCTTTTGTTAGTTTCTTCATATTAAAAAAAAAATACAACCGAATTGAGAACCTCCTCCTCTTTGAGAAGTCGGTTAAAAAGGTTTTTATTTGCACTGCAAAATCGCAGGAAAGCAAAATACGCAATTTCGATCACTTGGACGACTTTTTTTTTTTTAATAATTTTGTTGCCAAACACAGAGCTCTCATAATTATTGTAATGAAGTCATTGTAGAAACAATCGCTACTCGACTCGAGATTTGGCCTGAGAGCCTAAAGAAAACGACATCAGCGACATACACTCGTAATAACCAGCATGAGTCGTGAGCACACTCTCCATTTGAGTTTGAATATTGTTGGGACTTTGTACTTATATTTGTATAACATCTTTTACCATACCCTATGTTCACAAATAAGTAATTAAATACATAAAAAAACAAAAAAAAATAAAACGACGCGACGCTTTACGTTATCAGTTCGTCAATCTATACTGCAAAATTCATTCGCCCACCGTATATTTGTGAGAGCAGCCCGCTGCATTCATCTGTGCTCGCGACTCGTATCGGCTACTATACATTAGTGAGGGAATGACTTGCGTTTACGAAATGACACGAGCTGACTCTTATATAAAATATTAGCTGATATTTGGAAAAGTGTGTTAGGTGTTACAATAACACTTTTTCTAGAGCCCATTTTTAAGGCGCATTCGCATTTCCATTGCAATCGAAAACTGTCAAATTCAACTCAAATTCCGGATGAGATGATGGTGCGTTTTGAAATTCAACGCTTTTTATATACGAGAATCGGCCTTGAATTTATTAGTTTTGCGCTGTTCGCTATCATAAAAATCAACATAATTCTATGCTTCACAAAAAAACTACCACCACGATTCTAGAAATCTTTTATAGTAAAATGTGCAGTCCGTCTGTTAGTACAAGGGACCTCCATGAATGCTCCAGGGAGAGCTGTTAAATACATTGTTCGCTTGCACCAAAGAAAGATGGCCGCCATTAGCTCGGCTCGCGCAAGTAAAGAGGCGATTTAAAAGTTATGTGGTTTGATTAACTTCTTCTGTTTTGCATGTTGTTTGTATTATGTTTGGGTTTAAACACTAGCAGTGGTTAGCGTACAAAATATTTAGCGTATGGGGGCCGAGTCACCCGCGTCCGTAGGAGAATACCCTTCAGCGAATCCCTACACGTGATCCCCGGGTGGTGCTAAACAGGTGACACTAACCGCCTCCGTGGTCTAGTGGTTATACCACCTGATTCAGACCCAGAGGTCCCGGGTTCGATTCCCAGCGGAGGCAAATTTTTTGCTCGGTTTGGCTGGTGGTAGGACTTGTTCTAAGTCCGCCTGGCAAGCTACCACCATCATGTCTAAGTCTGTCGCCATAACAACGATGTTATCAGCATTGTTGTGTTCCGGCAGTTAGAGGTATGATAGCCAGTTCCTCTGTTTAAGTGGATTCCGGGTGAAACTCGCTTCCATCTTCGGCCTAATCATTACTTTCCATCTGGTGAGATTTGGGCCAAGAGTTTCCCCGTTTTGAATTAAAAAAAAATATTCCTTTTTTTTTCAATTGATAGGTACACGTTTGACCACTATCTCACCTGATGGTCAGCGACGATGTGGTCGAAAATGGAGCACGCTTGTCTAGAAGTAACCTATTCACTATTAACTTAAAGACACCCAGGTGAAATACAAGAGGTTACAAAAGTGATTAGACAAGTTTAGTATTCCTGTGTGTGTGTGCTTTCTTGCATGCTTTTTCTGATTTGAAATGGTCATGTGCGTTGTTAAAAGCAGGCATTTAATTCATTCAGCTTATACGTGTTGTTCTGCGATGGTGGTCATTCTCACTAAAGACCAGAATACAATTTCCAAGAACAATCATAGTTATAAAGTTCTTCAGCGATCCAGAAAAATCGGCAATTTTATAGGTAAAGAAAGAGAATTTAACTTGGAAATGGAGAGACATGGATAGAATTACTTTATTGTACACCAAACATTATTAATACACACATCTCAATCGCAATCTATCAAAAGTGTATGAAAATTGAGGATCATCGGCGATGATAAAGCTCGTCGAATCGAAGCTCCAAAGTCTTGAGCATCGACGCCGAGTTGCTGGCCTGTCGGTTTTCTATCGGTTACATTTTGGGGAGTGTGCGATGGAATTGCATAACTTAATTCCGCCAAGCCCGTTCCACCATCGGGCCACAAGACGTACGGCGATGTGCCACTGGTACATCGTGGACAAGTTTAGTATTCCTGTGTGTGTGTGCTTTCTTGCATGCTTTTTTTGATTTGAAATGGTCATGTGCGTTGTTAAAAGCAGGCATTTAATTCATTCAGCTTATACATGTTGTTCTGCGATGGTGGTCATTCTCACTAAAGACCAGAATACAATTTCCAAGAACAATCATAGTTATAAAGTTCTTCAGCGATCCAGAAAAAACGGCAATTTTATAGGTAAAGAAGAAATAGAATTTTAACTTGGAAATGGAGAGACATGGATAGAATTACTTTATTGTACACCAAACATTATTAATACACACATCTCAATCGCAATCTATCAAAAATGTATGAAAATTGAGGATCATCGGCGATGATAAGCTCGTCGAATCGAAGCTCCAAAGTCTTGAGCATCGACGCCGAGTTGCTGGCCTGTCGGTTTTCTATCGGTTACATTTTGGGGAGTGTGCGATGGAATTGCATAACTTAATTCCGCCAAGCCCGTTCCACCATCGGACCACAAGACGTACGGCGATGTGCCACCACATGGTGGGATGTACATGGTGGACATCCCACCTATACGCACAAAACGTTTTGGGAATACATTCATTGTGCGTACAGCTAAGGAGTGGAATTCCCTGCCTGAGTCTGTGTTTCCTGATAGCTACAACCTGGGAGTCTTTAAGTCAAGAGTGAATAGGTTACTTCTAGGCAAGCGTGCTCCACCTTAGACCGCATCATCGCTTAACATCAGGTGAGATAGCGGTCAAACGTACGCCTATCAATATTTAAAAAAATAAGGCTTATTTGACAGTTTGCGATTGACACGCGAATGCGAAAGTTGTTTAAAAACTAGTAGAGTTGGCCCTCAGTTGATAACGCCGTCCGTATACAGATACCAACTCATAATTTTCAAATCAAAACAGTCCATATTAACGTTCCACTTATTTCTCCACAATAATACCTTCTACGCGAAATTGCATCACATCTCATCGTGATACTACACGTCAATTCTTTCCATTGTGCCGCAACTCTTCAGTCCAGGACTCTCGACGTCCCCACAATTGTTCGGTGCACCGGCATTCACTCAAACATTCGTTAACTATAATACAGAAGACATCAATATTGTGACGTAGAACGTGTGGGAATGCAAGGATGGTACAATATGCTATGCGATGAAATATGTATTGTAGAAAGTTCGAGTGAAAGAGATAAGACATGTGCGAAGACATTGATCATTATTATGATCTAGACCGTGATAGTTATTATAAGTAAAAAAAGTGCTCGAAGTTGTTGAAAAGGGAGTTGGACTCGCGCACCGGGGATTCCGTACCCATTTACAAAACGTTACGTACTTTTAAACTTCCTTCGGCAAGGCCCATAATCGTCAGATTTTTTATACACTGCGGTGTTTATTGCAGTTTCAGGTCAGCGCCATCTCTTGACCGCTATTGGAACTAATGAAATTTTTGTTTATTTCTGAAAAAGTGTGCTATTTAGGGACATCGTTTTATTTTTCCTGTAATCTTTACATAAACTTAGCGGTCAAACGTATGCCTCTCAATATTAAAAAAAAAACTTCTATCAGTTAGAATCATTTTAAATTTTTTTTAAGCAAACTTCGGAGATAATGATTAACTTTTTTCACAAGCAAATTCAAAAAAATTTTTTTTGAATGTGCAAATTGCGTTCTTTCATATGATATCCCACATTGCCTAGTAGCTCCATTTTTAATTTTCAGGAATCCTTTTCCGTCGCCGTTGCAAAAAACATTTCATTTTTATTTCTCTCGTATTTGCAAAATTGTTGAGAAAACCTTTCAAGTTCATAGCATTAGCAGTTCATAAGATATCCAGCTGTGACAGGCGAACAGAATTAGTCACACCGTGAGGGTTCCTTTTTACCATTTTGGTACGGAACCCAAAAATTGGCTGCTGTATTTTCATATTCTACTCACCGAAACCCTTTCACTTGAATTTCAAAATCATGCTTGCTATTAAAATAAGTAATTGATCCGTTACCTTTTTTGACTCACGCCCCTTTTTTAAGGATGGGAAGTTATCAAATGACTTCTCAAGCTCTGGGCGGAGCATGAGAGTGTCAGACTCTTACTGACTAAATCTCATCCGTGTTCCTCCTTTGCGTTTCATAGCCACGCTGACTCTTTCGAACAAATCCCGAAGCAGGAACTCACGTCTCCACATTCTGATCTGTGATACCATACCATTCCAAAACGAGTATACGAAATTTCAGCTTAATCGGTTGGGAATAACTGTTTTAAAATTGAGTCACAGGATTATACACATTTACACATATAAATAAACTAACAAGAAAAGTTAAATAAAAGTTTGTGGTTTATTATGTTTGAATCTTTGTTCCGACATCTTTAACAAGCATCGCCATATTATATTTCAGCCAATTAACACCTAAACCATGAGTTACAAGAACTTCGTCCATTGGTGATTACCGTATGTAAATCCATTTGATAGTTTTTGAGTTTATTGCCTATATACGGATAGACAGAGAGACGCGGAGAGGTTTTTTTTTTAATTTGATAGGCATGCGTTTGACCACTATCTCACCTGATGGTAAGCGATGATGTGGTCGGAGATGGTGGAAGTAACCTATTCACTCTTGACTAAATATTCTATCAGGAAAAACAGACTCTGGCTGGGAATAGGCTTGTGTCCTGAAAAAATCTAATTAGTCCGTCAGTTAGAATATCAAAAAATATTTGACCCGTGTTTTTATTTTTGTTACGGGAACCAAAATTGTCGAAGTTACGACGCTTTTAAAATTCTCAATAGGTCACACCTTCGCATAATTTTTAGTGAGTCGTGACGTCACGAGCCCCCACTCCCGAGTTTTGATGCGTTTTAACTTTTTCAATATTCATTGATTTACAAAAACAAAAAATAAGTGTCCATTATTTTTCAATACTCTAACTGACGGACTAAATAGTTTTTCAATTTGTGGATGATGGAATCTAGCCTATTCCACTCCTTAGCTGTACGCATTAAGAATGTGTTCCCAAAATGTTTTGTCCATGTGGCTGGGATTGTCACCATGTACTGCATGGCGAATCACCGTTCGTCTTATAGTAAGATAATGGACGGACTTGGCGGAATTAAATTATGCAATTCCTTCGCGTATTTCCCAAAATGAAAACTGTTTAATAATATTTAGTTAAGTTTAGTTGTTTAGTTATTTTGTTTTTTTTTTAATGTAGTCACTAAGCATAGTAAACATACAGGGATAATCGCCGGTTGGTGCCCCATTACGTTTGAAATGTCTATTAACGGGGCCTCTGCGAGTTGGTTTCGGCCCCTCGTACGCCTACCAAAGGACCGGGTCTCCAGGGACCCGAGATAGAAAACAAAAATGTCGTCACTAATAACGTTATAATATGGTGCCATACATATTATTCGAAGTTATAAGGATTTAATTTTATATCATCGCACATTTCCATTGCATTCGACGACCATGTAGGTTATTGGGTAAAGTTATCTTCAAATGTATTGTGTCAATTAACAAAAATGACATTTTATCGTATGTCCCACGATAAATTGTGTTCTACTTCATAGACTGTCGAGTTAGAAACAAACCGTTGTATAAAACTTTGCTGGTATTTTGTTAGACTTCGTTTTGTGAGGAGCACTATGTTAAATGAAGTTTACTGTTTCATAAACCGTATATCGCGGTTCTTAAATAAATAAATGATCTTCTTATTTTTATTTATTGTTCATACTTTTATTATTATTATTATATTATTGTTTTAACAATTTATGTACACACACAAGTAGATAAAAAAAATAGGAAACAGAAAAATTGGTACAAAGGTGAAACTTATTTCTAAAGAAATCTCTTCCAGCATACCTGCCAAAGGAGAGTCAAATAAAAGAGATGTAGACACAGTGTGTAAAAGTTAAAAATAAAAGAATAAACTTTAAATATAACATACAATACATAAATAATACTCAATAATATTTTAAGATAAATAAAATATTGCAACTATGACGGTACGGAGCAGTAGTGTTCTCACTCTTCTTTTAAAAACTGTAAGAGTTTTGCAGTCCCTAATATCAGGCGATAGTGCATTCCACAACCTAACCGCGTGCACAGTAAAGGAGTAGGAGTAAAAATCAGTGGACTAGGGAGGGGTGATGGGGACTTCAAGTAAAATATTTCCAAAACGATTTATGAACCAATACTTATATTTTAAATGTTCGCCACTTAATTCAAAAGGATTTACCCGATTATGAAGTATGAAAGATCACCGAGATACATCAAAACACACCCAAATTTTTAAATCCATCAAGTCAAATCATATTTTTAACGATTTTTAAATAGAAAGACACAATATTAATCAAGAAGCTAAACTAGGGGTCTTGGCGGACTAACTTTATTACCATAGATAGTTCAGGAACAAGTGATAAACTTAATTTTATGATAACATTTTATTTAGTCATGGCTTAAGAGGGCTATCACAATTTTTCTTGAATTTTAGCGCTTTATTCGAGTTTTGATGTGTGATTTTGCTTTAGATATAGCCTTAAAAAAAAATATGCCTAAGACAGTTTGATCATTTATCTTGGGAGTGTTCTAAATAAATATTTCAATTTGTTCACGTACATCAGTAAAATCCTTGACTCCGCAAAGGATGTTTCACAAAATGTTGCTTTAGGGAATCTTTTGATGCCTTGGTACACCGAAGATCTTATAATTTAATCATTTATAAAAATGTCCACGGTACAACTGTATCTTCTACTTTGGAATGTTCAAATCAATTTATTACGATTCATACAGTAATACACCAAAAATAATTCTGTAAAATTGAGAGTTATTGACAATTTTCCGTACGAAACTATAATTTTTATCTATGAAATTATAATCCAAATTCAAATAAAAAATATTTAATAATTAAGGTGGCGTTGCTATATTGCTTGAAAAAAAAAAATGGTCTAATTAAAAGTAAAATAAATATTTTAAAATAATTGTTGTAAGTATGCAATGCAAAAATCAATATAAATCTTGTGACGCGCGGTATTTAACTTTAGTCAACCTGAGCAATTCGATTTTGTAAAAGCGCCCTTAAACCTACTACATAATTATTATATTAGTACTAAAGTTAGATCGTGTTTTGTAAAAAGATGGAGACTTGTTAGTCTTGGTTTAAACCAGTAGGTACTTAAGCATTGTTTTGTAATTAAACGGTTAAGGTTTATTATGTTACCCTTCCTCTTTAATTTTTCTCAAAATTTGTGTATTTCTTAATATTCCTTACCAGTACGCATAGGCGAAAATGTGGTCGAGCGTACTAGTCAGATTAAATATCTGGGAGCAGCGTGGCGTGAGGTGACTGGTGTCATTTGTGACCCCGGTTAGGTTGAAGGGACAGGTCTATAAATTCATCATTAGACCTGTTCTTTTATATGGAAGTGAAGCGTAGCCTGTACTTCAACGGCACAAGCGGGAGCTGCGAGTCACGGAGATGAAAATGTTGCGCTGGATGTGTGGAGTTTCGCGGAAGGACCGCGTGAGAAACTCCTGAATTCGTGGCAGCCTCCATAGCAGACAAACTGCAGGAGAGCCGCCTTCGCTGGTACGGCCACGTCTTGTGTAAACCGGCAAACTACGTAGGAAACAAATGTCTGGATATGCCACCTCCGCTCTGCTGTAATAGTTTCGGAAAATGCGAGCTAGCAAATTGTTTGTCCGAAAGGAAATTGAGATATTGGATTTAAAGGTTATTTTTATGTCAATTACTGTTATGTTTTTTTTTTTTTATGTGGGAAGTATTTAATAAATCATTGATTTTCTGCCTGATGGTCAACAATAGCAACTAGCCATGTCGTAACTTCTGTTTGTTAGGTATAATTGCAATAGAGATGTTAGCATAGTAGACGGCCAGTGTCTGCCAGAGTTGCAAAAGAGTCACAGTAAGAGTCTGATTCTCCCTTCTGTTCCCCCCAGAGCAGAGGAGTCATTTGAAGATTTCCCAGATCAGATATTAAAAAAAAAACATAAGTTAGGTACTGTTCTAAATATCAGGCCACGTCTAAGTAATATCTCTTAACAGTATTCATAAACCTTCATCACCCAGATAAAATATTTAACTTTACAAAATAACTCTGCAATTTTTTTTTAGCATGGTTTTTAGCTTTACGTCACTACATTCAAGCTCAATAATCACAAAGAAACATTTAGCAAACATGCATTTATAAAGAGTCCTCCAAAATGTATTCTCTCGAATGTGTTATCGAAAAACAAACGGTGCTCAGATAAGCCTGGTGAAGTGGTGACACTAACACGTGGCCCTCATTTAACTTTAGCGGATCTTTACGAGTTCCCGACAATCGGGGAGGAATCCAAATGAGGGACCTCTGAGGATTATATTACGGACGTGAAGTATTTTTGCTTGCGGGTGCTATGATATTTACTGAAGGTTGGGTTCGTCACTTTAGATTGAGAAGAGTTGTCAAAGTTAAAGTACCTTTCCTAAGGGTTAATTTTTATCACGATTTGCAAAAGTTGTTTTCACAAATGCTATAGACAAGGTAACCAATTTATACACGAGCTCCTCAATAAACACCAAACAGTCGAGTGAGGTACAAAGTGAACTGAGGGCCTAGCACAAGTGTGTTTGACGTAAAGTATTTTTGTATGATACTTACACATTGTGTATGACGCATAAAACCAAAATAGTATGGGGTTGTAGTTTGCTTTAATTAAAACTAGCTGTCCCCCGCGGCTTCGCTCCCGTCAATTAAGTATTCATTGCACATATCGAGTTTTCATTGTTTTTAAGATGTATTCTGCTATTCGGGTCGGAGACAAATCCAACGAATCAATAACCATGAAAATTGGTTCAGCAGATCTCGAGTTATAAGTGCTGTAACAAACCCGTCTTTGTTTTATATATCGCCCACTTGCGACGACAGTGTGACATCTCGAATTATACGATTTTTCGTTTTACGGATATTCTGATTCGCGATCTCACGTTATATTATCTCTAAAAACGTGATATATTTTCGACCAAAAACAACAAAGTTATAGAAGAAAGAGACAAAATATTACAGTGTAGCGGTATCTCGTTTGTTGATCCAGTTGGCTTCGACACAGTGACAATTCAGATGTTGCCTGGGCTTCGACGAGTGAAGTGCTCTCGGTTTTCGTGAAAAAAGTGACATCACGAGGATATCACGACTTAGGTGATAAAGGTGAGTCTTTTGTAATAGTTTCTTTTATTCGACAATGTGGCACGTCATACTTATCACAGTGTTCTTGTAAAATATCAAGCGAAGTGAACGAGATGTATTTGTGATGTCACGTTTTTCTTGTAAGAAATTCTCAGTATCACCGAGTCATTTTGAATAATAACATTGTAGATGATAAATGTTTCTCTTATACTGGAAATATGTTTTGAGTTATTTTTTGATGTTCTGTTGTTGCAGGATACATATTGATAAAATTAAATGGTATGTCCGCTTGTCACGTTTTGTACACTAAACCGCAATTTACAACTCCAGTTTTCTTTCCAGATGGGGACAAGGTCTAAATTAATAATTGTAATTAGCACAAACAAAAATGGACGAGGAATTACCTAGTAGCTCGCAATAACCCGGGTTTAAAAACTTTTAACGGGGATGAAACAGTTGATGACCAAAAAACGACGCAAAATCAATTCAGTTGCAGTGTATCAATTCCAACGAGTTCAACTTCTTACCTTATTTTCTCGTAATAACCTGGATTTAAAAAATGTTACTATCGTCAATGTTATCGTCAAGTTCATCTTCTTCGAGTACTTCGTGTAGCAGTTCTTCAATTTCTGCATCTTTCTCCGAGGACAGCGATGATCGCGACTCCGTAAAAGACCCCGACTTTAAAGATATTCAAGAAAAACGCCGTCCAGTATTTTCACTCAATGATTTGAGCGATTATGTTCAGACTGCTGCGACTACTCAGCAAACGACAAACCAAGAAGGAAGGTCAGGCATCGATTCAGTAATTTTTACTTCAAATGAAAATCCAATTGATGCATCTGATACTATGATTACCGAAAATCAATCGCCTTCAAGTAAACCTTGTGTCTTCACTGCTACAGAACCTGAAAACCCTCCTACTATTTATTGTTGAAACTCCAACTAAAAAACGAAAAAAAAGGCCAAGACAAGAAAATAAATGGAAGAAAAATATTGCAAAGAAATTGAGAAATAATGGGAAACCTTATAAATCAGCAAAAATTCAAAAGGATATGCCAGAAAGCAATCAATAATGCTCCTATGTTTGTTTTAATAATAATGTAACTACAGAGCATTTTACGATGGCCTGTAGCACTTTTGAACTTGATACATTTTTTATTTATGTGGTAGTTACAACTACAAAACTGTTTTTATATGCCTGATGAATCTTACTAATTTTCCTATTTTTGTTAATGTGTTTTGATAATGTAAGTACAGAGTACTTTTCGATAGTTTGTAGTACTTTTGAATTTGATACATTGTTTATTTATGTGACAGTTACAAGACTTATTATGTGCCTGATGAATCTTACTAATGTTCCTATGTTTGTTAATGTGTATTGATAATTTAAGTACAGAGTACTTTTCGATAGTTTGTAGTACATACTTTTGAATTTGATACATTTCTTATTTATGTGCCTGATGAATCTTACTAATATTCTTATGTTCGTTAATGTGTATTGATAATGTAATTGTACCAAACTGTTATTTAGTTTCATTAAAATAGTAATTAGTTCCTAAGTCTCTATACTTGATACACAGACAGCATGATTAAAATCTCTATTAAAATAGTTACCACTATGTTGAATGAATATATTATTCCTACAATAAAAGACTAATTTTCGAGAATAATGTATTATTTTTAAATAACTTAGGTAAATGTCAATTTTCACATCATCTTCAACGTGACAACTAAATTTACCACCTTGTAAAGTTTGTTTTTTTCTGGAACAATGTGGTAAGTTTTCCTTTTTTTTTTAAACTCTATGAATGAAGTTAATACGGTTTCAAATGACTTATTGCTTTTCGATATTTCATTTCTTTATTAGATAGACTCTAATCACTTCATACATAATAAAGCTATCTGGACCAGAACTTAAGAGTTATATTCATTCAAAAGTTTAAAAGGCGCTTTCTGTAAAGTAACGATTTTTGAGATGTCACACTGTCGTCGCAAGTGGGCGATATATACTAGCTGTCCCCCGTGGCTTCGCTCCCGTTTAACAAAAGTTCCCGTTCCCGTAGAATTTTCCCGTTTCCGTGGTATTTCTGGGATAAAAACTATCCTATGTCCGTCTCCTGGTTCTAAGGTACCTCCCTACCAATTTTCAGCTTAATCGATTCAGCCGTTCTTGAGTTATAAATAGTGTAACTAACACGACTTTCTTTTATATAATTATATAGATATAGATATAGAATATAGATATAGATTCACATAAGTTACAGATAACGTCAGTGAAATTTTTAATATGTAAACCTACTGTATCGCTACTGTTACGTTAAATACGTGAAAATATTCGCAAAAGGCCCTCAGATGATAATAATTAATCAAAAACTTCGAGACACGCAACAAGGTATCAATTGAAGAACGGAATATATTTTTTTTTATTTGGGATGGGTTTGCTCTTGTTTCTAGTCTAGTTCAGAGATGAGATGAGAGACAAAGTCTACGATAGAGCGAGCTTACCCAGAAGTAGCCTTTTCACTGTAACTTTGAAAAGATAAGGGTTGTAAGCGTTCGGAAACACAGACGCAGGCAGAGAGTTTCGCCTCTGCTGTGCGCTTTATGAAAGACGCTTGCGGCGATGAGTCAAGATTTATTTACTCAGGAACGTGGTTACGCCTACCAAAGAAATTATATCGGATCACCTTGCGTTGTACTTGAAGGGCTTAGCTTTTGTTGTCGAGTGGCCAACTTTGAAACGTAATTGTATTGTGTGAATATTTAAGGGGTTTATGGTATTTCTTGGCTACTTGTGGTTTGGCTCGGCTTGTGGTTCACCTTGGACCTTCCGACGCTGCGTACCCGACTGCGTACGACGTGCTTCCAGTACGTAATCGCCATTCTAAAAAACAGTCCATTTTTCTTCGCTACAGATGAATAGTTACGATACACAACAACCCTCATGACTACCGGAATTATATCGCTCTGACAAACGTTGGCGAATACAGCACTAAGACAAAATGAGCTTTTCGATTGTGATAGTTTATATGTAGTAGCATGGTACGTACCTCTCGTTCACGAGTCTTATTCGTTCTTGATCAGTTTGTAGGGTTCGTACTAAAATTGTATAAAGAAACCCTTATGGTGTGACTAAGTGTGTCCGTCTGTCACAGCTGGATATCTCGAGAATTGATTTTGTTCTTCAACAATCGTTTGATCAACAATTTTACAGATAAAAAGGAAATAAAAATGTATATAATTTTCTTTACAACAACGTCTGAAAGAGATTTCAAAAAAGTCGAATTGAAGTAACTAGAACATGTGGAGTATATTTATGCGCGACAACTATTTTCACATTCTCAAACATTTTATCGGTCTACCCTCCCTCTATTAACCAAGAGATGACGCTGATCTAAAAACTGCATTATAGTCAGCAGTGTTCAAATTCACTGATGAATAAAGGCCTCGCCTATGAAAATGTAAAAACATATCACGTTTTCTACGATGGTACGGAACCCTCGGAGCGCGAGTCCGACTCGCCCTTGACCGGTTTTCACTAATGAAGTTATAGCACTTAATTAAGTCCATGTTTCAATAATTAGGTGGATTTCTATATCTGCGGTCGATACGATAAGCATATTTTTTGTAAATTATTAATTGTATTTGATCAAATTTAGATTTTAAATGAGAAACAACTAGTCCCAAAATTGTATGTTTTTGGGAGAATATTTTGTTAATAATGTAACAAGCTGAAATAATTAATATAATAAATAAAATGATTAATTCTGTTAAAAAAAATAATGAGATAAGTGAGTTTTGTGCCGTTTGAATATTATTGATTGTTAGATCGACTGTAAGTTTGTGTAGCAACACCTATTAAAGGGCGCAGCAGTGCTGACGTGAAGCTGATCAAATTCTGTGTTGTATAAAAACTAAACTCGAACTTATCAAATCTGTGCAGCGGTATTCGTCACGTCTATTTACTTTTGGATATTGCTCATCTTACCCCACGTTATACTTGAGCAGATGCAACACCTACTTTAGCGCAAAGTAGTGCTTATAACCATACATTCACAAATTCTATATTATACGCAAACTAAACGTGAATCAATCATTATCTGAGCAGTGAAGCTCGCCATGTTGGATTCGATCTGGGACTATGCAAGGTACTTTATGTTCTACAGTACGTTTGTGCTACAACTAGCTACATTGATCTACGGACTGACTTCCTGGTGCGTCCTGAAGAAGTTTCGAAACTACAGAAACTATGTTTTTCTTAACGCAATTTTATCATATTTCTTATATTTTATGGTATATTTTATGTATCCTTTTATTATTTCGTGGTCAAACATAGCTCTGTTCCCTCTATTTTTACATTATATAAAAACAGCTAAGATACACTGGTTATTAGTTATAACTCATATGTTTTACGTGGACATTGTAAAAGTTTTTAATGCGAATATCAAAAGGATATATTTGAAAAGTAGTCTCTTTGGTTGGGGTTTACCTATAATTACAAATTATATTCGTATGCTTATAACAAAGCTTTTAATATATCTTTTAATATATGAAACTGATGATACATTCTTCTGGTATATTATCAGTAACTTTGGGATTAAAGCATTTACGATCATAATGGAGTCAGATCAAAGTATACCTGTGATAGTAAACTGTTGTGTTTATATTATAACTGTATTCTCACTTTTTCGTAGTTTGATTACAAGCACACATACAGGTACCAACATCCGGAAGCGCTTGTATATAGCCACTTTGATATTTATATTGAGTGACGTCTTATTGTTGTTTGACTATTTTCAGAAAATACTTGGTGTTTATAGCGATGCAGCAGTAACATTTATAGTACATTATCTTAATCCACTATTATTGGCAGTGTTTTTGGTCGCTGTAAAGAGTAATCGCAATGCATGGTATGAGTTTTACGTAAATAGATTAGAGCAAAGCTCATCAGCAAGGCAGAGAGGTCAAGACGTCATCTTGCATGAACGAGTTGTTCGTGAACCTGCTGCTTGCTACCGCCCGGTTCTAGAAGTGTGAATTATACAATTAATAGAATTATTAATATTGTCAAAATTAATTAAGTGAAATAATAATTATAATATAAACGTAATTTTGTATAATTGAAGCAGTTTACAAACCTGTTACTAGATAAGTGTTCCTACACAATTTTAGACTTTTTAGTGACAATACATTTACTTTTAATGACATGCCTTGTAAATCACTACATATTATAAAACAAAGACCTCCGCCTCGTCTGTTTGTTTGTCTGTCTGTTTGCGATAAACTCAAAAACTACTGCAGTTTTTAAAGCTGTTTTCACCAATGGATAAGGTGGTCTTCGAGAAAGGTTTATCTATAATATTAGAATGTATCGCTGAATGTGTTGCTAAGCTCAAAGATCGAGAACAGCTGCACTGATTTAACTTATTCTTTTTTTGTTGTGTTTGTAATTATCAAGAGAAGGTTTTTATGTGAAAAAAAAATTAAGAAAGTGGCCAGTTGACGGGAGCGAAGCCACGGGGTATAGCTTGTACTATATAATTTGTCAAGCGTTATCTAATACCTACCTAGTTGTAATTATTTGTAAGTCCGAATATTTCCTAGTACTATATTGCAATGTGGCCAATAATAAGAGTATTTAATTATTTATAACTGTATTCTTCATGTGGTTCTTCTACGCAAAAACCCTCAGGATGCCGAGGATTATGTTGTGTGTATTATTTCTGAATGAAAATTATTCAACAATGTATAACTCACAATTAAACTTATAATTACGATCATATTTAAATAGTATTAAAATTGCTGTTATTGTAGTCCTATTTCAACACCCACCTGCAAAAGAGTTGATAAAATAAATAAGTATATTATATAATAGTACCTGGGATCATAAAATTAGTCGGTTACATAGATACCTGACCGTCCATTGAATATTATCGCTTACAAAATACATAAAAATGTCAGAAAAAAGACATAGAAAACAAAAATGCAATTTTTTGAAATTTTTGTCTGTTTGTCTGTGCGTTTGGAGGAGCCTCACGCATAAACCACAGTTTGGATTCAAAATGTAAAAATATTAAGGGATAACAGGAGTAACATTTAGTGTTTATTTCATCGAAATCGACCCACAAAATCAAAAAATATCGTTTTTTAAAAGCGCTAAAATAGGTTAAGTTCATTGAGACTCCAGATACTTGCAAATTTGCAATGCTATTTATAGTGAAAAGTTGTAGTAAAAAATGTATGAAAAGACCCCAAAAACAATATAATATTTTTGAGATATTTTTTAATTAAACTTAAAATGTAGCAAAATAAAAGTGAACATTTTATTATCTTATCATTATTTACCGTAACGTGTAAGCTTCTAAGTTCAAACTTACGACTTTAATTAACAGTTCAAAATTAATTTTATTACGTTTTCGATAGATGGGGTTGTACTCATGAAGCGTTTTCATGAATCGTGGTGTTAAGATTCTACGTAGCAGCATCACCTCAGCCCCATGTTCTTTCTTGTAGTAATATATCTTGAAGTTAAGTTAGGATATTTATTTTTTTTAGCTATGGAATTGAATGACCAGCATAATAATTATCGAGTTTACTTGGAGGAAAGTTGTAAACTGTATCCATAAGTAAATTGTTTTACTACATATTATAACACATCCGGACACCAAACTGTTACTGTTCTATATACAAAACCTACCATTTCTTCCTCCAAAGTTAACCGCAACGTAAAAGTAATTGAAAATTTAATCCCCACAATAAAAAGATCGCGAAAACATGACAGTAGGCACTCTAACCTGATCCTATTAACGAAAAGCATAAAAAAAAGCCTCAGATACGACGATATTCCGGTGACAGATCGTCGTCTTATCTCGCCGTAACCCTCTCGGCACCAAATTTACGAATCACACGTGATTATATACTGCCGACACGTGTTTTTTAACCGACTTCCCAAAAATGAGTAGGTTCTCAAGTCGGTTGTATTTTTTTAATTTATTTTTTATGTTTGTTACCTCATAACTCCAACAATTATGAACCAATTAGAAAAACTCTTGTTTTATCTGAAAGGACATATTTGTAGATTGGTCCCATTTAAATTTTATCAAAATTGGCAACGAACTTTGGATTTTAAATCGAAATAGCTGGAAATCGTCTACTTGTATGATGGTTTTATGTCATCCAAGTAATCGAAATTAAGTATTAACAGTAAGAGTTTGATACTCCCTTCTGTCCCCCAGACCAGAGGAGTCATTTGAAGATTTCAAAAATTAAAAAAAAAAACATGTTACTGTTCTAAACACGAGGCCACGTCTAAATAATATCTCTTTACAGTATTCATAAACCTTCCTCACCCAGATAAAATATTTAACTTTACAAAGCAACAGTACATTTTTTTTAGGATGTTTATTGAGCCAAAGCATTCTTTACGTCACTACATTAAAGCTCAATAATCACAAAGAAACATTTAGCATCATGCTTTTGTTAAGAGTGTGTATCCCGTCCACTAGCGCAGCCAATCGTTTTTTATTAATTGTGGTAAATTTAAGACACGTAGATAAAAAACCACACTGTAGTGTACTAAAGAAATGTATCTATTATTTTTTGACCGCTATTTTTAACACATAACTCATGAATAAATAGCCAAAACGGCAATTATTGCTAAAAGTGGCCACTTTTAGCAAAAATATCGACTTTGGCAATTATTGATGTTCTAAAGTACAAAACATAACTCTCAAAAAATAATAAATACATTTCTTCAGAACACTACAGAGCGGTTTTTTATCTACGTGTCTGAAATTAACCACAATTAATAAAAAACGATTGGCGGCGTTAGTGGACGGAATACGCCCCCTTAAGAGTCTTCCAAAAAGTATTCCCTCGAATGTAGGTTAACACCCAGCCCTATACTATGAACAGCGAGTCCTCCACAGAAAGGTCAAGTTCCCCCAATCAATCCCACCCAAACGGTTCGCCTACAAAATTAATTAAACTTTTCAGTCCAAGCTTCGCAAATTATTTTTATCTCGTCATTGGACGGTGTTATCGTAAAACAAACGGTGCTCAGATAAGCAATAAACACAATTTTCTTTCTTTCTTTCTTTCTTTCCTGGTGACACTAACAAGTGGCCCTCATTTAACTTTAGCGGATCTTTACTAGTTCCCGACAATCGGGGAGGAATCTAAACTAGGGACCTCTGAGGATTATATTACGGACGTGAAATATTTTTGCGTGCGGGCGCTATGATATTTACTGAAGGTTGGGTTCGTCACTTTAGATGAGTTGTCAATGTTAAAGTACCAATTCTTATTGTTAATTTTATCTCGGTTTGCAATAGTTGCTTTCGCAAAAATGCTATAGACAAGGTAACCTCAAAAATCAATTAATAACTAAGTAATATCTCATTTTTTTCACTGTTACTTTGAAAAGATAAGAGTTGTAAGCGTTTGGAAACACAGACGTAGGCACAGAGTTCCTCCTCTGCTGTGCGCATTATGAAAGTCGCTTGCGGCGATGAGCCAAGATTTATTCGCTCAGGAACGCGGTTACCTACCAAAGAAATCATATCGGATCCTTCCGTTGTACTTGAAGGGCTTAGCTTTTGTTGTCGAGTGGCCATCTTTCAAACCTAATTTTCGAAAAGGTAAATATGTGTAGTGAGGATATGTAAGGAGTTTATGGTATTTCTTGGGGTACTCGTGGTTTAGATGGGCTGGTGGTTCACCTTGGACCTTCAAACGCCGCGTCTTCCAGTACGAAATCGCCATTCTAAAAAACAGTGCATTTTTCTTCGCTACAGATGAATAGTTACAATACACAACAACCCTCATGACTACCGGAATTATATCGCTCTGACAAACGTTGGCGAATACAGAACTAAGACAAAATGAGCTTTTCGATTGTGATAGTTTATATGTAGTAGCATGGTACGTACCTCTCGTTCACGAGTCTTATTCGTTCTTGATCAGTTTTTAGGGTTCGTACCAAAATGGTATAAAGAAACCCTTATGGTGTGACTAAGTGAGTCCGTCTGTCACAGCTGGATATCTCGAGAATTGATTTTGTTTGTCAACAATCGTTTTATCAACAATTTTACAGATGAAAAGGAAATAAAAATGTTTTTATTTTCTTTACAACAACGTCTGAAAGAGATTTAAAAAAAGTCGAATTGGGGTAACTAGGACATGTGGAGTATATTTATGCGCGTCAACTATTTTCACTTTCTCAAACATTTAATCGGTCTACCCTCCCTCTATTAACCAAGAGATGACGCTGATCTAAAAACTGCATTGTAGTCAGCAGTGTTCAAATTCACTGATGAATAAAGGCCTCGCCTATGAAAATATAAAAACATATCACGTTTTCTACAATGGTACGGAACCCTCGGAGCGCGAATCCGACTCGCCCTTGACCGGTTTTCACTAATGAAGTTATAGCACTTAATTAAGTCCATGTTTCAATAATTAGGTGGATTTCTATATCTGCGGTCGATACGATAAGCATAATTTTTGTAAATTATTAATTGTATTTGATCAAATTTAGATTTTAAACGAGAAACAACTAGTCCCAAAATTGTATGTTTTTGGGAAAATATTTTGTTAATAATGTAACAAGCTGAAATAATTAAAATAATAAATAAAATGATTAATTCTGTTGAAAAATATAATGACATAAGTGAGTTTTGTGGCGTTTGAATATTATTGATTGTTAGATCGACTGTTTGTGTAGCAACACCTATTAAAGGGCGCAGCAGTGCTGACGTGAAGCTGATCAAATTCTGTGTTGTATAAAAACTGAACTCGATCTTATCAAATCTGTGCAGCGGTATTCGTCACGTCTATTTACTTTTGGATATTGCTCATCTTACCCCACGTTATACTTGAGCAGTTGCAACACCTACTTTAGCGCAAAGTGGTGCTTACAACCATACATTCACAAATTCTATATTATACGCAAACTAAAAGTGAATCAATCATTATCTGAGCAGTGAAGCTCGCCATGTCGGATTCGATCTGGGACTATGCAAGGTACTTTATGTTCTACAGTACGTTTGTGCTACAACTAGCTACGTTGATCTACGGACTGACTTCCTGGTGCGTCCTGAAGAAGTTTCGAAACTACAGAAACTATGTGTTTCTCAACGCAATTTTATCATATCTCTTATGTAGTATAGTAGATTATATGTATGTTTTTATTATTATTTCGTTTAAAATATCACCATTTCATCTATTTCATTATATCACAACAGCTAAGATACACTGGTTATTAGTTATAACTCATATGTTTTACGTGGACATTGTAAAAGTTTTTAATGCGAATATCCAAAGGATATATTTGAAAAGTAGTCTCTTTGGTTGGGGTTTACCTATAATTACAAATTATATTCGTATGCTTATAACAAAGCTTTTAATATATCTTTTAATATATGAAACTGATGATAAATTCTTCTGGTATTTTATCAGAAACTTTGGGATTAAAGCATTTACGATCATAATGGAGTCAGATCAAAGTATACCTGTGATAGTAAACTGTTGTTTTTATATTATAACTGTATTTTCACTTTTTCGTAGTTTGATTACAAGCGCACATACAGGCACTAACATCCGGAAGCGCTTGTATATAGCTACTTTGATATTTATATTGAGTGACGTCTTATTGTTGTTAGGCTATTTTCAGAAAATACTTGGTGTTTATAGCGATGCAGTAACATTTATAGTACATTATCTTAATCCACTATTATTGGCAGTGTTTTTGGTCGCTGTAAAGAGTAATCGCAATGCATGGTACGAGTTTTACGTAAATAGATTAGAGCAAAGCTCATCAGCAAGGCAGAGAGGTCAAGACGTCATCTTGCATGAACGAGTTGTTCGTGAATCTGTTGCTTGCTACCGCCCGGTTCTAGAAGTGTGAATTATACAATTAATAGAATTATTAATATTGTCAAAATTAATTAAGTGAAATAATAATTATTATATAAACGTTATTTTGTATAATTGAAGCAGTTTACAAACCTGTTCCTACACAATTTTAGACTTTTTAGTGACAATACATTTACTTTTAATGACATTCCTGGTAAAGCACTACATATTATAAAACAAAGACCTCCGCCGCGTCTGTTTGTTTGTCTGTCTGTTTGCGATAAACTCAAAAACTACTGCAGTTTTTCAAGCTGTTTTCACCAATGGATAGGGTGGTCTTCGAGAAAGGTTTATCTTTAATATAAGAATGTATCGCTGAATGTGTTGCTAAGCTTAAAGCTCGAGAAGAGCTGCACTGATTTTGTTTATTCTTTTTTTGTTGTGTTTGTAATTATCAAGAGAAGGTTTTTATGTAAAAAAATAAATAAGAAAGTGGCCAGTTGACGGAAGCGAAGCCACGGGGTATAGCTTGTCTACACTAATATTATAAAGAGGAAAACTTTGTTTGTTTGTTTGTTTGTTTGTTTGATTGTAATGAATAGGCTCAAAAACTACTGGACCGATTTTAAAAATTCTTTCACCATTCGAAAGCTACATTATCCACGAGTAACATAGGCTATATTTTATTTTGGAAAAAAATAGGGTTCCGTAAGATATTTGGGTTTTTCGGACACAAGGTGTAAAAATCAACCGGAAAAGTTACTTATTTTGCGTACGCTGCCTAAACTATAAAAGATAGAACCATACATTGTTCTAATTAATTGTAGATCTTATAAATATCTACAAAAAAGTCCGCGACACACTATACCTATCTATGTCGAGTGAGACACAACAACCATTTTTTTTTATTTAAAAATCTTGATTTTTTTTGGACTACATTTAAACGCGTTTATTTTACTCATGCTATTAATCCTTATCAAAATAAACTACTTCATCACTAAGTACAGTTTATGTAGATAATATTTGGTCGCACGGGAGGGGAGTAGAGTTAGATCTATGAGTATTAATGAGTAAGGAAATACGGCTCCCTACGCAGCGGTCGAGCGTGAAGTCTAAATATTCTAAAGAGGATAACTTTGTTTGTATGTTTGTTTGTTTGATTGTAATGAATAGGCTCAAAAACTACTGGACCGATTTTAAAAATTCTTGAATCAGCTCATATACCAAGAATACCCATGATCCCTACTGATTTGCCTATACCCTTCAAAAGGCTCCAATAGAATAGAATAGAATACTCTTTATTATGTACACCATATAAGTAACAGAAAAAATATTAAGTAAACATTACATAGGGGGACACAATGGGCGGCCTTATCGCTAAGAGCGATCTTTTCAAGACAACTTTTGGATGGATTTTAAAGAGAAAGGAAATACAGTACTGTAGGTAGTCTTAGGTGTACGACTTAAATGAATAAATACATGATAGATAAATAAATACAATTAAAATTATGAATCAAAAAGCATAGAACCCAAGTTATATCGATCATAGAGAAAGGTAGTGATGTTTGACCATTGTTTTAAAACTGGACAAAGATTGAGCACGTCTTACTGACTCGGGCAATGCATTCCATAGCCGCACCGCTTGAACCGTAAAAGATTTGTCGTAGAAGCTGGTGGAATGCATGCCGCATCTCTAATCTCAAGCTTTCCGATGACCTCAGATATCTATTATGTGTGTCATGAAGGAACTTAAAACGTTCTTTAACGTAAGAGGGGTTTGTAGGATTGAACAGAATACTGTAGAGCAGAAATAAAATATGAGAATCCCGGCGAAGACGAATGGGAAGCCACTTGAGCTTTGTGCGAAATTCAGAGATGTGATCATATTTGCGCAGGCCAAATATAAATCTTATGCAAAGGTTTTGAAGACGCTCAAGTTTATCGAGTTGTGCCTCAGTGAGATCGAGATAACTGACATCAGCATAGTCAAGAATAGGAAGCAGAAGGGACTGTGCAAGCGCAATTTTAGTGGCAGTGGGAAGAAAGTTCCGCAAACGTCTAAGAGACCTGGCAGATGCAAAAATTTTGCGACTTACGTCCTGGAGCTGCGGACCCCAAGACAGATGTTTGTCGATCCAAACCCCAAGGTTCTTAACCTTTTCACTGATTGGGATAGTAGTACCGTTAAACTGAACCTGGGGAAGCTGTGACCAATTTACTTTTGGAATCATCCTAGAGCTGCCAACAACAATGACCTGGGTTTTCGAAGGATTAACCTGAAGCCCAATTTCCAGTAAAAATTTCTTTCGCACTAACGATAAACAAAGTCCAGGGCCAAACATTCAAATTAGTAGGAATTGATTTACGAAAAGAATGATTTAACGTCAATTAATGTTGTAGAGAAGCTCTACAATAATCGCGGGCAGAAGCTAGTACTATATAATTTGTCAAGCGTTATCTAATACCTACCTAGTTGTAATTATTTGTAAGTCCGAATATGTCCTAGTACTATATTGCAATGTGGCCAATAATAAGAGTATTTAATTATTTATAACTGTATTCTTCATGTGGTTCTTCTACGCAAAAACCCTCAGGATGCCGAGGATTATGTTGTGTGTATTATTTCGAACTGAAAATTATTCAACAATGTATAACTCACAATTAAACTTATAATTAGGTACAATCATATTTCAATTAAAATTGCTGTTATTGTAGTCCTATTTCAACACCCACCTGCAAAAGAGTTGATAAAAAAAATAAGTATATTATAAAATAATACCTGAGATCATAAAATTAGTCGGTTAGATACATAGATACCTGACCGTACATTGAATATTATCGCTTACAAAATACATAGAAATGTCAGAAAAAAGACATAGAAAACAAAAATGCAATTTTTGAAATTTTTCTCTGTTTGTCTGTGCGTTTGGAGGAGCCTCACGCATAAACAACAGTTTGGATTCAAAATGTAAAAATATTAAGTAATAACAGGAGTAACATTTAGTGTTTATTTCATCGAAATCGACCCACAAAATCAAAAAATATCGTTTTTTAAAAGCGCTAAAATAGGTTAAGTTCATTGAGACTCCAGATACTTGCAAATTTGCAATGCTATTTATAGTGAAAAGTTGTAGTAAAAAATGTATGAAAAGACCCCAAAAACAATATATTTTTGAGATATTTTTTAATTAAACTTAAAATGTAGCAAAATAAAAGTGAACATTTTATTATCTTATCATTATTTACCGTAACGTGTAAGCTTCTAAGTTCAAACTTACGACTTTAATTAACAGTTCAAAATTAATTTTATTACGTTTTCGATAGATGGGGTTGTACTCATGAAGCGTTTTTATGAATCGTGGTGTTAAGATTCTACGCAGCAGCATCACCTCAGCCCCATGTTCTTTCTTTTAGTAATATCTTGAAGTTAAGTTAGGATATTTATTTTTTTTAGCTATGGAATTGAATGACCAGCATCATAATTATCGAGTTTACTTGGAGGAAAGTTTGTAAACTGTATCCATAAGTAAATTGTTTTACTACATATTATAACACATACGGACACCAAACTGTTACTGTTCTATGAACAAAACCTACCATTTATTTCCCTAAAGTTAACCACAACGTAAAAGTAATGAAAAAAAAACCTACTAAAATGAATTTAATCCCCACAAAAAAAAAGATCGCGAAAACATGTAAGTAGGCACTCCAACCTGATCCTATAAACGAAAACCAAAAAAAAAATAAAAATAAAAAAAGGCCGCAGATACGACGATATTCCGGTGACAGATCGTCGTCTTATCTCGTCGTAACCCTCTCGGCCCCAATTTTACGACTCACAGTGATTTTATACTGCCGACACGTGTTTTTTAACCGACTTAATTTATTTTTTTATGTTTGTTACCTCATTACTCCTACAATTATGAACCGATTAGAAAAACTCTTGTTTTATCTGAAAGCATATATTTGCAGATTGGTCCCACTTAAATTTTATCAAAATTGGTAACGAACTTTGGATTTTAAATCGAAATAAGTAGCTGGAAATCGTCTACTTGTATGATGGTTTTATGTCATCCAAGTAATCGAAATTGCGTATTTTGCTTTTCTGCTATTTTGCAGTGGTGCGAAGTATCACTAAAAAGTGAAAAATGAAAAAACTTCAACCGACTTCCAAAAAAAAACACTACAAAGTAAAATTGACTTTAATTTCGGAATTCGGTGTCAGAATACGAAGAAACTACCAAAAACACCCTCAGATCAACATACAATTTTGGGAAAAGCCAAAAATCTGCTGTGATAGTTTCGGAAAATGCGAGTTGGCCAATTGTTTTTCCGAAAGGAAATTGAGATGTTAACAGGTTATTTTTTATGTCACAAAAAGTTTTTATGTGAAGTATTTATTCTCTTGTTGATGGTCACCAGTGATAACTAGGCATGTCGTAACTTCTGTTCGTTAGCTATAATTGAAAAATAGATGTTGTAGATGGATTGTTGATGGAATTGTAGATGGCCAGTGCCTGCCAGGGTTGCGAAAGAGTCACAGTAAGAGTTTGATACTTCTTTCTGTTCCCCCCAGAGCAAAGGAGTCATTTGAAGATTTAAAAAATTTAAAAAATAACATGTTACTGTTCTAAACACTAGGCCACGTCTAAATAATATCTCTTTACAGTATTCATAAACCTTCCTCACCCAGATAAAATATTTAACTTTACAAAGCAACAGTGCATTTTTTTAGGATGTTTATTTAGCCAAAGCATTCTTTACGTCACTACATTAAGAGTGTGTATTCCGTCCACTAGCGCCGCCAATCGTTTTTTATTAAATGTGGTAAATTTAAGATACGTAGATAAAAAACCGCTCTGTAGTGCACTGAAGAAATGTATTTATTATGTTTTGAGAGTTATGTTTTGTACTTTAGAACATAAATAGTTGCCAAAGTCATGTATAATTTTGGTATGATCTTTATTCAAACTGTTTTATTACTTTAATTTAATTTTGGAGTTGAATTTTATTTGCATGCCCATACGACGGTAGAATATGGAGGACTTTAATATGTAAAAAAGAACATCTATGTACCAAATACCCATGTTTGCAATAAATAAATGATTGATTGATTGATTGAAAGTCGATATTTTTGCTAAAAGTGGCCACTTTTAGCAATAATTGCCGTTTTGGCTATTTAGCCATGAGTTATGTATTAAAAATAGCTGTCAAAAAATAATTAATACTACGTGTCTTAAATTTACCACAATAAAACGATTGGCGGCGCTAGTGGACGGAATACACGCTCTTAAAGCTCAATAATCACAAAGAAACATTTAGCATCATGCTTTTTTAAGAGTCTTCCAAAAAGTATTCCCTCGAATGTAGGTTAACACCCAGCCCTATACTATGAACAGCGAGTCCTCCAAAGAAAGGTCAAGTTCTCCCAATCAATCCCACCCAAACGGTTCGCCTACAAAATTAATTAAACTTTTCAGTCCAAGCTTCGCAAATTATTTTTATCTCGTCATTGGACGGTGTTATCGAAAAACAAACGGTGCTCAGATAAGCCTGGTGACACTAACAAGTGGCCCTCATTTAACTTTAGCGGATCTTTACGAGTTCCCGACAATCGGGGAGGAATCCAAATGAGGGACCTCTGAGGATTATATTACGGACGCGAAATATTTTTGCTTGCGGGCGCTATGATATTTACTGAAGGTTGGGTTCGTTACTTTAGATTTAGAACAGTTATCAATGTTAAAGTACTTTTCCTTGTGGTTAATTTTCATCTCGATTTGCAATAGTCGTTTTCGCAAATGCCATAGACAAGGCAACCTCGAAGATCAATTACGAGCTCCTCAATAAAAACCAAACAGTCGAGTGAGATTCAAAGTTAACTGAGGGCCTAGCACGAGTGTTTTTGACGTATAGTATTTTTGACGTATATTAGTTTTGGGTGATACTTACACATTGTGTATGACGCATATGCGTCATACCAAAATAGTATCGGGTTCAGGTTTTTTAATGAACGTAATTGAATTACTTACGTTACCGAGAACGTCAGTGAAAATTTAATATGTAAACGTGAAAATATTTGCTCTAGGCCCTCAGATGATAATAATTAAATCATAACATCACCCAAAAACTTATTTAAACGCGCAACAAGGTCACAATTGAAGAACACAATTTTTTTTTTGTTTGAGATGGGTTTGCTCTTGATTCGAGTCTAGGTCAGATATGATAGAGACAAAGTACACGACAGAGCGAGCTTACCCAGAAGTAGTCTTTTCACTGTAACTTTGAAAATATTCGGGTGCGTTTGGTGGTTTCGACTCTTTGCCTGCGATTGGTGTGCGCTTTATGAAAGCCGCGACGATCTTGCGGCGATGAGCCAAGCTTTATTTGCAAAGAAACGTGGTTACGCCTACCAAAGAATTTGTTATCGAGTGGCCATCTTTGAAACGTAATTTTCGAAAAGGAAAATATTTATAGTGTGGATATTTAAGGGGTTCATGGTATTTCTTGGCTACTTGTGGTTTAGCTAGGCTAGATCCACCTTGTACCTTCCGAGGCTGCGGTTCGTAATCGCCATTCTAAAAAACAGTCCAATTTTCTTCGCTACAGATGAAAAGTTACGATACACTGTTGTGTTACAATAACCATCATGACTACCGGAATTATATCGCTCTGACAAACTTTAATGAATTCAGAACTAATACAAAATTAGTTTTTCGACTGTGATAGTTTGACATGTAGCATTGTAGGCACCTTTCGTTCACGAGTCCTACTCGTTCTTGATCAGTTTCTAGAGTTCGTACCAAAACGGTAAAAAGGAACCCGGTGTGACTAAGTCTGTCTGTCTGTCACAGCTGGATATTTCAATAACTACTAATGCGTTCTGCTACTATTTACTATGAACGTTTGATTAAGTATTATACAAATAGAAGGGACTGAAAGGGATTCCAAAAATTCGAATTGGGATTACCTACTAGGACATATTATGGGGTATATTTAAGTTTCTGCTTGCCAGCTATTTGCACATTCTCAAAACTTTTATCGGTCGACACTCCCTCTATCTAGCAAGATATGACGCTGATCTAAAACTGAAATATACACAGCTGGGTTAAAATTCACTGTTGAGGCCTCGCCTATGAAAATTTAAAACATATCACGTTTTATACGATGGTACGGAACCCTCGGTGTGCGAGTGCGACTCGCTCTTGACCGGTTTTCACTAATGAAGTCACAGCACTTAATTAAGTCCATGTTTCAATAATTAGGTGGATTTCTATATCTGCCATCGATACGATACGCATAATTTTTGGAAATTATTAATTGTATTTGATCAAATTTAGATTTTAAACGAGAAACAACTAGTCCCAAAATTTTATGTTTTTGGGAAAATATTTTGTTAATGTAACAAACTGAAATAATTAAAATAATAAATAAAATGATTAAATCTGTTGAAAAGTATAATGAGATAATTGAGTTTTGTGGCGTTTGAATATTATTGATTGTTAGATCGACTGTAAGTTTGTGTAGCAACACCTATTAAAGGGCGCAGCAGTGCTGACGTGAAGCTGATCAAATTCTGTGTTAAATAAAAACTGAACTCGAACTTATCAAATCTGTGCAGCGGTGTTCGAATCGTCACGTCTACTTACTTTTGGATATTGCTCATCTTACCCCACGTTATACTTGAGCAGTTGCAACACCTACTTTAGCGCATAGTGGTGCTAAGACCAAGTTGTGCACAAATTCTACATTATACGAAAACTAAGAGTGAATCAATCAAATCTGTGCAGTGAAGTTCACAATGTCTGATTCGTTCTGGCATTATGCATGGCGCTATATGTTCGACATTGTGCTTGTGCTGACACTAGCTACGTTGATCTACGGACTGACTTCCTGGTGCGTCCTGAAGAAGTTTCGAAACTACAGAAACTATGTGTTTCTTAACACAATTGTATCATATTTCTTATATTACATGGTAGATTATATGTATCTTTTTATTATTTCTTGGTCAAACATAGATCCGTTCCCTCTATTTCATTATTTCAAAACAGCTAAGATACACTGGTTATTAGTTATAACTCATATGTTTTACGTGGACATTGTAAAAGTTTTTAATGCGAATATCCAAAGGAGATATTTAAAAAGTTGTCTCTTTGGTTGGGGTTTACCTGTAATTACAAATGCTATTCATTTCCTTATTATAACTCCTTTATTATTTGACGACAATGATGATTTAATTTACGAGTATATTATGAATAACTTTGGGTTTAAAACATTCTTGATCATCTTGTATTCAGATCAAAGTGTACCTGTGATAGTAAACTGTTGTTTTTATATTATAACTGTATTTTCACTTTTTCGTAGTTTGATTACAAGCGCACATACAGGCACTAACATCCGGAAGCGCTTGTATATAGCTACTTTGATATTTATATTGAGTGACGTCTTATTGTTGTTAAGCTATTTTAAGAATATACTTGGTGTTTAAAGCGATGCAGTAACATTTATAGTACATTATCTTAATCCACTATTATTGGCAGTGTTTTTGGTCGCTGTAAAGAGTAATCGCAATGCATGGTACGAGTTTTACGTAAATAGATTAGAGCAAAGCTCATCAGCAAGGCAGAGGGGTCAAGACGTCATCTTGCATGAACGAGTTGTTCGTGAACCTGCTGCTTGCTACCGCCCGGTTCTAGAAGTGTGAATTATACAATTAATAGAATTATTAATAGTGTCAAAATTAATTAAGTGAAATAATAATTATATAAACGTAATTTTGTATAATTGAAGCAGTTTACAAACCTGTTACTAGATAAGTGTTCCTACACAATTTTAGACTTTTTAGTGACAATACATTTACTTTTAATGACATTCCTGGTAAATCACTACATTTTATAAAACAAAGACCTCCGCCGCGTCTGTTTGTTTGTCTGTCTGTTTGCGATAAACTCGCAAACTACTGCAGTTTTTCAAGCTGTTTTCACCAATGGATAGGGTGGTCTTCGAGAAAGGTTTATCTATAATATAAGAATGTATCGCTGAATGTGTTGCTAAGCTCAAAGCTCGAGAACAGCTTCACTGATTTCGCTTATTCTTTTTTTTTGTGTTTGTAATTATCAAGAGAAGGTTTATATGTAAAAAAAAATATAAGAAAGTTGCCAGTTGACGGGAGCGAAGCCACGGGGTATAGCTTGTACTATATAATTTGTCAAGCGTTATCTAATACCTACCTAGTTGTAATTATTTGTAAGTCCGAATATTTCCTAGTACTATATTGCAATGTGGCCAATAATAAGAGTATTTAATTATTTATAACTGTATTCTTCATGTGGTTCTTCTACGCAAAAACCCTCAGGATGCCGAGGATTATGTTGTGTGTATTATTTCGAACTGAAAATTATTCAACAATGTATAACTCACAATTAAACTTATAATTAGGTACAATCATATTTCAATTAAAATTGCTGTTATTGTAGTCCTATTTCAACACCCACCTGCAAAAGAGTTGATAAAATAAATAAGTATATTATAAAATAATACCTGAGATCATAAAATTAGTCGGTTACATAGATACCTGACCGTACATTGAATATTATCGCTTACAAAATACATAGAAATGTCAGAAAAAAGACATAGAAAACAAAAATGCAATTTTTGAAATTTTTGTCTGTTTGTTGTTGAAACAACAGTTTGGATTCAAAATGTAAAAATATTAAGTGATAACAGGAGTAACATTTAGTGTTTATTTCATCAAAATCGACCCACAAAATCAAAAGATATCGATTTTTAAAAGCGCTAAAATAGGTTAAGTTCATTGAGACTCCAGATACTTGCAAAGGACATGGTAAAAAGTGGCCTATGAATCAACACATGCGAAACCTTTACCATTATTCCTAGTTTTTTTTTAAAATTACATTTTAATGATTAGAATAGAACGGACACTTTTTAATTACGAAACCATTTTAAAAAGTAACTCACTTGGGTTTTATAACTCGGCGCCATTATTTTAAAATGAACCAAAGCAGTCTCAGCGCTGTAAGATTTTTAGTTACCTACAAAAAGAATAAAGCGATTAAAGCGCTGTATGACACGAACACTATTGACACTGACAGTCGATGAAATGACAGTTGACACTTTGATGTAAGTAATGTATTTTGCACCTGATATCAGGGAATCGGCCGTCGACCTAAGTTACCACGCTTTCGTATGTTAGAAGAACATAGTAACACTACTCTACACCATTATTTGGTGAGATAAAAAGTCTGGCAGCTCTGGGATCTTAGTCCATTTGGTATGTTTTTATTGTTTGGTATGTTTTATAACCTCAAAATCCGAAATCATTTTGGATATTTTACAATTCTGAAAAGTGTCCGTGATTTTAATTTAGTTTCAGTCGAACATATGCATTATTTAAAACACAGATAGCAAATTCACGTCTCTGTTGGTTCTTAGGCGAACGTTGTATGGGCACTGAACAATGTCCTTTGCAATGCCATTTATAGTGAAAAGTTGTAGTAACAAATGTGTGAAAAGACCACAAAAACAATATATTTTTGAGATATTTTTTAATTAAACTTAAAATGTAGCAAAATAAAAGTGAACATTTTATTATCTTATCATTATTTACCGTAACGTGTAAGCTTCTAAGTTCAAACTTACGAGTATATTTTAACAGTTCAAAATAATTTTATTACGTTTTCGATAGATGGGGTTGTACTCATGAAGCGTTTTTATGAATCGTGGTGTTAAGATTCTACGCAGCAGCATCACCTCAGCCCCATATTCTTTCTTTTAGTAATATCTTGAAGTTAAGTTAGGATATTTATTTTTTTTAGCTATGGAATTGAATGACCAGCATCATAATTATCGAGTTTACTTGGAGGAAAGTTTGTAAACTGTATCCATAAGTAAATTGTTTTACTACATATTAAAACACATCCGGACACCAAACTGTTACTGTTCTATGTAAAAAACCTACCATTTCTTTCCCCAAAGTTAACCACAACGTAAAAGTAATTGAAAAAAAAAACCTACTAAAATGAATTTAATCCCCACAAAAAAAGATCGCGAAAACATGACAGTAGGCACTCTAACCTGATCCTATCAACGAAAAGCAAAAAAAAAGGCTCAGATACGACGATATTCCGGTGACAGATCGTCGTCTTATCTCGCCGTAACCCTCTCGGCCCCAATTTTACGAATAACACGTGATTATATACTGCCGACACGTGTTTTTTAACCGACTTCCCAAAAAGGAGTAGGCTCTCAAGTCGGTTGTATTTTTTTAATTTATTTTTTTATGTTTGTTACCTCATAACTCCAACAATTATGAACCAATTAGAAAAACTCTTGTTTTATCTGAAAGGACATTATTTGTAGATTGGTCCCATTTAAATTTTATCAAAATTGGCAACGAACTTTGGATTTTAAATCGAAATAGCTGGAAATCGTCTACTTGTATGATGGTTTTATGTCATCCAAGTAATCGAAATTAAGTATTAACAGTAAGAGTTTGATACTCCCTTCTGTCCCCCAGACCAGAGGAGTCATTTGAAGATTTCAAAAATTAAAAAAAAAACATGTTACTGTTCTAAACACTAGGCCACGTCTAAATAATATCTCTTTACAGTATTCATAAACCTTCCTCACCCAGATAAAATATTTAACTTTACAAAGCAACAGTACATTTTTTTTAGGATGTTTATTGAGCCAAAGCATTATTTACGTCACTACATTAAACCTCAATAATCACAAAGAAACATTTAGCATCATGCTTTTGTTAAGAGTGTGTATTCCGTCCACTAGCGCAGCCAATCGTTTTTTATTAATTGTGGTAAATTTAAGACACGTAGATAAAAAACCACACTGTAGTGTACTAAAGAAATGTATCTATTATTTTTTGACCGCTATTTTTAACACATAACTCATGAATAAATAGCCAAAACGGCAATTATTGCTAAAAGTGGCCACTTTTAGCAAAAATATCGACTTTGGCAATTATTCATGTTCTAAAGTACAAAACATAACTCTCAAAAAATAATAAATACATTTCTTCAGAACACTACAGAGCGGTTTTTTATCTACGTGTCTGAAATTTACCACAATTAATAAAAAACGATTGGCGGCGTTAGTGGACGGAATACGCCCCCTTAAGAGTCTTCCAAAAAGTATTCCCTCGAATGTAGGTTAACACCCAGCCCTATACTATGAACAGCGAGTCCTCCACAGAAAGGTCAAGTTCCCCCAATCAATCCCACCCAAACGGTTCGCCTACAAAATTAATTAAACTTTTCAGTACAAGCTTCGCAAATTAAAATAATTTGCGAAGCTTGTACTGAAAAGTCTCGTCATTGGACGGTGTTATCGTAAAACAAACGGTGCTCAGATAAGCCTGGTGACACTAACAAGTGGCCCTCATTTAACTTTAGCGGATCTTTACTAGTTCCCGACAATCGGGGAGGAAGCCAAACTAGGGACCTCTGAGGATTATATTACGGACGTGAAATATTTTTGCGTGCGGGCGCTATGATATTTACTGAAGGTTGGGTTCGTCACTTTAGATGAGTTGTCAATGTTAAAGTACCATTACTTATTGTTAATTTTTATCTCGATTTGCAATAGTTGTTTTCGCAAAAATGCTATAGACAAGGTAACCTCAAAAATCAATTAATAACTAAGTAATATCTCAATTTTTTTCACTGTTACTTTGAAAAGATAAGAGTTGTAAGCGTTTGGAAACACAGACGCAGGCACAGAGTTCCTCCTCTGCTGTGCGCATTATGAAAGTCGCTTGCGGCGATGAGCCAAGATTTATTCGCTCAGGAACGCGGTTACCTACCAAAGAAATCATATCGGATCCTTCCGTTGTACTTGAAGGGCTTAGCTTTTGTTGTCGAGTGGCCATCTTTCAAACCTAATTTTCGAAAAGGTAAATATGTGTAGTGAGGATATGTAAGGAGTTTATGGTATTTCTTGGGGTACTCGTGGTTTAGATGGGCTGGTGGTTCACCTTGGACCTTCAAACGCCGCGTCTTCCAGTACGAAATCGCCATTCTAAAAAACAGTGCATTTTTCTTCGCTACAGATGAATAGTTACAATACACAACAACCCTCATGACTACCGGAATTATATCGCTCTGACAAACGTTGGCGAATACAGAACTAAGACAAAATGAGCTTTTCGATTGTGATAGTTTATATGTAGTAGCATGGTACGTACCTCTCGTTCACGAGTCTTATTCGTTCTTGATCAGTTTTTAGGGTTCGTACCAAAATGGTATAAAGAAACCCTTATGGTGTGACTAAGTGAGTCCGTCTGTCACAGCTGGATATCTCGAGAATTGATTTTGTTCGTCAACAATCGTTTTATCAACAATTTTACAGACGAAAAGGAAATAAAAATGTTTTCATTTTCTTTACAACAACGTCTGAAAGAGATTTAAAAAAAGTCGAATTGGGGTAACTAGGACATGTGGAGTATATTTATGCGCGTCAACTATTTTCACTTTCTCAAACATTTAATCGGTCTACCCTCCCTCTATTAACCAAGAGATGACGCTGATCTAAAAACTGCATTGTAGTCAGCAGTGTTCAAATTCACTGATGAATAAAGGCCTCGCCTATGAAAATATAAAAACATATCACGTTTTCTACGATGGTACGGAACCCTCGGAGCGCGAATCCGACTCGCCCTTGACCGGTTTTCACTACTGAAGTTATAGCACTTAATTAAGTCCATGTTTCAATAATTAGGTGGATTTCTATATCTGCGGTCGATACGATAAGCATAATTTTTGTAAATTATTAATTGTATTTGATCAAATTTAGATTTTAAACGAGAAACAACTAGTCCCAAAATTGTATGTTTTTGGGAAAATATTTTGTTAATAATGTAACAAGCTGAAATAATTAAAATAATAAATAAAATGATTAATTCTGTTGAAAAATATAATGACATAAGTGAGTTTTGTGGCGTTTGAATATTATTGATTGTTAGATCGACTGTTTGTGTAGCAACACCTATTAAAGGGCGCAGCAGTGCTGACGTGAAGCTGATCAAATTCTGTGTTGTATAAAAACTGAACTCGATCTTATCAAATCTGTGCAGCGGTATTCGTCACGTCTATTTACTTTTGGATATTGCTCATCTTACCCCACGTTATACTTGAGCAGTTGCAACACCTACTTTAGCGCAAAGTGGTGCTTACAACCATACATTCACAAATTCTATATTATACGCAAACTAAAAGTGAATCAATCATTATCTGAGCAGTGAAGCTCGCCATGTCGGATTCGATCTGGGACTATGCAAGGTACTTTATGTTCTACAGTACGTTTGTGCTACAACTAGCTACGTTGATCTACGGACTGACTTCCTGGTGCGTCCTGAAGAAGTTTCGAAACTACAGAAACTATGTGTTTCTCAACGCAATTTTATCATATCTCTTATGTAGTATAGTAGATTATATGTATGTTTTTATTATTAATTCGTTTAAAATATTACCATTTCATCTATTTCATTATATCACAACAGCTAAGATACACTGGTTATTAGTTATAACTCATATGTTTTACGTGGACATTGTAAAAGTTTTTAATGCGAATATCCAAAGGATATATTTGAAAAGTAGTCTCTTTGGTTGGGGTTTACCTATAATTACAAATTATATTCGTATGCTTATAACAAAGCTTTTAATATATCTTTTAATATATGAAACTGATGATAAATTCTTCTGGTATTTTATCAGAAACTTTGGGATTAAAGCATTTACGATCATAATGGAGTCAGATCAAAGTATACCTGTGATAGTAAACTGTTGTGTTTATATTATAACTGTATTCTCACTTTTTCGTAGTTTGATTACAAGCGCACATACAGGCACTAACATCCGGAAGCGCTTGTATATAGCTACTTTGATATTTATATTGAGTGACGTCTTATTGTTGTTAGGCTATTTTCAGAAAATACTTGGTGTTTATAGCGATGCAGTAATATTTATAGTACATTATCTTAATCCACTATTATTGGCAGTGTTTTTGGTCGCTGTAAAGAGTAATCGCAATGCATGGTACGAGTTTTACGTAAATAGATTAGAGCAAAGCTCATCAGCAAGGCAGAGAGGTCAAGACGTCATCTTGCATGAACGAGTTGTTCGTGAATCTGTTGCTTGCTACCGCCCGGTTCTAGAAGTGTGAATTATACAATTAATAGAATTATTAATATTGTCAAAATTAATTAAGTGAAATAATAATTATAATATAAACGTTATTTTGTATAATTGAAGCAGTTTACAAACCTGTTCCTACACAATTTTAGACTTTTTAGTGACAATACATTTACTTTTAATGACATTCCTGGTAAATCACTACATATTATAAAACAAAGACCTCCGCCGCGTCTGTTTGTTTGTCTGTCTGTTTGCGATAAACTCAAAAACTACTGCAGTTTTTCAAGCTGTTTTCACCAATGGATAGGGTGGTCTTCGAGAAAGGTTTATCTACACTAATATTATAAAGAGGAAAACTTTGTTTGTTTGTTTTTTTGTTTGTTTGATTGTAATGAATAGGCTCAAAAACTACTGGACCGATTTTAAAAATTCTTTCACCATTCGAAAGCTACATTATCCACGAGTAACATAGGCTATATTTTATTTTGGAAAAAATAGGGTTCCGTAAGATATTTGGGTTTTTCGGACACAAGGTGTAAAAATCAACCAGAAAAGTTACTTATTTTGCGTACGCTGCCTAAACTATAAAAGATAGAACCATAAATTGTTCCAATTAATTGTAGATCTTATAAATATCTACAAAAAAGTCCGCAACACACTATACCTATCTATGTCGAGTAAGGCACAACAACCACTTTTTTATTTAAAAATCTTGATTTTTTTTTGGACTACATTTAAACGCGTTTATTTTACTCATGCTATTAATCCTTATCAAAATAAAGTAAATATTTCATCACTAAGTACAGTTTATGTAGATAATATTTGGTCTTTAAATGATTATTCAAAAATATAGATTATATAAATCGGACGTTTGGTTTTGAAGTTATGGCGAAATTAAAATATTACGATCTCTGCTGCACGGCCCGTTGCGAAGTGGACGTCACCAAGGCCCCCGTGCGCGTGCGGGAGGGGAGTTTAGATCTATGAGTAAGGTACCCGCGCGGCTCAAACGCGATAAGCCTGGCTGGTGGCTTTAATTCTATATTTAGGCCTCACAGGCAAGTCCGGTTAAGCAGAAGCCAATCTTCTCAGGTTGACCTGCGAGAGGCATAACAAAAAAAAAAAAAAAGCTCAAACGCGAGGTCGGCTCCCTACGCAGCGGTCGTGCGCGAAGTCTAATAATTTTCGTGCGATTTTTTTTAGATTTCGTTAAAACTACACCTACGCAAAAGTTCTTCTCAGAGCTAAACAACAGTTCTTCTCAGAGCCAAACAACAGTTCTTTTCAGGGTATAACCAACAGTTCTTTTCGGGGCTAACCAACAGTTATTTTCAGAGCTACACAACAGTTCTTTTCAGAGCTAGAATATTACACGCTATTAACATTTTCTTAAACATTTGAAAATGCCTAAGAGAGCCAGGTCTTAACTTACTAAACATAGTTCTCAAGCACGGGCAGCAAGAATACGCCGTATGGGAGAATCTTCACCTGAACGTTCACAACGCCTTGCTGAACAAAATCAGAGAAACTCTCAGGTACGCGCACGAGAGTCGAGTGTCGAACTCGAAAGTTCGCAACGCCTTGCACAACAAAATCTGAGAACCTCTGAGTTATAATATTATAAAGCAGAAGAGTTTGTTTGTTTGTTTGGTTGAGCACGCTAATCTCAGGAACGACTGGTCCGATTTGAAAAATTCTTTCAGTGTTAGATAGCCTATTAATTATCGAGGAAGGCTATAGGCTATATATATATTATATATCATTAAGCTAAGTCAAAAAGGAGAGCAGAATTAATGGAAAATGTGACGCAGACGAAGTTGCGCGGGTCAGCTAGTCTTTAATATAAGAATGTATCGCTGAATGTGTTGCTAAGCTTAAAGCTCGAGAAGAGCTGCACTGATTTTGTTTATTCTTTTTTTGTTGTGTTTGTAATTATCAAGAGAAGGTTTTTATGTAAAAAAAAAATTAAGAAAGTGGCCAGTTGACGGAAGCGAAGCCACGGGGTATAGCTTGTACTATATAATTTGTCAAGCGTTATCTAATACCTACCTAGTTGTAATTATTTGTAAGTCCGAATATTTCCTAGTACTATATTGCAATGTGGCCAATAATAAGAGTATTTAATTATTTATAACTGTATTCTTCATGTGGTTCTTCTACGCAAAAACCCTCAGGATGCCGAGGATTATGTTGTGTGTATTATTTCGAACTGAAAATTATTCAACAATGTATAACTCACAATTAAACTTATAATTAGGTACAATCATATTTCAATTAAAATTGCTGTTATTGTAGTCCTATTTCAACACCCACCTGCAAAAGAGTTGATAAAATAAATAAGTATATTATAAAATAATACCTGAGATCATAAAATTAGTCGGTTACATAGATACCTGACCGTACATTGAATATTATCGCTTACAAAATACATAGAAATGTCAGAAAAAAGACATAGAAAACAAAAATGCAATTTTTGAAATTTTTCTCTGTTTGTCTGTGCGTTTGGAGGAGCCTCACGCATAAACAACAGTTTGGATTCAAAATGTAAAAATATTAAGTAATAACAGGAGTAACATTTAGTGTTTATCAAAATCGACCCACAAAATCAAAAGATATCGATTTTTAAAAGCGCTAAAATAGGTTAAGTTCATTGAGACTCCAGATACTTGCAAATTTGCAATGCCATTTATAGTGAAAAGTTGTAGTAACAAATGTGTGACAAGACCCCAAAAACAATATATTTTTGAGATATTTTTTAATTAAACTTAAAATGTAGCAAAATAAAAGTGAACATTTTATTATCTTATCATTATTTACCGTAACGTGTAAGCTTCTAAGTTCAAACTTGCGAGTATATTTAACAGTTCAAAATAATTTTATTACGTTTTCGATAGATGGGGTTGTACTCATGAAGCGTTTTTATGAATCGTGGTGTTAAGATTCTACGCAGCAGCATCACCTCAGCCCCATGTTCTTTCTTGTAGTAATATCTTGAAGTTAAGTTAGGATATTTATTTTTTTTAGCTAAGGAATTGAATGACCAGCATCATAATTATCGAGTTTACTTGGAGGAAAGTTTGTAAACTGTATACATAAGTAAATTGTTTTACTACATATTATAACACATCCGGACACCAAACTGTAAGTTCAATGTACAAAACCTACCATTTATTTCCCTAAAGTTAACCACAACGTAAAAGTTATGAAAAAAAAACCTACTAAAATGAATTTAATCCCCACAAAAAAAAAGATCGCGAAAACATGTAAGTAGGCACTCCAACCTGATCCTATAAACGAAAACCAATAAAAAAAAAAAAAAAAAAGGCCGCAGATACGACGATATTCCGGTGACAGATCGTCGTCTTATCTCGCCGTAACCCTCTCGGCCCCAATTTTACGGCTCACACGTGATGATATACTGCCGACACATGTTTTTTAACCGACTTAATTTATTTTTTTATGTTTGTTACCTCATTACTCCAACAATTATGAACCGATTAGAAAAACTCTTGTTTTATCTGAAAGCATATATTTGCAGATTGGTCCCATTTAAATTTTATCAAAATTGGTAACGAACTTTGGATTTTAAATCGAAATAGCTGGAAATCGTCTACTTGTATGATGGCTTTATGTCATCCAAGTAATCGAAATTGCGTATTTTGCTTTTCTGCTATTTTGCAGTGGTGCGAGGTATCACTAAAAAGTGAAAAATGAATAAACTTTTTACAAAAAAATACAACCGACTTCCAAAAAAAAACACTACAAAGTAAATAATTGACTTTAATTTCGGAATTCGGTGTCAGAATACGAAGAAACTACCAAAAACACCCTCAGATCAACATACAATTTTGGGAAAAGCCAAAAATCTGCTGTGATAATTTCGGAAAATGCGAGTTGGCCAATTGTTTTTCCGAAAGGAAATTGAGATGTTAACAGGTTATTTTTTATGTCACAAAAAGTTTTTATGTTGAAGTATTTAATATATCATGGAGTCTCTGGTTGATGGTAACCAGTGATAACTAGGCATGTCGTAACTTCTGTTCGTTAGCTATAATTGAAAAATAGATGTCGTAGATGGATTGTTGATGGAATTGTAGATGGCCAGTGCCTGCCAGGGTTGCGAAAGAGTCACAGTAAGAGTTTGATACTCCTTTCTGTTCCCCCCAGAGCAAAGGAGTCATTTGAAGATTTCAAAAATTAAAAAATAAACATGTTACCACCAGGCCACGTCTAAATAATATCTCTTTACAGTATTCATAAACCTTCCTCACCCAGATAAAATATTTAACTTTACAAAGCAACAGTACATTTTTTTTAGGATGTTTATTGAGCCAAAGCATTCTTTACGTCACTACATTAAAGCTCAATAATCACAAAGAAACATTTAGCATCATGTTTTTTTAAGTCTTCCAAAAAGTATTCCCTCGAATGTAGGTTAACACCCAGCCCTATACTATGAACAGCGAGTCCTCCACAGAAAGGTCAAGTTCCCCCAATCAATCCCACCCAAACGGTTCGCCTACAAAATTAATTAAACTTTTCAGTCCAAGCTTCGCAAATTATTTTTATCTCGTCATTGGACGGTGTTATCGAAAAACAAACGGTGCTCAGATAAACCTGGTGACACTAACAAGTGGCCCTCATTTAACTTTAGCGGATCTTTACGAGTTCCCGACAATCGGGGAGGAATCCAAATGAGGGACCTCTGAGGATTATATTACGGACGTGAAATATTTTTGCGTGCGGGCGCTATGATATTTACTGAAGGTTGGGTTCGTCACTTTAGATGAGTTGTCAATGTTAAAGTACCATTACTTAGTGTTAATTTTTATCTCGATTTGCAATAGTTGTTTTCGCAAAAATGCTATAGACAAGGTAACCTCAAAAATCAATTAACTACTAAGTAATATCACATTTTTTTCACTGTAACTTTGAAAAGATAAGAGTTGTAAGCGTTCGGAAACACAGACGCAGGCACAGAGTTCCTCCTCTGCTGTGCGCATTATGAAAGTCGCTTGCGGCGATGAGCCAAGATTTATTCGCTCAGGAACGCGGTTACGCCTACCAAATAAATTATATCGGATCCTTCCGTTGTACTTGAAGGGCTTAGCTTTTGTTGTCGAGTGGCCATCTTTAAAACCTAATTTTCGAAAAGGTAAATATGTGTAGTGAGGGTATTTAAGGGGTTTATGGTATTTCTTGGCTACTCGTGGTTTAGCTGGACTGGTGGTCCACCTTGGACCTTCCAACGCCGCGTCTTCCAGTACGAAATCGCCATTCTAAAAAACAGTGCATTTTTCTTCGCTACAGATGAATAGTTACAATACACAACAACCCTCATGACTACCGGAATTATATCGCTCTGACAAACGTTGGCGAATACACTAAGCCAAAATGAGTTTTGCGATTGTGATAGTTTATATGTAGTAGCATGGTACGTACCTCTCGTTCACGAGTCTTATTCGTTCTTGATCAGTTTTTAGGGTTCGTACCAAAATGGTATAAAGAAACCCTTATGGTGTGACTAAGTGTGTCCGTCTGTCACAGCTGGATATCTCGAGAATTGATTTTGTTCGTCAACAATCGTTTGATCAACAATTTTACAGATAAAAAGGAAATAAAAATGTATTTATTTTCTTTACAACAACGTCTGAAAGAGATTTCAAAAAAGTCGAATTGGGGTAACTAGGACATGTGGAGTATATTTATGCGCGTCAACTATTTTCACATTCTCAAACGTTTTATCGGTCTACCCTCCCTCTATTAACCAAGAGATGACGCTAATCTAAAAACTGCAATATAGTCAGCAGTGTTTAAATTCACTGATGAATAAAGGAAAAAAAAAAACCTACCTAAAACCCATGAAACCCAACCTAAACCTATGAAAATGTAAAAACATATCACGTTTTCTACGATGGTACGGAACCCTCGGTGCGCGAGTCCGACTCGCCCTTGACCGGTTTTCACTAATGAAGTTATAGCACTTAATTAAGTCCATGTTTCAATAATTAGGTGGATTTATATATCTGCGATCGATACGATAAGCATAATTTTTGTAAATTATTAATTGTATTTGATCAAATTTAGATTTTAAACGAGAAACAACTAGTCCCAAAATTGAATGTTTTTTGGGAAAATATTTTGTTAATAATGTAACAAGCTGAAATAATTAAAATAATAAATAAAATGATTAATTCTGTTGAAAAGTATAATGAGATAAGTGAGTTTTGTGGTGTTTGAATATTATTGATTGTTAGATCGACTGTTTGTGTAGCAGCACCTATTAAAGGGCGCAGCAGTGCTGACGTGAAGCTGATCAAATTCTGTGTTGTATAAAAACTGAACTCGATCTTATCAAATCTGTGCAGCGGAATTCGTCACGTCTAATTAGTTTTGGATATTGCTCATCTTACCCCACGTTAAACTTGAGCAGATGCAACACCTAATTTAGCGCAAAGTTGTGCTTACAACCATACATTCACAAATTATATATTATACGCAAACTAAAAGTGAATCAATCATTATCTGAGCAGTGAAGCTCGCCATGTCGGATTCGATCTGGGACTATGCAAGGTACTTTATGTTCTACAGTACGTTTGTGCTACAACTAGCTACGTTGATCTACGGACTGACTTCCTGGTGCGTCTTGAAGAAGTTTCGAAACTACAGAAACTATGTGTTTCTCAACGCAATTTTATCATATCTCTTATGTAGTATAGTAGATTCTATGTATGTTTTTATTATTAATTCGTTTAAAATATCACCATTTCATCTATTTCATTATATCACAACAGTGAAGAATCACTGGTTATTAGTTTTAACTCATATGTTTTACGTGGACATTGTAAAAGTTTTTAATGCAAATATCCAAAGGAGATTTTTAAAAAGTAGTCTCTTTGGTTGGGGTTTACCTATAATTACAAATGCTATTAATCATTTTATACTGACTAATCCTTTAATATTTAATGGCAGTGATATTTCATTCTACGAGCATATTTTGAATAAGTTTGGGTTGAAAATATTCTTGATCATCTTGTATTCAGATCAAATTATACCTATGATAATAAACAGTTGTTTTTATATTATAACTGTTTTTTCACTTTTTCGTAGTTTGATTACAAGCGCACATACAGGCACTAACATCCGGAAGCGCTTGTATATAGCTACTTTGATATTTATATTGAGTGACATCTTATTGTTGTTTGGCTATTTTAAGAATATACTTGGAGTTTATAGCGATGCAGTTACATTTATAGTACAATATCTTAATCCACTATTATTGGCAGTGTTTTTGGTCGCTGTAAAGAGTAATCGCAATGCATGGTATGAGTTTTACGTAAATAGATTAGAGCGAAGCTCATCAGCAAGGCAGAGAGGTCAAGACATCATCTTGCATGAACGAGTTGTTCGTGAACCTGCTGCTTGCTACCGCCCGGTTCTAGAAGTGTGAATTATACAATTAATCGAATAATTAATTTTGTGAAGATTAACTAACTGAAATAATAATTATAATATAAACGTAATTTTGTGAAATTGAAGCAGTTTACAAACCTGTTACTAGATAAGTATTCCTACACAATTTTAGACTTTTTAGTGACAATACATTTACTTTTAATGACATTCCTTGTAAATCACTACATATTATAAAACAAAGACCTCCGCCGCGTCTGTTTGTTTGTCTGTCTGTTTGCGATAAACTCGCAAACTACTGCAGTTTTTCAAGCTGTTTTCACCAATGGATAGGGTGGTCTTCGAGAAAGGTTTATCTTTAATATAAGAATGTATCGCTGAATGTGTTAATAAGCTCAAAGCTCGAGAACAGCTGATTTTGTTTATTCTTTTTTTGTTGTGTTTGTAATTATCAAGAGAAGGTTTTTATGTAAAAAAAAATATAAGAAAGTTGCCAGTTGACGGGAGCGAAGCCACGGGGTATAGCTTGTACTATATAATTTGTCAAGCGTTATCTTATACCTACCTAGTTGTAATTATTTGTAAGTCCGAATATTTCCTAGTACTATATTGCAATGTGGCCAATAATAAGAGTATTTAATTATTTATAACTGTATTCTTCATGTGGTTCTTCTACGCAAAAACCCTGAGGATGCCTAGGATTTTGTTGTGTGATTATTTCCAACTGAAAATTATTCCACAATGTATAACTCACAATTAAACTTATAATTACGAGCATATTAAAATAATATTAAAATCGCTGTAATTGTTATCCTATTTCAACACCCACCTGCAATAGAGTTGATAAAATAAATAAGGTAGGTACCTATATTATAAAATAGTAGTTGGGATCATAAAATTATTCGAATACATAGATACCTGACGGTATTTTTAAAACAAGCTAAGTAAGTGTGTAGATATCAGTTATATTAATCAGGCAACTAAAAACAATTAATGATCCTTTATTCTTGCTTAATGCTCCCCACAACCCTTTCTTGCCACCACCAGATGTTTTTAGGGTTCCGTACCAAAATGGTAAAAGGATCTCTTTTGGTGTGATCGAGTCTATCCATCTGTCACAGCTGGATATCTCAAGAACTACATATGCTGCCAACTTGAAATTTGGAATGGTTTTAGATATTGTTTGCGCAACTATTTAGCAAATAAGAAAGAAATAAAATTTACATTTTTTATGCAATGGCAACTGAAAGAGACTCCTGAAAATTTATTTTAGATAATTTTTGCGCAACTATTTTGTAAATAATAAACATATAGGTACATAAAAATGTATAATTTTTACGACAACGACTGAAAAGGTTTTTCAAAAATCGAAGTGGCTAGGCATTTGGGGTATAGAGCGCTATTTGCACAATCTCAAACATTTGTTTTTGTTTATTAATATGCCGCATGGTTTTTGAATTTTTATCAAAAATAAAATAGAAAAATAAGTCATTCCCCCCCCCGCTTATCTTCGAAGTTTGTAAAAAAAGAAATCTGAAATAATTCTTTATACTTTAAATTTATGTAATGATTACAGAAAAAATAAAACGAATTCTCTAAAAACTATATTACTAACAAAAAATATATTTGTGCCACGATGGATCAAGAGAAGGCGCTGATCTGAAACTGCAAGATACATTAACAATTAAACAAAATTTTTCTAACGAATATAGGCGTGGCCAATAAAAATTTATTAAAAACATTTCATGTTTTATGTGATGGAATGGAACCCACGTTGCGCGAGTCCGAATCGCTCTTGACCGGTTTATTTTCCTATGCTTTCAAACTGTTACCACTGATGTTTTGCACTTATGCTTTCAAACGGTGAACTGTCTCAATAATCAAAAATATTTCATAGCTTGAACCTAAGACGACCCACTGACCGGAACTTTACGACGTTAGACAGAAGATAGTTATGGCATTTTTATTGTTTGAGAGATTAATTTATTAAAAAGATCTGAAAAAAAAAACAGATTTGACTATCCAGAGTAGAACAGATTTCTCGGCATTTGCAGTTTTTCGGTACGAGGCAGTCAATTAAAAAAAAAAAACTCAAAAACCACTCAATAAAGACTGAGCCCATATCAGGTGGTTAAATTAGTAGGATTACGGCCTCAAAAATGGCGTCAAATATATTATTACTCATGAACCATTTGCTACCCTAATATTATTTTTAAAAGCGACTAGCTTATGTTACTCGCTACCACTGACATTGGAATCGGGAATAGATAAAGATACTCACAATCTTACATACCTACATAGATGAACTCTGAAAACATAACGCTCCTTTTTAGGCAGTCGGTTAATCAAAGGATCCGTCTCACCAAATCCCACTTTCTCTAACAACAGTTTCGCTGAAACTATCAGCAGAATTCCTTATACCTACAAGCTAGTTATTTATTAAGAGAACTGTATTATGTAGCGTAATGTATCTTATTTATAGGTGAAAGTCTATTGTTTCGGAGAATGGGAGTCATATCGAGCGAAAACTGCGGAAACATGGCCGGGTAGGCGGATGAGTTGATATTAGGGCTGGTACAGACTTGCGGTTAATAGTGTTGCCATGCGCGATAAATATTATGGAGGCAGATTTTGATACGTTGTTCTTTTTTGACACGGTTGGCGCAGTGGTTGAGCGATTGACTGCTGCGCAGCATGTCGCGGGTTCGATTCCCGCACGGAACAAATATTTGTACGACCTACAAGTATTTGTTCCGAGTCTGAGTGTTTTTCTATCTATAATATGTATTTATTTACAAAAAAAAATATATATATATAAGTAGTTTATCAGCCATCTCGTTACCATAACACAAGCATTAGGTTGCTTAGCTTGGGACTATATGGCGTTGTGTGAAATGTCCAAGGATATTATTATTATTATTTTTTATATAATATTAACTTAAATAAAATCAATGAAGTTTGAAATTGGCATAAAAAAATATAAATAATTTTAGGCATTGAACTTTTTATTGAACTTATTTTTTTTTGTGTTGTGTTTAACCTGTAATGTTAAGTTACTTTTGAATCTTTATTAAAAACTATGTTACAAAAAACGACTTGATTTACCTAAAAAGCGACCGCCATTTCGTTTCTTTTTCAAAATTGATGTGGCCTTTCTATCTCATTTGTTTAAAAATCTTTTCATTTTTTTTTAAAGATAAAAGGTGTGGACAAATAAATAAACTCGAACAGACACTACCCTTCTTTTGGGCAGTCCAGTAAAATAATCTCAGTGTATAATTTAATATAATTAAATTTTCAGTTTTTCTTGTTACATCTAGCTCTCTATCGGTAGATATACTTTTCTAAACAAGCCTCCTTCAAAACTACCTACACCAATCCCCCATCCTATTAAAAAAATCAAACTCACCATAGTCAATTCGAAATTCAAAATCACTAACAAAGTCAAAATGGCGTCCACCGCTCGTAACCGCAGCCGATGACATGCGATCACGTACGAAGTCGAGCTAAAACAGTCTGCAAAGCAATCACGGCTGATTTTGCAGTATGACTGCCATAATTGCTGGGTCTGCATTTGCAGTCAGCTTTAAACCTTAGTCCGTAATTATATCAGCTGCAAAATACGTTTCATACGTGAATTTGAGGGAAAGTGTGATTTGAATAGGGATTTTAATGATAACAACCGATGTCAGTAGGAATACTGTGTACTGCATTCTCACAAAACAATTTGAAAAGCAAAGAAAATTAAATAGGTACGTTTCTTCGACGAACTTGCCCTTTGGCTTATAAAATACGAGAATTATATAACATCAAATATTTATCAGTAGCTCTCTGCCAACACGTTTGCAAATATTGGCCATTAATAATAATAATAAGGCCATTTTTGTGTGCTGGGCCCATTTTTATAACTCCAGGTGACCTATAAACTAACTTTCAGGGCACTTGTTGAAAATCATGCAGCACAGAAGCATAGTGTTTATGAAAATGGACATTAGACCTAAATCCCAATCATAACTTCACCTAAAAAATTCCAAGTTACTGCCACAGCTGCAAAACACAGAATACTCTCAAACTCAAACTCAAACTCAAACATTTATTTCAATTAAACCATTTACTTTCATTAACCATTGAATTGTCAAGGTCGGTCGGTCCAAAGAAGATGAAGCTATTTGCACGTTCCAAAGCGTAGATCTCTATGGAGAAGAACGTGCAAGAAACTCCACGGACACTCTTTTAAAAATAATAAATTGTTACAAAGTTTTCTTGACATCGTGTTGAAATTATACATACATGTGAGAACGATGTGACGAGCATGATAAAAACATCCGAACTAAAAAAGGAACAATTCAAAGAAATAATTAAAATAAATTAAAATAAACCATGGCAGCTGAGAAATGACCAGTCCCAACCGACGGCGCCATGACATGCGCCAGGCCCATTCGTCTCAACCATTTTGAATGGAGCCACATAATTTAACGCATACGCCACCATCAGCTAGGCTTTTGAGTGAGCATGACACTCCCAACCGCCAGGGTACTTGAGTCTATACAATGCAAACACACACTTATTTAAAAATGTTGGTACTATTGATTTATCAAATAAAGAACAATAAATCAGTGTGTGAGTTAAATTAAATATAAAAGTCATTAAAGACATCTATAGATATTCTTAATATATTAATACAAACATTATCAATAAGTTTGACTTTGTTTACTACACCTTAGACTGTCCTATGGAGCAGGACCAGCATGTTTCCAAGCATTCTTATCTTGAATATAATCATCTAATTTGTAATATGCTTGTTTACATAGTGTGCTTTTAACATAATTTTTAAATTTTCTTTCATTTAATTCTAATATGTCACAAGGTATTTTGTTGTAACATTTAATACAGTACCCCATGAAAGATGTTCGTACTTTTGCTAATCTATAAAATGGCTGATCTAATTTATTTCTATTTCTAGTATTAAAATTATGTCTATCACTAATTTTGCTAAAGAGATGTCGATTTTTCCTTACATACATAATATTTTCATAAATGAATTGACATGGGACTGTCATAATATTAATCTTTTTAAAGACCTTTTAAGATCTTTAAAAAGATTAATCTCGATCGATCTAAGATCGATAGATCTTTTTAAGATCTTTTTAAGAGAATCGCGTCGACGTAGATTATAAATGGCTCTGACAGCACTCTTTTGTAAAATAAATATGGATTCAATGTCAGCAGCCCGACCCCATAGCAAAATACCATACGACATAATGCTGTGAAAGTAACTAAAATAGACCAAACGCGCAGTTTCTACATCTGTTAACTGTCTTATCTTTCTAACAGCATAAGCGGCTGAGCTTAGCCGCGCCGCAAGAGATGTTATGTGAGGTCCCCATTGCAATTTCTCGTCTAAAGTGATTCCCAGGAAAACCGTCTGATCAATAAATTCCAGTTTTTGTCCATTCAATACGATGTCACATTCGTTACTTTTAACATTTGGTAAAGTAAATTTAATACATTTGGTTTTTTTTTCATTCAATACTAAGTTGTTTGCCGTAAACCAATCTTGAACTTGATGAATAGAGTTATTGACATCATCAAGATTTTGTGACCGTCGTTCTATCTTAAATATCAATGATGTGTCATCAGCAAATAACACCATCTTTGGCTCATTTTGAAGCAATTGGGGCAAATCGTTTATGTACACTAAAAAGAGGAATGGACCCAATATTGAACCTTGCGGAACGCCCATTGTCATTTCAGACCCCAGTGAGTTCACGCCGTTTACCTGTACTTTAACCTGTCTGTCTTTCAAGTACGATCTAATCAGATCAAGAGATGTATTCCTAATCCCATAATGCTCCAGTTTCAACAAAAGTGTTTCATGGTTAACGCAATCGAACGCCTTCGAGAGATCGCAAAAAATTCCAATGGCATCTTGCGAATCTTCCCAGGCATTAAAGATGTTCTTTATTAGAGTGACACCGGCGTCAGTTGTACAACGCCCTTTGGTGAAACCGTACTGATGTTCATGAAAGATGGAATTTTCATTAAAATGTAGTAACATCTGGTTAAGCATTAACTTTTCAAACACCTTACTGAGAACCGGCAGGATTGAAACCGGCCTGTAATTGTTGGGTTCTTGACTATCACCAGATTTAAACAGTGGAACGACTTTACTGTGCTTCATGAGATCAGGAAATACTCCCTGGTCTACACTAGAGTTAAATATAAGAGCTAAGTGGGGAGCAATAGTTTCAATAATAGATCTACAGACTTTTACAGACATTCCCCAAAGATCTTCTGTTGATTTAATTTTAAGATCTTTAAAAGCTTTTATAATGGCTAGGGGGTTTGTATGTTTAAACTTGAACTCTGATGGACAAACCTTGACATTCTTCCTAAGTAAGGCAGCAGAGAGCGCGGGTGACGAGTTAAGAGCTTCTGTAGTTTTACGAGGAATATCAGCAAAGAAGTTTTCAAATTCCTGAGCTACCTCTGCATCTGAGTTTATGGGACCATGTACGGATTTTAAATTAAATTCAGTTTCACGCTTTTTCTTCCTACCTGTTTCATTATTAATTATTTTCCAGGTAGTTTTTATTTTGTCATCTGCTGATTTTATTTTATTACTAATAAACAGAGCTTTTGCTATTTTGCATACACTTTTAAATGTTTTTGAATATTTCGCGACATACTTATGAAAGCTTATATTATTCACATGTTTGCTTCACATGCTTAAGGCCATATAGTTCGTATAGCTTTTCCCTACTTATTCGAATGCCCGTAGTTGCCCAATCACTGAATATAAACTTTGTGTTAACACTTTTTGACTTTAATGGAAAACTATCATTATATTGAGCGTTTAGTATTGAAAAAAACTCGCCGTAAAACTCATTTGGGTCTTCTATGTTATTAAAACTTTGAACACATAATTTACTGGCCAAAGTATTACTAAATTTTTCTAAATTTTTATCTGTTAATGGTCTAAATTGAATTTGAATTTTTTGTAAAGGTATGTAGGTACAAAACGTTATAGCTTGTCCACTGTGATCAGAGGGCAACTTATTAACAATCTCTTTATGTAAGTAATCACAATTACAAAATATGTTGTCTATGCAAGTCGCTTAAGAAGCTGTTACTCGGGTAGGTTCAATAAAAACATTTGATAAATTATATGATTTAAACAGACTCAATAATCTGATACTATTTGAGTTAGTTTCTAATAAGTTAATATTAAAGTCGCCACATATTATTATTGTTTTACTCCATACCACTCATCGCCCATAAAAGCAAATCACGGTAAATGCTCGCGAGAGAACTGAAACCCATATTTATCTAGCCGCTTTCCCGCTATAATTGTGTGCCAGACATGACTGTCTCACGTCTAGACCGATTCCGCCTCCAATTACGTAACACGGCTTGCGTCGCGTCGCCGAAAACGCGATCCGCTTTGGGAACCACAGAAGAGATAGTTAAAAGGAGTGATCTACTCAGCCTTTTTCCAAAAATGTCAACCTCAACCAACCCCATCTAACCTGATGCAGCGAAATACCACTATTTTACAAGGAACGCTAATATTTGACCTTCACAACGCAATAACAGTATAATACGGTACCCCTTGGCAAGTCTAGTGTCAGATCTCCTGGCTTTGACAACACGTATTGACTGTCAAAGATCTACAAATGACAGTCAGGACTAGCGGCTTAACGTGCTTTTCAAAGCACAGAAGAATCTCGGTACGTAAAGACCATACATGGACCCAAGACCCATAAGACACATCTACGAACCGATCAACATTTACAGTTGTTGGTATTGCTACAAGTATACCTATTAATAAGATGAGAAGGTGTTTTATGCCTTTCGAGACACGAATGTCTATGGATGATATGATAATAACCAATCAAAACACTCTTTAAGATACTAGTGGCGGGTTATACTTTTTTAGGTATTAATCCCATTTAAATGGACTGTCATGCCGTATTTGTAATACAGATTAGATAATTTGATATTTCTGTCGCCAAAGTTATCGATAGATACTTTGAGGTTTGAGTTATTTTAAGCTTTGTTAATTTGAGGTAAATGAATACCAATAACAAAATTATGGCTATATTGTTCCATTTGCTCACTAATCTGTTGCTAAGAACATTAGAAACATTTGTATGTATAGGATAAGGATTCGGGAGGAAACTTTATGCTCTTCTTTAAATTTAAGATGCCTGAAGAAAACTGAAGTTTTCCTGTTCTTAGCAAGTAGTGCAGTGAAAATTCGGCACCTAAAGTTTGGCACAGTGAGCGATTTCCAATACGGCTTTCGCAGCCTGGCGCGGCAATGCAACGATGCTTTTCGTAGAAATTACTCTAAGGCAGGGATGGCTAACCTTTTTGGTACTCGTGTCATTTTAATTTAACAAATAATAATTCGAATAACTACCGGAGATTTATTGTGAAGGGTGGCACGCTCGGCATATGTCGGGCATGTCACCGTCCGGGAGAATCAATTCGTCACATTATCTCTGGTTGTTCTCGTCTAGCTAACGGAGACTACTTGCATAGGCACAACCTTGTAGCCAGGATTATTCATCAGCAACTTGCTCTGAAATACTCTCTTGTGCAGTCGGAGGTGCCGTACTACAGATATGCACCCGACCCAGTTCTCGATAATGGCGATATCACATTGTACTGGGATCGGTCCATCATCACTGACAGGACTATTGTTGCCAATAAGCCTGATATAGTGGTGGTGGACCCAATAGTGAGGCGTGCAATAATTGTAGACATAACCGTCCCGCATGACGAGAACCTCGTGAAAGGCGAGAAAGATAAACAAATCAAGTATATTGACTTGGCTCGCGAGGTTATCGACATGTCATGGGAAGTGGACTCTGCAATCATTGTACCGATAGTTGTTACAGCCAACGGCTTAGTGCAAGCGATTCTATTGGTTTTTAACAGACTTCCAAAAAAGAAGGAGGTTCTCAATTCAGCAGGTATTTTTTTATTATTTACTAGCTCACCCGCGCAACTTCGTCTGCGTCACATTTTCCATTAATTCTGCGCTCCTTTTTGACTTAACTTAATGATATATTATAGCCTATAGCCTTCCTCGATAAATGGGCTATCTAACAATGAAAGAATTTTTCAAATCGGACCAGTAGTTCCTGAGAACTACTAGTCCGATTTGAAAAATTCTTTGAAAAAAGCACGCTAATCCTGAGTTGAGCACGCTAATCTCAGGATTAGCGTGCTCAACCAAACAAACAAACAAAGGTTAGCCCTGAAAAGAACTGTTGTTTAGCTCTGAGAAGAACTTTTGTTTAACTCTGAGAAGAACTTTTGCGTAGGTGTAGTTTTAAGAACGAAATCTAAAAACAATCGCACGAAAATTATTAGACTTCGCGCAAGACCGTTGCGTAGGGAGCCAACCTCGCGCCTGAGCCGCGCTTGTACCTTACTCTAGATCTAAACTCCCCTCCCGCACGCGCACCCCCGGCTTGGTGAGGTCCACTTCGCAACGGGCCGTGCAGCAGAAATCGTAATATTTTAATTTCGCCATAACTTCAAAACCAAACGTCCGATTTTAATTATTATTGGACCAAATATTATCTACATAAACTGTACTTAGTGATGAAATTTTGATAAGGATTAATAGCATGAGTAAAATAAACGCATTTAAATGTAGTCCAAAAAAAATCAAGATTTTTAAATAAAAAAATGGTTGTTGTGCCTCACTGGACATAGATAGGTATAGTGTGTTGCGGACATTTTTGTAGATATTTATAAGATCTACAATTAATTAGAACAATTTATGGTTCTATCTTTTATAGTTTAGGCAGCGTACGCAAAATAAGTAACTTTTCTGGTTGATTTTTGCACCTTGTGTCCGAAAAACCCAAATATCTTACGGAACCCTATTTTTTTCCAAAATAAAATATAGCCTATGTTACTCGTGGATAATGTAGCTTTCGAATGGTGAAAGAATTTTTAAAATCGGTCCAGTAGTTTTTGAGCCTATTCATTACAATCAAACAAACAAACAAACAAACAAACAAACAAAGTTTTCCTCTTTATAATATTATATTATTAGTGTAGATTTATTTACACCGATTACTCCGAGGTTTTTGATCCGATTTGTATGATTATTTGGTCCCGTAAAAGTTTTATTCAGTTTGGCTCAGCAGTTTTTATTTTATGAGAATTTTTGCTTATTTCAATTCAGCGAAGACGTCGTCCAAGTATCACCACTTTAAAGTGAAAAAAAAAAAAAACATTTTTACAAAAAAAATATAACCGACTTCGAAATTACGGTTATTTTATACTTTGTAGTGTTATTTGGAAGTCAGTTATATTTTATTTTAAAAATGTTTTTTAACAAACACAATTCTCGCTACGCATACTCGCATTGTCGCTCTTGTGGAAGCGCACCCTAAGGAAACGAAAGTATACAAGCAATGAGGCAATCCTTCAAAACATTTAATTAAAAAAGCTTCTACAGATCAAATAGCTTTCTCGGAAACGCCACAACATAAAAAGCCATAAACATCTTTACAATATTAGTCTCCATACTCTTTTATATACGAGTCAATTTCTCAGAAACACGCTCAGACGGCTCTATTCAAAGGAAAACGGTTTTATTGCAATGTTTTTACATAAACCTCACATAAAACTAATTTATAGCCGTTAGAAGAAAGTATCAAAAATGCTTGTGTGAAACAATTTGGGTGTAAGTGTTGTTTTTAGGAGTGGGACAAACAAGCGAATGGTGTGGATAGATAGTGTGGGTGTAGACCGATTTTTGAGAATTAAGGGCTAAACTAGAAAGTAATTTCATACTATTTTCATAACATTAAACTTACATTTTACAAAAAACTAAGGGTAGCAAGTATTATTGATGAATGGTCTACCAATATACACATTTTGAAATATATATATTATTTTGAAATCAGAAGCATGGACGTTTAAAAAAAAAAACAATGGGATACACAGCTAAAATCATACAACTCGTTATTTTTAATCTCAAATCTCAAAATGTTTATTGCAATCCATAATGTACACATACAGATGGTTAAAATAATAAACAGAAACAATTATGGACCCTGTCGGGCACAGCAAAACATTAAATAATTAGGAGAGAGGAAAAGCGCTTTAAATAACTTTTATTACAAAGTAAATGTTTATCATTTCCTGACTAGCTTGTACCCATTATATAATATTATTATTATTACCAACATATTTATTTTTGGATTAAGTTGTATTTTAGTTTTTATTTGCTTGGAATTCCTTGGAATTTTTAATAAGGAACAAAATAACAATTACTAAAAAGTAACCTTAGCTGCCACAAATCACAACTTTAAATAATTAGCACGTAAATATCAAAAAGGTGACCAGTAGGTACACAAAATAAGAAAATATAAGTCTCACGGTCTTTAAACGATGTTTCCACCACGAACGACATCCGTCAAATTAGCGCATTAATGGCACGCACACCGCTTTTATAGACATTTCAAAACTATCAATCCTTCCCTCCTAACAATACAATTATATATTATACTAGCTGACCCGTGCAACTTCGTCTGCGTAACATTTTTATTACTGCTCCGCTTCTATTGGTATTTGCGTGATGATATATAGCCTATAGCCTTCCTCGATAAATGGGCTATCTAACACTGAAAGAATTGTTCAAACCGGACCAGTAGTTCCTGAGATTAGCGCGTTCAACCAAACAAACAAACAAACAATCAAACTCTTCTGCTTAATAATAGTAATATTAGTAAGTATACATTTTTCATATTTTTTATATTATTTTTGTCTTATTCTTTACGCTTTATGGCCAGAGTAGTTTAAAATATATGGTGAATTTTTAAAGTGCGTCTTCAAGGCCAAATCTGAAACTATAAGAAATATTGAAAAACACTGAAAGGAGTCTCGACCCCAGTTTTGACGAAAAAGAAAACGGCTCCATTGTACTTTTTTAAATTTGTTGTTCCTACCCAGGAGCAGAGACACGGTTTGGATGGTGTAACACCCTGTATTACACAATCCGAAGTAATAGCCAATCATAATCAAATTCTGGAAACTAACACATGGACAACTAAAGAAAAGAATTCATTTTTGGATTTGGCCGAAAATGCACACTTTAAAAACATTAAGAGTCCTATTACATTTTTTACGGAAATTCATGATTTTTGACGCTGTAGTTTTCAGCAGCAGTAAGATATTTTAATTATTTGATCCTGAATAACGATAGTGCCAGTCTCTTTCTTGTAAGTTAGAGTTACACATTTTCATTTTTATTTTCGTGTAATTTACTATAAATATTTTACGAATTCAGTTTGCAAGAAAAAAGGTCGGCGATGGAACTTTGACGGTCTAATTCACATTGTTGCAATCAATTCTTTTAAAAGCTGAAATTACTAAAAGGTAAGTTGAATGTTTTACTTGTTTATTGGAGTTCTAGAATTCCTTTAAATTCCTTGAGTTTTCACGGAAAAAAACGTAAAGAAATCCTAATTTAAGCCAGAAATGTCTTGATTCAGCGTCCATTATATTCCAAATAAAACCAATTTTATCAAATACATTAATACGATATAAAATTTCAATCTACAATGAATACGTTTCATAAGTTTTCGTTTGTCAATATAATAAAACAAAATTACAAAAAATAAAATTAAAGTACTATATATTCTGCGTCAATTCAGCGCGCGCGCTCCTCAGTCTCGCGCGAGTGCCCAAATAAACTACACCGCGTGTATCTGACATCGACGCACAAACGATTTCCATGGGTCCAGGGCATGATTCTGGACTCCCCAGAGTTAGAATTTTTCGTCGGCTTTTTCCTCATTTTTTCTTTTTTTTCAAGGTTTTTTTTTACTTCAGACTGCTCATAATCGTTATTCTGACCTAACCCAATGAGATTTATAATAAGAAATAAATTTAATTAACTACTTTCACTAAAAAGAGCAATCTCAATAAAACCACAAATAGATATCAGCTCAGCCGAGCTGATACCTATTTTGGTACTCTTGAAAAAAAAGAAAAAATGAGAAAAGAACCGACGAAAAATTCCAATTCTGGGGTGTCCAGAATCATGCCCTTGACCCATGGAAATCGTTTGTGCGTCGATGTCAGATACACGCGGTAATCCTATTCAGACTAGTAAGTATCAAAATTGTTTCGCGGACTAAAGATGTACTCCCAACGCAGACCAACGTAACTTCGTCTATTGCAAACGAGCATTTACGATTCGTAATAGGACTCTTAAAGGCCAGTTTCACCGGTTACGGATAAAGTGTCGGTTAGTTATCTGATGGCTAACTAACCGACACTTATAATACTATAATTTTATAATATTCAAATACTTAATATATCTGCCAGATATCGCTATCCGACACCTGTGAAACCAAAAATTTTAGTTCATCTGCCAGATAAGTTCCTAATAGGCTAACCGACACTTTAACCGTAACCGGTGAAACTGGCCCTAAATCTGATGAAATTTTTAAAGTATCCTGGTAAAATAAAAAAGCAAGCTGTCTTTTTATGGTTTATGGTCTACCCGTGTGACTATTTTTTTTTTTTCAATCTATTCAGCTCGTCGAAAAAGGAATAAAATTTCAAACCCTTATATGGAGTTGAGAGACGGTTGGTTCTCTTGCTGTCCACACCCGATCATATCAAATTTAAGTCACAATGTCATCAAAACTGAAACGGTATTCAACATTCGTTATAAGGTAATGTTGAGCAATTCCATGAAAATATGCTCAACATTACCTTAAAACCATTTACTTTTAATATCTACGTCAGTGATTGCTTAACCAACAGAATGTTTTGGCCAACAACTTTTCTCCCAAAAAAGACACCGCTACAGGTATAAAATAAAATAAAAACCAGCCAAGTGCGATAACAAACAAATAATATTTTTTTTTAACATGTAACTTAAAAATCATAGACTTTTTCTAGGTTTTACTATAATCTATAGGTACACTAGAAACTAATGTCGATCGAAAATTAATTTCAAAAAGCTGGGAAATTACAAGGGGTTTCGGACAGTTTCAAAATACCCCGCTGTCTAAAACTTCCAATATCACGTAGCACAATTTAAAATCTCATGTATCTATTAATTAACTGCGCATATTAACAGACCAATTTAGGCAATATTAATCGCATCTCCATCCCACGCCATTATAGCTTGTACCGCAGATTTGTAGCGATAATCGCCGAATTGTGGCGATTATCGCAACATTAACTTTGATTATAGTAATAAGGGCACAATATTAGGTTTGAGATGCGACCTTAAAATCTGTATCTCTGGTTTCATTTTACAGTCCATTGTGCGGCGTTTAAAATGGTTCTGTAAATATGTCTTTATTTTCAATGCTCTGGGGGTTCCAATTAAAAAGATTTTGGAGTAAGGAAATGGTTGTACAAATAAAGTGCATAAGGGTGCCAGTCCAATACAGTGGAGTGAGGCAGCAGAGAGCAGAAATTTTAACCAATAGAATTGCATAAAATCTGGTGAAGCACCAAGTGAGTCACTGACATTTTTACTAACATGATTGGGTAATATTTCTCCGATTCTTCACTCCGCTGCCTTGCTCCGCACAAATGGACAGGCAGCCTTAAGGCGAGGTTGCAGTACTGTGTGTTTTGACGAACAACAGCGACTGTTCGGCGAGCGAAATAATGCCTAAATTTTGATTGTTTTTTCTTCTTGGCGAGAACTGATAAAAAAATTATAAAATATGGTCTCAACATTTACTTCAAAATAAAAAGCTCTATCTATTGATATAACTTTTATATATATTCGTGATGAAATCTCTTAGCAGTACACGTTTAAAATTGTAACTTAGTGTCATGTTTGAGAAAAAAAAAGTATCGAGCCAATCATTCTAAATCGCGTTTCTATCTTTACGATTTACTTAGGAGGGTATGTTAAATTTTTATGTAATGATTTTTATTTATTAAAAAACTCATAATTTATTAGATTTTCAGACGTTCAAAAATCTTAAAAAGTACTGCAACCCCGCCTTAATGAGAGAATGTAAGGGAGTTTGAGTGATTAGCGAAAGTGAAAAGAAAACGGTTTTGAAATTTCGTAAATAGAACACTTAGAATACTTTACCGGACTGCCAAATGAGGGTAGTGCCTGTTCGAGTTTATTTATTTGGCCCCGCCTTTTATATTTTCAACAATTGAAAAGTTTTTGAAAAACTTGAGATTGAGAGAGACTATATCAATTTTGGAAAAGAAACGAAATGGTGGTCGCTTTTAGTCAAATCAACTCGTTTTGTTTATAAACTACTAATACTTTTTTACTAATACTTTTGAGGTATCAAAAGTCACTCAACACTACAGGGTGAACACAACACAAATTATAATTTATGTTCAATGAAATTAAAGTTCAATGCGAAATTATTTATATTATTTTGTCCCCATTTCAAACTTCAAATAATTTTAGGCATAATATGTAAGTTTGTGAGCTTTTTTATTATTTTGGTGTTTCTGATGTAATTGGTATCGTTAGAAGGCTAGCGTTATTCCGAGTAACATAGGCTAGTCAGTATTTGAAAAATAATGTTCGGGAGCAATGGTTCATGAATAACAATGTTTTTGACGCTAATTTTGATGCCGTAAGCTATATTAACGATAATTTAATCACCCGATATGGACCCTGTCTATATTGGGTGGTTTTCGAGTTTTCAATGTTTTTTTTTAATTTAACAGTAAATTAAAAAAAAACATTGAAAACTCACGAACATAACCTGCAAATGCCGAGAAATCTGTTCCATCTATCTTCTGTTTAACGTCGTAAAGTTCAAGCTATGAAATGTTCTTAGTTTAATAATAATAATTCATAAGCTTAGGTAAATAAACTGGTCATGAGCAAAGAGTTCCAAACCATCATTTATAAAACCTGAAATATTTTAATTTTTTGAGGGCCGAGTCACACCGAAATGGCAGCAGCCGCGGGCGACGCCAGCGGCCGCCAGCGTCGGCGCTGGCAGCCGTCGGCGGCCGCTGGCGGCCTCGCGCGACCTCTAGACCCTGCGCGCCTGGTATCTTCTTGACTAGTTTAGTTTCTACATTCGGCAAGGTAACTCGTGTGTTTGGAGTGAACATGATGGAATTGGTTATTATAGCACTTATTGCGGAAGAGAAAGAAGAAAGAAACAAACAAAGGAAAATAGAAAAAGGGAAATCTGGGTCCATGACTTATGCAGTCACCCGCGGTGCCGCGAGCGGCCTCGCGTCGCCGCTGGCAGCCGCGGGCTGCCTCGAGACCTTTTCAAGCTTTTCAAGCGATACTGGTCTTTTAAGTATGTAGTTAAAGTTTAAAATTATTTCACACTGAAAGTGCTCGCCGCGTTGCTGCCGGCCGCTGCTATTCCGGTGTGACTCGGCCCTTATCGGCCTGGCTTATATTCGTTAGAAAAATGTAACACTGCGATGTACATTGCGGTTTTAGATCAGCGCCATCTCTTGACCCTTCGGAGAGCTAATATCATTTTTGATGATGATTTCTGAATAAGTGTGCTATTTAGAGAAGTCGGTTTATTTTCCTGTAATCTTTACATAAACTTTAAGCATATAGAATAACTACCTGACCCGCGCAACTTCGTCTGCGTCACATTTTCCTTTAATGCTCCGCTCCTAATTGTCTTAGCGTGATGATATATAGCCTATAGCCTTCCTCGATAAATGGGCTATCTAACACTGAAATAATTTTTCAATTCGGATCAGTAGTTCCTGAGATTAGCGCGTTCAACCAAACAAACAAACTCTTCTGCTTTATAATATTAGTATAGATTTAAGTATTTTTTCTTTGCAAACTTCAGAGATAAGTGGGACCCCAATGGAATAGTTTTCGATTAACATTTTTCATTAAAATTCGAAAACCATGCAGCCTATAATAAAAAAGAAGAAAAAATATGTTTGAGAATGTGCAAATAGTGCTCTTATATATGATATGCCAAATGCTCTAGTGCCCCACATCGTATTTTAATAAACCCTTTAGTCGATGTCGCAAAAAAATATACATTTTTATTTCTATCTTTCTTATTTACAAAATAGTTGCGCAAACGTTTCCAAAACCATTCCAAATTGCATGTAATTAGCAATTAGTTCTTAAAATATCCAGCTGTGACAGACGGACAGACTTAGTCACACCATAAGGGTTCCATTTACCATTTTGGTACGGAACCCTAAAAACATCTGATGGTGGCAAGTGGGGGGTCGTGGAGTGTATTAAGCAAGAATGAAAGATCATTTATTGTTTTTAGTTGTGTGATTATCTATCACTTTGATTTATAATCTTCACACTTAGATAGTTTTAAAACTACGGTTAAAATATGTATTCAACTAATTTTATGATCCCAAAAACTATTTAATAATACTACAGTGAGCGATATAACAGCGAGTTTTATATTATGACAATATTATGCTTATAATTATAAATTTAAAAGTACCAACTACATTGTTGCGACTTAGAAATAAAACACACAACATAATCCTCGGCATCCTGAGGGCTTTAATGCAGAGGTTCGATTTTCACTACTGGAACCACATGAGGTATACAGTAATTAAAATAAAATGTTATTATTCATGGAAGCATCATTGCATTAATACTCGGAAACATTCGGACTTACAATTAATTATAACTAGGTATGGCCCGCGGCTTCACCAGCTTAACAAATTATTACACTAAAACCTTCCTCGAAAACCACTCTATCCATTGGTGAAAACAGCTTGAAAATTGGTTCGGTAGTTTTTGAGTTTATTGCGAACAGATAGACAGACAGACGTGGTGGAGGAATTTGTTTTATAACATTTAGTGATTATTAACAAGCCATGTCATTATCGGTAGAATAATTGGCACAAAAAAGTCTAAAATTGTGTAGTAACACTTATCTAGTAATAGATTTGTAGGGGCCCTACTCGCTAATACCAGAAGTCCGTAGTTGCGGGCGTATTCACACACAGACAGACATAACACAGACATGACAGTAACACAGACAGTGTGGATATGACAGTTACTGTCAAATCGTGTTGTCTTTGATTTTTAGTTCGGGTTCGGGACTAATCGTATGTTCGTAAGTGATACGGAGTAGAATACGCCCGTAACTAAACCCGAAACAATGAACTTCGGGCTTGGAGAGTAGGCCCCCTGCTTCATGATATGATGACAAATCACTATTAAAATACAATCTGCCGAGTCATGATGCGTTCTGTGTAGATAATCATATAATATAATAATAATAATTAACGAAGATTAAAGAATCTAATAATTTGCAATGTATTACATTATTGTTGACATGCATGTACGAGTAAACTCACTAGATACTTACCTACATTCTATTGTACGCCCTAAGGGTAGGACATAGCTGGTCCTAAATATTTAAATAACACCATCTGTATTATGTACCTATGATCCACAATAAAGATGATTTGATTTGATTTGATTTGATTCATTTTCACAAAATTACGCTAGATTAGTTGTACAATTCACACTTCTTGAACCGGGCGGTAGCAAGCAGTAGGCTCACGAATAACTCGTTCATGCAAGATGATGTCTTGACCCCTCTGCCTTGCTGATGAGCTTCGCTCCAATCTATTTACGTGAAACTCATACCATGCATTGCGATTACTCTTTACAGCGACCAAAAACACTACCAATAATAATGGATTAAGATATTGTACTATAAATGTTACTGCATCGCTATCAAAACCAAATATTTTCTGAATATAGTCAAACAACAATAAGACGTCACTCAATATAAATATCAAAGTGGCTATATACAAGCGCTTCCGTATGTTAGTACCTGTATGTGCAACTGTAATTAAACTAGGAAAAAGTGTAAATACAGTTATAATATAAACACAACAGTTTACTATCACAGGTATACTTTGATCTGGCTTCATTATGATCGCGTATGCTTCAATTCCAAAGTTATTGATAATATACAAAAAGAATATACCATCAGTGTCATTATTTATTAAAAGCTTTGCAATAAGCAAACGAATATAATTTGTAATTATAGGTAAACCCCAACCAAAGAGACTACTTTTCAAATATATCCTTTGGATATTCGCATTAAAAACTTTTACAATGTCCACGTAAAACATATGAGTTACAACTAATATCCAGTGATTCTTGGTCGTTTCGATATAATGAAATATAGCTGATGGATTTATGTATATCCGAGTAACAATAAATAAATACATAGAATATGATGTAAAACTACATAAGAAATATGATAAAATTGCGTTGAGAAACACATAGTTTCTGTAGTTTCGAAACTTCTTCAGGACGCACCAGGAAGTCAGTCCGTAGATCAACGAAGCTAGTGTCAGTACAAACTTAATGTACCATACATAATCCCAGAACGAATCAGACATGGCGAACTTCACTGCTCAGTTATTGATTGATTCACTTTTAGTTTACTTTATAAACTTGGTCTTTGCACTACTCCGCGCTAAAGTAGGTGTTGCATCTGCTCAAGTATAACGTGAGATAAGATGAGCAATATCCAAAAGTAAAGGGACGTGAAGAATCCCGCTGCACAGATTTGATAAGTTCGAGTTCAGTTTTTATACAACACAGAAGTTGATCACCTTCACGTTAGCAATGCTGCGCCCTTTAACAGGTGTTGCTTCACAAACAGTCGATCTAACAATAAAACATATTTGAAACGCCACAAAACTAACTTATCAAATTAAACTTTTTAACATATTAATCAGCACATATTTAATTAATTTGAAAAAAATCCTGTTTGTTACATTATTAACAAAACATTTTCCGAAAAACATACAATTTTGAGACTAGTTGTTTTAGAGTTACAACCTAAATTTGATGAAATTCAATTCATGTTACAAAAATTATTCTTATCTTATCGGCCGCAGGTATAGGTACTAAATCCACCTAATTATTGGAACATGGACTTAATTAAGTGCTGCAACTTCATTAGTGAAAACCGGTCAAGAGCGAGTCGGACTCGCGCACCGAGGGTTCCGCACCATCGTGTAAAACGTGATATGTTTTTAAATTTATATAGGCGCGGCCTATATTCATCAGTGAATTTTAAGACTGCTGTGTATATTGCAGTTTTAGAACAGCGTCATCTCTTGATTGATAGAGGGAGGGAAGACCGATAAAAGGTTTGAGAATGTGCAAATAGTTGACGCGCATAAATATACCCCACATGTCCTAGTAACCCCAATTCGACTTTTTTGGAATCTGTTTCAAACGTTGTTGTTAAGAAAATAAATACATTTTTAGTTCCTTTTTATTTGTGAAATTGTTGTTCAAACGTCATCTAAATCTATTCCAAGATTCAAGTTAATAAGCATTAGAAGTTTTTGAGTTATCCAGCTGTGACTGACGGACAGACTTAGTGACACCAAGAGGGTTCCTTTTAAACATTTTGGTACGAAATCCTAAAAACTGATCAAGAACGAGAAGGACTCGTGAACGAGAAGAATGTACCATGCTACATATAAACTATCACAGTCGAAAAGCTCGTTTTGTCTTAGTTCTGAATTCACTAACGTAAGTCAGATCGATATAATTCCGGTATTCATGAGGGTTGTTGTGAATCGTACCTATTCACCTGTAGCAAAGAAAAATGCTTTTGACTCTAGTCTTGGTCAGAGATGACAGAGACAGAGGCCACGACGGAGGCGAGCTTACCCAAAGGGAGCCTGCTCACTGTAACTTTGAAGAGATTAGTGTTGTAAGCGTCCGGAAATACAGACGCAGGCAGAGAGTTCCACTCCTTTACTGTACGGATTATAAAAGACGTTTGAACGTTTGGCATTTGGACTATAGCAAATCGAGGGAAAAATTAAACCACTGGGAAAGGTGAAACTTTGATATTAACTCTTCTAAATCTAAAGTGACGAACCCAACGTTCAGTAAACATCATAGCGCCCGCAAGCAAAAATATTTCATGTCCGTAATATAATCCTCAGAGGTGCCTCATTTGGATTCCTCCCCGATTGTCGGGAACTCGTAAAGATCCGCTAAAGTTAAATGAGGGCCACTTGTTAGTGTCACCAGGCTTATCTGAGCACCGTTCGTTTTTCGATAACACCGCCCAATGACGAGATAAAAATAATTTGCGAAGCTTGGACTGAAAAGTTTAATTAATTTTGTAGGCGAACCGTTTGGGTGAGATTGATTGGGGGAACTTGACCTTTCTGTGGAGGACTCTCTGTTTATAGTATAAGGCTGGGTGTTGACCTACATTCGAGGGAAAACGTTTTGGAAGACTCTTTATAACCGCATGTTACTATGAGCGGATTTCACCGATGAAACTGATCCCGATCAAGCAACTCTTTACGAATCGCGTTCAGTTTCAGATTGATGAAATCAGCACTAAATGTTCCTTTGTGATTATTGAGTTTGAATATAGCGACGTTAAGAATGCTCTGGCTCAAATCATGTTATTCTATTCATTTGTCTTATGAATGCTTCCTTGTCGAAAAATTGTAAAGTTAAATAATTTGTCTGGGTGATGCAGGTTCAAGAATGCTATAAAGAGATATTACTTAGACATGGCCTGGTATTTACTTCAGTTGCTTATGCTTTTTTTTTTTCAAATGTAGGAAATCTCAAATGACTCCTCTGCTCTGGGGGAAAAGAAGGGAGTGTCAGACTCTTACTGTGACTCTCTGGCAGGTACTGGCCGTCTACTATGCTAACATCTCTATTTCATTTATACCTAACGAACAGAAGTTACGACATGCCCAGTTATCATTGCTGACCATCAGCCAGAGATTCCATGATTTATTAAACACTTCCCACAAAAAAAACCCATTCAACAATACCCAAGTTGACATAAAAAACAACCATTAAAAACATCCCAATTTCCTTTCGAACAAACAATTGGCTAGCTCGCATTTTCTGAAACTATTACAGCAGATTTTTGTCTTTCCCCATATGTTGATCTGCGAATGAATAAACATGTGTCGGCAGTATATCATCACGTGTGAGCCGTAAAATTGGGGCCGAGAGGGTTACGGCGAGATAAGACGACGATCTGTCACCGGAATATCGTCGTATCTGCGGCCTGACGCTGCTTTTCGTTTATAGGATCAGGTTGGAGTGCGTACTTACATGTTTTCGCGATATTTTTTTTGGGGATTTGTTTCATTTTAGTAGGTTTTGTTTTCAATTTCTTTTTTACGTCGTGATTGACTTTGGGGAAAAAAACTGGTAGGTTTTGTACGTACAACAATAACAGTTGTGTGTTCCGATGTTTTGAGAGTTGCTGTACTGTACAAACTGTAGTTTAGTCTTTATTATTTAATTAATTAATTTTCTGGTTCCGTACCGTTTAATTTTCTGGTTCCGTACCCGAAGAGTAACCAATGGAACCCTATTACTAAGCCTCCGCTGTCCGTCTGTCCGTCTGTTTGTCTGTCAGCGGGCTGTATATCAAGAACCGTAATAGGTAGACAATTGAAATTTTCGCAGAATGTGTATTTAATAATATAAAATTCAATTAAATTTAAAAATAATGTAGCCCCCATTAATTTTTACTTCATTTAATTTATACAATAATCCTATGTTTTTCGATTTATGGTATGGACTGTATTCGTGTATCCGAATCGAAATTTACAGTTTTTTTTTAATGATAGCTATACGATTACATATTATATTAAATGCTTACGTAACCCATTTCCAATTTTAATCAACGACATCGTTAAAACAAAACCAAATTCTATTTAAACCTGTTATAATCTACTGAAATATTTCAAAAGAAGATTATCCATTTACTCGTATACTGTTTAAATCGTTTTTTTTATTTTTCTGTATCTTTTGGAAAGTTTTTTGGGAATTCATTTGTTCAGGGCATATATTTCGTTTGCTTAGATTCAAGAAAAATACTGTTGGATTTGGAGGTATGCAGTACAGAGAGTAAAGACTCGCAAACCTCCATTGAAAAGGGCGGATCTTTCGACCAGACGTTAAAAGTATTGATTTGTTCACTTCCGTTGATTTTTCCATATCATAATTAATAGTTAAAACGATGATAATTCATTCTAACTCAATTTGATCGTGTAAGTTGGTGTTTTTGTACCGGCACAACATGTTCACAACTGCGAACCCAAAAAATGGAATGTAGACACTGTTTTTTTAAATCGCTATCTGTTCTTTCAAGAAACCCGGTCGTCTCCCGCTACAAACTGGGGCAGGACACTTCTCCAACCTACCGGCTATTTAGCTGTACGTTTCAATTGTCCCATCCAAAATCACTGGGTCATGACTTGTGTTGGTTTGGCGTGTCATAGCAAGTAAGTGTGTAGGTACTGTATTGACTAAGTTAAGTTTTGTATGGGTCTATGCCACCCGAATAAAGTTTTTTATAACAATTTAACACCAAGCTTCCTGCAGGTTCTAACCTTTACATGGTACATTTGAAGTTCCAACGATTTAAAATGTGGCTTAACGGAACGGATTTAGATCCGAGTTGCAAACGACAGTGCACCTACAGCCCTGCTCTCTGTGCCCCAAAGCGTACAGTTCTACTAGTTACCTGTGCGGATCTGGCAAAATTTTCGACAAAATTATAAATCACAGTGAGAATTAAATTAATTAAGGTACTCATAATGCGAGGCCACGTAAATTGATTCGCTATTTAGTCGTTTAATACAAAAAGAGATTACAAGATCATACCATTGACAACGCCGATTCAAGAATGATCAAAGCCTCGAGGTCTTCCTTCGTTCCATCAATAGATCAGCTCATTAAATCTCAAAAGGCTCGGCCATTTGAAGTTAGTTAGTGCTTCTCATTCTGATTAAACTTAAACGTTAAATTAATTAATATTTTCCTCAAAACTTTGAGCTTAAAAGGTAAGCAAAATGAAGCAATTAAGTTTAACTAAATAAGTCTTATGAGCGGCGAATAGTAAATTAGGAATCTGGAGTCTGTTTGCTGCCGTGGTGTCAGTTACTGTTGATCCAGCCGCTCTAAGTTGGGGAATTGACACGTACTGACACAGACACGCTCAAGTAATTCTCAGTGATTAATTAGGCACACTAATTTCCTTGCTTTAGAGGTTCGAGTTTAGTTTAAATCGCTTAAGCTCTTCAAGTTCTGAGTAATGACGTCGGCAAATTGTGATTGGGCTTCGAAAAGTTAATTTTCATGGATTTTTAATGAAGCTGATTTTTAAAATGAACTGGTTTTTGTTAAAAATGATGGATTTAGAATATCAAGATTTGAAAGGCATACACCGAAAAATTATATCAAAACTGCATTGAAACTTTACAAAAGTATCGACGACACAAATAAAAATCATCATCATCTGCCTAGCCTTTTCCCAACTGTATTGGGGTCGGCTTCCAGTCAAACCGGATTTAGCTGAATACCAGTATATTACGAGGAGCGACTGCCTGCCAGACCTCCACAACCCGTGAATTGGGTAGCACGGTACTTCTTGGCAAGTCTGGAGTCAGATTTACTGGCTGACACAAATGAAAATATGTAACAATAAAACAAAAATACACATTTATTTCTAACATTTCTTTGTTATAAAACTTATAGAATAACACGAAGATAATTCATACACGCAACTCACAAGCGGGTCCGCGGACAAAAACAGGTTCAAACATAAATCGAGAGGGGAAACCATTTTTATGACGCGTAAAAAATCTTTATCGAACAATTTCGCCTTTAGTTTTCTGTGAAATAAACGAGTACAGTTTTGTTCCAAATAAATATATGTGCGTACCAGTTTTTGCCGTGGTTTGGGTTGTGTGGGCGTCTATTTTTTGGTACCCAATCTGTTGATATAAATTATGGCTTGATATTTGGTACTTGTCGTGCTGGCCTGCCCGGGGAGCTTATGGCTAAATAATTACAGCCGCAAGGGTCGGTTTCAATGAAATCATATTTATTTTGCCAATAGGTTATAATAATATATTATTATGTAGGTAACTCTTTTACACGTCTATATTTTTGGTCATATTATTCCAGATGACGACACGGTTGGCGCAGTGGTTGAGCGATTGACTGCTGCGCAGCATGTCGCGGGTTCGATTCCCGCACGGAACAAAAATTTGTACGACCTACAGGTATTTGTTCCGAGTCTGGGTTTTTTTCTATCTATAATATGTATGTACATATTTACAAAAAAAATGTATATAAGTAGTTTATCAGCCATCTCGTTACCATAACACAAGCATTAGATTGCTTAGCTTGGGACTATATGGCGTTGTGTGAAATGTCCAAGGATATTTTTTTATTTTTATTTTATGAGGCCGATGTTTCCTAGCTGACTACCCTGAGAGGAAACACCGAAACAAACACAGAGGTCATAGTTTCTTTTAAAGTCCATACAATCGTGAATAAGATAGTAGGTTCACGTCTGTGGTGGCCTTTTGAGGAAAGTACCACGCAGGTTTGAGTGGACCAGTCCGGACAGTGCAAGCATTTGTCTGTTATCATGCAGCTCAACTCAGAACTTTGAGGAGCTCAATGATCCGACGAACAATACCAAAATAAGGACATTTTGGTAGGCCACAAAGTGTACTCAAACCGCCAGACCGTCATGAAATTAATTTTAAGAAATAACGACCTGCGTAGCCACTCTTACAATACTTCATTTAACCACCATGCGGATTAGTGTCTGAGATGGCCTTCAGAAGAAAAAACCACGCAGATTTAAGTGAACCTGTCTAGTCAGTCAGTGTTGGTTTGTGGATGGGTGACAATCTTAAGACACCGAGACTCCTCTGTGCCTCGGAAAGCACGTTAAACCGTTAGTCCTGGCTAGGCGGCAGTCATTTGTAAGTTTCTGGCAGTCGTTATGGATAATCATAAGCCAGAAAATCTGAGAGTAGTTTTTCCAAGGAGTACCCAGTCAATGGGTTGTGGAGGTCTGGTATTCAGCTGAATCCGGTTTGAATGAAAGTTGACTACAATATAGCTGGGAAAAGGCAAGGCAGATTATGATGTCGAGCTGGCCTGTCTGTTTAAAGGGGAGGTCTTTAAAATAACGTCGGTGTTTCCTGACCTAGCACCTGGGGTTCCGTAAGCCAAAAGTTAAGAAATGGGTTACTTCTAAGCAAGCGTGCTCCATTGTCGACAACATCATCACTTACTATCATACAGCTACCGGCATGGATCTTGAGCGCTCGGCGGAAGAGTGGAGATCGCTTTGCGCATCGTACACTTATCTATACTAATATTATAAAGCAGAAGAGTTTGTTTGTTTGTTTGTTTGTTTGGTTGAACGCGCTAATCTCAGGAACTACTGGTCCGATTTAGAAAATTCTTTCAGTGTTAGATAGCCCATTTATCGAGGAAGGTTATAGGCTATATATCATCACGCTAAGACAAATAGGAGCGGAGCAATATTGGAAAATGTGACGCAGACGAAGATGCGCGGGTCAACTAGTGACAAATAAAACGTCGTCGTGAGGTCCGTGCAGCAAGAGAAAAGAACAAATCCCGAGTGACGGCTATGACGCGCGATGCGCTACGGGCCAATCACTGCACTTTCCCCGCCCCCGCGCCTCCGCGCCTCCGCGCCACCGCGCCTCACTTCATACCACCAAAGGGACCCAATAACTCACTTTTGCGCAGGTGAAGGTCAGCGCTCAAGATCCGTGCCGATGATTATACGAGACAGGGTGACGTGAGCCTGTTATTTGAAAAACAGACAAAGTACGAGTCGGACTCACATCAAAGGGTTCCGTATCATAAACTTTAATCATTATTACCTATTGTTATAGCGGAAATAATTATACACAATCTGTGAAAAATTCAACAGTCTACCCATTACGGTTCTTGAGATACAGTCCGCTGATACACAGACGGACGGGAAGCGGAGGTTTAAATATAGACGAGTAGGTTAGTAGCGCTAAATCTCTAACAACGTTCGTTCGTTTTTTTCTCGTTTTTATCTTTGATCTCTACAGTAAAGGATAGCATTTTAAAGCAAAATAGTTTAGAATCAACACAAAGAGAGCAATCGTGCTTTTGCATAATAGTCACTCATTATTTATAATCGCAAAAAAGTTTTCCTTTAACTTATACAAGTATATCTATACTTGTATAAATAGGTAAGGAATTATCATTTATCTAAATGATAATTCCTTACCTCTTTTTAAGGATGAGAAATCATTAAATGACTTCTCCCGCTCTGGGCGGACCAGAAGGGAGTGTCAGACTCTTACTGACTAAAACAAGATTTCAAGATTCATTTATTGGTGTGATTTTTGGTACATTTTACTTGAGACCTCCTAGTGCCCTTTGCGTTCCCAGGCCGCGGTGACTCATTCGAACAAATTCCGCAACCAATAATTCCTATATAATCATCATAATTCTAATTACATACAAGGAGTTTGTACTTAGAATTGTGATATACAGGGTTATTTGTAAAGCACCGACAACCTCTCAGAGCGATGTTACTAACATCATAATCAACCACTTTTGTTCTATGACTTTTAAATATTCATCATACTTTAGTTCATAATTTTTTCATACAAAAATAAAAAAAATATTTAAATTGAACGACGAGACAAAAGACAAGTCTATGCGAAGCAAAAGAAAGCTCTTTTTTTTTCTTTTGCTTCTCATAGACTTCGCAACATTTAGAGCTGATGAGAGGGTTTGTCGGTGTTTTACAAATAACCCTGTATAATACCACGAAAGAAAAAGCATCTAACGATAAATACAGAAATGAATGACGAATGCCTAAGTGGTTTAGCTCGCTCGCATGAATTATTTCCCCACAATCCCAGGGGCACTACATATTTCTTCACGATAAAATGCTGGTAGATATGTCTCTACAGCCTTGAGGAATCTGTATACCTTTCTTTATATTTCACGGAAATCCTCGTTTATTCTCTTGTTTATGTATATGTCGTTACCATATCCTAGAATTTGCCATATCATGATGTGACCGGAGTTAGTTTAATAAGGTTTAAACTTAGGGCACCCTGGCTCGAATAGGTTAGGTTTGAATGGGATGACGGGAACTAGAGTGAGTGATCTAAGTTACTTTCGTCGTAACATTCATGATCAGTTCCTTTAAATCCTTTTTTTTCTAGGCTCCGTCGTCGAAGTTAGGGTTGAAGTTGCTGTTTCATAAAGTGGCCAGACACTTAGTAAAATAGCCAGGTCGCATCATAAAATAGCCAAATTCTATGATACGGCCACGACATAAATAAATGAGCGGATATTTAATGAGCGGATTCAGTACTAGCTTAGAAGTGAGGTGAGAATCTTACGAGTAGGAAACCTTTTTGTTGGCAATGTTTATTTGTTGTACAAAAGTTAGCCTTTCTTGTGGTTGGATGTGTATTGTGACTTTAAAATCTATGCAAGGTTTACGAGATACATCGTTAGTTAGTAAGACACGATATTCCTGTACGGTATTTTTAATATAATTATAAATACATGCACAGAGACATCAAAGCTGAAGTTGGTATTCCAATAGCTGTCGAATTTCTTAGAAAAGTGTATCACAATACACCATTGACACTACAAAATGGCGTGTGTAAGAACATTGTCACTATACATAAAGTAAACATATATGTCATGTATATAGACAGGCGGGGATTTTAGGGACTTATGTAAAATTCGATGTACAAAAACAGCTGGCACTCTTTTATCAGCCTAACATTTAATAAATGACTTTCCAATTCATAAAGACACAAAAACAGCAAAAACGACCGACATTCTCATCAATATTGTCTAACCCTACGGACACGTGAAAGATCCCATTTTCATTTCACTTTAAATTTATTCATGTCAGGGGACGAGAAACCGGTTAACGCTTAGGTCCAAACCCAACATAAGGCAAAAATAGCCCCAGGCAAGTATTTCACAACTATCTCCAATATCTCGCTTAGAAAACATCAACCCTTCGGAAAAATCTCCACAACCCGGGTAATTGAAAACGAGCCAAAAATAGAGACAACCCTTGAATATTGAGGTTCCTATTTCCATCGAGACTCGAGATTATATTGTTCTTACAATGCAAAGTTTCATCTGACCGAGTCAACGGAGACTTACCAACAACTGCAGCATGCAAGCAGAGTTACATAACCGTTAGTTTGTATAAAATCCCCGGAACACTACGTTAAGGCTAAAGTTTTACTTTTAAGTAAGGGTGTGATTTGGTTTACGCGTACCAAAACGATGATATGGCAAGAGATCGACATAGCCCGAAGAATTACGAAATTGAAGTGGCTGTGGGCACAGCACATTGTTTGCAAGACAAATGGTCGATGGGGCTGAAAAGTTCTGGAGTGGCGACCGCGAACCGGGTTACGCAGCGTTGGAAGACAAGGTCGACCGGTGACCTGATGAGGATCCCAGGTAGCTGATGGATGCGAGACGTACAGGACCGTTTGTTGTGGTGACACCTGGGGAGGCCTATGTACAGCATTGGAAGTTTTTCTTCTGATATTTTGATGATGTACCCAAAACACACGTACACTTAAGGCGACCTTTCGGCATGGGCACGCTCAGCAAAATTTTATTATACCATTCTTGTTCTTAATTTTATGTTTTTGTTTCTCAATATTTTTTTTTTCATAAGGTGTTTTGCTGTTGTGTTGTGTCGAATAAAGGTTTTCTATTCTATCCGTATTCTATTCTTGATACACGTTCCTGTGACTTGCACAAAAGTATGCATGTAACTTGCATGTCATAACGACATTCCCCAATCAAAACAGTGGGTCCATTCTGTCAATATGTCACAGTGTAAACTTTACGTGGAGTGAGGACGATGTGAACTATCGATCCAGCTTATTGTATGGTTTGACAGCTCACTTCTTGTTCACTTCACCCAAACTTACACGGTGAGAGGTATACAGCCGGTCGATCCTGTTAACATATAGAAGTGAAGGCTTGGGTGAAGTGACCACAAAATGAACTATCATTTCACAGCTTAGTTCTTGTTCACTTCACCCAAGCTTACACGGGGAGAGGTATACTGCCGGTCGATTCTGTAAACATATCGAAGTGAAGGCTTGGGTAAAGTGATCACGAATAGCTCAATTCGTGATCACTTTACCCAAGCCTCACTTCGACATGTTTACAGAATCGACCGGCTGTAAACATGTCGAAGTGAAGATGTGGGTGAAGTGATTTCGAAGTGAACTGTCAAACCATACAAAAAAGATGGAATGACAGCTCACTTGTCGTTCACTCCACCGTAGTGATCACGGTGAGATGTCAACAGAATCGACCGGCTGTCAAGATTTTTTTTTAAATAACTTCATCAGCTGACGTTATAGCTGGTGAGAGGGAAAGATATATTTGTTTAAAATAATAAAATATTGTTGGTTTTTCGAGCAATTTTGATTCTATTTTCACTGGAGTGGACTGTATTAAAATAGGTGTATTCAGAATTACAAGGAAATGCCCGTAGCAGAGCGCGTCTAGGAGCTGAGTGTGGTGGCGAGCGCGCCGCGGTCGCCGTGTCCCGGGTTCGGCACCCCGACCTCGCGCAGTCCCCGCGGTCGTCCATGACGCGCATATGTGATGCGCGGACATATTCCCCGGGTTGAAGGGAAGTCTTCAATCTTCGACTGGAAGGGGGCAGATGCAGTTGAAAGCGCGACGAATGGTGCCCCGCTTCGTCTTCAGTTCGGCCACTCTCGTGACCCCGTCTACGCCAGGATAGGTCTTCGTGACCCGGCCCAGGGACCAGAGTAGAGGTGGCGCTGTTTTGTCCTTTATCAGGACTAAAGACCCCGGCTTCACTTCACCTCTGGAATCAAACCACTTGGTTTTGGCCTGCAGCAGAGAAGTGTACTCATTATGAAACCGTCGCCAAAAATGTTGTCTGATGTGCTGGATCCTCTTCCAACGATCCAGTCGCGTGATGTTGGCTTCAGTCACCTGAGGGTATATCACTGATAAGAATGGTCGTCCAATTAGGAAGTGAAAGGGAGTGAGTGCCGTAAAATCGTTAGGGTCAGAAGAAAGAGGATTAAGAGGACGAGAGTTAAGCACCGCCTCTATGTGAGTGAGACAGGTAGCCATCTCTTCGAAGGTGAAATGGGTAAGACGCAGTAGTCTTTTTAAATGATGCTTACAAGATTTTACAGCAGCTTCAGCCAGTGAATTGAAATGAGGGCTGTATGCAGGCGTGAAAATAAATTCAATACCTTGTTTTGCCATTTCAGATGCAACATTTGATGATTGCAAAAACCTACACATCTCATTTGATGCGCCTACGAAATTAGTCCCGTTATCGGATATTTTGTAAGTTTGCATCCTCGGCCTTTACGATTGGTCACCATTACTGGCCTAGCATAGTCAACATAGCTATTTAAAAAAGGAAACTCGAGATTTGTTCTTGAGCTTGGTAGTTGACCCATTATAGGCTGTACGTTCTGAGCCTTGTGTCTGAAACATTTAAGACATTTATTCACGATAAATCTAGCCAAGTTTCTACCACCTAAAGGCCAATAAGTTTGTCGCACATGTGACAACAACAATTGTGGACCAGCATGTACAAGCTTTAAATGTTGCATGTGAAATATAAGCTTTGTAAGTGTGTGCTTACTGCATAAAATAATGGGATGTTTCACACTAAAGTCGTAGGGGGAGTTATCGAGCCTTCCGCCCACGCGAATGAGGTTTTGATTGTCAATGAACGGTGTCAGAGGAAGCAATCTACTTTTGCGAAGTAATTTTTGACCAGACTTTAACAAATTATACTCTTCTGAAAACGTTTCAAGCTGTGAATGATGTATGATTGTATTTAATGCGTTGTCTAGTTCTGCTGCTGATAAATTACCATGCAATTTATTTCATAATGAGCGACGGTTGATATTATATTTTAGATATAATGCAGGTATATTTTATTTATTTTTTCATTCTGAATAATCCCTATTGCACTGTTGAATAAGGCACTATAGCATGCAAGGGGCTTTCATACTTTTGAGCAAGTTACAGGCACATGTATCACGGCCTTAATGTTCGGTATTGAATTGAATGTTACGTTACGTTACGTTAAAAGCTAACACAATCGAACTGTGTTCACAAACGAAGGGTACAATGCTCGTATTTGTGTTTCGTAGTGAGGTTTGTAGGAAACACGATGGGGATTGTTGATGATAGATTCATAATGTCTTTGTGTTTGTTTCAGTTTAATGGAGGTTTGGAAGTTTCCATTTAAATATGTTTTGAGTCAATTGATCCTAACTAATATTATTTAAATATTGAGGTATTTTGGTTTGCTTTCACGTCACTAAACCAAATTTTATAAAAAAGGTACAAAGATTGATAAGACTGTGAAAATTGTTGTTGGGTTCCTTTTTTTTGGCGATAATCTTTATTAACGCGAGCTTAACTGCGGGGAAAAGCTAATCATACACATACAACAGACATACATACACATACATACAATGACGTATTATATATAAATACGTCATAAACCAACATCGCGGCGCTTAAAAACGGCGAAAATACTAGATAGCTAGCTACTAATACGCATGAAGAAAGGGAAAGAAAATATGTCACCGTACGGCGGGATGCCTGTTGCTAGAGAGGGAGATAAATATACATCTTCAGTTACGTCACAGGATAAGTAACAGTCAAATTGACATCAAAACAAACGTAGTGTCGCGCGACAGGTTGGTGCGTAACTAAGCGCGATGTGGCCAATTGGCTTCATTTCATGTTGTCATTCTAGAGTGCGGACAACGTATCTATAGTTTTATATATCATTGCATACATGATACCTGAGAGACTTCTTTAGAAAATTTGAAATACGATAAAAGATTGCTTAACGATAACTTCAAACATCTACCTACATACCTACATAACGCGTTACCCACGCAGGTATAAATGCTTCACCAAAACGCCCCAACATTACGATATGGAGAAAATGTGCCCCACCTTACATCAACTGTGGCTGGCATCAATGTTGATAAAACGATAAGTACATATCTGCCTAATATTTTCCTCCATAAGGCAATTAAAGCGATAGCTTTATCACCTACCTAGCATAAACGGCACCGACTGCTTTATCTTAATTACCCCATAAAAGTAACCGATTTACACATTTTCAACAAAAAATACTGTCTTTCTCAAAGTAATTAAAAATCAATATAAAAAGCATTACTTCCCAACTTCCAATAAAAAGGAAAAGCGGTATTAAAATAAAAAGCTTAATTAAATTTTATGCCCATCATTATTACATTCGTAGACGATAAAATTGAGGAAAAATGTTACGCTGATCGCGTAAAGTAAGTAGTGGCTTTATTATGATATAATACATTATTCGTGTTGGGGTTACCTGCAACTTTTTAACATATATCGTTGCATTTTATAAGATAAGCAGAAAGTTCAACGTTGAGATTTATGACAGCCATTTCTACACGCCTGTAGTTTTTGAAATAGTACGAAACTAGTTATAGTTCGAGAGCCTGCAACTTCCTCGAAACAGTTCTTGAAAACAATGAGTTGACAATGTTTCTTATAGCTAATACTCGTATATTTGTATTTGTCACTACCTTCCTGCGTTTATTTCAGTTTATTTGGGTTGGGGCAGCATGCGTTTTCCAACTTAAAATTTAAATGAACATTGACAGTATTTTTATTCCACTCACTACCAGTCTTGCCAAGGGGTAGATGTTATATCCAATTAATGATTATAGGTCAAATAAGCACTTGATCTATGTAAAAATACTGGTATTCAGCTATAGCCGGTTAAACTTGAAGCCGATCCAAACAAAGCTGTGAAAAGACCCGCTCGATTGATTTTTCGTCAATTGAAATTACTTGCAAAACTAATTATTATTTATACAATACCTAACAGATATGGGTCATTAATAAATTCAGAAAATAAAAAAGGAAGCCTCCTCCTCCTTGTGTTGTATTCCTCAGTGCTGAGGGTCATGACCTCCCTTCTGCATCATTTTCACACGAATGATGTTTCTCCACCTGTTTCTATCCCTAGCGGTGTGGAGGCGTTGTGAACGATCTGTAGGCTAATTCTCGTAACTAAATAAGTGCTGTTACAGTGCAATTTAAGTTATGTTTCGATCAAAACAACGCTTTTCGTATTTTCTACCGCTATCAGATACGCTCACGTCAAGTTCGCGTCACGCGAGCGCAATAACGGCATTCTACTGTTGCGCGTCTTTGGTGCGTGCTTCGGAACGCAACATGATCGGTATTCTACAATTTTTTTGATGTCTCAATATAACAACTTGTAAGTTTAAGTTTTAATATTATAATAACGTCATAACAATTATAATGTAATATATTCGATTATTCAGTGATTAAATGTTTTTCTCTCCACCATTATTAAGTTTGGTATTTTGGTTGTTGTGCAGCTGACGTGCAGTTCACGCGCAGCTTACGCGTAGTTCAAAGATTATAAGAATACCGTTTATCACTCACTTAACTGCATCTGCACTAAAACTTAATCGGCTCGTCATAAAATTACGTGAATTAGCCCTCTGATCAGACCAACGTTTTGGGCTGCGTCCACGTGGTCTTTTTGTGCCATTTACTTTGCCGGTCACGATGAGCTTCTTGATAAAAAAGGAAGCATTCGTAATAAAATACAAACGTATCTATCGATACAAAACAGAACTCATCTACAAAATTTTTACGATATAACTTTATACTTATGTAACAGTAATATTTTAGCAGCGAACTCTCGAACTATTGCAACTAGGTTACGAATCGCCGCTAGCGGTATAAAAAAAAAGTAAATTTACCAGTGCACGTTACACGGAAGAACAGATATGTGGTCTTTGCTTGTTTTTTTTTTCGCATTCGTGACTGAGCTTAAGTACTACGACGTTTTAAGGAAATATTTACATGGATACCAGTCTGACACACTATAAGAATTTGTGAAGTACTGCAGAGTAAAGTCTCGTCTCCGAACTCATCTTTAATCGAAATCATTTCAGTGTCACCACATCGACCGTTTCGGCTTACGATAATGTACTAATCTCATCGTGATCCCGTTGTGAGAAAGAGACGGGGATACGCAGGACGATATCAATATCCCTATTTCACGGCTGTGAAACCCGCATCCTGCGGATTCTCGGGACGTTCACAAGGTCATTGGTCCACCTTGTGTGAGGCTTTCCAATGTTTCGCCTCTCGGTACAAAGTCAACCCTTTCAAAACTATTAGCACCATTGACTAACCATTCGCTCTCAATATGGATATATAGATTTACTTTTTAACCGACTTCCCAAAAAGGAGGAGGTTCTCAATTCGGTTGCTTTTTTTTATGTTTGTTACCTCATAACTCCAACAATTATTAACCGATTTGAAAAATTCTTGTTTTATCTGAAAGGATATACTTGCAGATTGGTCCCATTTAAATTTTATCAAAATCGGTAACGAAATTTGGATTTTAAATCGAAATAGCTGGAATTCGACTACTTGGATGATGGTTTTATGTCATCCAAGTAATCGAAATTGCGTATTTTGCTTTTCTGCGATTTTACCACTAAAAAGTGAAATATAAAATTAAAAAAGTCGGTGTCAATATACGAAGAAACCCGTTATTTTTTACTTTGTAGTGTTTTTTTTTTTGGAAGTCGGTTGTGTTTTTTTGTAAAAAGTTTTTTATAACACACACGGAACAAATATTGTTTGGAATAACACACATCAAGATAAAAATTACACAAGAAATAACAACAAACATGTAGCTCACTTTATCATCAATACTTGCAGCAAAATCCAGTACGAATTGGGTTTTATCATCGAAAATCCGAATAACAAATAAACAATCAATTAACAGGTAAACACGTGAATTGTACTTTAATTCAATCTGTTTTGAAATACAATCATTATAATTTCACATGCTCTTTCAGCATACATAAAAACTGTCATCGTTCACATTAATAAATTAAATGGATTTTTCGTCCGTTTTGTAAAATAATGTTCTTGTTTTATTATTTTGGTGCTTTTCATAACTCATCATCATCTGCCTAGCTATTTCCCAACTACATATATTGGGGTATTTTACGTGGAGCGGCTGCCTACCACACCCACCTCCACGACCCATTTAATTAGGTAACACGTTGTTTCTTGGCAAGACTGGAGTCAGATTGACTAGTTTTTGAGAATCCGTAACGACTGCCAAAGATCTACAAATGACAACCGGGAGCAACGGCTTAGCGTGCTTTTCGAAGCACGAAGGAAACTCGCTATGTTAAGATGGTCACCCACAGACAAACCCGTGCGGCTGTTATTATTTAGCCACGAGCTCCTCGCTCACTCGCTCAGGCTCACATTATACAAATATTGTTGATATCTTAACCTTTACCACAAAACCTTTGGCATGGTTAATCAAAATTCAAACCGTGAATACCGTTATTATTTTAATTAATCATAAGTCATCCACCATGTATTATACCCTCGGTGAACACAAATCAATACAGACGCCCCCTTCCCCCTCTCTCACACAACACATTAAACAACTTTGCATACATACTATTTCACTTTCGCTAACAACGTCAGATCAGTGGTGCTCAATCTGAGGCGTTATGTGCCCCGTTTTGCTTATATGCGTATGGACTTTGAGCTACACGCACAATACGCGTCTAGTCGTGGAATTGCGGAAACCAGCCCGATTTATATACATTATATGGACTTTGAGCGAGAAATCTGTGTTGTTCAATGTATTAAGTACAATTGAAATAAAATTTGATTCCTTTCACAATTCTATTACAGTGTCTCATGTATTTGACATGGTTGAATGCAACAACAATTAGTCTAAAGCAAGTTAAATAGTAATTCCCATGATGATCCAGAGATCCCACCGTAGACGGCTGACTGTCTTCGATCATACATTCGGTTACCAAAGATGTATCAGTATTCATCACGCATCAATCTGCTTTAAAATCTTTATGTAACTTTTGGCCAAAATTTTACGTCAATAGATATTCTGGTAAACTTACAATTTACACTCTTTCTGAAAACTTTAGGCCAATTTTCATACCTAAAAACGACCGAATTTTTGTCGCAACGTCATATTAATATCAAACAACGTCTTGTCAAAAACTTGTCAACATTTAAAGAATTGAGAAGTGTCTTTCACAGTTTTCGGTTACAATATGAATATAAAACGTTCCTAAAAAAATACCAGAGATTTCCTATAAAGAATTCATTAATTCTGACTGAATGAAAGAAATAACTAAAACGTCACAAAAAAAGATTCAAGTTATGCAACCCCCGCTCAACTTTGAGCACCGCTGAATTAGATACTTCTCACAATTTCTCAATATTCAGTAAACGAGGCGTTCTGGCTGTCACCGACACCCGTCGGTTAATTAATGTTCATATTAACAGAAATAATTATGTAAACTGTATCGATAGCGGACGGGAGCTTTGATTGCGGAGGGATTTATTTTTAAACTTAATTTTGATTTTTGATACAATAATGTTATTGAAATATTCTTAGGTCTTTCAAGGTCACTTGCACCTTAATAAGTTCCACTTTATAAGGGTCGTATACCGTTGGTAACCCTTTGGCTTCCTTAGGCACTAAGAATTATTTCCATTTCCAGACAGACAGAAATAAGTATAACCTGCGTAGTCTTTTCTAAACTATGATATAGTTTTCTAGTCCAACCGGGTGCATCTGTCATTGTCTCTGTCATCTCTGACCAATACTAGAGTCAAGAGCAAACCCATCACAAATAAAAAAAAAATCAGAAAATCAGTGTTCTACAAGGAATGGCTACCTACATAGGTATAGAGAACTTTATTTCCCACTAGCTGACCCGCGCAACTTCGTCTGCGTCACATTTTCCATTAATGCTCCGCTCCTATTTGTCTTAGCTTGATGATATATAGTATAGTATAGATTCTACTGTACGTGTGTTTGTCACTGAACTCCACGTAAACGGCTAAACCGATTTTAATGATTTTTTTGCATGCGTTTGGGTGGCGCCCTATATGGTTCAGATTCACAAATTAGCCCGGCAGATAGGGATGCAGTCGGACAACAGGACAATGTCTGTCAGTTCCGCTAGTATATATATATATCTGTCGTAGGTACAGTAGGTACTGACAATATGCGATTTAAATTTATTTTTATACATGTTTAATTTAGTACATTCCTTTATGTCATTTGGTGTGTTGTTGTACAATTATTGTGCTCCCTCATACAGAATTGCTTTTCTTGCCATAAATGCATTACCTTCATAGCCCACAACTTCAGTGACTGGATATCATGATACTTCTTGTTGAGACTATTTGCTACAAAAATCTACAAATGACATCCGAGAGCAACGGCTTAACATACCTTCTGAGGCACTGAGTGATCTCGAAAACTAAAAATAGTAACGCCATAGTAATTTTATCTTCTGCTTCTCCTAGAGCGAGAGGAGTCATTTGATGATTTCCCATCCTTAAAAAAATAAAAGTATTTCGAAAGATACCCAGCCTCCCCACAACGTTAACGCTTACAAATTCAGCGCATGCAAAGCACGTACCGCGATACAAATAAAATGTTTACAACCATTGTTTACGACTTGTGCACTTATGCACTTATGACCTCGCTACATACTGTTACGGTTCTGTAAAGGCTTTCGAAGAGTTTCCTTCCGTTTTATATCAGAGTGCTTATTCTACTAATTTATAACAACTTTCGCATTCGCATGTCAATCGGAACTATCAAAAAAGCCTTCATTTTCATAAATTTTTGACAGTTTGCGATTGATTTTTAATTGGAGGCTTTTAACATGGGACAATGCAACATATTTGTCAAAATATGATATCATACCTAATTGTGTAAATGTGTATAACTTATATATTATTATATTAAAAAAGAAAATTAAAGTTGTTCTGTATCAATTTTTTTTTCATAATGTAAAAAAACATTGTGGATCTCAAAGTTGTAAATTCTTCTCCCCCTTATTCTCCTTATTCTCAAAACTACTGAACTTATTATTTAGAAAAAATATATAAATACTAGCTAGTAAGTAGCTAACAGATAACAGGAAAATTATGAAAAGACTATGATTACAAATTTTAAAGATTTTTAAAAGGTAATAAAAATGCGCATTTTTTTCGTAGCGCTACATCATTTCGTAGCCAAGTAGCCGTAGCGCGTAGCATATTATTATGTGCTACGTAGTAGCCCAAACTGAATATAATCAACACAAACGCCAACGGAAGTGATAACTGTAGTCTGAAATAACTAGCCAAGTGCGAGTCGGTTTCGCGTACAAAGGGTTCCGAACTAATTGTATTAAGAATAAGAATAGTTTATTGTTCAAGATGTACATTCAAATTTGTTGATTCCTGGATCTCACACTAGGATTCCCTGTGTCGTGGGATCCAGGCTCTTTCGTTCCGTTTACATTTTGCAGTTATACATAAATCTAAGTATATATTATAAGTATTTTTTCAAACAAACCTCTATTGGAAAGGGAGGATCCTCCGCCCATGCGGTTGTTGTGCCTGGCGGGCAACTGCCCGATAACTCATATTTGAGCAATGTAAATGTTCAAATCGCATGTTAAACTCTGCTTGCGCGATGTAGGATTATTAGTTCGCCGCCAGTTGGACAGATGTCGTCGCGGTTATTTTTGTTGCGATGTAGATTTGTTTCGTTGGTTTCTCTTGTGATGGCATTGATAACATTACAAAACATAACAACAAAATTATTTATTTAAAAAATATGAAAAACATCACTAAGCTCTTTAAATTTGATATGTCACAAGATGTTTAATTTTCTAGTTAGATCCGCAACACATCCGTGTATGAGTAACATAATTCCATATGTATACCAAATTATAAATTAAAGATCCAGAGAACACTGACTGTGACAGACAGACAGACACACGAGAGTCCTTTAAGGGTTCCGTTTTTTACGGACGTTCGGAACCCTAAAAATAGTTTAATTCAATTGAACAAGCGCAGAATTCCTTTCTCAGTAAATGTGGTTTATTCTACAAACAGAGCTACGCAAGAGCTACGCATTTTGGTCGAATAAATAGCAAACGTTAGCAAGAAATTAATTAATTTCTAATTCCATGTAGGTCAGCTTTGTATGTCCGTCACTTGTAATTAACTAAATGCCGATTAAACCAATGATGCAAAACCGAGCTAAATCAAATAACTCGCAAATTAAATAACACAGTGAATTAGGTAGTGTTGATTCAAGAATCGACAAATATGATGATTTAAATACTCCTGAGCTGTCAAAATAAGTTTAATGCTTAAAAACATAATTATTACATTCTTTGTTAGAGGGAATGTGTCAGAACAATACGGTACTTGACTGGACTTGTTTTTTAAATATCTCAAGAACTAGAGAGAAGACAAGACGAAATAAAAACTGATCATTCTAAAACGTGACAGGGACAGTACAAAGGACATTGCTCATCGCCCATACATCGTTCGCCTAAGAACCAACAGAGACGTGAATTTACTATCTGTGTTTTAAATAATGCTTAGGTTCGACTAAAATTAAATTAAAATCACGGACACTTGCCAGAATTGTAAAATATCTAAAATGATTTCGGATTTTGAGGTTATAAATAAAACATACCAAACAATAGAAACATACCAAATGGACTAAGATCCCAGAGCTGCCAGACTTTTTATCTCACCAAAAAATGTATAGAGTAGTGTTACTATGTTCTTCTAACATACGAAAGCGTGGTAAGTTAGGTCGACGGCCGATTCCCTGGTATCAGGTGCCAAATACATTAGGTACATCAAAGTGTCAACTGTCATTTCATCGACTGTCAGTGTCAATATATTTATTTTTCAAGTGGAAATTATATTTATTTTTCCTACTCCTCCGCTGTACTCTTCTGATTAATTTCGTTGCGGGATCCAAGACAGTTGAATCGTTTCTCCGGGACTCGTCGGGTTTCATTAACTCGGCGTTTTTCTGGTGGTCGCCACTGTTGATTCTGGCTTTCAGGAGTTGCAGTGGTTGGGAATGTGTGGCGGGCTTGTCTGTCAGTGTCAATAGTGTTCGTGTCACACAGCGCTTTAATCGCTTTACTCTTTTTGTAGGTAACTAAAAATCTTACAGCGCTGAGAGTGCTTTGTTTCATTTTAAAATAATGGCGCCGGGTTATAAAACATAAGTGAGTTACTTTTTAAAATGGTTTCGTAATTAAAAAGTGTCCGTTCTATTCTAATCAGTAAAATGTAATTTAAAAAAAAAAACTAGGAATAATAGTAAAGGTTTCGCATGTGTTGATTCATAGGCCACTTTTTACCATGTCCTTTCGCATAACTTGATAACGAACGCACAAAAAAACTCGCTTTCGTATACAATATTAATCAAGTTATGATGACCTGCTGTGTCAACCCTAAAGAGACCTGCAAAAAAATAGACATTACAAAAACCGACTCAACTCAAAACGTAATTTATTTAATGCAAAACGTTCCCAAGAAATACACTCGCATAAAAATGGGTAGGTAATTAAAAATCTAAAGGAATAAAAACATCTTGAAGGGGAAATAATTTAGCACCGGAGAGAAATGAAAAAAAGGGAAAATGTACGAAGATCCGCCCCAATGAATAGGCTATAAGAGTTATATTTATTCAAGATCATAATTAACGATGTTTCGTAACGATTTCAGTAATTATTCATTTACTTTGGAAAATTGAGCCTTTAAAAGGGTTTGGGTTTGTAGGTAAATATTACCGGGCTGGATCGATCGTTTTGAGGGTCAGCTGTTTTTGTAGCGTTCAGTTTGCGTTTGGGGTGATCTTAGTAATATTATCGTAATCCTTATATGTAAAACTAGCTGATACCCGCGGCTTCGGGCGCTTGACAAATTATATACTAAAACCTTCCTCGAGAACCATAATATTTTGTCACAGAGATAGAGTATAGTCTGCAATAGCACAAAGACTACTTTTCATTCCTGAGTATGTTCCCTTGGGACTATTTCTGAAATTTACGCGTGTGGGGTCACTGGCAGAAGCTACTCATCTGTAAAGACCTCTCTAACTATTGAAAAAAGTTATTATTGGCCATGGGTCTGTCATATTATTATTAATACTTTATTTCAGATAATTTGAAAATCCATAACTGTGTTAGTAAGTATTTCGGCGGTGGAACCATTGAGGCCACCTGACGCAATTGATTATAAACTTTATTTATAGGACATTACGATTTATATCAGTGACGTTAAGTGGAACCAATGGTTCCACTCCGGGCGCAACCAGTTTTAAAAACTATGTTAGTAAAACTCAATTCAACTCAATCAAACTCAACAAAATTAAAAACACACAAATCATCACTCGATCAAATAGATACATGGAGTGTTATCCAGTGTCTATGAAAAGGACCATCAAGTCGGCCCACTATTACTTTCAGAATGCTGTTGGAGCTTTCAGAATGCTGTTGGAGCTGCATAATATGAGGATCTTTAATCATAAAAATCTAACACATATTATTATTCCCAGTTACTGTATTATGGAGATCAGATAGGAAGCGAGCTAAGGTTCAGCTGCATTTGGACAAATGGGACAAACGCAAGCCCACATCGACTTACTTGGATTTTAAGGCTAGGCGAATTGAGTAATTCTTCATAGCTCCCAAATTCCCAAATATTCATAGTGTACCCATGACAGCCTCCAAAATCAACCAGAAAGCCTAAGGTAGGTACTTATGGTGGACTACTTCTGGGTAAGCTCGCTCTATCGTAGACTTTGTCTCTGTCATCCCTGACCTAGAATATGTCAAGAGCAAACCCATTTCAAGTCAAAAAAACAAACTTCGCTCTGAAAAGACCTAAACCACACGATCTCTAATGGAATAAGAATTCCAAATACTTGCAACAAATTCCAGTACGAAATGTATAATCATCGAAAATCCGAATAACAAATAAACAATCAATTTGCAGGTAAACACGTGAATTGTACTTTAATTCGATCTGTTTTGAAACACAATCACTATAATTTCACATGCTCTTTCTGCATAAAAACATTTATCGTTCACATTAGTAAATGAAATGGATTTTTCGTCCATTTTATAAAATTATGTTCTTGTTTTATTAATTGGTGCTTATTATAACTCATCATCAGCCTTTTTTTTTCTCCTGCTGGGAAAAAATGCGTTACGCATACCCTCTCACTCGGGGGAGTGGGAGGGGTATGTGGGACTCCCCGGGCAAGCCCCGATACCCACTAAAACAACCCAGCACTGAAATTCCCGCAGCGTCTTAGTGGGGGTGGACTGGGAGATCGGCGTAGCCTTTAGGTACGTCCAGTCCACCTCCGACGACCGCCCGCCTTCACAGCGGGCCCTTCACGCCCTCCCCGTTGGGGGAGGGCCGGGAACCTCCGACGATGGTGGTGATGCGTGCAATGCGGGCGGAGGTGCCCCCGCGCCTGTCACCCGCCCGTCACCACCGCGAGGAGGGAGAAGAGGACGTCTTCTCCGACCTCGCCATCATCATCTGCCTAGCCTTTTCCCAACTACATTGAGGTTGGCATCCAGTGAAACCGGATTCAACTGAAGACCGTAAATGTGTGAGTGCTGTGTACCTTTAACTTAAACTTTAATTATCAGTTTTAGGTATGTTTTTGACTTGAATGTACCCTGGCGGTTGGGAGTGTCATGCTCACTCAAAAGTCTAGCTGATGGTGGCGTATGCGTTTGATCATTTGGCTCCCTTCAAAATGGTTGAGCCGAATGGTGCTGGCGTATGCGTCATTTTCGTGTGCCGTCAGTCGGGACTGGTCATTTCTCAGCTGCCATGGGTGATTTTAATTATTTTTTTGAATTGTTCCTTTTATCCGGACGCTTGTAGCCTGCTCGTCTTTTACAGCGTTCTCACATGTATGTATAATTTCAACCCGATGTAAATAAATCTTTGTAAAAATTGATTATTTTTAAAAGAGTGTCCGTGGAGTTTCTTGCACGTTTTTCTCCATAGAGATCTACGCTTTGGAACGTGCAAATAGCTTCAACTTTTTGGATCGACCGACCTTGACAATTCAAAAGTGCCTGTAATGGTTTAATTGAAATAAATGCTTGAATTTTGAATTTTTTTACCAGTATTCTACGTGAAGCGGCTGCCTACCAGACCTCCACAACCCATTAACTGGGTAACACGGTACTTTTTAGTAAGACTGGAGTCAGATTTACTGGCTTCTGACAATCAGTAACGGCTGCCAAAGACTTACAAATGACAGCCGGGACCAACGGCTTAACGTGCTTTCCGAGGCAAGGAGGAAACTACACTGTGTTGTACACACTACTACATGTTAAGATGGTCACCCAACCACAGACAAACCTGAGCAAGCGTTGCTTAACCGTGAAGATCGACCTGTGCAGCTGTTATTATTTAGCCACAAGCTCCATAACTAATATGATACTATTGTAAAATGACAGGTATTGTCAATCTTTAAAGGGTAAACAATGCTTGCCGAAGTCAGTCCGTAGATGAGAGACCACTTTAAAACACAGAGGTAGATTTATCCGTGCATCAGAAAGTTTATCAAGCTTTTGATCTCGGCTGTCATTCGTAGAGCTTTGACACTCGTTACGGCTAAGTGATGTCATGATGTACGGAAGCCTCCCCACACGTAGTTGGGAAAAGGCTAGGCAAATTGAACAAACTATGTTTTCTGATGAATTCAGTACTGGACGCCATGATCAAGCATTATAATTTCAGCCAAAATACCTAGTCTACTAGCCCTCTCTAACCCCACAGTCAAACCATTTCTACCGTTTTTTGGGCATAGTTTATAAATTATCTTAGCAATTTGTGAAAATAAATTATGAACGAATATATTCATCCCACTAGCGTCGCCACATCGATCGGTCCAGTCTTCTCGCATTTAGCGTATGAGAAAGACTCATAATTACCATTTCAAAATTACAAAAAAGTTTAATAACTACGTCTTCAAAAGAAAACGCTGACAGAAAACAAAAAAGTCAACCACCCAACTTGCCAGGCTTAAACTTTAATCCAAAAAGCGGTCCTCCCTCTAAAAAACAAGGAACACTTCTGTCGCCCTTCCGTCTGGCGGCGACTTCGTAATTGAAATGATTAATGTCGCTCTCAGATGCGTGGGAAGAGTAGCTAATTATTAATAATGAATGAATGGGTCGCGACAACGATGCAGTAATGAGTTCAGTTGATTATGAAGGATTAGAGGGTAGATACAGATTTTGGGGAGTTATTTTGAGTGAAATATAATTGCTGAAGATGCTTTGATTAAGGTAACTTTATATTTTCTTAAGTTATCTTAAGTTAGAGTTTGTTAATTTACATTTTTATTTCTTTTTAGGCCAGTAACTATTTGATTCGAGTATTTTGCACTGGCAACACTTTAGTTTGTCAGTTGCTCATTGGATGCTTCTGATTGACTAACCAATCAGAGGCCAGTACGTGGTCATTTGTAATTGGTTGACGACTTTAAATCGTTAACTAATCACAGACATTTTACCGCGCAAATTATCGGAAACTGGTTAGTTGGAACATTCAGACTCGAGCTGTTGGATGAAAAGGTCGTGTGAAAGAATAAAGTTGTACCTGTAACCTGGATTTTCTTCAGTACTTCACCCATCCTGAAACACTTGTTTTAGTCCATAGACTTAGTTGTTTTAATTATGTATACTAATAAAAGATATATGTATAGTACCACCCTCTGATCTATATTCCGACTAGTCGTACACAGCGCTTCTCCTCCACATTTATTATGCGCACAGCCAAAGTGTGGAACTCTCTGCCTGTCTGTTCCCGTCCTCATAATATAACCCGTCTCGCCTTCAAAGCAAGAGTAAACAAGTTTCTTCTAGGCAAGCTCGCTTCATCATAGACTTCATCCATCGCTTTCCATCAAGCTTCATTGTGGTCAACAGCAAGACCATTACATAATAAAAAAATCATCATCATCTGCCCAACTTTTTCCCAACTATACTGGGGTCGGCTTCCAGTCAAACTGGATTCAGCTGAATACCAGTGTTTTACGTAGAACGGCGGCCTACCAGACCTCCACCACCCATTAACTGGGTAACACGGAACTTCTTGGTAAGACTGGAGTTAGATTTACTGGCTTCTGAAAATCTTTAACGACTGTCAAAGATCTACAAATTACTGCCGGTACCAACGGCCTAACGTGCTTTCCGAAGCACGGAGGAAACTCGGTATGTCGAGATGGTCCCTCATCCTCAGACCAACCTTGGAAAGCGTTGCTTAACCTTAAAGATCGACCCGTGCGGCTGTTATTATTTAGTCCCTATTGATAATAATAAACAATAAAATTCTATTCTATTGAAAATAATAATTATTCACATTCTATTCCATTGATAAAAATACAAATTGACATTCTTTTCTGTTAAAAATAAAAATAAGTTTATTAATGACATTTTATTTTATTTTACTATTATTTTTATTTTTTTATTTTGACGAAAACTGATAAATGACATTCTATTCCATCAAAAATTATAAATAAATAATATACTATAATATAAAACAATAACTAAGTAAATGACACTATTCTAATTAATAATAATTGATAATATACTATTCTAATTAAATAAACAAAAAACAAATAATTATGAAAAAGTAAATTCGGTATTAATCTAAGAATAAATAGAAAATAAAATATATAAATTATACTAATATCAAATCAGAAAATGCAAGCGAATGAATAATAAAACAACTAAAAATGTAAAGTAATCCAAAAATAATTGTGAAGGTAAAATAGGTATTTAAAAATAGTATCTAACTAATTGAAAACGAAACGCTAACATTTTAAAGCAAAATCAAAAATAACAAATACAAAATAACAATAATAATAAAAAGCGGCCTTCCTCTCTCCTAATTATTTTGCTGTGCCCGACAGGGTCCATAATTGTTTCTAATTATTAATTTTACCACCTGTATGACATTATGGATTGCAATAAACGATTTGATTTGATTTGATTTGATTTAGTCACGAGCTCCTCAATTACAAAATATACAAACAATAAAAACGGAACTGACAGTTTCTAAAAACATCAACAGCTACAATCCCTATACAATAGACCCCTCACTTCATATCACAATTCCTTCTAATCAAGTCCCCTTCTTCCTGTACACAACCTTTTCATAAACAAGGTTAAAAAAGGACCGCCATGGCCTGAGGCTGCACTCGTACCGGTTGTTACTACAATTTCTGCAAGGATTTGTAATTTGAAGCGAGACTATGAAGAAAGAATGTTAAATCTGCTTCCATTTTGCATTCAACTGACAAATATAGTAGAACTTAATTGAGAATATACATAATTTAAAAAAAAAAAACTACACAGTTTACTAAAAAATATAATACTAACATTGAAAATAGAATCAAAAGAAAATTAAGCGAGATATAAATATTAAAAAAATATATCTGTCCCTCTTTCGAAAACGCTGTTTTCTATGGCAGCTGTACGGGCGTCATGGACTTCAACGTCAAAGTTCATATCGGACTTTTATTTCTAATTGTAATCTTTGAAGCTTTATAACTTCATCGCGGATGAAGGTATTTAAAACATAACGTCATGGTTGTTTGCTAGACACGAGGGAGTTGCGGGACTATTCGAAAGAGATACCGCGCGGCACCGGAACACAAATGGCAATGAAAGAACATGGCTGAGTTTTAGTAGGTAAAAGTCTGACACTCCCTTCCGCTCCGCCCAGAGCGGGAGAAGTCATTTGATGATTTCCTATCCCTAAAAAAAAGTGGTTGTTTGCTAGATCTAATGAGAACTTCATTTTGCAATGAAATAATCGCATACATACTCCCTATTGTTTGAACTTTTCATTATGCTGAATGAAGTTTATGTAGATTCTCCTTTTACGGTACACAAAAATTAAGCATCTATCCACACTGGGTATGTGTGGATGTTTATTTTTATTGTTATGTACCCGAAGAGTGACCAACGAAACCCTATACTATACATCCACAGTCCGCCCGACTGTCAGCAGGTTATAAAAATAAAATTAATAGGTAGTTGAAAGCTCAAACGAAATATGCATTTCTTTCATGACAAGAAATTATAAAACTTAAATTAAACTTTCAAATTAATGTTAGCAAAACAAGAAACGAGCTTCTTCCAATTTATGACTTAACTTGACCAATTTTTTTGTTAAAGTAAGCATCTTCAGGACATTTCAACTGCTAAGCTAACTCCCAAAATATAGAGTCACAAGTTTTCCCAAAATATAGAGAGTCTCAATGGCATTTCCAGAAGATATCCCACATAGGAAAAGTCCAAAAAGCCGTCAAAACAGACGTATCCAAAAATTTCCTACATCCACTTTTCATATTTTAATAAGTAGGTAACTACTGCTACCCACCACGCTCGTTTCAGAGCATCCATCCTCATTAGTCACTCGCCTTTTTGGCCGCCAAAAAAAACTGGAGACAAACCTAAGCATATAAAAAGTGTCCCTCACTTCACTGCGATAAGTCATAGCGCTGTTTAAAAGTCTTAGAGCTGAAAAGGTTCTGGTGATCCTATAAAATAATATGTAGTTAAAAGAGGCTTAATAAATTGTTTAATGGTATTCACATGTGTAGTCGTAAAATGGCAGACTGCGTAATATAAATCTTGATTAGATTATAATTTCTCGATATTTTATGAAAAAATCGTTTTGTTCATAATAAGTCCCATGTAAATACAATAGTTTCCAATGTATTCGGGTCTTATTTAGAAAAAAAAAAGTTTACAATTTTAACGCGCCTTTTTTACAATTGCCGGTGGTTTCTTCATAATTCTAAGAGGCCGCCCTCGACTTCGTCCGCGTATAAATTCTCGTTATTCCCGTGTCAATCTCGATCTCTCGAGACCTCCGAGATAAAAAGTAGCCTATGTGTTATTCTGGGTCTTCAGCTACCTACATACCAAATTTCATCGTAATCGGTTCAGCAGTATTTGCATGAAAGAGTAACAAACATCCATACATACTCACAAACTTTCGCATTTATAATATTAGTAGGATAAAAATGAATCCCTATTTCCCTTGGTCACGGTATCACGTGAACGGTTGGGCCGATTTCGCTAATTTTTGTTGTGTTTGTTATGGTCAGGAGAAGGTTCGTGTGAAAGAAAAAAAAAGTTGCAGACGACGGGAGGGAAGTCGCGGAGATAGCTAGTAGTATATAATTCATGCAACAGATTTTGTTCTGTGTGCCAGTTAAGGAGTGCCGGTTTCAGAAACCAGCCAAGGAGTTGGGGTCTTTCATTCAAGAGTGAATAGGTTTCTTCTAAGCAAGCGTGATCCATCGTCGACCATATCATCGCTTACCATCAGTTGAGGTTTTGGGCAATAATAACGACCAAAATTTTACCTTGAATAGAGGATAAGCATTGCCATACAACGTGGCAATGCAGCCAGTCTTTTGGGCTCACTTCCAGTCGATAGCGATGGGGACAAATTTTTTCATGGCATATTTTAGTTAGGAGTTTTTTTTTTTTAAATAAGAATTTTTCAAATCGGTTCATAATTGACGGAGTTATGAGGTAAAAAACATTAAAAAAAATACAACCGAATTGAGAACCTTCTCCTTTTTGGGAAGTCGGTTAAAACAAGAAATGAAACACTAATAGAAGTTGAAGCAAACGAGAATTCTGATGACAATTCTTTTTAAAAACCGTATCTTTGAGATTTACAATAGGCCGAACAGCTCAATCTATCTACCACAGTAGATTTCAAAATTGAAAACCCCAAAAATCTATTACACATAGCAAGCCTCAAAGAACTAGTTAAGATGTAAATCACGAATATTCACACCAAAAGATACTGATAGCACAGTTAAGAGGTTTAAATGTAATCCTTCCGAAACAAAGAGCTGAGTGTTTCAGGAAGAATTTCAGGTAAACGAGAGATTAATCTTGCAAATCTTGCCGCTTTTGCTTGAGTCCTGCCTTTTTGTCAGAAATTATCACAGCCTTATTTAAATGAATGTTATTTCGTCGTAAGACTGATGTTTTGATTTGGATCTTTTAATCATGAGTCAACGAATTAACAGGGTTGATTTGTGTCTTTCTTACTTATATATTTCCTTAAGCTTGAATGTTCAAGCAACATAATAAAAAGCCAATTCTATTTAACTAAGGAACGACCAAGTGGAACGGTGCAGCAGCTTCTGAGGTCTGAAGATTTTATAGTGCCCATGTACACTGTTGAATAAATTATTTTGATTAAATTTTTGTAGCTAATTTAAGACATTGAAAGGAAGCAAAGTGATGGGATTAGGCAAATCACAACTGCTTATAATTTGCTAATTAACTTTATTTAAAAGTATTGGTGGGAAAATACACGGTCACTACGATGCCACAGAGTAGAGAGAGTTTTTACAAAAAAATAAAAACTGTCAAAAAGAGTGAGCTGGTGTTGCAAGGCGCAAAGTTCAAAAATTATTTTTAACACCCTACCTGAATTTAAGCCTAACTTAAGTGGAAATACTTATAATGCCTTACAATACTCAGTTAATAAACTGAAGACATCTATTTTTAAAAAAATATTAAGAAACATTTTTCTTATACATTAACAAAGAGAATCATATGAACACATTCCAAGTTTGGTTCTTAAAAATTTAAATTTATCTTTTGATAAAGCTTTTGTCAGTATGTCTGCATATTGATCATTACTCTTAACAAATTTTAATACAATAATCTTTTGATGGTATTTTTCTTTAATAAAGTGATATTTAATTTCAATGTGTTTACATCTTTTATGAAAGTTAATATTTTTAATGACACTAATAGCACTTTGATTGTCTAAGTAGAGACACATTGAGTCTTGTTTGTATTCATCAATATCACTTAAAAATTGTTTGATCCACATTGTCTCTTTGGTAGCAGCACAAGCTGCCATGAATTCAGCCTCTGTTGTAGACAGAGCAACTGTTTGCTGTCTTTGACTGGACCATGTTACAGCCGCCCCATTCCTTACAAACACATAACCAGTGACTGAACGTCTCATGTCCAGATCATTTGCGTAGTCTGCATCGCTATAACCAATGACTTCAGCTGGTTGGTCAGTTTGTGTGTAGCACAGCCCATAGTCTTTTGTATCTTTCAAGTATTTGAAAATCCTCTTGACTGCATTCCAATGGGTTGTGTTATAACAATTAAGAAAACGACTCACCAGACTGACAGCAAACATTATATCTGGTCGACTCACAATGGCCAGGTGCATCAGGGAGCCAACTGCTTCTCTGTAGGGAATATATTTATCAGCTTCTCCATCCACTTTATGCAGCTTCATGTGAGGGTCTACTGGTACACTGTTGGAATTAGAGTCAGTCATGTTAAATTTGATTAACATTTGTTCTACATATTTGGTCTGATGTATAAATATACTTTTATCCAACTGTTCTATTTGCATTCCTACAAAATTTCTAGGTTCAGTTATTATTTTTATATCAAAAATGGTTTTCAGTTCTTCAGTTATTTCTTTTAGTGCATGATCATCTGATGAAAATAACAATCCATCATCAACATACAAGCACAAATAACAATTCTTTTTGTAGATTCTACAGATATATACGCATTGATCAGCATTGCTGTTAACAAAACCAAATTTCTTCAACACAGAGTCAAACTTACTGTTCCAGCATCGTGGAGCCTGTTTCAATCCATAGAGGGATTTATTTAGTTTACAAACCATATTTTCTGCATAGACTAAGCCTTCTGGTGGTGTCATAAATATGGTCTCTTCCAGTTCACCATAAAGAAATGCTGTTTTGACATCCAGTTGAATGATTTTTAAATTATTTTGTACAGCTACAGAAAGTAACAAGCGTATTGAATCATACCTCACCGTTGGTGCAAATGTTTCCTTATAGTCTATGCCCTTGGTTTGAGCATATCCTTTTGCACATAAGCGTGATTTATACCTTTGTCCTGTTTGTTCCTCCTTAATTCGAAACACCCATTTACACTGTATCACTTTGGCATTTACAGGTTTTTCAACTAATGTCCAGGTATTATTTTTCTGATGAGCATTCAGTTCCTCATCAATTGATTTAATCCATTTGTCTTTATCTATGGAGTTCACAGCTTCTTCATATGTCATGGGAACGTCTGCAGGGTAGTCTTCATGTTGACAGAGGTAAATTTTTCCTTTTGCATCTTCAATTCTGTTCTTTCTAGGTCTTAATGTTATGTTACTAACTGGAGGAGAATCTAAATTTATGTCTGGTATATACTCACTGTCTGAAGAAGATTTATTTTCACATACAGTATCATATGAACTTATACTGGAATCTACATCTTCTGTTTCAGTGGTATTATTTTCTTTACTGTTACTATTATCATTTGTAGAATTCTTCTCTGACAGTTCTACCGGTACATAATCTCTTTTAACAGTAGATTCTAAAAATGTTGCATCCCTGCTTTTGATCACTTTTCTAGTTTTTGGAATCATGAATCTATATCCTTTGGTATGGTCACAATATCCGATGAAGATCATTTTCTGTGCCTTAGGGTCCCATTTCTTGCGTTTCTCCTGGGGTAAGTGTACCAACGCTTCACAACCAAATATGCGCATGTGTTTCACATTTGGTTTTTGTCTGGACCACATCTCTTCAGGTGTTTTAAATGATAGGGACTTGGTTGGCGAACGATTTATTACATAGGCAGCGGTATGTACTGCATCTGCCCATAGTTGTTTTGGCAAATTGGCATTAAGAAGCATACATTTTGCTCTTTCAATAAGACTTCTGTTCATACGTTCTGCAGTCCCATTTTGTTCAGGTGAATATGGTGTGGTTGTTTGGTGTATGATACCTGCACCTTTTAAGTATTCAGAGAAATTCTTGTTGACATATTCCAAGCCATTATCTGTCCGGAGAATTTTTATACGAGCATCAAGTTGATTTTCTACTTCATGTCTAAATTCTTTGAATTTTTCTAATGCTTCTGACTTGTTCCGAAGAAAATACACATAGATTTTCTTTGAGTAGTCATCAAGAAAGGTTATAAAATATTTGGCACCACCTAGTGTTTGTGTCTCCATAGGACCACATAAATCCGAGTGGACCAATTCAAGCAGACCCTTTGCTTTGTTTCCTTCGCTTTTAAAAGGAAGTCTTGTCTGTTTACCTTCTTTACAGGTGATACATGTCAGATTTTCTGAATTTGCTGAGAAAATTACATGTTCAGTGTTTTCAGACATTTTCTTTAAACTGTTAAAATTTAAGTGTCCCATTCGTTGGTGCCACAGGAAGGTATCTTGTTCATCAACATCGGACATGCATGCATAGCCTCCTCCGGGCATGTTTAGCCGGTACATGTTATTGATTATACTAGCTGTTGCTACTATCTGACCTTTGTTGTTCATAATAACACAGCCATTTTTGTCAAATCTTACTTGGCCTCCATTGCGAATAATCTGACTAACTGACAGTAAGTTAGTTGCAAGTTCTGGAACATATAATACATTTGTAAACAGTACCTTGTTTTCTTGACCTTTTTCATTGTAAGTATTTAAGCTCACTTGTCCTGAGCATTGCACTGATAATACTTTATTGTCTGCTACTCTGATATTCTTTATAGTTGAAGTAGTTTCATTCAGAAGCAAACTTTTATCTTTTACCATATGTGAGGATGCACCAGAGTCCACATACCAGGAATCACATTGTGTAGTTGTCGCTATGAATACAGCAGCGTATGATGAAGAACTACTTGATTTTTGTGATGGATCTTTAGTTTTGGATTTACATTCTGGGCTTTTGTGTCCATACTTATTGCAAGTATAACACCGTGGTCCTTTAGACAGCTTCTTATTATTTTTCTGAAACTTCTTGCTAACTGCGAATGCTTTGGTATCGTCTTCAGATAGCCTGACATCTTGTAATAATTTTGCTTTGACAGAGTCGGAAGTAATTTTCATGCCCGAGCTTTCTATAGCTATTATCATTGGTTGATATGATTCTGGCAGACCAGAGAGCAGCAGTGTTCCTAGCCACTCGTCGTCAACCTTAAAGCCAATGTTTCTGAGCTTATGAGCCGTGCCCATAATTTTGCTTACATATTGTTCTACATTTTGACATCCTGTTAGTGACGTATTACAGAGATCACGCAGCAGACCAACTCGGCGTGTCAGCCCAGAGTCGTCAAATGCTGAGGACAGTTTATTCCACACTTCTTTGGCAGTGCGAGCTTCTTGAATGTGCACATAATTTGTCGGATCGACTGAAAGGATAATCTTTGTCTTTGCCTTAGTGTCTCGTTTCGGATCTGATTCGGAGTCAGATTCTACACAGTCCCACAACTCTTCATGTTGTAGGTATGTTTGCATTGCAAACCGCCAAGTTGCGTAATTTTCACGTCCAGATAATTTTTCAATTAGTGCCATGTGATTATTTGCCATTTTGTATGAATTCACTTTGTTTATACACTTTCCAAAAGTTCAAATGAAAAAAAAACACGTTGCTGTTTTGAGGTTATGTTCATATAAAATGTCCTTTAGCACTGTTTCACTGAGATTTCGCACTGTCTTTAATTCTGAGCTTTCTGGGCCATAACCTGATGGGATTAGGCAAATCACAACTGCTTATAATTTGCTAATTAACTTTATTTAAAAGTATTGGTGGGAAAATACACGGTCACTACGATGCCACAGAGTAGAGAGAGTTTTTACAAAAAAATAAAAACTGTCAAAAAGAGTGAGCTGGTGTTGCAAGGCGCAAAGTTCAAAAATTATTTTTAACACAAAGCAATCAAAATGATTTACAATCGAACCTCTCGGAAAGCCTAGAAGAAAATTTTAATTTCACTTCCCCCAAAATTCCAATCAAACCACTCCATTTAGAGCCTATTTAAACATGTCTAAACAGCAATACGGAGTCAATCAATTTCGAAGGAAGTTAAGTAGGTTATTATTTCTATATAAAATACTTGTAAATACCTAAATTAAATTTCGGAAAGGAAACCCTAAACTCCGATCCGAAGTTTCCGGAATTACAAAACAAGCTTTTGGGACCAACAATAAATATTCCCGCAAACTCGATCCTAACTAAAAACTTACAATATCCGCGATAACCGGTTCAATCCGCCTTAGACCGGTCCAAACTTACCCGAGCCAGTCCAAACTTGTATTAGCCAAGTTCATTTCACGGAACTATGGGTGGAGTATAAATTTTTCATAAAACTGACGTCGGAATTAAGTGGTTCCGTACTTTTTGATGAAGGTTGGTAACTTGCTGGCAAGTTCGGAGTTACTAATTTATCTGGGGAGCGCCTGGACCCGACTCAATGTAAAGCGAGGATTTTGAGTGTTTGAACGGTTTTTACTTATGGCTATTTGATGCTCTGCTCTTGATATGTGAAACTTGTGCGGCTGCTGAATATGAGAAGTTCATGTAGTAGATTTTCATTTGTGAGAAATTTCTTCGTAGCCATCTTGTTACTCCATTCTACAGCATTGCATGAAAGTTTATTAATATCCAACTGTAAGTTAAAATTTTAAGAACGTTTTTTTTATACAAACTGGAAAAACCTTATTTTTTGACATAAATAAGACTATTTGGAGGAAGCTTACACGTAGCTTTAAAAGCTAGCTAAGAAGTTTTACAAAAAATATTTTAGAGAGACAGAGGGATCAATTTTAGGTTTACTATGCAAATAGAAGAACTACTACCTGTTGCTTTCTAAGCTCATTTTTGAAAAAACAATCAAAAATATTTTTATTAATCCCCAAGAATAATGACTTCCAGGTTTGTACGAAATACCATGAGAAGTAAAATTTATAACTAAGATATTTCTACATCCGTATTCATTAAAAGTAGCAAAAATGCGAAGAAGCCAGAAAGTTCTATCCCATCAAAATGAATAAAAGTATCTCATGACTTCAAGTGGCTTTCCTCGAACCCGGAATTATAGGCTTTCAGGAAGATTCGACTGTTTGCACAATTAAATTAAATACCTCCAAAGGTTAAAATTGCGAAGCGGATTTTTTTCTAAGTACACACCTACTTAAGGCGAGCTTCCTTTATAAAGTTAAATATAATAAATAGCCTTGAAATTTTCCACGATGAAGATATTCTTGCTTTTTGTGATGGGTTTACTCTTAACTTTAGTATAGGACAGAGATGACGGAGACAAAGTCTACGATGAAGCGAGCTTACCCAGAAGTAGCCTGTTCACTCTAACTTTGAAAAGATTAGGGTTGTAAGCGTTCGAAAACACAGACGCAGGCAGACAGTTCCACTCCTTAGCTGTGCGCATTATGAAATGCGCTTGGAAACGCCTATAGACCAAGGTCGATAATTTCTGAAACCAATGAAAATAATAGTAGGATGAAACCCATTGGAAGAGAAAGAGAATATAACAAAAATTAAAGGAAAAATAATTTACGGGCGATCTGAGGTTTGCAGTTTTTGAGAACATTAACTATATTAATGTATATATATTTTCAACACCATCAGAAAGTAGAAATTTCAATGAACAGAAAGACCACCGACTTTTTAAAAAAGCAGATATTTTGACGCGAGAATTTTCAATTGAACATGAGGGTGATTTTTGACTAATTAAGTCAAAATAAGGTGAAAACATGAATATTTTAAATCAAAAAATTTCAGTATGTTGGGGACATAAAAAGGTAAGTTTTCACAAAAATTTCGTGAAAAAAAAATATTTCTTGTAAAAGAGAAAAATAAAAAACCAAAAACACGGTTATTTGAATTTTTCACATAGATTTTGAGGTTATGTGAAAAAAGTGGAAACACAAAAGTTGTAGATCTTTTCATTACCTATAACTTTGCCATTTGTCTTTTTCCCATAAGACTTGTAGTTTTGCCGGAAATGGAGATAAATCGTTATTTTCCCTTAAACACGCACCCCCATCCACTTCCCGACCTCAGATCGCCCGTAAATTATTTTTCTTTTAATTTTTGTTATATTCTCTTCATCATCATCCAAAGAAGGGAGCTAACCAAACAGAAAGAACAGGCAGAATAATCTGCTCGTCACAGCTCTCACACAAACGTATCCAGTAGATAAACACGTGACAGCGACACGCTCGGCTAACGCAGTTAGTACGACCTCATTGAAAATTTTTTACTGTAGACTTGGATACGACACTGATTCATCATCTGCCTAGCCTTTTCCCAACTACATTGGGGTGGGCTCCCAGTCAAACCGAATTCAGTTGAATACCAGTGTTTCAACGTAGAGCGGCTGCCTGCCAGACCTCCACAGCCCATTAACTGGATAACACGGTACTTCTTGGCAAGACTGGAGTCAGATTTACTGGCTTCTGACAATCCGTAACGACTGCCAAAGATCTACAAATGACAGCCGGGACCAACGGCTTTACGTGCTTTCCGAGGCACGGAGGAAACTCGGAACACAAACACTAAAACCAAACTATTTGTTCAGCAAAAACGTCAACTCGATCGTCAAAACTGAACACCACTCCCAAAGCGAGCTTTTATACACCATCTTATTCAAGAAAAACTATTAAAAACTTATATAATAAAGTAGAACGGACCAGCTGGGCCTTATTACACAAGTGTCATAACTATCCAAGAGCTTTATTGTCTTCATTATAAGTGTGAAATATTAGCTATCAAATAAAGAAAATGAACATTCAATTAAATTAAATAAGGCTATGTTGGTGGCTGTAACTTAGGAAAGCACGAGGAAAATTCGACTTTAGGAGCTGAGAAATAGAGTAGATTTTCTATTGGAGGTTTTCCCCCATCAGTTTCTCTTGAGATAAGGGAAGCGCCTCTCGAGGTCTAATTCCAACCGTTAATTATTTTTGTATCCCCTGTCAAAGCAAAACAAAATTAAAGAATATTTCATAACTAAATAATATTATATATCATCTGCAATGAGGTCGCCACTTGTACAAGGGAAAGTTGAATTGTTCTTTATCTTTGTTGAAATGTTTATGTCATTGTTATTTCATGAGTGGTTTGTACTTGTGTGTTTAAGCTCTTGTAGGTTAATGCTCGCGGTTTAAATTATTTCTCGAATCCTTTAATCAGTACATATTACGAAACAAAGTCCTCCGCCGTGTCTGTCTGTTCGCGATAAACTCAAAAACTGCAGCACCGAATTTCATGCTGTTTTCACCAATGGATAGAGTGGTTCTCGAGGACGGTTTTAGTAAAGAATCCGCGGGCATCAGATAATATGACCGCTGTTTTCAAAAAACCGGCCAAGCACGAGTCGGACTGTCACACGAAGGGTTCTGTGCCATAAACGGAACAAAAATGCGTTTCTCGTACGGGAGCCCTTTATATATTTCTTTACTTTCTCAGGTCCGTGGATACCCGGTCCTTTGGTAGCCGAAACCAACTCGCAGTGGCCTCGTTAGTTTGGATGAAATAACTAGATGACTATGTAAATGGAATCAGAAATAAAACGGTTGTTTGCACAAGAAGATAATTTTTCATTTAATTTTAAACAAAGCATTGACACAAGTCATATATCAAAACGTACGATGTTTGAATATAATCTAATGGCTTTCGTTGTGAACTAAAAAGTTTCAACACTTCCCCTCAAACAACGTCCATCCATCATCAGATATCCTCACATCATCACACCATACCATGCACACCCAAACTCAGATCACGCAGACATTTAGTAAATGCTACACGACCTAAGGGTTTTGTCAGCACATCTGCTGGGTTATTTTTTGAACACACATAATCCAGACACACAACATTTGTTCAAATGCAATTTCTGACATAGTGCACCTTAATGTCAATGTGTTTCGTTCTCCTGTGCGCTATAGGATTGTACGCAAGTTTAATGGCACTTTGATTGTCAACAAAAATACAAATAGTCACTAAAGATTCACCTCTTATGAAAGCATTTAGCTGCCGCAAGTGTACTGCCTCCTTAGTTGCCTCCGAAAGAGCAATATACTCTGCTTCTGTTGACGACAGTGCTACACAAGCTTGCTTACGGCATTCCCAGTTGATCAAGCAGTTACCGCACCTAAAAATAAACCTAGAAAATGATTTTCTGTCTTTGACGTTCCCTCCCCAGTCAGCATCTACGAATCCTGTGATGTCCTGCACCGGCGACTTGGAAAATATCAATGAAAGACCCTTTGTACCCTTAAGGTACCTCAAAACATGTTTAGCTGCTATCCAGTGGCGTTCCTGACAACAGGAATTATACTGCGCCAAAAAATTTACCGCAGCTGCAATATCCGGGCGTGTATTGCAGGCCAAATAGTTCAGCGACCCTATGAGCGCCTGAAAACGACGAGAGTCTTGGCAGGACAAGAGCTTACCTCCTTCCCCTTCCGCCAAGGCTTTATGGAAATCCATTTCCATCGGAGTTTTCACAGGTTTGCAGTCGGCCATACCGTATTCGTCCAAGGTCTTCGAAATTAACCTCTCTTGATTCAAATATATTCCGGTAGCCGTTCTAGACAAAGATATTCCCAAAACTTGCCGTGCTTCCCCTAAATCTTTTATGCTGAAATGTTTCCGAAGATTGTCTAACAAAACTTCCTTCTGCCGTCTGTCTTTGTAAAATAATAAAAAATCGTCTACGTATAAGGCAAAATAAAAATAATTATTTTTGTAAAGACACTTGTCAAAGTCACAGCGTTTGAAGTTCAAAGACAATAACTCTTCATTTACTTTTTCATTCCATGACCGAGAAGCTTGTTTGAGGCCGTATATCGCTTTTTCTAGAAAGCAAACTTTTTCCTTCGCGTTTTCGTCCATGCAACCCTCCGGTTGTTGCATATAAACTTTTTCATGTAAATCACCGTTTAAAAAAGGCGGTGTTCACATCGAAATGACTGATGAATAAATCCTTTTCAACAGCCAACGACAGCAGCAGTCTAACTGTTGATCTTCTCACGACCGGTGAATAAGTTTCAAAGTAGTCGACGCCGTAGGACTGAGTAAAACGTTTTGCCACAAGTCGAGCTTTATAGGTCTTGTTACCATCTGCATCGAACTTGTACTTGAAGATCCACTTATTTCCCACGATCTTAGCTCCAGGTGGCTTGTCGACGAGCTTCCAGACTTTATTTTCGTACATAGAATCCATCTCTTTCATCATGGCTTCCTTCCAGTTATCCTTGTCGTTCCGACTCAAGGCTTCCTTAACTGTCAAAGGCTCCACATCTTCTCTACAGCATGCGAGTCCATGATGATTTCCCACTCGGATTCTGTTACGTAGAGGATAACGACATTCACCTACGTTTGATTCTCCTCTTTCAACATTGTCAACCAGGACATTTTCTGCTCTACTATCGCCCATTTCTCCCAACTCCACTTCCGCATCTTCATATACTTCAGCTTCATCTGTAGAACTCGGCCCTTGAGAAGCACTACCAGGTGTCGAACCTGACTGACCTTCTACTCTTGTGAGTTCCCATAAAACTTCAGCGCCTTTGTCACCGCTATCTTCAAGCTGACTAGGATTCCCTGAAATCGTTGCTGTAGAATCTTCCAAGAAAACTACATCCCGTGTTCTAACAATGACGCGTGGATTACTGGGATTTATAAAACGGTAACCCTTGGTTTCTTCACAGTAACCGATAAAGATATGTTCTACCGCTTTAGGGCTCCATTTCTTCCGAGTTTCCTTAGGCACGTGCACAAACGCCTTCGTTCCAAAAACTCTGAAATGATCAAATGATTGAGCCTTCCCTGTCCATAACTCCTCAGGAATCTTACCATGATTACCACTGTGAAGCAGCCTATTCTTCGTGTAAACCGCAGTACTACACGCCTCCGCCCACAGTCTTACACTCAGACCTTTTTCCGCCAGCATAGCGCGAGCCATCTCCACAATAGTGCGGTTTGCTCGCTCCACTACGCCGTTCTGCTCTGGAGTGTAGGGAACAGTCAACTGATGTTTTATACCCTTCTGACGTAGCAAAACATCGAACTTCTCGTTCACAAATTCTGTTCCATTGTCCGTGCGTATGCACTTCACCTTCAACCCGGTTTCAACCTCTACAGATACTAAAAATATTTTAAAATTATTTAAAACCTGATCTTTTGATTTAAGGAAAAATGTAAAAGACTTACGTGTATAATCATCTAAAATAAGTAGCATGTACCGAGATCCACCGTACGAGGGTTCAGACATAGGACCACAGATATCTACGTGAAGTAATTGCAGTTTCTCAACCGCCCTGTAAGCCTCACCAACTGGAAAAGGTAAACGATGTGCCTTCCCCTTAATACAGGCGACACAAGGCTCCATTACGCTTTTTCCAAAATCCATATCAGGAAGCTTACGTAAATCTCGCTAATTTACGTGTCCAAGCCGCCTGTGCCACAACATCAAAGGATTACCTGCTTTCACTGACGCCAACGCAGCCCCATCTACAACCACTTGACAACCTTCAAGCTTGTAGATCCCCGAGACTTCACTTGCGGTAGCTAAAAGCTTTCCTTTGAAATGGCCTGGAACCAAAAGGTGAATTAGATTACATCCATCTTTGTCAAAACATACCTTCCATCCATTCTCTACTAATTTGGAAACAGATAACAGATTAACATGCAAACTAGGTACATACAAGACATCCCTCACAGCAAGCATTCGTCCTTTCATACTCACCATGATATGATGTCACCCTTACCCGTGCATTCCATCTTATCATTATTCGCACATTTCACATTACTCATGGAGACATTCATAACCAAAGATGCTCCGCTGTCGATGTACCACTCCGTCGGATTGAAGGAGTCCCCGGTGCTGAATGAAGACAGGCTCACGACGTCCTTTGGTTTGGAGGTCGAACCCGCTATCCTTCCTTCAGGACAGTCTGGCTTCTTATGTCCATTCTTTCCACATTTAAAGCATTTTACCTTGGTCATATTCTTGTCTTTGTTCCCGTTCCGTTTCTTACTCTTACTTAAAGCCAATGCCGAGTCAGCTGAAGACGATGTATTACAACCTTGACGTGGATCTTCTTGTAGTAATTTCTGCCGTACATTTTCTGAAGTAAGTTTCATACCAGAATGTTCCAATGCCATACGCATGGGTCGGTATTCTTCAGGTAGTCCTCTCAGTAATACGATAGCTACAAGATCATCATCAAATCCGGTGGCAATATCCTTCAACTTTTGTGCAAGAGACATAACTGCAGCAACATATTCGTGCATCGACGAGTGTTTCTCTAACTTCTCGTCCAGCAACGCGTCCATAAGGGTAATCCTACGATTAACGCCTTTGTCCTCGAACGCTTTTGCCAAGCTATACCAAGCGTCTTTGGCATGCTTTGCATCTTGTACGTACGCATATAGTGTAGGTTCCACATGCAGACAGATCAAAGCCAGCGCGTCTTGGTCCTTCTCGATGGCAGTAGTTATTAGGATCAGGATACTTCGAAGTAAACGCGAACGACTTTTCTCGAATCATTTTGATTGCGAATTTCCACGTAGAGTAATCATCTAGACCTCAGAGGTTCTTGATGGCGAATTTCGTGGATAAGGCCATAACCTTTTGATGAAATAACTAGATGACTATGTAAATGGAATCAGAAATAAAACGGTTGTTTGCACAAGAAGATAATTTTTCATGTAATTTTAAACAAAGCATTGACACAAGTCATATATCAAAACGTACGATGTTTGAATATAATCTAATGGCTTTCGTTGTGAACTAAAAAGTTTCAACAGTTAGACATTTCAAATGTAATGGGGCACCAACCGGCGATTATCCCTGTATGCACTGTGAAAGTATTCCCAAGGACAATCCCCGGTTGGAGTAGTACTATTGCAGAATATGGAAACAAAAGATGAAAGCTATGGCTTTGGATGTTTTAGTGGACTGATAATCATTTATTATAGAAGTACTATTATAATTTTATTGTTATTATTTGTTGTTATTGCGGCAATAACACATCGCTGACCGACAGACGAACGGACGGACGGCCGGACAGACAGCGGAGGACGGAACCCTAAAGTTTGTTCACAAATATTTTATGATATAGATAGAAATCGAGTACCTAGGTTATTTCATCGTGTGTTTTTGCTTATCTATGTTTAACATTTTTTTTAAGGATTGAAAATCATCAAATGATGGATGGGAAATGATCTCGCTCTGGACGGAGCAGAAGGGAGTGTCAGACTCTTACTGACTATTATAATAAATCTGTAGAGAGGTCAATTCTGTACATGAAAGATATTTCCAAAATAACTATCAGGGGGTGATTAGGGATCGATACTGATGCCAAAAATGCAATCAGTACAATTTTTGTCTGTCTGTCTGTCTGTCTGTCTGTCTGTCTGTCTGTCTGTCTGTCTGTATAACCGTAATAGAAACAAAAACTACTCGACGGATTTTAATGAAACTTGGTGCAATTATTATTCATACTCCTGAGCAGGTTATAGTATACTTTTCATCACGCTACAATCAATAGGAGCAGAGCAGTGAAGGGAAATGTTGGGAAAACGGGAGAAGTTACTCCATTTTTTAAGCTTCCGTCGCGTGTGCAACCTTAATGGTGAAAGCTACACAGAAATCATGTATGACGGAAATGTTCTCCTTAAAATTATATAAAAAATATCCAACGACAGCATATGTCTATCTTTTATGATTGACGAACACCTGTAACTCCCGATAGCTTAGCAGTTCGAAGCTTTCTGATTGTATTTGTCTACTCTTACGTTTATAAAACTCTCAGTCGTCCCTAATTAACATTAATAAAAGTTAACATTATTAACTATTCCATAAAAAAGAATCATAGAAATCGGTATAGAAACACCAAAGTTATACATGAAAAACGCTAATAATAAGCCGTCGCGCGTGAATACTGAATCATGCTATAAGGATTATTTTTGTGGTCGCGAACGCACAGGCAGCCGGCTAGCTTGGCGCCTAGAGGCTAGCGAGTAGCTTCGGAAAACGGCTTACGACAGTTTGCAATATCCTTTAATAATTATAGTGTCGAGGGGAAGATGGTTATAATTTCGCTTTACACCAAACGAGTAATATTATAAATGTGAAAGTTTGGTTGTTTGTTACTCAATCACGCCAGAACGGCTTAACGGATCTCAATGAAATTTAGAATAAAGATAGATTATAGTCTGGAATAGCACATAAGCTACTTTTCATCCCATCCCGGGAACATGTTCCCTAGGGATCACGCGGGCGAAGCCGCTGGCAGAAGCTAGTACTGACTAAAACCCATCCGTGTTTCTCCTAGTGCCCTTTGCGTTCCAGAGCCGCGGTGACTCTTTCCAACAAATTCCGCAACCCTGGCAGGCACTGGATCCTAGTGGGTTACGTCTACTATGCTGACATCTCATTGAGGCACGGGTGGAACACAGCACGCCGTCGACCCGGGATCCATGTATATCTAGTAAAATGATATTTTAACATGTGTTACATAGAAAGAAGTATTACGATAGTAGTGTGGTAGTAGTATGATGGTAGTTTCTACCATCGGACATCCAGACGCACTGCAACTTGCCATCCTTACCTTGTTGCTATTCCACCAACTCGCATTAAGCCCTTCCAAGCGTCTTTCATAATGCGCACAGCAAAGGAGTGGAACTCTTTGCCTGCGTTTGTGTTTCCGAATGCATACAACCCTAATATTTTCAAAGTTAGAGTGAACAGGCTACTTCTGGGTAAGCTCGCTCCATCGTAGACTTTGTCTCTGTCATCTCTGGCCAAGACTAGCATCAAGAGCAAACCCATATCAAGTAAAAGAAGTAGTATGCATAAATATTTTACGATTTTGATAAAAGTTGAATAGGATTTTTCGACGATATTTGCTCTGTTTTTACAACTACTGGTGTAAAATCCACGCGATGGTTTCATTTCAGATTCCATATTAATCCGTACCAAAAAACTTGGATCCAAACTGATTTACTAAAGCGAAAGAGATTTTTTGTTCCAGCGCTCTTTTTATATTGATACCTACCAACATTCATAAGGAAGGCTATAGGCTATCCGGAAATAGGAAAAACGGGTCGCGGCAAAAAGCTAGTAACACTATAAATAACACTATAAATTGAAATAAAACCTTAGTCACCCCCTACAAAAATAGATAGACAGTAACATAGAATACTCTTACTATTAATACTACTACTTAATTAGTATACTACTATAATCTATACTCTATAGGTTCATACATACATATACATACAAATAAATAAAATTGGAGTGACTGATTGTAATATTGAAATAACCGTTTTTTACTACATGTATACAGTGTGAGGATTTCAATACGACAATATATGAAACTTCGTATACCTAAGGACGTTCCCAGTCTATATACAAAAATTCATGTGAAAATATCCAGTAGTTTAGTCACAGGAGATGATTTACTTTTATAACATTTGCTACATGATGTATCTGTAAATACGGAAGCACTGACAGGCTAACGACCCCCGCATCGGTAACATCAAAACATTAAAGACACGTTGCCAACTCGCTACTTAAAAACTTTCACCAAATTAGTTTTTAATGCCTATGGTGTAAAAGTCATAAAGTGTGTCATTAGAGTTCAATAATAAAATGACGCATGCGGAAGTTGCTATGCACTTATATTTAATAGAAAATGTAGTGTGTGCGAAAAAGATAAATCTAGTTTCGTTTGCTTGTTACTTCACTTTCTTGTCGAAACTTGCAACTACAAATTTAGGTCACGGTCACTGGTCAGTGTATCGCCGCAATCCTGTGACGATCCACGCGTCAGCAATTTGCAAGCGCACGAGTGCCGCAGGAGCGCCGGCTCCCCGCCGCCTTTGAAGTACATACCCGCCGCCTTTCAAGTACCCGCACCGCCCGCCGCTCGTCTTTTCTCATTATAAGTGCGAAATTGGACGCTTTATTTTAGTGATAGGACACGTATAATAGTAATAGGTATTTAGTTAGATAGTTAAGTGAATTGTGCGAAATTAGACGCTTAGTTTTTATTGTATTTTCGTGGTTTAATAAATTAAAAGACATGGCTGCAAATGGTGACCTCTTAAACGTTCGACATAACCTTCTCCGAAGGTGCAATTTTTTATTCGTATTCATAGCGGCCATATCGAAAAACGAAAAATTTTGTGACATACCTACCTACCCACTGAGTTATGTGATTGAACAGTGATCCTGATTGTGATTAATAATTCGATTAATAAATAACGCGTGGGTGAGAAGTGCCTGATTATTCGGTTAATAATCTGTGATTCAGTGTTATTGTTTTTACTGAGCATTAATAATGGCGCCGAAAGATCAAGTCGCTACAAGACCGCGCTGTTGCCACTCTTACCACAGGTTAGTGAACCAATGTTTATAAAGGGCGTACTATTTTGTTTCCAGTTTTATGCCATTTATATTGTTTGAATTTAATTTTTGAAATTACTTTGGTGTTAGGATTTTTTGATGGTTTAGAATTATTCCTATGAACCGCTTGAGGAACGAAAGAGACTATAGTATTCAAAAAAAATTTTGGAGTAAATATACAAAAGGGACTATAGTCTCGTTTGACGTTTGATCGCGACCCGTCACAAATTATGTCCATTTCTGTCTAACACACGGTATTTTAATCCTTTTGCTCTTTTCCACTCGATTTTTTGACATTTCATACATGCTAAAAATACGAAACACGCCACGGGCGAGTCCATTTTTAAAAAGAAATTAAATTTTTAGTCAGTCTGTGCTATGACGCGAGTTGCGCAATGACGTAGCTGTCGAATAAACTTGTTTATTATGTTGTTTGTGAGTGAATTAGTGTTAAGTAATGTTTTATGGGTGCATTGTGATGTGATTAATGTGTGTGCAAGTGAAAATAAACATGCTGGTAAGTATTAGCATGTTTTTTTATGATTTTCCTATCCCTTGTTACACAAGGCGTCCATGTTGTCAGAACGCTATCGTAATTGATTAATTATTAAGTCTAGCTACTTGTTCTGACTAAAAAGTAATTATTATCGCATTTTATGTTTACTGGGCAATAGATTTCAGCCAAAACATGAACAAAACAAACGAAATTTACGTTATGATTAGAATTTTTGTTCCGTGGGTCGGAAGGTAAAAAACGCAAAATGGCGGGAAATGGCTAATGTTTGGTGGTAGATTTTTTTTTTTTATATATGTTTTTGTACGGTGGAGTATGTTGTTTGTTATTTATCGTTTTTAGATATAACCCAGCTACCCATACAAGTCATAAAATATATATGTTATCGATTTACTTTTTAAATTATTCCTGTTCAAAGTTCACATAATGTGTTTTTTTCACCAATATTCAATGTTTACAAATTAGTTAAAAAATATAGAAACTAACCGTTATCATACACTTAACGTAACTATAAGGAGCCGTTTCTCAGCTATACAAATAACAATACACTTGAGTGGTAGCTGTAATAGGAGGCCACTAAAAAATGTTTACGTAAACATAAACATCTGGCGTGCAGCTGCCCGCGCTTTGATATTTGGCGCCTGTGCGCTCGACGTTATCACGTGACTCATGCTCGCCGGTGGCCAAGCGGTGAACTAGTAGTGTCCGTGTTTTCATTTATTGTCGTATTATCGTCCCAACTCTGTATATGAATATACGGTACATACACCAAAACAATTTTTTGTATGTCTGTCTGTCTGTTTGTTCCGGCTAATCTCTGAAATGGCTGGACCGATTTGGGCGGGACTTTTATTGGAAGGTAGCTGATGTAGTAAGGAGTAACTTAGACTACGTTTATTTTATAGAAAAAAAAAACTAAAAAATTAAAGAATCGACTGTTAGGCGGAACGAAGTTCGCCGGGTCAGTTAGTATAAACTATAATTACTGCTTCTGTATAATTATTACTCTAATTATATTAATATTCTATGTTCTTGTCTGTATATAATTAACACCATACAAAATAGATATCACCCCCAGACTTAGAGATGAAACATTTGGGTAATATTTTCATTGTAGTTGCAACTAATGAGCGGAATTCCTTACCTGAATATGTGTCTACTATTTGATAGAAATTAGAAACTGGGGGTATTTAACAAAAGAGTGAATAGGTTACTTTTTGGTAAGTGTGTTGGGGGCCGAGTCACCCGCGTCCGTAGGAGAATACCCTTCAGTGAATCCCTACACGTGGTCCCCGGGTGGTGCTAAACAGGTGACACTAACCACCTCCGTGGTCTAGTGGTTAAACCACCTGATACAGACCCAGAGGTCCCGGGTTCGATTCCCAGCGGGGGCAATTTTTTTGCTCGGTTTGGTTGATGGCAGGACTTATTCTAAGTCCGCCTGGCAAGCTACCACCATCATGTCTAAGTCTGTCGCCATAACAACAATGTTAACAGCATTGTTGTGTTCCGGCAGATAAAGGTATGATAGCCAGTTCCTCTGTGTAAGAGGATTCCGGGTAAATCTCGCTTCCATCTTCGGCCTAATCATCACTTTCCATCAGGTGAGATTTGGGCCAAGAGTTTCCCCGTTTTGCATAAAAAAGTGTGCTCCATCCTCGACCACATCCTACCGTCAGGAAGATACTTAACACGTGCCTATAAAAAATGAAAAAAAATCACCAAACATTGTCCTCGTTCTAAAACACGAACTTTCTGTTCCCTCGCATATAAAGCGGCGAGCGACTGCAGAAACAGACCGATACCAAAATAGTCGTGAATTTGAAAGGTATAGACAATGATGCATACACGCGGGTATAGATCGGCCCAATTTTTTGTGCTAGTGTTGTACCGATGTGGTGCTTTTTGGGACATCCGAATTCTCATTACTTTATGTTCTAGTGATATTACTACCGGAATCAGAATCTGAAATATTTACCGGTTAGGTCTACACAACACAAGTTCAGCGGCTTATTGTTTTAAGCTTTCATGGTCACTAACATTAGAATCTATACTAATATTATAAAGCAGAAGAGTGTGTTTGTTTGTTTGGTTGAACGCGCTAATCTCAGGAACTACTAGTCTGATTTGAAAAATTCTTTCAGTGTTAGATAGCGTATTTATCGAGGAAGGCTATAGGCTATATATCATCACACTAAGACAAATAGGAGCAGAGCAGTAATGAAAAATGTTACGCAGACGACGTTGCACGGGTCAGCTAGTAGTTAATAACGGGATTGCTACAACATAAGTTCAGAAGTTCAACGGGTCTAAAAAAGCCACTATTGTCACTGCCATAGTTAAAGTTGTCAGCAGCTGTCAATTTAAGTGAGTAAAACCAAATTGTGACGTTTACTACCAAGTAGACAATGCCGTCTGTAGTAGTAGCCGGAGTGTCTTGGTAATCTATGTGATCTGAAAGAAAGAAAGAAAACCTATCATAGCCAGCCACCAACTGTGACCATACAGTGACCCACAGCCTAACATATTAAACCATATTTATACTTCTTTATACTAATATAATAAAGCTAAAGAGTTTTTTTGTTTGCTTGAACGCGCTAATCTCAGGAACTACTGGGCCGATTAGAAAAATTATTTCAGTGTTAGGTAGCCCATTTACCGAGAAAGGCTATATATCACCACGCTAAGACAAATAGGAGCGGACCATTCATGGAAAATGTGACGCAGACGAAGTTGCGCGGGTCAGCTAGTGTTCCTATAATTTTGCAGTAATTTTACCTATAGGTAAATCAATGATGCCATTAACGGTGATTTGACCACTAATTACTATATAGTTCAAGAACCGCAACGCGATGCTAGCAATACTAACCACAATAATGTACCATAAAACTTAGTTAATTTTGTCTATGTGATTATTCCTGATGTCACATCGGACCACACATGGCGATACATGGTCATATCTTGGTTTTACGTTAACATCTACCATCAATTTTGGCCCTTTCTTAAAGGCAAAGGCTCAAGAGTGGCTGCCAGAAAGTTGGGGATACTAGCAAAGGTGAGACGGTACTTCACGCCGGAACAGTTTCTTAAACTGTATCAAGCGCTAGTTCGATCGTGTGTGGAGTACTGCTCTCATCTTGTGGCCGGATCTGCCAGATACCAGCTTGATGCCCTTGAGTCAATTGAAGAACGAGCCAAGAGGATCATTGGCAATGATAGGCTCGTCAAAACGAAGCTCCAAAGTCTTGAGCATCGACGCCGAGATGCTGGTCTGTCGGTTTTCTATCGGTTGCATTTTGGGGAGTGTGCGACGGAATGGCATAATTTAATTCCGCCAAGCCCTTTCCACCATCGGACCACAAGACGTACGGCGACGCGCTACCGGTATATAGTGGACATCCCACCTAGACGCACAAAACTTTTTGAGAATACATTCATTGTGCGTACAGCTAAGGAGTGGAATTCCCTGCCTGAGTCTGTGTTTCCTGATAGCTACAACCTGGGAGCCTTTAAGTCAAGAGTAGCCTAAAGCTTGAAGTTTATCAATGGCCAATCACCAACGCTAACCTAAAATCATCAAAGTTTTCTTGGCAAGTGTCAATGTTAATGTGGATATTTCAGACTAAACTATGTATTTATATATCGAAAAGTGTTTTTCGTTACTCATGCTTGGAAAGTAGGCCGGAAGTTGCATGAGGAGCGGGTTGAAAGCATTACTTTTCAGCCCTAGGGAGAATCGTTTTCAAATGACAAATCATAAAAAACAATAATGAAAATTTTATGGCTATTTAGCCATAAAATTTTCATTATTGTTTTTGTCAGGAATGCGGCAATCCGAACTTCATTTATTTTTTCGAGATTTGTTCATACTTTCGTATAGCAGAGATTTGTATTAACACGATGAGTTCATCAGATCCAGATTCATTTTTTTATTTTTGTATTCTTCATGAAAAACACATTGTTCACCTCGGATGAAAGACTTATTTAGTCCCTCGAACTATTGGCGCCGTCTCGGGACAAAATCAGTTACTTTCACCCCTGGATAACAATTTACTATTTCCGGGCTATAGCTAGGGTCCATATAAGCCAGCCGTACTCGACCTTTTTTCTCTCAGAGCCACATAGCGTTTTTACTTTTGTATGATGAGTGGCAAGCGGCAATAACCTACAGTAATATAAAATTTTAATTTTTTCCGTTTTTACAGGGCATAGGCCAAATTTTTCAATCTAATAGTGCATGAGGAGTAGTTTCAGCAAATCGTTGAGGATTGAAACAGTAGGTACAGTATAGATAAATACATATTAATGCCCTGACTTATTAGCATCAATTATGTGTTATACTACAGGGGCACATGGAAAAAAATTAAGATCTAAGTTCAGTTTTCGTTTTCAAGATCTTTTGTAAAAGGTAGGTTTACAGATAAGCAATTTTCCTATTTCCTTTTAAGGCGAAGTTGAAGCTTTTTAAGATTTTTGAACATCTGAAAATCTAATTAATTATGAGTTTTTTAATAAATAAAAATCATTACATAACTTAACACAAGTAAATCGTAAAGATAGAAACGCGATTAAGAATGATTGGCTCGATACTTTTTTTATCAAACATGACACTAAATCACAATTTTAAACGTTTATTGCTAAGTAGGTACTGCTATGAGATTTCATCACGAATATAATTAAAAGTTATATCAATAGATAGAGCTTTTTATTTTGAAGTAACATGTTGTATAATTTCTTTATCATTTTTCGCCAAGAAGAAAAAACAATCAAAATTTAGGCATTATTTTGCTCACCGTACAGTCGCTCCCGTTCGTCAGTACACACAGTACTGCAACCTCGCCTTAAGCCAGTTGAACAACTCAGCGCAAGCTTATACTATGAGTAGATTACCTTTCTTTGATGCATAACTTAGCGACCCAAGATCGCGGCCTTGGCCGATATTTTCGCCTCTCGAGTATATTATGTCGTCGTCTCTAAACAGGGGTAGGTCTGGCACAGAGGGTGCATATTTAAATAATGTTACCGCAACGCTTTGAAGGTTTGAGTGCTCAGCTACACTGGAGTTGCTTAAACATTGAGAATTTTATTTAATTCGACGACGTGGTTGAAGCTGTCGTTGCTAAATAATAAAGAGGAGCTCGTGGTCTAATAATAACAACCACACAGGTCAGTCTTCAAGGTTAAGCAACACTTGCCGAGGTTGGTCTGTGGGAGGACCATCTTAACTTACAGTGCTGTCCTCCGTGCCTCGGAAAGCATGTTTAGCTGTTGGTCAATGACTTTTTTTTTTGGGACAAGCCCGCCACACATTCCCAACCACTGCAACTCCTGAAAGCCAGAATCAACAGTGGCGACCACCAGAAAAACGCCGAGTTAATGAAACCCGACGAGTCCCGGAGAAACGATTCAACTGTCTTGGATCCCGCAACGAAATTAATCAGAAGAGTACAGCGGAGGAGTAGGAAAAAATAAATATAATTTCCACTTCCCTCCATATTAAGCAGGAGACAGATTAGAGCTAGGCCAATAGGCACCAAGGGACATATACAACTGGGTTAAGCCCAGTTGCCAAGCACCACGGATTATATATTAACATTTAAACTAATGGGTCCTAAATTGTGAGCTACTTTTGATTCCAGTAATAGGTATGGCAAAATCGCCTGAACGCACGGAAATTTGTTCTGGTTTCTACAAGGTCCGTGTAGTAAACTACACTTTTGTCAATGACTGCCAAAAATCTCCAAATAACAGCCGGTTGTTATTTGGAGATTTTTGGCAGTCATTACTGATAGTTAAAAGCCAGAAAATCTGACACCGGTCTTGCCAAGGAATACCGTGTTACCCAGTTAATGGGTTGTGGAGGCAGTATCTTATGTGGAGCAGCCGCTCCACATAAGATACTGGTATTCAGCTGAATCCGGTTTGACTTGAATTTATTTGAAGTAATTGATAAGGCAGATAACTATGTTCGGACTTTCCTAGTACGATCGAATCAGAAATAAAAACAAAGGGAACCACGATGTCCAACAGAGCTCAAAGTATTACTAAATTGGAGCAGTAGTGAGTAGAAGGAATGGCCCCATAAGGTAGATCTGGATGATCTGGTGGACGTCCTGTGGAAGACCTGGTGATTCCACGATATGCAGGAACCACATTATTGATCGATTTGGCAATTTTTAGGTGGAGGCCTAATCCCAGTCTGTCTTTCTGATGAAATAATGACGATGAATTGACAGAGGACTTCAAAACCTTGAAGATTCGTTTTGGAGAAATGAGGGCAGAATGGTTAATTTTATTATTTTTATCTTTTTGCCCTTATATCTTATTTCTTAATGATGACCTAATGAATGCCACTGATGCCGCTGTAAACATAGCCACTTACTGAGCACGATAAATTGATTTAAGGGTCAATATACTCGAAAAGAAGATCTCGTCTTCATCCATTTTTTTAATAACTTCAGAACGGAGTATACTAAAAATTATAAAAATGTTTTTGAGACCCGTACAAAACCCTTTCATTTGGTATATTACACGACACAGTTGAAAAAAACTTTTTTGTTTGCTAATTTATCTCCGAAAACTTTAGCTTTGCTTCAACATTTATTTATTTTCGTTACGCATCCGTGTTTGGTTCACAGCATGTCATAAGTGTACCAATAAATTACAACCGGATCAGATCAGATTTTCTCCGAATGAACTGTGATTCGGAGAAAATCAGCTGTGACAAACGGATTTTAGAGAGAGTGATCCTATGCGGGTTTCGTTTTTCAATAAAAGGTCCGCAATCCAAAAAATCGTCATAGTATAACGATTTCCACTTAACAGGTAGTCAAATTAATCCACAAATAGATCAGCACAAAGTTTTTACTTATTTAGGGACGCAACCCTCAACAAGCCTGACCTCAAAAGCCTCTACTTGTCAGTTTCCAAACTAGGAACTTTCCGCTTGCCTGAAATTGTCAGAATACCTAATGGAGTTTCTAAAGTACCCACGCGTAAGTGAACAATTTATCACGGCTATTGCATTATTTGCCTGAAGAGCTCTGTAGGTAAGTACTTAATCTTCATCTCGAGGAAGAACCTAAGAAATGACTAGAATGCTACTTCAATCTCTGCCTAGTCTTTAACCAGTATTTTACTGTAGCTTTTGCCAGCGGCCATCCCTAGGGAAAATACTCCCGGGAAAAATATAGCCTATGTGATATTCTAGACTATAATCTACCCTGTGCCAAATTTCATGAAGATCCTTTCAGGCATTATGACGTGAAAGAGTAACATACATCCATCCTCACAAACTTTCGCATTTATAAAAACACTAGAGGCCGCCCGCGACTTCGTCCGCGCCGTGTAAATCCCGATCCCTCGGGAACTCCGGGATAAAAAGTAGCATATGTGTTATTCTGGATCTTCAGCTACCTACATACCAAATTTCATCGTAATCTGTTCAGTAGTATTTGCGTGAAAGAGTAACAAACATACATACACATACACATATATCCATCCTCACAAACTTTCGCATTTATAATATTAGTAGGATTAGAAAGTAGGATAGCACGCGCGAGTACCTTATTCAGGGTTCCGTACCAATCTGGTAAAAAGGAACCCTAATGATGTGAATAAGTCTGTCCATCTGTCACAGCTGGATATCTCAAGAACGACTTATGCTATCAACTTGAAATTTGGATTAGCGTAAGATGACGTTTACTCAACTATTCAGCAAATAAGAAAGATATTTTTTTGCAAGTGGCTGATTATTCTGTGATAGAAATTTATGTGAATACAACATAGATACATATATTTTTATGTTGTTTATGAAGATTACAAGAAAAATTTATTTTTCAGAAATCATAAAAAGAAATACATTATTTTCACTATCAGTCAGGAGAAAGCGCTGATCTAAAACTGCAATGTGCACCGCAGTATTAAAATTCTCTGACGCACTAAGGCCTTTTTTTTTTTTTTTTTTTAGGGATGGGAAATCATCCAATGACTCCTCCCGCTCTGGGTGTAGCGGGAGGGAGTTTCAGACTTCTACTGACTAAAACCCATCCATGTTCCTTCATTGCCCTTTGTGTTCCGGAGCCACGGTGTCTCTTGCGAATAATCCCGCGACTCCGGCAGGCGTCGGCCCTTTCGGGCCCCTCTGTGTTGCTGACTCTCTTTGAGGCGCGCGTGGAACACTAACGCGCCGTCGACACGGCCTGTCGTCACTAGACAGACGGACGGCGAGCCACCCATAGCTCGCCGTCCACAGGCCCGCGCCTACGGTGGCCGGAGGTCACCAGGTGGCCCCCGACGCCCGCGGCGTCCACCACGGCGGACGCACTAAGGCCTCACCCATGAAAATTTAAAATCATAATTATCACGTTTTATATGACAGCACGGAACCCTCGGTGCGCGAGTCCGACTCGCTATTGACCGTTTTTTACCTTCACAACTTAGTAGCTGGTAATGATGATACTCCTTGGCTTAGTTTTCCTTATTTACTTCTGCGAAATTCTCGCTTAACGACACGTTACATCATGTCATCACAGGGGCAACAAAAACCAGTGGCAAGAGTACACCGTTGATTAGCTGACCCATTTATTCAAGCTGTACCGAAGCTCCTTTTACGAAAAACCGAATGTCCCAAAATTGTCCAATCACATATTCACACAACACTATTCGGGCCTTGTTTCGGCTGGCCCACAAAATGGCTGCGGTCCGTCCGAGCCACAAATACGAACAATAGATGCATTAGTACCATTTTTTCTGTCCTGGCCGAAAATAATGGATATTTCGATTGGCCGAGGATAGTTCGAAAGCATTTGTTTGTAGATAAGTAAGACTTTAGTAGTCTTTTGTTGTCATGATGAGAATATACCCCGATGGCTGAGTAATTTGTAGGACAATAAGAAATAATGGATTTGTCAAAAACAGATATTAGGGAAGAATGGAGAATAATTCGATTTGTAAAACAAGGGGCTGAGAAGACTAACATTGTTTGACAGTGAGTCCAAAAGCTGTGAATTGTTTAGTTGATGAAAAGATGTTTACTTGCTGCTTTAAATTTTAGAAGCAATATAAGAAGAGTATATTTAATTCTGAGTGAAAAGCTCTCAGCATTTTAATGTGTTGAAAGGCTCTCGTATCTCTGACTATTCTCGTTAAAAATTTGTTTTATTTCCTTAGCTTAGTTTGTCGATTAATGGACTCTTAATGAAAGCTGTTAATCTTGCTGATTAGCCACCCTGCATCTTTGATAGCATATTCAAGATGGTTGGGAATTATTATTGTTACGGGCCAGAATAAAATTAATGCCGGGTACACAACATACTACTAACGCCATCTAGTATCGAGTAGAGGAATTAATTGAGTCACGATCTTTCTAGACTTTTCTATGCATATGAACATTCTCGATGTTTCGACACCTGGTCAGTTGGGATTGGGACCGGCATGTACCCGAACTTTCCAGATGTTTCCATACTAGAAGGTTCGGGAAATAACTGTCGGACTATTGAATTGGCGATATAAGCGAAACTTCGGAAGCGATCTTCAACTGCGAATTAAGTGAAGTGAAGTGTTCCGTATTGCGATTGTGTGTTGTTGTTAGTGTGTTTGAAGTGATAAATTAGTGTTGATAATTAAAGAGTCACTTTTGGTTAATAAATCGGCTGTTTTTACTATCACGAACCCCAAGCTCGTAACATTATCATGCCCTGAATGCAAAAGATCTTTTTAGTAACTTATATCTATATATATAAAAGAAAGTCGTGTTAGTTACACTATTTATAACTCAAGAACGGCTGAATCGATTTAGCTGAAAATTGGTGGGGAGGTAGCTTAGAACCAGGAGACGGACATAGGATAGTTTTTATCCCGGAAATCCCACGGGAACGGGAAAATCCTACGGGAACGGGAACTATGCTGGTTAAACGGGAGCGAAGCCGCGGGGGACAGCTAGTTTCACATAAATAACAAAATCTATAAAAGAAATTCGATATTGATTGTCCAATCTATCAAATATTTAATGTTCAACACCCAAAAACATTCGACAGTCGATACATGAATTAATCGAATTTTAAAGTCATTCAACTGAACCGATTGATAATAATACTATTGATAGCTTATCGCTTTTTACATACATTTCATCCAACGCTTTCAATCAAATAAAAAACCTTTTATTTAATCAGTGGGTTCAATACTGATCATTGGCCTCTTAATGGCTGTAAGAAGAAAAGTCACAATACCTATATGAAACCAAGCTTGGTAGGTTATCGAAGCTTGGTAGCCCGAAGAATCGTGGCATAAGGCAGGGCACATTGCTCGCAGAACAGGCAGTCGACTGGGTTGAAAGGTTCTGGAGTGGTGACCTTGTACTGGAAGATGAAACGTCTTTTATTATGCGCACAGCAAAAGAATGGAACTCTCTGCCTGCGTCTGTGTTTTCGAACGCTTACAACCCTAATTTCTTCAAAGTAAGAGTAAACAGGATCCTTCTGGGTAAGCTCGCTCCATCGTAGACTTTGTTTATGTCATATCTGACCAAGACTAGAATAAAGAGCAAACCCATCAGGCCTTCCAAAATTTCATCTTTTTTAAATTGTTTTTTAATTTAAATTAAAAAACAATTTAAAAAAGATGAAATTTTGGAAGGCCTTACAAGATGAACCGGTGACCTGGTAAAGGCTACTTAGCGAGTGCCTTAGTTTCATGTCCGGCAGTGGAAATCTTTTGTTTAAAATGGTTATGATGATCTCAATTAATTTGCTGTCAGCTCAACATTTATTCATTTTCACTTCTTCATTTGTCATCATCTCAGTAGAGTAGAATACGGAATGTCGACGCACAAAATATCGATAAATGCTAATACGATGCTACAAAATTGCGATGCACGTTACAGCGAAAGACTGTCTCTGCGAATCCACTACACTTCGATGCACGTTACCGCGATAGATCTTCACTGCGATACTACTTGACTTCGATGCACATTACCGCGAAAGATTTTCACTTCGATACTGCTTAACTTCAATGCACATTACCGCGAATAACTACGGAGCGACTTGACTTCGATAATCTATTGCGAAACATCGTTACTGAGAAACTATTGCATAATTATATGTTTTGAATGGGCCTAAAAAACTATAAATCAAAACGCATAGTGAACAAGATACTATTATATATTCCATAATGGTTTGTACAGTACATAATAAACAATCATAATATTATTATGTATAATTAATCATTTATAAGTATATTTAATCAACTTGACATAAATACAGAGTTAGATGTAACAAAAATGTTAACAAAATGTAAACACAGTTATAATAATAATGTTATTGATTGATACAAAAAATATAAAAGAACCAAAAAAGTCGTAGTGGAAAATTTGTTTTATTTCTTTATGTAGAAAATAAATGCAAGACCATCCAAATATGTTAACACTAGCTGACCCGCGTCACTTCGTCTGCGTCACATTTTCCATTATTGCTCCGCTCCTATTTGTCTTAGCGTGATGATATATAGCCTATAACCTTCCTCGATAAATGGGCTATCTAACACTGAAAGAATTTTTCAAATCGGACCAGTAGTTCCTGAGATTAGCGCGTTCAACCAAACAAACAAACAAACAAACTCTTCTGCTTTATAATATTAGTATAGATATCCATATCACCTTTCTTATATATATGCTCTTGGAGTTTTTTGTAGTACTGCGTTTTTGTTTTTCCTTTTTAGGGTTCCGTAGCCAAATGGCAAAAACGGAACCCTTATAGATTCGTCATGTCTGTCCGTCTGTCTGTCTGTCTGTCTGTCTGTCTGTCCGTCCGTATGTCACAGCCTTTTTTCTCCGAAACCTTAAGAGCTATGCTGTTGAAATTTGGTAAGAAGATGTATTTCGTGAACCGCATAAAGATTTTCATACAAAAATAGGAAAAAAACAGTAAATTTGAGAGCAGAAAAACAGTATGAAATAGAGAGGTTAGCTGGTCTGATGGAAAAAAAAGGAAAAACAAAAACGCAGTACTACAAAAATCTCCAAGAGTATATATAAGAAAGGTGATATGGATATGTTAACATATTTGGATGGTCTTGCATTTATTTTCTACATAAAGAAATAAAACAAATTTTCCCCTACGAATTTTTTTATTCTTTTATATTTTTGTATCAATCAATAACATTATCATTATAACTTTGTTTACATTTTGTTAACATTTTTAACCGACTTCCCAAACAGGAGGAGGTTATCAATTCGGTTGTGTTTTTTTTTTTTTTTTTTTATGTTTGTTACCTCATAACTCCGACAATTATGAACCGATTTGAAAAATTCTTGTTTTATCTGAAAGGATATACTTGCAGATTGGTCCCATTTAAATCATATCAAGATCGGTTACGAACTTTGGATTTTAAATCGAAATACCTGGAATTTTACTATTTAGATGATTCTTTGATAATCGAAATTGCGTATTTTGGTTTTCTGCGATTTTGCAGTGGTGTTGTTAGGTGTGGGGCACCACTAAAAAGTGATAAATAAAAAACTTTTTACAAAAAAATACAACCGACTTCCAAAAAAAAAACACTACAAAGTAAAAAATAACTTTAATTTCGGAAGTCGGTGTCAAAATACGAAGAAAGTAACAAAAACACCGACTTCCGAAATTAAAGTTATTTTTTACTTTGTAGTGTTTTTTTTTTGGAAGTCGGTTGTATTTTTTTGTAAAAAGTTTTTTTTGTTACATCTAACTCTGTATTTATGTCAAGTTGATTAAATATACTTATAATATGATTAATTATAGATAATAATAGTATGATTGTTTATTATGTACTGTACAAACCATTATGGAATGTATAATATTATCTTGTTCACTATGCGTTTTGGTTTATATTTTTTTAGGCCCATTCAAAACATATTAATATGAATTAATTATGCAAGAGTTTCTCAGTAACGATGTTTCGCAATAGATTATCGAAGTCAAGTCGCTCCGTAGTTATTCGCGGTAATGTGCATTGAAGTTAAGCAGTATCGCAGTGAAAATCTTTCGCGGTAATGTGCATCGAAGTCAAGTAGTATCGCAGTGAAGATCTATCGCGGTAACGTGCATCGAAGTGTAGTGGATTCGCAGAGACAGTCTTTCGCCGTAACGTGCATCGCAATTTTGTAGCATCGTATTAGCATTTATCGATATTTTGTGCGTCGACATTCCGTATTCTACTCGTAGACACTCTATATCCAAATTACATAAAACTAGAGGCCGCCCGCGACTTCGTCCGCGTACAAATTCTCGTTATTCCCGTGTAAATCCCGATCCCTCGGGAATTCCGGGATAAAAAGTAGCCTATGTGTTATTATGGGTCTTCAGCTACCTACATACTAAATTTCATCGTAATCCGTCCAGTAGTTTTTTCGTGAAAGGGTAACAAACAGACATACACATACACATCGATCCTCACAAACTTTGGCATTTATAATATTATAGTAGGATAGGATAGGATAGGATTCTTCCGTTACTGATAAATGACTGACATACAACGTACGACCGAAACTACAGATCAAGGAGAACTGAAATTTGGCATGTAGGTTTTTGGGGAGTGTAGAGAAGCACTAAAAGAAGATTTCCCAAAATTTCTACGGGAACTGTAAAAAAATGCGAAACACACACAAAGTTTCACAAAGGCCTTGGAAGGCCCTGGAAGGCCTTAATAACTAGACATTATTTAGGCTCTTAGGAGCTCGTGGCTAAATAATACAAGCCGCACGGGTCGAACTTCAAGGTTAAGCAACGCTTGCCAAGGTTGGTCTGTGGATGGGTGACCATCTTAACATACCGAGTTTCCTCCGTGCCTCGGAAAGCACGTTAAGCCGTTGGTCCCGGCTGTCATGTAGATATACATCTTTGGCAGTCGTTACGGATAGTCAGAAGCCAGTTAACCTGACACCAGTCTTGCCATGAACTCAATACTCAATAATTTATTGCATTCCATATGTATTACAAAGATGGTTTAAAATGGTTAAAGAACAAATATGGACCCTGTCGGGCACTGCAAATAATAGGAGAGAGGAAGAGTGCTAAATAGTATGTCAAGGTATGAAATAGTATCAAAAATTATTAAAAAAAAATGTTAATTTGGATGTATAATTATGTATATATTTATTAGGTCTGTATTTATTGGTGTGTTTTTTGGTGGTTGAAGTACCGTGTTACCCAGTTAATGGGTTGTGGAGGTCTGGTAGGCAGCCGCTCCGCGTAAAATACTGGTACTCAGCTAAATCCGGACTGGAGCCAACTCCAATATAGTTAGGAAAAGGCTAGGCAGATGATTTAGGCTCTTTCCCCAGTCTAACAGACATGTATTCATACACAAAACGATTGAAAGACTGTAATTTGTTGATATAACTAGCCTTACCTACCTATAGTAAAACATTTTATCTAGGTCAAGCATTAACTTCGAAAAATCCTGACCTTCGCCCTTATAAAGACTCCTGAAATCTTAATGAGATATTACTTTCAACCAGGAACTCAATTTCCCAAGGGAATTAAGCCATGAATGCTTTCAAAAATGTACAAATCGTTCTTATCATTCAGTTGGAATTGAAGGCTTCTCGATTCGAGAGCTTTGACTGAAGGCTCTTGATTATTATTAAATTGTATTGAATCCGACCAAGCAAACACGAGTATTTTCAGTCAGGATATATCTTTATTTTTTCCCTTGGAATTTTTCCCGCCAAATTGAAAGTGATGATTTAGGACGGAAAGTAGCCTTTTTAGGGTAGACCTATGCTCTTGGGTTGAGAAAAATATTTGATTTAGTATTTGGCAGTCTATACCTAAGCCAGCAGCTATGTCAGGGGATTTCACAAAAAAAATATCAGCTCGAATATCGATAGGTACTGAAGGTTTTTTCGGTAACGAAGATACATTTTCTCATGGAATAAATTACCGTGTTAGAATGTATGTGTGGACTGGCATATTAAAGGACTGTATTTCATCTGCATTGAAACTTTTCGTGAATATGGTATTTTTTCTATTTTACAGTATAATACAATTTTGTTTCATCTATACATCTATACAGATACATATAATTTGAGTGTCTGATTGTAATATTAAAACAACTGCCTTTTACTAATTGCATATGGATGTACGATACACGGTACGTATACCAATATATATATTTTTTTAAATTTTGTCTGTCCGTCCGTCCGTGTTTGTTCCGGCTAATCTCTGAAATGGCTGGACTAATTTTGACGGGACTTTCACTGGCAGATAGCTGATGTAATAAGGACTTACTTAGATTACTTTTATTTTAGAAATTGTATTTATTTTTATTGATGTATAATAAAATATTATTCCGCGCGGACGAAGTCGCGGGTACAGCTAGTAAGCAATACATATTCTAAATCTAAAATCCAGCCAACGTGCGTCATTGTAGGTACACTACCAAAGCGGGTTCTATTCATAAAATAAAATCGTTAAAATGGATGACCGCAATACATCAATAAATTGAATGAATATAAAAGAGTTAGATTATATTGAGGACAAAAAGCTTTCATCATTCGGATTAGCTGAGCTTTTAAAGCACGTTTTATGGCTGTAAGCATTTCATCAATTAGGCTAACTGAGCAGTAACGCCCTGATGAAGTATTGCCTCATTGGTGCCGTTTACAAGTAAATGGAAAACCTATTTTTCTGGGTGAGCAATAGAATATTTATTTATTTATTTTTATTGATTTATTTAGGTTAACCAACAATTGTTTACACTATGTACATTATTTTATATGCTATGTACATTATTATGTTTAGAATATGTTTTAATAAGTAGTAAAATAATAGGAAGTATTCAAGTATTGTATTGTGTATACAGGGTTATTTTTAAAACACTGACAACCACTCAGCACGCGTAGCATGACCACCGTAGAAACGAGTTTTGTCGACCGGAGAATCGACAAAATGACAGATTGAAGAAAGATTTCTTCTTCGATGTTTGACACGTAGAAAAGAAATGTTTCTTTTCTTCGATCGACATAAGTCTACAGCGTCGAGCATGCCGCCAATATTTTCTCTACTTTTGACCCTTGGGGGTAGAAATAACTCTCTATATGAAATGTCAAATAGTCTACATCTTCTCGGACCTAGACAAGGAATATTTATTTCAACAATCATTTTATTTTTGCCAAATAGAACTTAGAAAGTATGTCGGGGTAGACATATTATAGTCTACCAACATCTTAATTTGTCGGGTTGTACGTTGTAAATAAACTGTTTTTGTTATGACTAAAGTAAAAACATTTCGGACGATATTAAAGGAAAGAAAGATAACAGATAACAGTAAAGAACGCATTGCACTGTGTATGGCAAAGTTTTCATCAGACAATGCCACCAATCACCTTTTATTAAGAATGTTATTATGTTCTCTTCTCATCGCATGGTCGGATTTTATGTTCACTTACATTAATTATACACAATTATTGGAATAATCAGTACTATATTTAATTAATAATAAAATCTACTTACTTTTTCCTTGCTGCCATGATCATAAACACTACAATTCTAATTGAAATCGGTACGATAATAAATTCAACAAAAACATGTTAAGATTTGTAAACAAACATAAACCATATAGATTAAAAATATGTTCGAGTAACACGTTTTGTTGTTGCTTTGAGTTACGTGCAAAGAGTGTGAAAAATAGAGTATTTGACACATTTTTTTGGCTAACTAAACGTAAAATTCATCGTAGTATTCGCAGAATGAACTCATCACTAGCTACTTCTCCGTTGCTATGGAAAGATTAGATATGTCTTTGTCTTCATAGAAACGCGAGTCTACGGGTCGCGCCATGCTCGGGCAGAAGACATGTCGAGTGGGATAGAAAGAACTTTGTCTTTTCTTGGTAGAATAGAGATAGAATCGCCATGCTACGCGTGCAGGACTATGTTCCATCATAACCAACAACTTTTATTCTATGACTTTTAATAGTTCATCAGGTTTTCATACAAAAATTAAAAATATTTAAATTGAACGCTCTAAATGTTACGAAGTATATGAGAAGCAAAAGGAAGCTCTTTCCTTATTTTGCTTCGCATAAACCTCGTAACATTTCCTGAGTAACATAGTCCTGAGGCCTTAGTGTGAGTTTTTTCGACTCACGTTCGAACGCGTTCGATTGCGAGCGCGTTAGAATTTATTATGGGAATTTAGTTATAGTGCCACCTGGTGGTCACTCGTAGAACCTAATTTCCAATACTAATTTCTAACGCGCTCGCAATCGAACGCGTTCGAACGTGAGTCGAAAAAACTCACACTAAGGCCTCTGAGAGGTCGCCCTGTATTTTCACTGAGTGTCTAAATAACTAATAATGCACACATCATGAGAGTGTTTAAAAAACTTTTGGTCTGCATGTTCGATAGTCCGCGTTTTGAACTATTTATACTTGGCTCAAGTGTACGTGAAATTTCAGAGAGAGAGAAACAAAGTGATCCAGTCAGACAACTAAATAACAAGGCAAGTTATATAAAAGCTACAGTTTGCTGCATTGGACTCGGTGGATCGCAGAGCAAAAAGGCTTAAAGGTGACGAGACGTTGGCGGCTCAGCTTCACAGCCTAGCTCATCGGCGTAGTGTTGCCTGTCTGTTGGTCTTCTACAGGATTGTACTTTGGTGAGTGTGCACAGGAACTCCACGACCTGATCCCACTATTGCCCTTTTACTACTGGAATATCGGACGTACTGCAGGATAGCGCTTCTCCTCCACATTTATTATGCGCACAGCCAAAATGTGGAACTCTCTGCCAACGTCTGTGTTCCCGTCCACATATAACCCGTCTGCCTTCAAAGCAAGAGTGAACAGGTATCTTCTGGGCAAGCTCGCTCATTCATAGACCCCATCCTTCGCTTACCATCAGGCGTGATTGTGGTCAAGAGCAAGCCCATTTAATAATAATAAAAAAAACTTGTAAAAATAGTATATAAATATATTTGAGCTGCATTTTTGGACACACGTGTACCTACCACAATACGGTACACCCACCATCATCATGATCTGCCTAGCCTTTTCCCAACTATATTGGGGTCGGCTTCCAGTCAAACCGGATTTAGCATATAGTACCAGTATTTTACGCGGAGCGGCTGCCTACCAGACCTCCACAACCCATTAACTGGGTAAACACGGTACTTCATAGAAAGACTGGAGTCAGATTAACTGGCTTCTGACTATCCGTAACGACTGCCAAAGATCTACAAATGACAGCCGGGACCAACGGCTTAACGTGCTTTCCGAGGCACGGTACACCCACCCTACATATTAAAAGTTATGTTTTTATCCCATATAGGTAGAAGACACGGTTGGCGCAGTAGTTGAGCGATTGACTGCTGCTGCGTTTCGTGGATTCGATTCCCGCACGGGACAAATGTTTGTATGGCCTACAGATAGGTAATTATTCAGGGTCTTGCTGTGTGTGTATGTGAGAACTAACCAAGGATACAGTAGAAATTCCAAGTGAAGGCATATATTAAAAAAAAGGTGAGACTATTGTCATCAACCAAAAACCAACCATCAACAATAAAATTTCAGATAATAATAATTTGCTGTTAAATTTTCCCTAAAATGTTTTCCTCCCTTTATAAGAATGTTTTAATTTCAACCAAGTAATGTCTTCAACAGTTTCATAAAAAACGAGGAAATACATAAACAGTCTGGCATACTTCTCGCAATTACTGTGAATGAGTTCCGTAAAGGAGTGCCTTTAAAAGAAACATTACATGCAGGCAATCTTTTAAAAAGGATCGTAAAATAATGATTGTGTAACCTTTCTGGTTAAACCGACCGACTAAATTTTACAAGCTGGGAACAAATAATATTGAAAGCTTCATGGCTTCCATACTTAACACAGTACTCTCTATTGTGAATAAGTTCTTCTTCTTTTCGAGTCCATGGTTAACTCTTTATACTGTTTTGGCCCAGTAGGTAGCTACGTTAATTGTATAAAAATACAAATACAAAATCATTTATTTAAAATAGACCAGTTACAGGCACTTTTGAATAGTCAAAGTCTGTCAGTCAAATAGATGAAGCTAATTCTGCCGCGCTAGCGACAAGAGTAGCAAGTTGTTCTGCAGCAAAACACACTCACCGACCCTATTTCCAGCGCGGCAGTTGCACGTCCCGAAGAGTAGAGCCTATGGAGAAGAACGTGCAAGAAACTACATGGATACTCTTTTGAACCAGCTGTCAGTGTTAACAAATCATGGTTACATTTGTTAGAAATATTTTATATGTGAAATTATACAATGTAAAAGAGAATGAGTCTAATTTTATCGTCAATATACTCCCCTAGTTTATAATATGCTTATTTGCATAGTGAGCGTTTTATAAAATTTTTAAGTTTCGTCTCATTCGGTTCTAATACATGTGGTAACATTTTGTTAATGAAAGATGTTGCTACTTTAACAAGTCTGAAACCTGGTTGAATTAATTGGTTCTTATTTATAGTGAAAATGTATGTGTCTTTCGCCTCGATTACTAAAAATATGAAGATTATTCATAACGTACATGATATTTTCATAGATATATTGACAATGGACCATCTTGATGTAATTTCTTTAAACAGTTCCCTTAGAGAATTTCGCCCTCGGGGGAGATAGAAAATGGCTCTGATGGCTCTTTTATTCAAAATTAAAATAGACTCGATGACAGCAGCCCATCCCTATAGCAAGATACCGTAATACATTAGACTGTGAAAGTAACTAAAATGGACTAGTCTCGCGGTTTCAACATCTGTAAACTGACGAATTTTCCTGATGGCATATTAATAATAATAAGAATAATAAAAAATCTTTATTTCCAAAAAATACACATATGTTACATTTTTGAGAGAAACAGTATTATATCGTAAATTATTAGCTAGTAGATAACAATGGTTCAATATATAATAGCATCCGCTGTCAAACTAGGTTAGGACCTGTATTGCGGCATACGGCGCCACTCCCCGAAGTATCAGAATTTAACTAGCTTATACTAGTCTACACAGAAATCAAGATATAAATAAATAAATGTGAATTAAATGGTGTGTGAGAGGGCCTCTCTTTGTACGTGTGTGTGTGAGAGGGTGTATACTGTTTGCATAAATCTGACTTATGAATACATCAGTATTCAAATTAAACAATGCCTTTAATTAACCAGTTTTTTTTAATTTTATTGTATTTAATTTTATTACAGTATATATTTTATTTCATAGCCTTATATATATTATTATAACTTAAATTTTATTAAAACTTTAATTGATTTTAACTTATCACCGTAAAACCGCCAAAAGTTCCTCAGTGTCCTTGTATTCTAAAGTTAGTAACCAAGCTTCAATGGTTTTTTTGCATTTGTGTTTATTAAGGGGATAGATTGTAATAATATTAGTGATCTTATTATACAAAAAAGGACCTAAAGAGCAATAGAACTTCCTGATGTAAGCAGTGTGAAACTGTTTTTGATATTCACAAACCCTATTTTTTGACACGGTTGGCGCAGTGGTTGAGCGATTGACTGCTGCGCAGCATGTCGCGGGTTCGATTCCCGCACGGAACAAATATTTGTACGACCTACATGTATTTGTTCTAAGTCTGGGTGTTTTTCTATCTATATAATGTATGTATTTACAAAAAAAAAATGTATATAAGTAGTTTATCAGCCATATCGTTGCCATAACACAAGCATTAGGTTGCTTAGCTTGGGACTATATGGCGTTGTGTGAAATGTCCAAGGATATTGTCCAAGGATATTATTGTATTATTATTATTATTTTTGCGTCGTTGCGTATTGTTTTGGGGATTAAAAGGCAATTCGTGATGTTGCTTCAATATTAAGGCCGAAATAAACAATTGTCTAACTGTAAGTACTTCACAGTCATTATAGAGTAGTGCTGTAGGGTACAAGAATGGACGAAAAGTGCTTACCTTAAGTACAGCACGTTGAGCGATTTCGAGACGCTTTATAACTGTAGCCGCTTTATATGCTGCTCAACTTAGCCTTCCAGCAAGAGATGTTAAATGAGTATTGTAGTCTTGAGTCTAGCTTAATCTCCAGGAAAACTGTTTCATCGACATATTCTAATTTCCCCCTGTTCAGTACTGTGTCACAATTACTACTTTTGACATTTGGTATTGAATCGATCAATATCTTCTTCTTCTTATATATAAAAATTAATTGTTAGTCTCGCTTAAACTCGAAACGGCTGGGCTGATTTCGGTAATTCTTATTTTGTTCAGTTCGCCTGAATACAGGGAAGGTTTAAAAGCAAAAAAAAACAACCAGTAGACGGGAGCGAAGCCGCGGGGGACAGCTAGTCTTATATATATGAATGGCTGTTCGTTAGTCTCGCTAAAACTCGAGAACGGCTGGGCCGATTTCGGTAATTCTTATTTTGTTCAGTTCGCCTGAATACAGGGAAGGTTTAAAAGCAAAAAAAAACAACCAGTAGACGGGAGCGAAGCCGCGGGGGACAGCTAGTCTTATTTATAAAAATGAATTGCTGTTCGTTAGTCTCGCTAAAACTCGAGAACGGCTGGGCCGATTTCGGTAATTCTTTTTTTGTTTAGTTTGCCAGAATACAGGGAAGAAAGCAAAAAGAAAAGGGTAGGTAGGGTAGCCAAATGACGGTAACGAACCCGGGGGGGCAAATAAAATTCTTACGTTACTGAGTGATTGACTGACAGACAACGCACAGCCGAAACTACTGGTCGAAGAAAGCTGAAATTTGGCGCATGTAGTTCCTTAGAGAGTTTTGAGGAGCACTAAGAGAGGATTTCCCTAAATTCCCACGGGAACTGAAAAACGGGATAGACACGTACGAAGTCGCGTGCAAAAGCTAGTACAATATAAACCCTCAATTCTTGGAGGGTTTGAAAGATAACATAGTCCTACCAAAATATTGAGTCGAGATAACCAAAACCAGCATATACACACAAACTCAAAGTAATGACTGCAGAATACCCCAATGTTTAATTTCAGTAATTCAATGCTTTTATATATGCCCGAATTTAACGCTTCATAATAATTATCGCAGCACGTAGGGCAGGAAATTTTGCTTATTTATTCGACGGTTTTCTTTTTCCGGACACGTTATTTTCTATGGGATATCGATGACTGATTACTCAATCTGTAAAGGGGAACCATGGATTTAATTAATTATTTATTTATTTATTTATTTAGACTTTATGCACAATAGTGGTACATGGGCGGACTTAATGCAACAAGGCATTCTCTACCAGTCAACCTTTGGGTGGACCAATTATGTGTTTGCGATGCCTGAAACGCCGAAAACATAGCGACTAATTTATATTTAGCACTAAAATATAACCATTGACCTAGGGGTCTTTAAGTCTAGATATAAAAGGTTACTTTTAAGCAAGCGTGCTTCATCATCACTAACCGTCAAATTGGTGATGAAAGGTATCAATAATATTAAATAATAAAACGTTTGACTGGTAGAGAATTTCTTGTTGCATTATGTCCGCCTATGTACCACCACTGAACATACGGCTTAAGTAAATAAATATAACACTGCCCAATGTATTGAAGATAGATAAAATAGGAAGTTAGATTTTTTAGATTCAAATAGACACTCTAGAATTCGGGTTTATAAATTAACGATAACATAAAAATTGTTGCTACAATTCTCCCAACTTTTCCAAACCCAGATACTTTTCCAAATCAAGTAAAACCCCCGAAAACTCCGTCAGGTCCCCAGGCAGTGCTAAACATTACAAGGACTGTCTTGCTTTCGGGTCAGTTGCCCCAATTTGTTTTATTGCAGCCAACGTCCGTGACGAAGCCAGCTGGATTAGAAATCTGTAGAGACACATTTAAGATGTATGTCGCAGATTCTTGGATTCGATGCGTAGATCTGAGGAATACGGATGTGTAATGTTGCGAGGCTCTTCCCTTAGAGATTAAGAAACGAAAAAGGCACTTTTAAGAGTTGTGTAATACGACTGGGAGAATATTCTTTTTTTTTTGTAAGTAGGTTGTAAATAACACTTTTACACGACAATCTTTTTTGGTCATTTTAAACTAGAAGCTAGCTTACTGCTCTGAGAAGAAACACCGAAACAAACTCAGAGGTCAAAGTCTCTTATAAAGTCCCTACAATCGTACTGGTCAAATCATATGAGAACCATGTAGGTTAAATGTCATAAATGGTATTTTGAGGAAAGTACCACTCAGAGTTGAGTGGACCTGTCCAGACAGTGCAAACATTTGCCAGTTATCGTGTAGCTCAAACTTAGAACTTAAAGGAGCTCAACGAACTGACGTATAATACCAAAGTAAGGACATTTTTGTAGGCCGCATAAAGAACTCAAACCGCCAGACTAGCATTAAATGAAATGAACCCCTAACATAGAAATCTACATGTTCCTCATATTCACAATATGTTATATGAGGACCATGCAGATCAGTGTCTGAAATGGTCTTTTGAGGTAAGAACCACACAGATTTGACTGGACCTGTCCAGTCAATGCAAGCCTTGGTCAGTAGTCGATTAGCTCAACTTAGAACCAATAAAATATTCGTACACACAAATCTGTTTTTTCACGTACCTAATGCTTTGACGAGCAGAAATAGTAAACAAAAACTACTAGTTGTCGATGCCGTTAGACTAATTACAGCAAATGCTTTATCCATATACTGCCATCTGTCAAACTCGTTGCTTATAGACGGATTAAATAAAATTTATTCACACCACAGCTACACTACGCCGCCGAAAGCTTATCAAAAACATCTACTGAGTCCCACCAAAATTAAAACCATACAATTACAACTGCAGTCCACTACAAAGTTGGATCCAAGCCGAAAACAACCGTCCGACGGCATACGATATTAAATAACTACTTACTCCTCCCAACTGCATACAATTTCAAATGAAGATGAGTAGCACTCAAGTCTTAACTCCGAAGTTCTACAATGCGAAGTTTCTCGCACTAGATATTCAGATGCGAACGCAGTCAAGGACCACAGTGCCAATACTTTCAGTGGTTCATCATCTGCTTAGCCTTTTACCAACTCGGAATGGGACGCCGTCGCCTCCTTCTGCGAAGCTGTCATGCTAGCGAAGGAGGTGTCGGAGAGGGAGAGGAGACCCTCTCGTCCCGGCCGCCGTGGTAGACGCCGCGGGCGTCGGGGCCCACCACCTGGTGACCTCCGGCCACCGTAGGCGCGGGCCTGTGGACGGCGAGCTTAATGGGTAACTCGCCGTCCGTCCGTCTAGTGACGACAGGCCGTGTCGACGGCGCGTTAGTGTTCCACGCGCGCCTCAAAGAGAGTCAGCAACACAGAGGGGCCCGAAAGGGCCTACACCTGCCCGAGTCGCGGGATTATTCGCAAGAGACACCGTGGCTCCGGAACACAAAGGGCAATGAAGGAACATGGATGGGTTTTAGTCAGTAGAAGTCTGACACTCCCTCCCGCTACACCCAGAGCGGGAGGAGTCATTGGATAATTTCCCATCACTAAAAAGAAAACAAAGCCTTTTACCAACTATATTGGGGTCGGCTTCTAGTCAAACCGGATTCTGCTGAATACCCAATTTTTCACGTGGAGCGGCTGCCTACCAGACCACCACAACCCATTGACTGGGTAACACGGTATTTCATGGCAAGGCTGGAGTCAGATTTTACTGGCTTCCGACTATCCGTAACGACTGCCAAAGATCTACAAATGACAGCCGGGACCAACGGCTTAACGTGCTTTTGTGTGAGGAAACTCGGTATGTTAACATGGTCACCCATCCACAGACTAACTTTGGCAAGCGTTGCTTAACCTTGACCTTGACAGCTGTCTAGTTATGTCCCAATTTGCAGTCTGACAGCTCGAGTCATGGGAAATACTCTTTAAAATTCAATTTTTATACTAGCTGACCCGCGCAATTTAATCGTCTGCGCCACATTTTTCACTAGTGCTCCGTTTTTATTAGTCGTAGCGTGATGTTATACAGCTCATATTTCATCAATTCGTACCAGTAATTCCCGAGATTAGCGCATTCAACCCACCAAACAAACACACTTTTCAGCTTTTGTCCTGTCCCATCCCATTTTATTGACGTGTAAAAGTGTTATTTACAACCTACTTACAAAATAAATATCATTTATCATTAAAGTACTGTTAAAAATGACACTGTGCCACAAACCAGATATTATGCACTTACAAATACGAGGAATTTGTTATGTAAACAGCTCATTGCCGTGGTTTCATTCAGGGGGAATTAGATATCATCCTTCCTAAGGGAAGGGGAATTAGGGCGGAAACACACATACATATGAACATCTATCTGAATTTGGTTGGGTTGATCTTGATTGAAAATCTAATTTCCTTACATGATTTGTGGATGCTTTAATTTCCAGTCACTCCACGTATTTTTGGTGATGGTATTTTACCTTTGCGGCAATGCTGAATTTTAAACAGTAAAGTATCATGATAAATACAGGCTAAAGCCTCTTTTTTTAGGTTTCCGCAGACAAATGGCAAAAAAAAACCGACCCCGTAAAGATTCATCACAGCCACGTTTTTCCGATACTTCATGAACTATGCTGTTGAAACGTGGTAAGAGATGTATTCTATAAACCACATTAAGATTTTCACACAAAAATAGGAAAAAAAAAAACAATACGTTTTTGAGTCCCCCTTATTAATTTAGAACTGAAACACATTTTTTATTTTTTTTCATGAAACCCATACATGTGGGGTATCTATGAATAGGTCTTCAAAACTGATATTGAGGTTTCTAATATCATTTTTTTCTAAACTGAATAGTTTGCGCGAAAGACACTTCCGAAGTGGTAAAATTTGTGTCCACCCCCAGGTAACTTCTAAAATAAGAGAATGATAAAACCAAAAAAAATATATGATGTACATTACCATGTAAACTTCCATCAAAAATTGTTTTGAACGAGATCTAGTTAGAAAACAATAGATCTAGTAAGTATTTTTTTAATACGGCATATATTGTAAACCGCAACTTTTGCTTATAATGTATACCTACAGGTTTGTACGGAACCCTCAGTGCATGAGTCCGACTCGCACTTGGCCGCTGGTTTGTTAATTGTAAGTAAATGGAATGCAATAAATTGTTTAGACTTATTTAGAAAAAACTTAATTAAAGGCGCGAACTCACCACGGTGCACGCTATCCACGGCTACGAGGCGCAATTCAGCTGCGTGGGTTTATTTGTTTGACAACGTGGGTCTACGTTTCCACTGCAGTACACGCTACAAGCCCACGACTATGGACAATGGGCTTGTGTCCTGAAAAAATCTAATTAGTCCGTCAGTTAGATTATCAAAAAATATTTGACCCGTGTTTTTTCTTTTATTACGGGAACCAAAATTGACGAAGTTACGACGCTTTTAAAATTCTCAATACGTCACACCTTCGCATAATTTTTAGTGAGTCGTGACGTCACGAGCCCCCACTCCCGAGCTTTGATGCGTTTTATCTTTTTCAATATTCATTTATTTACAAAAACAAAAAATACGTGTCCATTATTTTTCAATACTCTAACTGACGGACTAAATAGTTTTGCAATTTGTGGATGATGGAATCTAGCCTATTGAAGCGTGGCCCACCGTCAGTGGCACACGGAGAGCCTACGCACGTTTTAGCGTTGAGCTACGTGGGCGCCATATTCCAGCAAGCCATGTAGCGTGTCCGTGGGTTGCAGTGAAAACAATCTCATACATTTTCATGCAAGGCGAAGCCTCACACATGTGCGTAGCCTCTCTGTGCGTTGCGCTGGGTTTCCGCCTTTCGTGTCCTTTACCCATATACTTATACACGTCAGATCGTGCGCCGCAACTTTGTAAAAAATCAAAATGGCCGTGGGGGGGCTATGTCAGCTCTCATAGGAAAGAGTTCGAATACCTGTAAAATAAAACTACGTTTTAGAAAACATCTGCCTAGCCTTTTCCCAGCTCTATTGGCGTCGGCTTCCAGTCAAACCGGATTCAGCTAAATACCAGTATTTTACGTGGAGCGGCTGCCTACCAGACCTCCACTACCCATTATCTGGGTAACACGGTACTTCTTGGTAAGAAAATCTGCCAACAGTCTTCGGTTGGCAGATTTTCTGGCTTCTGACTATCCATAACGACTGCCAAAAATCTCCAAATGACAGCCGGGACCAACAGCTTAACGTGCTTTCCGAGGCAAGGAAACCCGTTAAGATGTCACCCAGCCACAGACCAACCTCGGCAAGCGTTGCTTAACCTTGAAGATCGACCTGTGTGGCTGTTATTATTTAGCCACAAGCTCCTCACGTTTTGGAAAAAATATGCAAATAAAATAAATATGTAAGTAAAGAGAGAAATCCTTTTGTTTCCAGAGTGTCAAACATTTTCGCGTTGACCTAGAAACCGAGGGAACAAATACCTAGCCTTGTGCTCATAATATTATGCAAGAAGTGTTTATTCCATACAATTTACACACACATACATACGGCGTCTCTTCATCTTAATTTTCCTGCAGGTTTATCTTCAAAGCACTCATCCAACTTTAGATGAAGTTACTTGGGGAACTTACGTGTCAAGGATAATAAAAGTGAGAATATAAGCTACCGACTTCAAAAAGAAGGTATTCAATTTCGAACAAGAATTAAGTAACAGGAGCTACCACGCACAGGTTCTTGAACGAAAATTATTGTGAGAAACTTTCAAAGCCGCTTTTTTGGGTAATTAATAGATGATACTCTTGGGGTACTCTGAGTCGGGGTGTTAACCATAATGACGTTTTTTGTCTATTATAAACGTAAGACCTAATGATTTTCGATTAAATAAACAATATACATATTAAACGTTAGAGCTCCGCTCCGCTTCGCTCCCGCCTTAGCCTTCTAACCTAACCTATCCGAGTCGGGGTAATCTGAGTCGGGGTGTTAACCATAATGACATTTTTTATATATATAATAAACGTTAGACCTAATGAAACAAACAACCAACACTACACGAGAAGACATACAAACTAAATTTACACTACGACACAAAAATAGGTTAAACCTAACCGGCTAATCTGGAAATACACTCAACAAGCGCTTTGGTAATGTCAATAAAAATTTACAATAAATTACCTGAAACAATTAAAAATGAAAAAAAATATACAACATTTGTCAATAAATTCAAACATCTTCTAATTTTAAAATGTTACTATACTGTTAAGAGTCCTATTACGAATCGTCAATGCTCGTTTGCAATAGACGAAGTTACGTTGGTCTGCGTTGGGAGTACGTCTATAGTCCGCGAAACAATTTTGATACTTACTAGTCTGAATAGGATTATAGTTTATTTGGGCGCTCGCGCGAGACTGAGGAGCGCGCGCGCTGAATTGATGCAGAATATATAGTACTTTAATTTTATTTATTGTAATTTTGTTTTATAACATTGACAAACGAAAACTAATTAAACGTATTCATTGTAGATTGAAATTTTATATCATATTAATCTATTTGATAAAATTGTTTTATTTGGAATATTATGGACGCTGAATCAAGACATTTCTGGCTTAAATTAGGTTTTCTTTACGTTTCTTTCCATGAAAACTCAAGGAATTTAAAGAAATTCTAGAACTCCAATAAACAAGTAAAACATTCAACTTACCTTTTGGTAATTTCAGCTTTTAAAAGAATTGATTGTAACAATGTGAATTTGACCGTCAAAGTTCCATCGCCGACATTTTTTCTTGCAAACTGAGTTCGTAAAATATTTATAGTAAATTACACGAAAAGAAAAATGAAAATGTGTAACTCTAACTTACAAGAAAGAGACTGGCACTATCGTTATTCAGGATCAAATAATTAAAATATCTTACTGCTGCTGAAAACTACAGCGTCAAAAATCATGAATTTCCGTAAAAAATGTAATAGGACTCTTAACGAGTATCTAAGTGAAAATGGAAAATAGATAAATAATATAAGTATAGAAAATTCATAGATGTAATAAATAAAATAGCCCTCTTCCACTATCCAATTTTGCTGTGCCCGTCAGGGTCCACAATGATCCAAAGCAATGTAATTATTATAAGTACCTACCACCTAAGCTCACATTGTGGAATGCAATAAATATATTGAGTATTGAGTATTGATTTTTCGATTAAATAAACAATTTACCTACATATTAAACGTTAGACCAAATGATTTTCGATTACATAAACGTTTATATCAAACAACGTTATACTAAGTTTAAGAATAAATAAATGCTATATGTAAAGAAATTATATCAACAGTTGGTATTTCTCACGTTGATTTTATCTTATGAACGATAATAAAATGAAATTAGACCAAATGAGTTTATTCGTATATGAGACGCACCCGCTTTTTTTTTGTGATTGTTTGAATGATTTTGCACAGACAATCGCAACACTTCACTTGGTTGAATTTATGATAGTTCGATTTTTTTCCAGAAACCGGGGATAAGTTTCTCATAAGGTCTAAAATGGCTACTTATTGAATTATATCAAATTGGAATAGCTGCTTAGTATCCAAACAAATATGAAATATCGTTTAATCATAAGACGGACGGACGGCGAGCCACCCATAGCTCACCGTCCACAGTAGCTGGGACCTCTTGCATTATATTTTTGACGCAAAATCAGGACATAGCATCACATCCTGTATTTTCATTTTCATGATCACAAGCAAGACTGCCAAACGCCGAATTTTACTCACATCCAATCCTGTAAAACATCAAATAAACATGTATTTATGAGCGTTTTCGCTTGAATATTTACGAAAGCTAAATAAAATAACATATCCCAACCAAATAAATATACGAAAAATTCAATCAGGTTTTTACCTGATCAGGAATTAAACACCCCAGCCCCATCAGCTGAATGCAATCAGTTGGCCTCATTTCAAAGTGGGATGCGTCGTTTGCCTCGTACCTTGTACCATGTGCTAGATTAGGCAGAATTCTCATTCTGCACAAAACAGAAAAAACCGAATTCATTGAAAATGAGACACTAATCCTAAGTATTAGCGAAAGTCAGTTTGTTTGTTATGCTATTACCTACATCTCAAACGCCGGAGGAGCTCGTGGCAACGCTTGCCGAGGTACATGTTGCCGTGTTACCGTTGCTTAACCTAGCTAGCTGTCGTTGCTAAATAATAAAGAGGAGCTCGTGACTAACCAATAACAGCCACACAGGTCAATCTTCAAGGTTAAGCAACGCTTTCCGAGGTTGGTCTGTGGATGGGTGACCATCTTAACATATCGAGTTTCCTCCGTGACTCCGTGCCTGTGGCTGTCATTTGAAGATCTTTGGCAGTCGTTACGGATTGTTGGAAGCCATAAAATCTGACACCCGTCTTGAAAAGGAGTACCGTGTTACCCAGTTAATGGGTGGTGGAGGTCTGGTAGGGAGCCGCTCCATGTAAAATACTGGTATTTAGCTGAATCCGGTTTGAATGGAAGCCGACCCCAATATAGTTGGGAAAAGGCTAGGCAGATAATACGTCTCAAACACCGAATCAACTTTGATCAAATTTGATACATAGGTGTAGTTTACGTTTGGCAATAGCTGAACGTATCGCGTTTTGAGTAAAAAATCTTCACTTGTTTGCAGTGAGGTTATGATAGACGGACGGACGTGACGGGCGAGAGTTTTGGGGGACTGTCTTTTGTAAAACTTGACGTTCAAAAAGTGCTGGCTCTCAGCCTAATTTGAATAAATGACTTTTGAATTTTCAACTTTGGACAAACAGACGCACGAGTGATCTTTTGAGGATTGCGTTTTTCCAATATATACTTCTATATTGATATTAAAAAGGGGTTAAAGTTGAGGTTATAGGCGGTAATCTCTGGACCTACTCAACCGATTTTGAAAATTCTGTTACCAATAGAAAGCCACGCTATTTGTGAGTTTCACAAGCTATATTAACCGGATCAGCTAGTCGGATATAAAACCCTAAAAATAACATTTTTACTTCAGGACCAAACCTTCTGCATCGGTATATTTCATACTCACACGTTCGGGTATATGTATGTACATATGTTTACAGAATTCAATTTACCTGCAGACAGGCGCTTGCCCGCGGCTTGGCTTCGACATTTATGTTAATATTACACTTTTATTGATCCGTCTGTGTGTTACATCCGATGTAGGAAAATGGATTGAGTTTATTTAATTTTGGGATGTGGGTGTGGGTATGTGTGTTTTTGAATGGAATGAGATTAAACAAATATAACATCACATTGTAAAAACTAAGCTTAGGTGGTAATCTATACTTCTATACTAATATTATAAAGAGGTAACATTTGTATGTAAGTTTGTAAATTTGTATGTAGGGGGTAATCTCAGGAACAACGGGTCCGATTTGAAAAATTCTTTCAGTATTAGATAGCCCATGTATCGAGGAAGGATATAGGCTATATATCATCACGCTAAGACAAATAGGAGCGGAGCAGTAATGGAAAATGTGACGCAGACGAAGTTGCGTGGGTCAGCTAGTGTTTTATAATTAAGACAGTTTACACAATGACAGTGTTTTAGGGTTCCGTAGCCAAAACCGACGGAACCGAATTACTAGGCCTCCTCAGTCCGTCCGTACGTCTATCTGTCAGCGGATCTCAATAACCGTAATAGTTGAAATATTCACAGATTGTGTATTTCTATTGCCGCTATAACAAAAAATAATAAAAATTTAACTAAATTAAGAATTAAAGGGGGCTCCCATACAATACACTTTTTTTTGGTTTGTCTTAATTGTGGTACGGAGCCCTTTGTGCGCGAGTCCGACTCGCACTTGGCCGGTTTTTATAAGCAGCAAAGACTGATGATGTTTTTGTCTCAGGGTGTTTGTAAACAACTGCCTGAATATAAAATCAGAATCCATTATTTACTTTTTCTATCTTATGTTCAAATCTTAGAATAATAACGCATAGAAGCCGCGTCTAGAACAAAACCCGAGCAAAATCGTGTGTCCACTTCATTTTCTTTGTGTGCGTGAGCCGAATGTGTCTACGTTCCTCTAACGCACACAGATATAGCTTTCAGTACCATAACTAAGCCGTTACCCACAAAATATGGGAAGACGCATTACTATTTTGCTATCAAGGCAAGTATTTTATGTAGGGAACTGGAAAAGGTAAACATGATTTTTCATGTAATATGACATATTTTTTCGGAAGGTATAATTCAATTTATTTCAAAATAAAAAGAAATAAATCGCATAAAGAATGAGATATTGTTCAATGCGTTTAGAATGCTTGATGGGTTATAATTATAAACAATGTTAAAACATCGGGTTTGATATGAATTAACAGTAAGTATTGTATTTTAAAATTACAAAAATGAAAAACATGAATGAAAGCAATGTGGGTATTTTTTCCTCACAAATAGCAACACTGTGTTATGAAAAGTTAGGTTATTAGAATTTTGTTTTATTTATCGATTTACGTAAAAATAGTGCATAGAATGTGAGTACTTATTTGTGAAATGTTATTTTATCACATTTTTTTGTTTTCCTGATGTGCTATAACATCCTTTCACGCAACAAACTGTCATTTTCAATTATTTACTCGCGAGCTGTGTTCGACGGAACGTGACATTGAGTACTGACGGCCTGATGGCTAAGTTTGACGGATTAGGCTAAGTTTTAGTTGCCTCACTTTTTGCACTCGTACTAGGTTTCTATGCGTTATTATTCTAAGGTTCAAATGCTTAAAATAGTCTTATAATTTCTGCTACAATTTGTGTGTCTTCAAGTCAAGAGTGAATAGGTTACTTCTTGGCAGGCGTCGACTACATCATTGCTATCCATCAGGTAGGATTGTTGTCAAGCGCGAACGTATTCGCAATAAAATATAAATTTTAGGGTTTGGTATGATTTTCTACAGTACGCTGAACTGATGGATGAATATTTATACAACGTGAGTGTTCCCACTTTTGCAATTCTAAAAACCACTTAATTCCATACAAGCTGAAACAACTCACAACCAGCTTACCAACGACAAAATAAAATCAACCTTTTTATAAACAAAATGAATGTAAGCCACATCCCCGTCCCTTTAAAGGTACAGCCAGTTTGAGTGGTTCATTCGGTTTTCAATTTCAACCCAATCACTGCGCAGCCGGGTTGAACTCCGGCGACAAATTGGGTTCCGCACCGTGCAGTCAAAGGCGCATGTTATCAGGGCAGGCAGTGATGTAGGGATATGAAGATTTAAGGATTAATGACAAAGCTTTCTTGCTGTGCCTTGCATGTAAGGTCTATTTTGGAGTGCGCAATCGCAAAGGATTGCAGCTATGCTGGTAGTAGATTGGTGTGTAGTGGAACTATTCATCAGCATTCTATAGTATTCTGATTTTGGGTATTTCTTTCGCCGTCAATAATGTTGTTTTTGCACATTCTGATGGTTCCTAACTATTTGAGAATGGTGCTCATTTGGTACTAAGTGGCGCCCAACGATTTTAGAATGGTGCCCAACTGAGACCAAATGGCGCCCGACTGGGACCAAATGGCACCTAACCATTTAAGAATGGCGCCCAATCAACAAAAGAGGTTGCTCTTCCAAAAGTATTGACGACAATTATTTTAATATATGTCAATCATCTAAAACACATAACATCAATAACTCGATACAAATGAATTATTTGCACGAGTGTTCTTCAAAACTTCATCAAGTAACGTGAAGGAAGGGCTTCCAGATGTTTCAATATTCAATTATAGTAAACGAATTTACAAGATGTAGCAATGTAGTCGGTATTTTCAGCCAATTGAAAGTCCATTCACTGAGTATCCTTTCATTGGTTGAGTGAATGAACTTCCTACGAAATACATTATAGCAGGGTAGGTTACAAAAAAAGATCAGCGATGTTTCAATTTTGTACTGGTTTTGAAGTAATTTATCAATGTTGTTTTTTACAGTAGAATCCGAGCCACGTTTTTATCAAAATGTAATTCTTATTAGCTCTAGTAAACAATTATGAATATATTTTTAAATACCTTCATCAGCGATGAAGTAAAGCTTCAAAGATTACAATTAGAAAGAAACGTCTGGTATGTAATTTGACGTCAAAGTCCATGATGCCTATACAGCTTCCATAGACAACATCGTTTTCGCGAGATGGACAGATATAATTGTTCAAAATAATTATATCTCGTTTGTTTTTCGAGTAATTTTGTTTCTATTTCCACTGTTACTATTATATTTTTGTAGATTTTTAACCGACTTCCCAAAAAGGAGGAGGTTCTCACTTCGGTTGCAATTTTTTTTTTATGTTTGTTACCTCATAACTCCGACAATTATGAACCGATTTGAAAAAATCTTGTTTTATCTGAAAGGTTATACTTGCAGATTGGTCCCATTTAAATTTTATCAAAATTGGTTATGAACTTTGTATTTTAAATCGAAATAGCTGGAATTCGTCTACTTGGATGATGGTTTTATGTCATCCAAGTAATCGAAATTGCGTATTTTGCTTTTCTGCGATTTTGCAGGGTGTTGTTAGATGTGGGGTACCACTAAAAAGTGAAAAATAAAAAGACTTTTTACAAAAAAATACAGCCCTATAAAGTAAAAATTACTTGATTTTCGGAAGTCAGTGTCAAAATACGAAGAAACTAGCAAGAACAGCGACTTCCGAAATAAAAGTTATTTTTGACTTTGTAGTGTTTTTTTTTGGAAGTCGGTTGTATTTTTTTTTTGTTAGATAAACTGTATGGATAAAACCTACATATTTTTTTCATGCATATTCTCTTTGTAATAACCCATTTGGAAGGCATCCCATAATGTAGACCAATGACCTGGTGAGAGTTGCGGGTAGCCGATGGATGCGAGATACACAGGATCGGTTGCTGTGGCGACTCGTGCGGGTTGGCCTATGACCAGAAGTGGATATCTTACGGCTGGTTTGATGATGATGATGAATATGGTAATTTATTTCTAGTCAAAGTGTTAGTGAAAACCTTTTCAGATACTATTTTGCATCGTTCTCATATAACTGATGGTGAATGTGTTGATTATGTAGGATTTATTTATTTATTATGACACTGCAACAACAAAGTCACTTTACAAAAATTTCCTTAATAGGATTATTCGTAATCATTTATTATCGGGCAACTGAGACCCATAGAAAAATACACAAAATTAAAATATACATAAAAACAATAATAAACTAATACATATTGATAAAATAGCTATACACGTTATGTTGTCGGCGTCGTGTTCTGCTGCGTCGTTTCGCGTAACTGTCCTCGGAAACGTCGAAATACGACACCTTTCGGCCAAAAGTCCCCTTTCAAGAAGATCTGAGGCCTTAGTGTGAGTTTTTTCGACTCACGTTCGAACGCGTTCGATTGCGAGCGCGTTAGAATTTAGTATGGGAATTTAGTTATAGTGCCACCTGGTGGTCACTCGTAGAACCTATTTTCCCATGCTTAATTCTAACGCGCTCGCAATCGAACGCGTTCAAACGTGAGTCGAAAAACTCACACTAAGGCCTCAGATCTTCTTGAAAGGGGACTTTTGGCCGAAAGGTGTCGTATTTCGACGTTTACGGGTTGGAACTCGAACCACGAATGAATTGAAGTTGAACACTGACAAAATGCCTGCACTCCACAGGTATTTTCCACCCACCCACCTCAGACATTCACCTATATGGTTCTCGTATGATGTGACGTTGAAATATGTACCTGTGAATTTGTTTGGATGTTTTTTCTCCAGATAGTCAGAAAGGAAACACCATCACATCCTCTAGTTTTAACTAACCAATAGAAAATGTTTACAAATAAAAAAAATATATCAATCATTACTTAAATCTTGTTTGGTTGATTCGTCGACAAAGCAAGAACACGAAATAGGACAAAAATAACAGTGAAATAAACTCCAAAGCCAGGCAATTATCAGAATCAATGCAAATGGCACTCGAACAACAAGTCGAGTTCAATAAATAACTTAACTTTATTTAACTGCACAATAAAAACAATTGTACTTTATTTTATTGCGACCTTTTATACGTTATTGCTTACGTGGGGTCCACATTACATGCATTGGTCCCGCTTGGTAAGCAATTCTGGTTCCGCAAAGGAAAAACTGGTGAATTAAATAAATGTCTTACACAACACGCTTTATTCTTTTAATGCTTCTTTATGTTGTGAGGTTTCCGGACTGAGAAAAGGTTATTTCTTGGAATTAGAGACAGCAAAGCACGATTCCTTTCCCGATATGTACTAGAGTTCGTTAATTATGAAAAAATGGCGTGTAAAGAGTTGTTATAGTCCATACAAAAAAAGGCATTGATTTGAAACTTCGAGGAAAACCTTCCTAAAGGCTAGGAAATAATACGAGTCTATAAAGACAGAAGTAGGTCGAAAAAGAGTTATTTACTAGCAGTACACCGTAGGCTACCCCATTTGGATTCATGTTCTTTCAGTTCGTCTAAAGATCGTCTGGTAGATACCGCTGTCAATGATAAGACCACGTAATAGAATTAAGTTTTTATGCCTATTTTAACCGACTTCCCAAAAAGGAGGAGGTTCTCAATTCGGTTGTATTTTTTTATGTTTTTCCCTCATAACTCCGAGAAGTATGAACCGATTTGAAAAATTCGGAAAGGATATAATAATTATATACAAGAAAAAAATTGTTTTATCTGAAAGGATAATTATACTTGCAGATGGGACCGCCATTTAAATTTTATCAAAATCGGTTACGAAGTTTGAATTTTAAATCGAAATTCGCTTACTTGGATGATGGTTTTTTGTCATCCAAGTAATCGAAATTGCGTATTTTGCTTTTCTGCGATTTTGCAGTGTTGTTGATAGGTGTGGGGTACCACTGAAAAGTGAATTTATTTGTAAATCGGTTTTTATTTTTTTTGTATAAAAATTTTTTGTTATGCAATAAAGTCCATCCTGTCTCCTACTTTTCATAATATTAAGATTACCTACTATTTAAAAACAGTATGCATGTATTTTTATATTACATTTCAAACCCAGCTTATGTTAAACTACAATCATATTTTGTCGAAGGTGGACACGGAAATGGCTTAGCGTTTGTGGATTTTACTTCAAAGGTTTTGACATACACTAAGAACATATAGTATACTATACATAATGCGGCCTTTTACCTCTTTTGAAGTGTGAGAGAGAGGGCATGTTACCCTATCTCACTCATTGAATAACATTGATAATATTTTGAATGGTATGCCCCATTTCGGATACACACTTGGCTGAATACAATCGTATCTTGTATTTCAACAGAGTTGTGTAGTGAGGTAGTCAATGATTGAATGTGTGTTTAATCGATTCAATTTCCATTTTCAGGCGTTTGTCAGGAGCAAACAAGGGGACAGCTTTTGTTTTCGTTAAGTGATCTAAAAGAAAAATAGGACAACGAAAGTGTTACTGGTATCCTTTTTAACCGACTTCCCTAAAAGGAGGAAGTTCTCAATTCGGTTGTATTCTTTTTTTAATGTTTGTTACCTCATAACTCCGACAGTTATGAACCGATTTGAAATCTTGTTTTATCTGAAAGGATTTACTTGCAGATTGGTCCCATTTTTTTTTTTAATTTCGGTTACAAACTTTGGATTTTAAATCGAAATAAATAAATAAATAAAATTCGTTTATTTCAGGTCTTGGACCCATAAAAATACAATTACAAATTATTTTTAAAATTGCCATGCTTGCACTATAAATTTAACATAAATGGATTGAAATAATTACAAAAATTTAATTTGAATTTAGAATTTTAAGTCAAATGGGTACATATTTTTTTATGAATGTCAAAAATAAAATAAAATAAAATACAATGTCAAAATTATGTCCAAAGAAATACAACGTCACAATATAATAATAAAAGTCACAGAAATATATATGTGCAGGCACTGGCATGCCGCTGCAGCCATCTCCGCAAGAAGGGGGAATCCCACCGCTCGGACAACACACTCAGGATTCCGTTGGAGCTGCCCCTACAGCGACGCAGAAGCGATGCACTCCTTTTCCGGATTATTCCGTAGAAATCATCGGTAGTAGCATCAGCGAACATCGCCGATGCGCTACAAAACCGGGGCCGCCCCAGCAGAATCCTGAACGCGTTGTTGTACTGGACCCGAAGCGCGTTGTACGCCCGCAGAGTGAAGTTGGTCCACAGGCTGCACGTGTAAAATGTCTGGCAGTATGCCTTGAACAAGGTTATTTTAACCTGTGAAGAACAGCGTGCAAACCTGCGAGCCAGCATGTTGCACCGGACAGACAACGCCCTTCGCTCCCTCTCAATGTCCGCATTGTCAGACAGATCCTCGGAGACCCAGTGACCCAGATACTTGAATCGATCTACTCTAATCAAATCTGACCCGCAGAGAGTGACAGGTGGACCAGTTAAGTAGGTTTTAGTACCAGATTTGAAGACCATGTATTCACTCTTCTTTGGGTTATATCTGAGCCCATGGGCCCCCGCGTAGGTCTCACAAATATTCAAAAGCCTGCGCATTGCAGAAAGAGACGGGCTCAGCAACACCATGTCATCCGCGTAACTTATGTTGTTTATACATACCCCATCAACGGAACAACCGACCTTAGTGCTGCTGAGCTCCTCGATCAATTGGTTCATATACAGGTTGAAGAGACGCGGAGAGGTTATTCCCCCCTGCCTCACCCCACAGTCCAACCCGTATATGTCCGAATGCGACCCTGCCCATCTGACACTATTTTGCTGGTGACTGTACCAATATTCAAAAAGTGCTATAATGTCATGCGACAGCTTCGTCTCGCATCGCAACTTACTCCACAACTTGTCGTAATTTACTGTATCGAATGCTTTTGACATAGAAATAGCTGGAATTCGTCTACTTGGATGATGGTTTCATGTCATTCAAATAATCGAAATTGCGTATTTTTTTTTTTTTTTTTTATGCAAAACGGGGAAGCTCTTGACCCAAATCTCACCTGATGGAAAGTGATGATATGTGTATTTTGCTTTTTTGCTATTTTGCACAGGTGTTGTTAAGGTGTTGTTAAGTCTACCACTAAAAAGTGAAAAATAAAAAATAACTTTAATTTCGGAAGTCGGTGTCAAAATACGAAGATACTAACAGAAACACCGACTTCCGAAATTAAAGTTATTTTTTGCTTAGTACTGTCTTTTTTTATGGATGGGATATCATCAAATGACTTCAATCGCTTAGGACGCAGCAGAAGGGAGTGTCAGACTTTTACTGACTAAAACCCATCCGTGTTCCTCCAAGTACTCTTTGCGTTTCAGGGCCGCGGTGACTCTTTCGAACAAATCCTACAGTTTAGTTACCGCTTGTATTAATATATGACTAAAAACGCACACTTCACAAATAAAACTTCAAAAATAAAAGTGCAAAGTAAAAGAAACAATAAAAATACATAAAAGTTACTGCAATCGACTCATAAATAAGTCAAATGTACGTAGCTTCTAGCTCGCCGTAAATCTATTTTAAAATTAACCGTAAGATCAACAGTTCACCCGTAAAACCTAAAAATGAAAATTTACTTCAAGTAACGCAAAAAACGGCTCTTAAAACCTGAATTTATGATCAACATCAACAATCACAACTGCCAAAATTTATTCAAAGCTAAGTCAGCAAAACAACTCAAAAAGATCAAAACTACAATAAAATCTGTAGCACGTGGCAATAAAATGTTACACACTTACAGAATAACAATATAAACGTAAACGAACTGGCAATGGTACGCTGTAACTCGAATGCGCCAACTTTGCTGCTGACGTTTAATAAAGTGTCAAATGTTGCAGACTTTGGGTTTGTGTTGTTGCTGAGTAGTTATGTTGTTGTTTATGTGTTGTGTACTTTCTGAATGTTGGTAGTGATTTAAGGAGTTGTTACGTTGGGTTATTTTAAAGAATATTTTACAGTTACCAACGTAAAGTTGTTCACTCAAACTTTGAAAAGATTAGGGTTGTAAGCGATCGGAAACACAGACGCAGGCAGAAAAATTCACAGAGGGGCCCGGAAGGGCCGACGCCTGCCGGAGTCGCGGGATTATTCGCAAGAGACACCGTGGCTCCGGAACACAAAGGGCAATGAAGGAACATGGATGGGTTTTAGTCAGTAGAAGTCTGACACTCCCTCCCGCTACACCCAGAGCGGGAGGAGTCATTGGATGATTTCCCATCCCTAAAAAAAAAAAAAAAGGCAGAGAGTTCCACTCCTTTGCTGTGCGCATTATGAAAGACGCTTGAAAAGCTTAGTGCGAATTGGTGGAATAGCAACAAGATAGGGATGGTAAGTTGCAGTGCGTCTGGATGTCCGGTGGTAAAAGGCGGCTGGTGATATGAGGTCGTGGAGTTCTTGGGCACACTCTCCGAAGTACAATCTGTTTGGGATTAATATGACGACATACACCAGCGACCTTGGAGGAACCAAACGCGCACCCGTTTCATACGCGCGCTACCTTACCTTATCATTCAACGACTTCAAAAAGATAGCCGTATATCAAAATGTAGGTAATTAAAAAATTATCATTGGGATAGTGCAAATTCCATTAAAATACGCTCGGCAGTTTTGGTCCGATGGTCGTGTGTATGTCCATGTTAGTCATAAATTTACAAATTAGGGTGAGGACACACAGACGTCGGCGGAATTCGGTTTCGTACTAAAGTCCAACTCATTTTACGTGTGGTACCGTGTGGTACAAACAGGACTTTAGTATGAAACTTAATGCAGCGTAAATTTCGCGAACTCATTTTACACGACTCACCACTCACAAAATTACGCTCGTCTGGTTCTGGCATTACACTATGTTGAACGTTCATATATCAATCTAGCTGACCCGCGCAAATTTGTCTACGTCACATTTTCCATTAATGCTCCGCTCCTATGTCTTAGCGTAATGATATATAACCTTCCTCGATAAATGGGCTATCTAACACTGCAATATTTTTTCAAATCGGACCAGCAGTTCCCGAGATTAGCGCGTTCAAGCAAATAAACAAACTCGTCAGCTTTATAGTATAGTATAGATTATTAAAAAAATTGTCTAATGTAACGTATTTTTTTTTCTTAAAATTACGACTGTCTGTTTACGCGTGATGCTCATTTTAAAATCACCTACTAAGCCGTATATGCACCATAAGCCATATTTTTTTGCCTCTTTAAATGCATTTATTGCCCCATTGAAGTAATTACTCATTATATTTTACCTAACAAAATTAAGCTAACAGAAATTCAAACTTTTACAACGTCCTTCAACCAAAAACTAGCAAATAAAATTATGAATTTGTTAATACATCGCAAATTGGGTGAAAACTATATTCGGGCAGTGATGACCTGAACAGATTAGCAAGTAATTAAATTAAAAAGTTAATTTCGTACAACCCAAATATATCTGGCAAAATGTAACAAGTCCAATAGTGAACAAAGTCAATTTCATTTCAGTAGAGTTGTTTTCTGTTCGGAACATTTCAGAGGTCAAACGAAACTGATTATCATAGAAATTACAAGAGAAAACGAAGTTTCTTATGTAAATGTTTTATTTCCATGCTAATTTTACAACGGGGAAAAAAGTTTTAAAAATTCTTCCTAAGGATTCCTGTGGTAAATACATAGACAAAATATACTTTATTGTGCACCAAAAAAAAGTTAAATAAACTGGTAGTGGTTTTAACTGATTGAGGAGTTCGTGGCTAAATAACAACAGCCACACAGGTCGATCTTAAGTTTAAGCAACGTTTGACGAGGTTGGTCTGTGGATGGGTGACATCTTAACTTACCGGGTTTCCTTGCCTCGGAAAGCACGTTATGCTGTTGGTCCCGGATGTCACTTGAAGATCTTTGGCAGTCGTTACGGATAGTCAGAAGCCAGAAAATCTGACACCAGTCTTGCCAAGGAGTACCTTGTTACCAAGTTAATGGGTTGTGGAGGTCTGGTAGGCACCCGATCCACGTAAAACACTGGTATTCAGCTGAATCCGGATTGACTGGAAGCCGACCCTAACATAGTTGGGAAAAGGCTAGGCAGATGATGATTGTATTAACTGATATTAATACCAATACCACCAACGCCACCACCACCGCTCTCTATTTACCGTTCGACGACACGGTTGGCGCAGTGGTTGAGCGATTGACTGCTGCGCAGCATGTCGCGGGTTCGATTCCCGCACGGAACAAATATTTGTACGGCCTACATGTATTTGTTCCGAGTCTGGGTGTTTTCTACCTATAATAAGTTGCTTAGCTTGGGACTATATGGCGTTGTGTGAAATGTCCAAGGATATTATATTATATTATATATATTATATCTATGATTTTGTATCATGGTATTCTTTTCCAAAAACAATTTCTTATTTAAGTATTTTCTCATTTATTATTTTTGTTTCTTTTACTGGTACTAGGATATTTTCAGTGTTTTTCGCACTTCCTAGTGTAGTCAGTGTAGTCAGTGTAGTCAGACACCTTTGAAGTCTGGCTTTAGCGGAATCGGAATGCCATTATACTGCTAGAATAAAACTGTTCACTTACTTACTGAATTAAATTATTTTTATATTTGTTTATTAAATTTGTATATAAAATATTAAATTAAATTATAAAAAAATAATTATAAAATATTATCTTTGAAACCGTTTTCTCAAGGTTCATTGGAAGAGCAGCGTCAGACAGCATTGCTGAACTAAACCTTTTTGGCGCAACCGAGCGGGTCTATGCAGTTTTTTTTTTATTTTCATTGTACCTAAATGGAGTGGAACTCCCTCCCTGAGTCTGTATTTCCTGATAGCTACAACCAGGGAGTATTTCTTCAAGAGCGAGGAGGTTACTTCTAAGGAAGCGTGCTCCATATTTGACAGCATCATCGCTTACCATCGGGTGAGATAATGTTCAATCACGTGCATATCAATGGTTAAAAAAAAATGTATGCGTCTATCTGATGGACTTTCGTCAAATTTATGTTTATGTTTTCTTTCTTTGCTTTCAGGAATACTTCACAACTTCCTTCATCAAATGTTTATTATTTTCGTCTTAAAGAGACTCTTTAAACCCCAACAATGTAATCTTCAGTGCTAATGCAACAAACTTTGTAGTTGTCAGTAAACAGTGGCCTTCCCGGGAGCTCCAGCCACAGCGTTTATCTTTTTATCTTTCAACCTCTGCACTCCTGGTACGAATAAAAGCTTTCCTTACTTTTTAAGGTTCCGTAGTAAAACAAGCTTTAAAGTGATACTTTGTTGTTTTTGGGCATGTGAAAAGTACCTTTTCATTACTCATACTCGGAAAGTAGGCCTGAAGTTGCCTGAGGAGCGAGTTGAAAGTATTACATTACAGTCCTAGGGAGAATCGCTTTCAACTGGCAGCTGTCAAATGATAAAAAACAATGATGAAAATATTATGGCTGAATAGCTGGCCGGTCACAGAAAAAAAAAACAAAATAGTCGGGAAATGAAAAGCACAGTGTTCACCTCGGGTGAAAGATTTATTTAGCCGATCTATTGGCCGAACTAAACGCCGTCTCGGGACTTACTTCCACTGCTTTCACCCCTGGATAACAATTTACTATTGCACGATAGTAGGTGCAGGACGAAGTTTTAAATGGACTAAAAATTAACATATAAGATAGCGCCAACGAACATTTTGCAATGTATTCATCATAGTGTCATTTAATAGTTTTAGGGTTCACGATAACAAAACCGGCCAAGTGCCAGTCGGACTTTCACAGAAAGGTAAACCGTATCATAAACCGAAAACAAACACGTTTCTTGTATGATGACCCCCATTAATTTTTAATTTAATTGAATTTTTTTTTAAATTTGTTGTTGTAGCGGCAATAGAAATACACAGTTCGGAAAATTTCAACTGTCTACCTATTACGGTTCTTGAGATACAGCCCGCTGACATACAGACGGACGGACGTATGGACGGATGGACGGACGGTCGGACGGACAGTGGAGGCTTAGTAATAGATTTGGGTACAGAACTCTAAAAAATGGACTTTTAGATGCTATTACGAGTAACCAGGTAATGTCTAATTATGATTGTGTCCTATCGGTTTGTGTTGAGGGCGCAGGTTCAATTGCGATGTAGGGAGAAGGAGGGGTTAAGTAAACACCATAATGAGTACTTCTCCATGACTCAGCTGAAGACTGAAGACTGAAGTCTGAGACCCTTTTATTGTTAAGAGCGATATATATACACAGTGCGTGCGTGATGTTATTATAATAAAACTATGAACATATCTTACTTAAACTATGTGCTATACGTGACGTGCTGATGCACGAGTACGTGACATCACACCACATCAACCCTCTTAAACAAAAAAAAAAACTAAGTTACATTGTTTTTTTTCCATTTCACCCCATTATTAACTTACATTCTAGCTCTTACAATATAACATTGTCCTATTTTTGTGTATTACATCTATCTTCTAAAATCTCATTAAAAAAAAACTAATAATATTAATGATAACGATTACACAAAAAAACAATAACGACACGATAACGATAAAAATAACAACAAACAAAACAACAACTGACAACAACTATGACAATGTCTTTCGACAACTCGTCTCGCGATGATGCCGATAAAGATTCATAGTTTACATGAATACTCGAGTTTTCTTGGCATATACATTCAATGCATTAATTTGCGCGACTTTGACAATATTTTTATACAACTAGTGTTACGTAACATATTCTCCCATTCATTTAAACATAATAATATTTCTACGTCATCACCTTGCTTTTAAAAACTTCCACGATCCTAGGGTGATCAGTCCTAGACACCACGGAGTCCGTATCACAACCATTTGTTTCTCCCAACTGACTTACATGGTAAATTATCAAATATATAAAACTTATACACGAACGCACATTGTCTGTATTACAACTTTTAATCACTAACCCTTAGAATATTATTCTAAGCACTAACCCTTTCTTAACTATTTTACAGCACAAAACATTATTCCTCAAGAAACTGCTATTCATGGCCGATATCGATGCCCCCGTACCGACTTACCATTCTAAATCTACATTATTTTTCATAAAATTTACCCAGTTATTACTATTGCAAGCTAATTTATACTTAGAAACGAAAAAAAACTAAGTTTAATTTTACTGCTCGTCTTCACTATTCCGTGACATTGACATTGCGCCTGAGTCAGCATCACCCCGCGCATGTTCTAAACACACTACGCGCTGCCGACCTTGCTGATTTTGTTGTCCACAATGAGCATTATTGCTACGACCGCGCATTCCGACACTATGCCGTACGCTTTCATATTTGTACTTAACTTAGAAACTATAATATACTTAAATTTACCATAATGGCATATGATGACACTTGCTCATCCCCAGTCACTTTCGGGAATAAGCTAACCGCCGTTTTCAACGAAAATCTCTCCGACGCCATCTTCTGGCCGGTTTAGATACCGTTTTAAAATTAAACAGTCCCCATATACAAGTTTTCTATCTTACTCACTAACAGTGCTAACTTCTTTGAAAATTTGCTAGACTTAGAAACTATACACTTAAATTTACTATAAACAATGAGGTCAACTCCACTTCCATTTAAAACTAATGTCTCTAAACCGTTGACTCCACAACACATTAAGCTCAAACAGCGCTCACTTACTCGCCCCGTCGCTCCGTCACTCCGTCTGATCCCGGTCAGGCCATCTGCACCGCTCGCTGCACCTCCCGCTGATTAACCTTCTCTTCGATCCAATTTCGATGGCACCTCCTGTACAGCCGGACTGCCACGCCAGCGATGACTATCGCCAAACACACGGCGATGAACAACAGCACTGCGTTGATAGCTGACAGCTGTTCTTGAGTAACTGTCGCGGTATTTGATCCACCCGCTGCCGTCTGGGCGATGATAACCTCTTCCTTTGATGTCGTGCTTCCCATGGCCTGCGACTACAAAACCCAAGCTGACTTGAAGCTCACCGATGTTGTTGACTCGAAGCTCATCGTAGTGACTCCGATTAGTCCCCGGTCGGGCAACTATAACGCCGTCCAGTCGACTGGCAGGGTCGCCATGCGATGTAGGGAGAAGGAGGGGTTAAGTAAACACCATAATGAGTACTTCTCCATGACTCAGCTGAAGACTGAAGACTGAAGTCTGAGACCCTTTTATTGTTAAGAGCGATATATATACACAGTGCGTGCGTGATGTTATTATAATAAAACTATGAAAATATCTTATTTAAACTATGTGCTATACGTGACGTGCTGATGCACGAGTACGTGACATCACACCACACAATATAAACGACCAATTACGACTGTAGTTTATTTGCGACTAAAAACTCCACTGTCTCATGGCGCAGCCGTGCGTCATCAACAATATCCGCTGAGTAAGCTTGTACATGCATTGTGTCCCTACAGACTCTAAATAAAATTCACATATTTCTTGACATGAAATGGGTGTCATTTTCTTTGTTATGAGGCAACTACGGAACTCTACACTGTTCTGATCGGGACGCACTTGGCCGGATTTAAAGTTCCACCTTTGTTTTAATGTGGTTAAAAAGCTGCGAAAAGAGCAACCTTGTTAATATGCGGTGGAGAGGAGCGGGAACTTGTGAGAAAATGTGTGTGGTCTCGGAGTGTGGTTTTGACCTCGACTGAAGTATTTTATTCATTCTCATGGGTGTTGTAAGGGTTGTTATTAAGATATATTTTGGAAGGTATTGGATTTTTAACCGACTTCCCAAAAAGGAGGAGGTTCTTAATTCAGTATTAAAACCTTCAAAAAAATACAAATGAATGCTCATAACTCCGTCATTTATGAACCGATTTGAAAAAAAAAATGTTTTCCCTGAAAGGATTCACTTGTATTTTGGGGATTGGTCTCATTTGAGTTTGATCAAAATTGTTTAGGAAGTAGCTTTTAAATCGAAATAGCTGGAATTCGTTTACTTGGATGATGCTTCTCTGTCATCCTAATTAACGAAATTGCGGATTTTGCTTTCCTGCGATTTTGCAGTGGTCTGAGGTACCACTAAAAAGTGAAAACAATAAAAAAAATAGAGTATTCTATTCTATTCTATTCTATTCTAAACATAAAAAAAAACTTTTTACAAAAAATACAACCGACTTCCAAATAATAATAAAAACACTACAAAGTAAAAAATTACATTAATTTCGCAAGTCGGTGTCACCGACTTACAAAAATAAAGTTATTTTTTTTGTCGCTTGTATTTTTTTATATCTTTACTAATATTATAAAGCTGAAGAATTTGTTTGTTTGTTTGATTGAACGCGTTTATTTAAGGAACTACTGGTTCGAATTGTAAAGTTCGTTTTAGTGTTGGATAGTCCATATTGAGGAAGACTATCTGCTATAGACTATACAGAGCGAATCGTTGTTCCTATCCAGGAATCGAACCAGAAATAGGAACAACGATTTTTTTTATATCCAAAAGGTGCAAGTTTTTATCAAAACCTGGCTCGAGACTCCTTTCAGTGTTTTTGGGTATTCGTCATAGTTTCGAATTTGGGCATGACAGCACACTTTAAAGGTACACATACAGTAAAACCACGACCGATAGGAGCGGAGCACTGAGCACCAATGACAAATGTGGCGCAGACGATGTTGCGAGCGTTAGTTAGTGTGGTATAAAATAGCTGATGGCCATTTTCTTAGTGTTCACTAAAGCTACAAACTTTAATGTAACTTAGTGTTACGCGCCAGAATTAATGCCTGGTACACAACGTACTACTAGCGCCATCTAGTATCGAATACGGAACTAATTCAATCACGATGTTTCTAGACTTTTCGATGCTAGAACATTCTCGATGTTTCGACACCATGTCAGTCGATGTCAGACCGGTATGTTCCCGAACATTCTCGAACCATTCTCGAAGGTTCTGGAAATAACTGTGGGACTATATAAGGTGCGCATCGCTCGCGACTGGGTCAGTATTGAATTGGCGATTCAAGCTAATCTTCGGAAGCGATCTTCAACTGCGAATTAAGTGAAGTGTTTAATTGTGCGATTGTGTGTTATAATTAGTGCGTTTAAAGTGATATTTAGTGTCATGTTTGGTTAATTAATCGGCTGTTTTTATTGTCACGAACCCCAAGCTCGTAACATTAGCTTATCTCCTGCACCCCTATTGAGCAACTCATAAAATCGTATATTATTTTACAAGCAAAAGGAAATAGCCTTGCCGTGATAGTTCTGGGCTAATAAGCCCTAAGTGTCTAAACACACTATGCCGAAAGTATACGACCGAAGTTCCGCGGCTGAGTTAACGTTCGGACGTATTCGGCTGATATGACACACCATAAATGCTGAACTTACGCAGCAAAAATTCAGCTGCGCAACTTTCTGTGTATTCAATGTCTCTAACGCTGAATAAAACCACAGTCGCGACTCAGCCGCTATAATTATTTTTTCTCAATCAAACAAGGTATCTTTGTTTTAATGACACAACAAAGCACGTGCGTCGTGCGCAGGCACAGGTGAAATGCGCGGACATGCCTACCTCCCGCTGCTTCCCGCCCCATATCTTCGTCGACAGTGGAACCTAACTTCGGTCGCCTATAATGTGTACTCTACAGAATAATTATGTTGCCGCCGAACGACTCGAAAGTTCGGCGTTCGGTAAAACGCACCGAAATTTCAGCATAATGTTTCGTCAGTAATTCAAATAGCATTACAGGCGTTATCATGCCGAACTTCGGTCGCGTACCTTCGGCTTAGTGTGTTTAGACATTAAGACTTCAGAACTGTCTTGGCAGGTATTTTGTTTAAAAAAACAATACCGATAAATCGGTAATCAACAGAAATATTTTTTACATTTTAAATGGGAAACCCCTCCCCTTTTAAATTAGCTACGCCACTACACCCCATGTCAACGTGTCTCGCCTTTCCTTCTAGGAACATGGCCTACCCTGTTGCTAAGCAACTCATAATTAAAGTTATGGCAAATATTGTGGTTTTCGCCCCAACACGTACTTAGAAGTTAGAATACACTACACGTGTCCTTTGAAGGTAACGTGGTTAACTAGGGTTAATGAGAGGGTGTTCTATGCTCACCGCAATAAATATCAAAGTTATATCAAAATTTAGTTTTTCATTGAAAAACATACCTACAAATACCTACACCAATCATAATCTGTTCTGATTCAGACAATCATAAATCACCAATATCGTATCATACGTGCATCCAACTCCACAACGTAATTACATGATAAATGATTTAGCAGTCAACCTTAGATCCACCATGATAAGTACACCTCCAATATTATCCTCTCAACGATAATTGACGAACGTGACGTCATGCTATCAATTTACAGCCGCAACGTTAAGCAAATCATGGGTTTCAAGCTCAATAAGCATCTCATCACACCTCCATTAATTGGTTTGGTTATAGCAAAGGTCGCCATCGATAAATAATTAATCGATCCAGTTTGCAAGGTATCTAATCGGACGGACGTGCGCGTCGGAAATGTACTCGATTACAAATTAATCGGGTCCCAAGCGAGTGTGAATTTGCGAATGTATGGCCGTTTAATTTTTAGGTATCATTGGGATAGTTTGCGTTGTTTTAGCAGCAGGGAGATTATTTTTTTGTGATGATTTTGGTGATTCATAGATTTAAAAGCCATAAATAAACCATTTACAGGCACTTTTGAAATGTCAAGGTCGGTCAGTCAAAAACATGAAGCTATTTGCACGTTCTAGAACGTAGATCTCCACACATACTTTTTTTTTAACTATTGATCGCTATCTCACCTGATATTAAGCGTGATGCGGTCGAAGGTGGAGCACGCTTGCCTAGAAGTAACAAGTAACCTATTCAGACTCCCAGGTTGTAGCTATCACGAAACACAGACTCAGGCAGGGAATTCCAATCCTTAGCTGTACGCACGATGAATGTATTCCCAAAAAGTTTTGTGCGTATAGGTGGGATGTCCACCATGTACCGGTGGCACATCGCAATCTGATATCTGGCAGATCCGTCCCAAAGATGAGAGCAGTACTCCAAACTCTTTTAAATCATGTTTTACAAAAATCTTAGTCACATTTACCTGTTTCTTCTGCATGTGAAGACAATGCAAATTAAAAACTCAACTCACAGCGCCCGTTCACGAACCTGACGCATTTATCAGCACCATACATTTCAGATGTTGATGACGATTTAAACAGCAAAAGACCTAAGTTCAGAAGGCCGGAAAAAAAATGGTTGCGTGATGGTTGACAGAAAATAGGTAAGGAAGGATTTATTTTCTTTTTCTGTTAAATTAAGAGACATTGTGGTATAAATCTGTTGCAACTTGAGTCGTATTTAAGTACTAGCTCGCGGCTTCGCTCCCGTCAACTGGCAACTTTTTTTTTACTGATAATAACAAACACAAGAATCGGCGGGCGTCAGGCGCCCTCCCGTACCGAGTATAGGTAATATTCTGTTGCGGAATCATTTTAAAACGATGATATCTCTCAATATATTATCGTTTTAAAATAACTCTGCTTTAACACGATTAACGTATTTATTTGAATAAGGATTAATACCATAAACCACCTGATTCAGACCAGAGGTCCCGGGTTCGATTCCCAGTGGGGGCAAATTTTTCGCTCGGTTTGGTTGGTGGTAGGACTTGTTCTGAGTCCGCCTGGCAAGCTACCACCATCATGTCTAAGTCTGTCGCCATAACAACAATGTTAACAGCATTGTTGTGTTCCGGCAGTTAGAGGTATGATAGCCAGTTCCTCTGTGTAAGAGGATTCCGGGTGAAACTCGCTTCCATCTTCGGCCTAATCATCACTTTCCATCAGGTGAGATTTGGGCCAAGAGTTTCCCCGTTTTGCATAAAAAAAAGCATTGACAAGCAACAGACTGCAGAGATAGGTCTATGTGATAGATGCAGCCTGTCTCTATGACTATAGACTACCTTTAAAGGTATCTGCAATCTTCTTTATGTATTGTTTTAAATCTATGCTAATATTATAAAGAAGTAAATATTGTTTGTGAGGTTGTAGGGGGTACTCTCTACCCTCTGGATCTACTGAACCGATTTTGAAAATTCTTTTACCAATAGAAAGCCAGGTTATTTATGAGTGTCATAAATAAGCTATTTTTTCTTATGTTTGTTACCTCATAACTCCGTCAAATATGAACCGATTTGAAAAATTCTTGTTTTATCTGAAAAGATATACTTGCAGTGGTCACATTTAAATTTTATCAAAATCGGTTACAAAGTTTGGATTTTAAATCGAAATAGCTGGAATTCGTTTACTCGGATGATGGTTTTTTGTCATCCAAGTAATCGAAATTGCGTATTTTGCTTTTCTGCGATTTTGCAGTGGTGAAAAAGTAACTTTAATTTCGGAAGTCGGTGTCAAAATACGAAGAAACTAAAAAAAACACCGACTTCCGAAATTAAAGTTATTTTTTACTTTGTAGTGTTTTTTTTTTATTTGGAAGTCGGTTGATATTTTTTTTTTAAGTTTTTTCGACTACACATTAAGGCGCGTGCAAAACGCTGCAGCGCTAGCCGTTTTTTGTAAAGTTTTTTGGAGCTATATACTCGTTATGCAAAAGCAATATCAACTTATAAAAAATACATTAAATTTCTACATAATCTTGGCTTCAAAATGGTAGATTTTTATTACTAAGGATAATGTTTGATTAATCTCCTCACAACGAAACTACAGAAATGAAAAAAATAAAACTGAAAACATGCATCTTGTCGAAAACTAACGATTATTCTGATTTTGGACTTACACTAATGGATAGGCAATTTAATTATGAGCATTTTGGTAGAAATATTTTTATCAAACGACCAGAATTAGATTTTATAACGATTTTATTCAACATTCTGAGCGTATTCGCTATTGTATTTCATGCGCTGTTATTAAGAGTGCTTTCACAATTTTTCTTGAATTTTAGCGTTTTTTTCGAGTTTTGATGTGTGATTTTGCTTTAGATATAGCCTTAAAAAAAAAACAAAAATATGCCTAAGACAGTTTGATCATTTATCTTGGGAGTGTTCTAAATAAATATTTCAATTTGTTCACGTACATCAGTAAAATCCTTGTCTCCGCAAAGGATGTTTCACAAAATGTTGCTTTAAGGAATCTTTTGATGCCTTGGTACACCGAAGATATTATAATATCATTTATAAAAATGTCCACGGTACAACTGTATCTTCTACTTTGGAATGTTCAAATCAATTTATTACGATTCATACAGTAATACACCAAAAATAATTCTGTAAAACTGAGAGTTATTGACAATTTTCCGTACGAAACTATAATTTTTATCTATGAAATTATTATCCAAATTCAAATAAAAAATATATAATAAGTAAGGTGGCGTTGCTATATTGGTTAAAAAAGATATTGGTCTAATTAAAAGTAAAACTAATATTTTTAAATAATTGTTTATGCAATGCAAAAAATCAATATAAGTCTTGTGACGCGCGGTATTCAACTTTAGTCAGCGCCAAGTGCTTACCGAGGAAGGACGTATCGCTCGCAGTTGTCACTTTGTGCGTCGCGTAAGCTCGCCGCTCGCTCGCGAATATAGCGCAACTAACACTTCTTGATACAAGTAAGTCTTTATTTTATTTATAAGTTATGATAATCTGATTGAAATGTGTAAGTATAACCCAATGATATTTTAATGTGAAAATGTTATAATAGCTTTCTTTTTTTTGATTTTGGTTTTAAAGAAATATGTACGTAAATTATATGTTTGTTAGTTTCCTTCTTTTTTTCACTGTTTATTAAATGTAATCTCTAACTTAAATTCTATTAATTATTTTCAGACATAATTTATAACAATGGGAAAAAGAGACAAAAATAAAGCATTTGGCGCAGTCAAAATAAAAAAAAAAGTTTTGACCGATAGTTTGAAACGCGCAAGAGATGCTTACCGGTAAGAATTTTCTTTCTTTCTTTCTTTATTCAAAACGGGGAAACTCTTGGCCCAAATCTCACCTGATGGAAAGTGATGATTAGGCCGAAGATGGAAGCGAGTTTCACCCGGAATCCTCTTACACAGAGGAACTGGCTATCATACCTCTAACTGCCGGAACACAACAATTTCGTGAAATATATATTTGAAATAATTACAAATATTATACAGACAGCCAAAAAGCGTTTACTGTATTTATTTACCCATGCTCTTGAGTATTTATCCAGTAAAAACCCTGTTCATAACAAAATTGTTATTAACCCACCCACCTTGTATGTACATTTATATTTTGTATGTGTTTTTTATTCCATTTCACCCAATAAGCTGATTTCTTATTTATAGGCAAAAAAGAGCTCAAATGCAGCAGGAGCAAATAAATTCGCCAAATGAAAATATTGATCCTAATTTAACAAAGGTAAATGTTTCCGAACTATTGACATTATTTGCTTTATGCACTGCTAATATTACGGGTATAACATATTATCTATACATTTATCGGACTATTTTAATTTTACAGGAAAATGAAAGTACATTTGACCTAGCGACAGTTTTCACAGTGCATTTTGACCGAAATACACATAAAATGTTAATTTTTTTTTTAGTTTTCGTCATTTGTAGGTAAATTAAGTTTTAACAAGTAAAATATAAAAAAATAGTAGCTATGTTCTTTCCTGCAGATCTATGACCTATTGCATAATAATATAATTAAACTTCTTTGTTTCTTGTAGGATAATGCTAGCACATTTAATTCAACAATAGATTATCAGACTCAATCAGATACCAGTACAAATAATATGGTGAGTATTTTTTGTCACTCGCAACAGTTAAATACGTAACATATTTGATTTTATAAACTAGCTAAATTCCTAATTTTCATTGTTACAGGAAAATGAAGATATAATAATACATGGAAGACGAATTATAGAATTTAATTTTTTTATGAATCAATTACTTCAAATTGATAAACATGGCGAAAAGTTTGGTTGCCGATTAAATTATATAAAAATTGTAAACGAAAAACAAAACGGACTCATTTCAACATTGGATTTGAAATGTCGTATGTGTGGGTCGTATTTTAAATTAGAAACGTGTAATGCAAATGATCTAAATTTAGATGTAAACACGGGCGCAGTATCAGGTGCATTAATGATTGGAATTGGTCTTTCCAATTTAAATGAGCTCACTGCATCTATGGAATTGCCAACCATGCCAGTCCGCTTGTATAGCTCCATCCATGCAGATGTGGCTGAAATGTGGCGTATTACTGCAGAACAGACTATGCAAGAAGCTGCTAAAATAGAAAGCGAAGCTGCAGTATCTCGAGGTGACATCAACGATGGAGGTATTGCAATGATACCAGTAGAAGCAGATGCATGCTGGAGTAAACGCTCGTATAAATCGAACTATTCGGCTTTATCAGGTGTGGCTGCAATAATTGGAGAGCACACTGGAAAAGTGTTATATATCGGGGTTAGGAACAAATATTGCGTTGTATGTGCTCGCGCAAATAAAAAAGGATTAGCGCCACGAGTCCACGACTGCTATAAAAATCACTGGGGATCCTCAACTAGCATGGAGCAATCTATATTAGTTGAAGGTTTCAAGGTATCGATAGCAGAAAGAAATTTAATCTATAGCACATTAATTGCTGACGGCGACTCAAGCACTTACAAAAATATTTTAGAGAGCAGGCCTTATCCCGACGTTCCTATATAAAAAATCGAGTGTACAAACCATTTATTACGCAATTATAATGGTAAAAATTTGGCATTGCAAAAGGATACAGCGGTTCCTCTTAGCGAGCGTAAATTTTTGACCGGGGATCGCTTAACAAGATTACGCACGGCTATTCGCTCAGCAATTAAATTTAGAAAAGCACAAATAACTTCATTATCGACTCAAATACAAAATTTACAAAAAGATATTTTAAATAGTCCCCGGCATATCTTTGGAGATCACACCTCTTGTGATAGTTATTATTGCTCGGATGAAAGAAAAAAAGAAAAAAATTTAGTTCCATTGATTGCGACCCTGATGCTAAAATTACAAAAAAATGCTTCTCAATTAGCATTTCACTCGAGAAGTCTCATGTTCTCCTATACCAATAATAGAGCTGAACAGTTTAACAGTATTGTTGCGAAAGTAGTAGGAGGAAAACGAGTAAATTTTTCTTTAAAAGACTCCTATGCAGCACGCTGTTACGCAGCTGTTGTGATTTTTAATACTGGCCGCCCTCAATATAATTTATACAAATCAATTTTATAAATCTCCAGGACCATCTCTAAAATCTTTGGAACTAAAAAAACATTTGGCCAACAGCAAAAGAACTGAGGCAGGCACTAAGCGTTCTCGCAAGCATCTGCAATTTGGTAGCGCAGATAGCCAGCCAGCAGTCAATGCCAACGTCCCGACATGACCTGCGATGATTACAACAACGCAAAGACTCTATTCTTGTCTAATTTGCGACAGCAAACAATGAATCGCCATGAAATTGAGCGCAATACTATTTTGCAAGCAGAAAGCGCTTTATGGCTGGAACTGCGCAGATGCATACTCACTGCATCAATGTTCAGCAAAATATGCAAGAGACGTCCTAATACGGACTCTGCGCCTTTGGTCAAAACTTTGCTGTACTCATACGATTTAGGTCATGTGCCTTCCATTAAACATGGAAAAGACAATGAGGCAAAAGCTTTAGCACAACTTTCCAGCCAAATAGAATTACATAATAGAGAAGTGTGGCCTATTTATAAGCACAGAGCATTTCTTTTTAGGAGCTACACCTGATAGAGTGTTCGAAGACGGTGTCGTTGAAATTAAGTGTCCCATATCTGCTTTTGGAATGGATCCTGACATGGCTATTACAGAAAAGAAAAAAAATGCTTCAAAATGAATCGTAATGGTGAAATAATTTTTAATACTAATCATGATTGGTATTATCAAATACAAGGCCAGCTCCACATTGCAAATAAAAATGTTTGTTTATTTGCAGTGTGGACTGGAACTGAATACCCACTAAAAGTTATAAAAGTTGACAAAAATAATGATTTTTGGAATCTCAAAATGTTGCCCAAATTAATAAAGTTTTATGAGGAGTGTGTTCTTCCGGAAATTATACATTCGAGGAAAGCACGGTCTATGCCACTTCGGAAAATTTTATTTTAATAATTTTTATTTTTACAATTATACTTTTTTTCTATTCAGTTTTATTCTTATTTTTTCACTTACACCCATCCATAAAATAAATAGGTATTCCGAACGATACACATTAATGTAAAGATTGCATGTCTAAAAGTATTTAGGTATAGAGAAGAAATCTTTATATGTGCATAATTGATATGACTACCTACACTTTAAAATATAGTATGAACCACTACTATCGATACCGTATAAATAACACCACGTTGCATTAATTAGTTTCTATAAATAATTACTACAATATCTACCTACCTGCTGAAAAACTTGCCTTAGAAACTTGCTAAACTTTGCCTTGTAAACAAAGTTGGTATAATGTATCTAAAGATGCTGCATACACGTAATTGACGCGTTTGGCATTGCGGGCGTCTATAAGCTGCGATAATTGCTTACCACCAAGCAGGCTGCAAGCTATTTTATCACCTAGTAATACCACTTAGTGATATAAATTTATAGAAAAACAAAAATATTGTATGACCCTATTGTAACTCAATAGAGCCGTTCTAGGTTACAATATTCATCGGTACAAATAATATTTCACAAACTATAATAACACTAATTTATTTCGAAAAAAAAAAGTGGCAATGCCTCATGTTTGTTTGTTCCGCGTAGCGGTTTGCAAGTGTGCGTCGCGTACTTCACTAGACGCACACGAGCGCGACCGCTGCCGCCCGTCGTCGAATTTACCTAAACCTGAGCAATTCGATTTTGTTATAGCGCTCTTAAGGGAAAAAATGGTTATTTGGTCAGGGTACGGCCTTAACCCGAAAAAAACTTTTTACAAAAAAATACAACCGACTTCCAAAAAAATAACAATACAAAGAAAAAAATCGGTAAAATCGGTAACTTTTTAGTGGTACCCCACACCTAACAACACCACTACAAAATCGCAGAAAAGCAAAATACGCAATTCCGATTACTTGGATGACATAAAACCATCATCCAAGTAGACGAATTCCAGCTATTTCGATTTCGTAACCGATTAAGATAAAATTGAAATGGGGTCAATCTGCAAATCCTTTCAGATATAACAAGATTTTTTCAAATCTGTTCATAATTGGAGTAATGAGGTAAGGTAACAAACATAAATAAAAAAAATACAACCGAATTGAGAACCTCCTCCTTTTTGGGAAGTCGGTTAAAAATGCCACCCAACGAAGTGGGCACGGATCAGCAAGTAGATTATATTTATATATCTCCAGTCCTTGCCAAATGATCTCAATAATCATTATGAGTGGAATGGCCACACAATGATATTACCTGCTATTGTTGTATGCAAGGCACAATCAGCGTCCTGCTTGACACTCCACCCAATTACGAGTTGTAACTGTGTTCACAGATGAATCAGATGCAACTCACATACATAAGTTTGTCAATATGTTCGAAGTTCTGCGGAAGTAGTTAGATGTGCCTATGTTAATTAATTATTTTTCACTAATTAGTAACATTATCACTAAAGACAAATATAAACTCACTTTTATTAGGTTCAATATTTTCTTTGCCATAAGAAGCTTGTGGCTAAATAATAATAAGTAAACGCAAAGTATAATTTTCAAGTTAAAGCAACACTAACCGAGGTTGCTCTGTGGATGCGTGACCATCTTTTAACATTCCGCGATTATTCCGTATCTCGGAGAGCACATTGGTGTCGCGTCAAAAGACGGAAATCTGATGCCAGTCTTGCCAAAGGGTAGTTTGTTACCTAGTTGTGTGTTGTGTTGCTGTGTCGTCTCTGCGTGTGTCTGTGTATTTTTTTTTAATACAAAACGGGGAAACTCTTGGCCCAAATCTCACCTGATGGAAAGTGATGATTAGGCCGAAGATGGAAGCGAGTTTCACCCGGAATCCTCTTACACAGAGGAACTGGCTACAATGCTGTTAGCATTGTTGTTATGGCGACAGTCTTACCTACACATGATGCTTGCCAGGCGGACTTAGAACAAGTCCTACCACCAACCAAACCGAGCAAAAAATTTTCCCCCGCTGTGAATCGAACCCGGGACCTCTGGGTCTGAATCAGGTGGACCACTAGACCACGGAGGCGGTTAGTGTCACCTGTTTAGCATCACCCGGGGACCACGTGTAGGGATTCGCTGAAGGGTATTCTCCTACGGACGCGGGTGACTCGGCCCCCAAATGCAATTGCCTCCGTGGTTGAGTAGTTTAGGGGTTTGCCTTGTAACCTGGTGGTCATATCTGTACTGGAAAACCACTTTATATACTTCATAAAGTGGTTTTCCAGTTTAGCTAGGACACTGCAGCACAGGCTTGAATCATCTGATTATCTGATAAAGAGATGATACCGTGCTTCGTAAGGCACGTATAAGCCGGTGGTCTCGGCCGCCAAATGTTGGTCGTCAAATGAACCATTTCAGAGGCCCTTGAGGTGGTTTAGAAACTCTGATACTAGAGTGATTAGGGTCGATAAACCTTACTTCCCTACACGAGAAGAAGCAGAAAAAGACTGAGTTGTGGAGATGATGTAGGTAAGCACCGAGCACGTCACGTAAAACACTGAATAACATGTAAAATACTCAGCTGCATCCGGTCCGGAACATGGATGCAGCCTTTGCCGAGCTATGTTAGGATAACATTGCTGGGAAAAGGCTAGGCAGATACGTTGATACATTCTGGTATAAACGGTCAACTTCATATAGATTTTTGCCTGTATTTTAATCAATCAATCAATCAATTAATCAACCAATCAATAATTTATTTTGTCAAATATAGGTTTGGTTACTGATAGTATACAGTTTAAATATGTGCACTATGTTTTGCCAGTAGATGGCGTACAAAATTAACATAAATTAAGTGGCATGTCAATAGATTACATTTACAAAAATATTATTAATAATTCAATTTATTAAATGTCAGGTGTAGGTACAGCAAATAAAAATAAAGTGGCATGTCAATAGATCACCTACATTAAAAAAAAAACATAATTGAATTAAGAATATAAATATGTCAGGCACGGCTTTAGGAAAATATCTCTGCCTACCCTAATCTCTTCAAAGTGAGATTGAACGGGCTCCATCTGGATACACTCGCTCCATCGTAGAATTTGTCTCTGTCATTTCTAACCTAGAGTCAAGAGCAAACCCATCACAAATAAATAAATAAAAAAATTGTTTCAAAGTCATAAGCACAGCATTTTTATGTGCCCAGGGCGTCCAAAAGGTAAATGGCGGTCTGTTGTTGCTTCAATTCAAAATATAATTTACTCTGTGCGTCAATTGATATTTTCACTGTTGGGTTGGGTCTACTGTATCTTGTATGTTGTAGTCCCTAGGAAATATGAATAAGAGACATCTATCGGCATTACGGCGAAGCGTTGTAACAATCCAACGGCATGTGTAGTTGCGTTTAGAAAGTTCAGTCAGTAAAACACAGATGGCGTTGTATCCAATGAATTAAGTTTGAGCTAAAATCAATACCGTGTCAAGCAAGACTAGACACGATAGACTACCATATCAATCGATCCGACATTTTGTTTATAAAACTAATGTCTCTTTTAGATACTGTTTTCCCATGATTTACAATTTGTATGCTGTTCAAAATAAAAATCATCGTTGAAAATGTATTTTAAGTTACAATACTATATAATGGGCATAACCTACCTACCTACCTAGTCTGAATCATACCTAACCTACTATAATTTTATAAAAAATATATATATTTTTATAGGCATCGTAACGTGAAAGTTGTTCGTTTTCCCCAGACTGTCTGTTCCTCACAACTGGGGCTAGTTCCATGACGTCATTGGGCCAGATAAAAAGTTTGCAAACACTATTTTATTGTAGGTAACTACATTTTGTTGCAAGCAAATATTTTTTGAGTAAGCGGTAAATAAAAAAAGACAGTAAACAAAATAACTTTAATTTCGGAAGTCGGTGTCAAATTACGATGAAACTAACCAAAACACCGACTTCTGAAATTAAAGTTATTTTTTGCTTTGTAGTGTTTTTTTTTTTGGAAGTCGGTTGTATTTTTTTTGTAAAAAGTTTTTTATTTTTCACTTTTTAGATGTAACCCAATTGACACTCCGGAGTCGCGGGACTGTTCGAAAGAGATACCGTGGCTCCGGAACACAAAGGGCATTGAAGGAACATGGATGGGTTTTAGTCAGTAAAAGTTTGACACTCCCTCCCGCTACACCCAGAGCGGGAGGAGTCATTGGATGTTTTCCCATCCCTAAAAAAAAAAAAAAAGATGTAACCCACACCTAAACACACCACTGCGAAGTCGCAGGAAAGCAAAATACGCAATTTCGTTTTCTTGAACAAAAACCATCGTCCAAGTAAACAAATTCCAGCTATTTCGATTTAAAATCCAAATTTCTTAACCGATTTTGATAAAATTTAAATGTGACCAATCTGCAAGTATAATTATCATTTCAGATAAAACAAGAATTTTTCAAATCGGTTCATAATAATTGACTATGAGGTAACAAACATAAGAAAAAAATAAAAAAAAACTATCAACCGAATTGAGAACTCCTCCCTTTTGGGAAGTCGGTTAAAAATAAATGTTTGTCTCATTTATTCTTACTACTGGATCTTATTTGTGTGTTCTTGTCTTATCATGAGTTTTATTATATTTAGTGACTTGTCTATTGCTCTTTCTTTTTCTACGATACACAATATACTCAAACCGCCAGACAGTGCAGTCTGTACATTCGGGTTCAATCATGAACAATAGACACAATTTCACATGCTTCTTTCGTTTAGTAAATAGTAGTAGGTACCTAGTTCTAGAGATCATGGTCTTGATATTTCGCTTTATGCATTCGGCCTACCTATATTGTGTAGGTACTACAGAAGGCCAGCACGAATATTTTAACGTATATTTTAATTTTATGCGACATACACAATTTGTATTTATTTATTTATTAGGTCCACTAACAATACAAATATGGTATGCAATTCGAAACAATGAATGTGCGAAACAAGCACGAAACACGTTACACTTTACAGTTATAGTAAAATACGTCAGAAACATTCCTTCTAGACCATCAGATCATTATTTCAAACTGTCAGGAATATGACAGTGGGGCGTGGACTCCCGAGCGGAGATGTGTTTTAGAAACCAATAAATTTTTGATTTTCACATTTCTCGTCTCCATTCAGCTTAAGTCGGTACCACTGAGCGAAGTTTTATCATTTGTATGGCGCGATGAAAGCGGAGATGTGACCAGGGGGGCTACTCTCTAAGCCCGAAGTCCGCAGTTTCGGGCTTAGTTGCGGGCGTATTCTGCTCCGTATTACCTAACTAATAAGAATTAATGTCAACACTGTTGGAAGTCGCTGTGAAATCGTGTTCTCATTCATTTTTGGTTCGGATTTGGAACTAATCGTAAGTCCGTAATTAATACGGAGTAGAATACGGCCGCAACTAAGCCCGAAACTACGGACATCGGGCTTAGAGAGTAGCCCCCCAGGTATGTCTCTGAGATTAAGCTCGGCTGCAGTACAAGGCGGAGATGTGAGCTACGCCTCGCAAGCTGACGATGGCGCGCAGTGGAGACGAGATATGCGTGGCGTGCAGTGAGCGGTGCCCACACCGCACCCATCCCTCCGTGTCGCACGCAGGAAGATATTGTTTTTGTAATAACGGCAGAATTGAGACCTTTGTCTACATTTCGTGTCAGATCGCACTAAAATGTGCGTTCACAACCAACGCCCCTCAATTTCGCTATAGTCAACGCACCTCTCCACCCTAGCCAGCACACATCTCCAATACAGCCTAGTCACTGGGTGTATCCACAGTTTCGGTGGATACACCCTAGCTGAAAAGCATCTCTTCTCCGCTTCGGAAATCTCTGTTTTGGTGTAGTCCGGCCTTATTGTGGTACTCGAAAATGTGTAGGTAAGAACCAATTCAAACAACAACATTATAAAAATCACAGTCGTTTATTTAATAATAAATACTGGTAATTAGGATAGACATAGAGATTTACGAAAAAATCTTTAGCGTAATGAAAGGTATTTTAAAATACTAATTAAATACCTAAGAATGTTGAGTACATACAAGTTGATATCGCCTACGCGTGATGTTTTAAATGAATCATAAACTAACATATGAAAAATCACTAATTAAGGAACTTAAAAATTAAGTCATGGGCCCGATTTCCTATAAAACCTTACGACTATCCCCTATGGGTACGTATAAACAATCTATACTTTATCTGCGTACTAAAAAGCTAAAGTATTTCGAAAACTATTTTTATTATTATACCTACGAACTTGCTATCAGAATCCGTGATGATCAAAGAATTTTGGAATAGAATCGGACTTAAGACCGTTGAGCTATATGGGGCATAACCCCATTAAGTACATCCCTAATATTAAAGCATAGCTAGCTGTGACAACTCGTTTATATTAAAAAACAAACTTTCATAAACTACGAACCTGAACACCTCATCAGCAAACACACGAAGCTCAAACCAACTTAACACATAATAATTTATCCTTAGGAATGATTCATTAATATCCTTTTGGTACACACACTCTACCGAACACGCAAAGATTCACTTAACTCCGATTCCATCAAAATCGACAAATTGAAAGAAATAGTCATCGCCAACGAAGCTGATCGTCCTGATCTTTTGTGCATGCGTCTACTGCATCATCTTCAATTTGAACCTTAAGACTAAGTAAGAGATTACCCTAATGAAGACGAAGAGTGCGCTTAGTGCGCCGACATCGATCCAGAAATTCGCTTTATCCATAGTCATTTCCTTCAGGAAGAGATTAGGATTCCTGAAGTGGCAGTAAGCTTCGGAGCAGTGAAGTTTTTCTCTCCCGAATCCATAAACTGACAACATCGCTCCTTCGAATCCGTATCGAACGTAGCTGAGGTAAGTAAGCCATTGCAGGTAGCTGGGTATTGCGTTGAAGTTAACAAAGAAGCCTGAGAAGAGTACTACAGGGATGGTAGTGACAGGTCCCAGGTAGACCCCGGTCTCGATCTTCATTGCGGCCCCGATGAGCAGGCCGAGAGACTGCGCCACCAGGGCCGTGAGGATGTTAATGGTCGTGAACATGAGAACCCGGTCCGTCTGCATCGGCTGGCCTGTCATGAAGTACACTATCATGACGTACACGCCGCTGAAGACTATCTGGAAAAGGAAGAAAACGTCTTGTGAGATTCTCCTTTAAAAGTCATATTATCTACAAGCTGTGGTTGATTTGTATCGTCGATACTAAAAAGAAAGACAGCATTTAAGAAAGATAAGGAGACATGTCATATTTTATCTTAAACGTTATATCCGCAAGTACTAATAAACGAAACAAAACAGTAAACATTTTATTAAGAGTAGTCAGAGCAGATTTATATTTCTTCCTATCTCTCACAATGAAGGAATCTTTTAGTATTGGTTGAGATGATAAATAAACGACTGCAGTAATACGTATCATTTTAACTCTTTTGTCATTGACGGAAGATACCAATCATACAGTTGCCGCTTCAAATGCGTTATTTACATTATCAACAAAGAAATAAAATATTTCCTTATAAATTGTATCTATTTCATTGTTGACTCGTTATTTGACATTGACTGCCTCGTGTCAATATTTAGCTTCCAATTATTGTTGCTTGATTGTAGCCTAGTACCTAATATATAAAGTAGCGGAGCATTTATGAGCAATTGAGGTCATGTCAGTCAGAATCGACAAATATAACAAATAATAATTCTTGGTGGATATTGTGTGTGTACAATATTTCAAACTTTCTATCACAAACCACCAAATCCCATTTAAATAGAAAGTACGCTTTAATGCCTGAGTTTTTCGTAATATCTGCGATATAACTGTTACCAGTCTACTCTTCTGTTGAGCTCACAGCTTCGGATATAAAATTTAAATTGCAAAACAGTTATGGCTCGCGACAGTTCAATATGCAAGAGGTTGTTAGTTTGATATGGTTTGATACGAATCGTAGTAATGTTAATCTGTTTTAAGCTTAAGCAGTAGCATGTATCTAGTTAGGAGAATAATCATTTGCAAATCTAATTGTCGCACTGAAATTTGACCAAAATTTCTTCTCTTAAATTAAAGCTAGTCTTGTAAGAGGGCGAAGTTTACAGATCAATCATAATAACTTATTTAGTGTTTCCACAAAAATTTACCTGGAACGGTAGATCCGCCATAGTTTTTGCAAAGTAGAAAGCTTTCAGCGAATACCAGTAGTTCAAATGCTCTCTCACAAACACGCTCATCTCAGTAGGGACTGTAACAAAGAAACACAATTGTTAAAATAATATTACTAATTTGTCAAAAATTTTGTCACCGCATGATTGCATGTTTTCTGTCAGTTATTGACAGGGCTCACCAAGGAAGAGTACTAGGGCCACCTCAGCATTTAGCAGTCTTACGGTTTGAGATAATTACATTTCGTTTTCAATTTTTACGGTAGAGTAGATACCGTATCACTTAATTCTATATTGATTTATATTAAAATTATAATAAATTACAGGTTTTCTAGCATCAATGACTTATGAAAACAAGATAGAATAAAAAATAATATGAAATACTCACATGTAAGAATAGTAGGCATCATAGCAGTAAACATAGTGAACATCACAGTAAAGAATATACAGCCAGCATTGCTCATCACCTTTGCAGCGTCTCTGCCAATATCATAGTACAGGAACCCAATCAACAACCCAACCACCGTGTGGGAACACAGCCTTAAGTGCGTCAACATCTGATCCCGTAAAATGCTTCTAAAGGTACGTTTTAATAAGATCCAGAATTGCTTCCAGCCTGATGTGGGGAAGCCGGTCTTGATGGGTTTCTTTGTGAAGCTTTCGCTAGAGTCGAGGAGTGATGTGGTACAGGTAACCGGTGCGAGATTTGTGGAGTTGGGTAAAGCATTCTGCTTCTCAGGGTTAAGGACTGGTTCGGACATGTCTATCACAGTGCAGGTTGGTTTATCTGAAAACGAGAATAATAAAATATTAGTGTCATTCGTTATTAGTGTCTAAAAACGATAGGAATTTTAAGTGCCTCTTACAATTGAGTAAGAAACCTTGGTCATTCCTGGATATTTTTTCTGGCAAAAAAACAAATTTTACTCAGCTAGTAAGATAAATTTGTTTAAGCACGTGCAATTTATAGTTTACAATAAATTCGATAACCGATTTGTGCTAAATCAGCTGAGTCATTTGAATCAACTTAATAGAAAACTCTCAAAGTATCTGTACGAAGTGGCACTTAGTGTTAAGCTCTCTCTCTAGTCCAAATGATTACTATCATGAAAAAGTAATTTTTCTCATTCTCACCTATCACAATGGCAAGTGCCTGTTGCTCCGCCTTTTGAGCGTTATTCTTGCTAGTCTGGTTATTGTAGTTCAAGTTCTGAGGTACTGATGACGATGACGATGAGGATGAAGACTGGCCTCGACCACAGTTGCCTTTGTTGACCGCCATTACCAGCTTGTGTACCCAGTCACCATGCTCGCCTGTTGCTACTTCCATCACTGAAATAGAGATGACATTGAAAGTGAGTACTGATGCCTAATAGTGAATCCATGGCTTTATGGATGGATTTAACGTTCACATCAATATGTGACACTTTTCCATGGTGTTCGTCTTGTTAAAGAAAAATATCTTCAGAAATATTACTTCGGGCACATAAAATCGAGCAAGAATTCACCAAACCTGTTGCTAAATTCTAATTTTCAAAATTAGGTACTAAATCGAAATTGGTAGGTAAAATTCCTACGCTCCATTGAAAGATTGCTCAACATGTATTAGTTAATTATACGAGTAATTTTCATTGCATCATAGATATAACATTCTTAAGATTGCATGTCATAAATAAACATTTATATATTGTTGAAATGAATTGAAGCTGAACAAATGTTTTCACTTTCAGTGCCGCTGATTCAAAAGTAAAGACAAACAGTGCAAGCGATGAAGAAAAATTGACGTTTTTATGCTCACAGGAAGTTATAAAGTCAACAGACGTATCTGGGTTACTGTAGTGCTAAAAAGTTATTGTGCTGTTATATCTCCCTTTCGTGTTCCTGAACTGAATAAAGTAGCACATTTTGAAGTAATACTATAAAAAGGTCTATTTTGGAGTACATTAGGAAGACGAGGGGTTTGCATTCGTAGATGATAGTACTTTATTTACGGATGAATTTGGGTCAGTCGGGTAAACAGATACAAATGTTGATTGATCAAAAAGGTTTCCTTACATATTGGCAAAGGATACTCTAAGATCAAATTCTTATACGTATAAGCTCCCTACACTTTGTGGGGAACATAATATTCTTGAAGATAGACAAAATATAAACAACCTCACTGATTGTTTGTGTAGCAACACAGACGTTTAGGTATTTATTTTATTACCCACATGATAACTACAATTGACGGTTTTTGTCTCTATGTCGTCAGTTAGTCTGCTGTATGTATAAAAATAAACCTTAACAAATTCAACCTTCGTCCTATTACATCAAAGCGAGGCCGTGATAATAGTCTACAATTAAACAGGTTACGTTTATGTTTTCTTGTATTTCTATTTCGTTTTTCCATGTCTGGTATATCAATCTTCTTTAACTTAAAAACATTTAATTTTATAAGACCAACGCGACAGATTTTTTTATGTCAATGTGATCTTCTTTTTAGGTGCACTGGTTCTCTTGGAGGTGCTGTTAATGCATCATCATCAATATCACATGACTATTACCAAATGACAGTCTTGTTAATAGGTTATACTTCTCAACTTATACCTACGTTTCTTATTCTTATCTTAACCTAAGTTTATCATGAAAAAAAAGAAATAAGGTCATGTCTAGCAATTAGATGCCGAAGAACTCTGTCTGCAAAAAGTGGAAAACGTGGAGTACCATTTCGCTTTTAGTTGGTATTGATCACCAAAAACTAGAGCAAAAAGTTCAAAACAGAAGTGCATAATATGATCTCAATAGTTGATGATTTTGTTTACGACTTAAATAACTCATTCTATAATAAAGGAGACCGAACCAGTTGCGCCAGTGAAAACAAACTTCATTCGCTTCCAGCTCCGCGAACTATTTCGATACCGACTGATCTATAATTATGTGATCTAGACACGAAATATTTTCAGATGTAAAAACTGTTTTGATTTGAATGACTATGAATACAGAAACGGTTTCATTTTGGATTTTGGCAAATCATGCTGCAAATAATTATGTTTTTCATATAAGTCGTTAAGCATTTTCTGCATCTGACTTTAGGTTAACGAATATATTAAATTAAATTGATTGTACTAACCAGACATGCAATAAAAAAGCAATAAAATTGGTGTCTTTAGAAACAAATACTCCTCGAAAACACAGTTTTCACAAAGAAAAGCGAGCTCACAATTCGGAAAATGCAATGAATCAACACCGTCATAATGTTTTCATATTAATCAAACACCCATTGAGCGTTGAAGCGTGTTAATTTAATAACATATCCAATTATCCATATAATTTACTAATTGAAAAAGTCTTTGTTTGAGGAGCATGCATTGAATTTCTTTCACCTGGCCTTATTGATTTATAGAGTCCTTCCATGTTTAACGGTAGTAATGTTACGATGACTGATTGAATCAATATTGTTTAATAAGTAGAGCACATGAAGGATAATACTTATAATCCTATACTGTAAACTGAAATTGTTAATTATATACATATTGTTGGTGATAGACTCGTACTCAATCGCATAACAACATCACAATTACTGTTTTTATACGGCTTGCCTTTAATTTCGAAACCACATAACTTAAAAAAAAATTTTTGGTATTATTTGAACACTTACCGTAATCAGCAGGGTTGTGGTAACTCGGACAGTGAAGACCCATTGAAGACAAGAACGGCACTAAACCACTAACTCTTCCTTGATATATACACTGCCCTTCGGCCAAAGTGTACAAAAAGTCAAACATCTCAAAAAGCCTTGCGGACGGTTGATGTATAGTGCAAATGATAGTTCTACCGCCACGCGCTAGCGACTTCAGGAGTGATATACATTGGAAACACGATGAGCTGTCTAATCCTGATGTAGGCTCATCGAAGAACATCACAGGTGGGTTGTTAACTAACTCTAAAGCTATGGACAGCCGTTTCTTCTGGCCGCCTGATAAGTTTATAGTCCTCGTATCTTTTGCCTCTACGAGCCCCAACATTTCCAAAATCTCGTCTATCACAATCTTCTTGGCAGTGACTGTCATGTCTTTCCCTAATTTTAGATTCGCCGAGACATGCATAGCTTCCTTCACAGTGAGGTGTGGCAGCAAGCAGTCGTCCTGCATTATGTAACAGGACAACTTTCTGAATCGTCTCAAGTTCCTTTCCTTGCCGTTTATGAGTATCGATCCGCTGACATTGGACGTTCTGAAAGCAGAAAGCGTATCGTAAAGAAAAAAGAAAATTGGAACATTGTTGGCAGTACTCCAATCGTAGCATTCCGCACGCAATTCGTCATTTTCAAAGCCACGAACTGAAGGAAAAACATGTTAGTACATACTGTGTTTACGACACTCATGGCAACTACGCAAACACGTCAATCAACTTTTTGTAGGTACACTAAAAATGACCTAAAGTTCATCAAACATCAATATCAAACCCGGAATAAATTAAATGTTGCTTAATTTTACTGATAAGCAGAAGTTATTTATTTATGCAGGATTTAAGATTTACTTACTTGTATCCCGCTAAGATATTCATAAGAGTACTTTTCCCAGCCCCCGAAGGTCCCATGATGGCCGTAAGTTCACCAGATCTAAATGTGCCATTTATGCATTTGAGCAAAGCTTTGTAGCCCCTTTTCCTTCCCTCACTGACCGAGTATGACAAGTCTGAGAACTCGATATCTACCGGAGGACGTTTGGGCAAGTGTGTGAGTGTAGCCATGGGTTTCTTCTGGTCTCCATATCCGTTGGGTATTTTTGGAAGACCTGTCATGGCTGTAGTGCCGGCACCACCGTTGCACAGGTTGATCTGTGAGCCCCTGTAACAAAATATAAGGAAAAATGAATAAACAAAACCAAATATCTACATATGTTTCATTATGTATTATCGTAACAAACCGAGGTCAACTGTACATTCCAGTTTTGTATTAGTACGCCAAAAAAGCCAATAAGGTAAGATAAGCATTCAAATTTTGCCACACATGACGGCTTTTCTATCAAAAACGCCATTTTCTTTCTCGCCATCTGCGAGCAACACGGTTTTTTTGGCTAACAAAAAACTAATAAGCAACACTGTCTGTAATATGCTTGAAAACGAAACAGATTTAATCGAAATTGTAATTTTATTTCTAATACAATGTTGGATTAAAAGGTTTTTGCAGATTTATGTCGTCAAGAAATATATTTCTTTTTTAAGTACTACCAGTTACAAGCAATACAACTAAGAAAATTATAAATAAACAACCAACATAGAACGTTTGTTTGAATTAAATCCGTCTAGACTACATCAAACTTATATTAAACTAGAAGCTAGTGTTTCGTTTATATGGACGACATTATTATTGCTATCACTGCTGTATTCATTATAGGCGAGAATAAAGCCTTGAACTGTTACTTTATTAGACGGACCTTTTTTATGGGATCTATAGTACTATAGCGCCAACGTTTATCTTCTTTCCTGCCATTATAGGCTAAACTAAGGTAGTGAAGAAAGATATTATTAATCTAATAGCTTTTTATGAAGCCATCTGCTTTAAATTAATTGTTGTTTATTTTTTGTTGGCAAGCTGACCTAAATGCGTTCAGACATAATTTGCGTAATTCTATTATGACTTTCCACGTTCTCCGGATGGGTATGAAAATTCTTCGTAATTGTTCCAAACACGGCCATTACAAAATGTTAAGCACAAAGTGCTGTCATGTCAGTTATTCAGACACCGCGCTGGACTGTTGCCAACTGGCATTGTTGGTTTCGTGAAACAGTTCAACGGAATTTAGTTGCACAGTCGAATGCACCTCATGTCCGACAAGGGTGAAAATTATACTAAAATTATAATAAACTAGCTGATTCGTGCCCACTTCTTTAGGCAGTATTTTTCAGGTTACTATGAAACTCAAAAATAACGTGGCTTCCTAAAGGAAAAAAAAAAACTAAATCGGTTCCGGAAATTCAGAGATTACCTCCGCAACCAAAAAAACCCAAGTTAAACCTCTTAATAGTATTAGTATAGATAAATTGGTACCTGGATCGGGAAAAACTAATAAATGTGACAGGATGCATAGTCGAAAATAACACTGTTACACATATTCTGATGGAAACACTTAGAAATCAAAATATCAGAATATTCAGAGAGCAAAACAATGCGACCGTTGACAATTAAATTAAATTTTAAACTGATCATATAACTTGACTTGATACTCTTAGCAAAAATGATAATATGTATTACTAATAGGTCACTACGCGATATCATTGTTTGCGGAAAACGAACCAAGGGCGATATCGCAATTCGCGTAATGGATGAACTCCATTCAATTATATTCTGTCATCACGACACAGTAGCATAATATTTATGTTAGAGAAAGGTCAACAATGTAAATAGATTGTCTACATTTACGTTGTTTCAAAATAAGATAGTGAAACGTCATAGGCTGTCTTTATAAACTAGGTATTGGCATACCACATGGGAAATTGAATTAATATCACGTAGTTAACTTCAAGATTTGTAGCATGCACCTGTACTTTGGAGGATTTAATGAATGCCACCGACCCTACAATTAACGTAGCCAAGCCACCTACGTAGGCTCAAACGGTCTAGGGAGTTATGCATCGATTCGAAAGGAAGAAGAAAAAGCTTTATAGCACATATAACACAATTTGCGTTGAAACAAATGATCCGACAAAGTTAAGCCTACAAGTTAATGTCGAAATATTTTTGGTCTCATTGGTTCAAGCATAAACAAAAACAAATGAAAGTTAGCTTGTTTGCTCTTTTGCACTCGTATGTAGGACACAACATAAAAGGACTCGATGGCACTGGGGCGTGATAGATCACAAGTAATTACTGCTAATGCACCGTTGCATGTTCCAAGCGATGAACTAACTTTCCCCATGGGACTTCTAATGACACTATTAAAACGCTTGGCAATCAACTTACAACGAAAGATATAAAAACGTTAGTAAATATAAACAGCAATGACGACACTGGCCTAAATACTGGGCTCGAAGCTTTCTGTATTTCGGGCCGTGATTTCGATTTCGGTGTTGTCCTAAATTTTTCTAACCCAGAAAGTTGAACAAGTGTAAAATTTTGCTTACGTGGTTTTACTTACGTCTCCATTTTGAGTATAATATTTTTATTACTTTGAACTCGTACGGAGCTTCTAGAAGAGCTTATCACGCGGCGAGCTCGCGAATGTAACTGAAAGTATCAGTTCCTGTTACAATAGACCTAAATTAAATCAGGTTCCAAATCGATGTTTTATTTATTTGACATATTTTGTTGTGTACGCCACATTTGACAGAAGACATCTAGTATTCATAAATGCCTACGATTGGACAGTTACCATATTAATAGTGTAGGATCCATTGACGTCAGAAATGTATTCAATTCACAAGTTACATCTGAATATTGCATCCGTTGTGATCCCGTTATCAACACTGTTAGTGGACGCGTAATTTTGTTTGGAAGAAGAGATTTTGAATCAGAAAACAAAACAGGCAAGCAAAATTACTGTATATTTAGGAATCTCAGTATCAACGTGCATGTTACAATCTCTTGTATCCGGAGCCTTGTTATTGCTTTCGATAGGATATGTATGTATTTCAGTGCGTCATGACTTAATTTCAGTATACTCCGAACTGTTGTCAAGGTTTATCTTCGCATAGTGACAAAGTGTATTACGGTTAGAAACTTTTTGCATTTTGATATTCTATTCACTGAATATCTTTATATGTGCATAGTTATTAGGAACGTAAAGTTAATTCTTTAATAAGACAAATCAGAAGGTGACTTCCAAGTTCAGAACTTTTTGAGTAGAGAAACTAATGATCAAGAAGGTAACATTAAACTATTAGAAGCAAATTATCCAGATTGCTTCAATGAATATAAATGAATGAGTAAGTTATATTTTTTTCGCAATATATAAAACATCTTACAGCTAATTATAACGGTAATGATGCTCTTAATAACGAAGAAAACCATTAGCCATAATTATTTAACGAACTTTCGTAAAATTTGAGTAACAATTATCTCTTTAATGTTGCTACGCGTATTATGTTCAGCCTTGAAACATATAATAGTGAAACATCATACAAAATTAACGAACTAAGTAATGGTAAGGGACAAAGGCGTCATTCTAACAAACCGAGCCTACGCCCTTAATAATGTTTACCCGAATCTTGTTCATGAAAGTATAAACGTGGCAGAAGATAGGAACCAGAATATCTGAACACAAACCTTATTAAACCGAGCCGAGACCCTCAAGAAACTGGCGCAGAAATAAAATATAATTGCGCTCTTATTGCGATTGTGTTTGCAGTTTAAAAACCGCAGAAAGCTTTTTAGGGTTTTAAATGATAGCACTTTAACGTCACTTGTTATCTTTTGGCGACGTTCAAAATTGTGAATTAAATTTTTGATAGCAAATCTGCAAACTGTTGTGGAAGCAAATTTTTTACTGCTTTAACATTCATTAATATGGGCGACCTGGGCTCAGCAGTAGACATTTATATTCTGGTTTCATTTAAAACAATGGCCGTCTGACCTCTACAACGCAACCTTTAGGAAAATTAGGTTTTTGTAGTACCTGTAGAGGAGAATACTGTTGCCAATCTACCTGAACCTCAAGCTGCCTGTTATGCAATCTATTTATAAAGCTGTACTGCAAATAAATATTATAATGAATGAAAGCTTTCACCTTACAAAACCTTATTGTACTGAAATTTCGATAAGTAACTCGTCAACAAGATTAGAAGAAGAACATGTAACAACACGGATTTATTAATACATAAGCGTGCATATAAGTGTACAAGGAGAGAAGCCTCTGAAGTGGGTCTTGAGAATCGTCAGCAACCCCAAGTTTATAAATCAGCTGAAGTGTGTTAAGAATAGAATGGAATCATGAGTTTGAACTAACTGATGAAAGAATAACTTTTTTGCTAAAAATATTACCAACTTCCAAAAATAACACTAAATACGCAAAAATGCTCATAAAATAAAAAGTACTGAGCCAAACTGAATGAAATTTTTACGGGACCCAATCGCAAGTGTGCCACCGGATCAGTAATATCGGAGTTATCGGCATACATAGCCTCCTTTTTTGGAAGTCGGTAAAAATCGTAATATTTTCCTGTTTGAGCTTTAAATAGGCTTCTTTTATGTTTCCTGGAGCAAATTCTATCTTGTTGTGGTCATACGGGATGAACATAACACGAAACTATTTCCAAATTAATTTTGGATCAAAAGTAAAATTAACTGTAGTTAATTTCAAATTACCGTTTAAGACTCTCAAGCCTGCTAAATTTTCCGTTTTGACTACTGACGTCAAAGACGCATGGTAAATAATTCTGTTAGAAAGAAAAGCAGAAATAATTTCATTCACGCGCATAGCACGCTTCTAAAAATACTCCTATCATTCACCTTTTACCGTGTTAATTGTAGTAATTAAAAGCCAATCATAAAGTGCTTCACGTGAGTGCTCTAATGGTAACGTGAAGAGCACTTAGAACTTAATCATAGGATTAGACGTAAGTAGCCATAAATTCTTAGTATCTATCGTCAGATATGTAGATAAATTGGACGTTGGGCTACCTTTGAGGCCTTACCATGACACCCAATTACCGTGATTGCCTTAAGAACTGACTAACCTAGCTTTTAGAGAATGTACACAGAATTTGATAAAAAAAATAATTTAGATTTCATTGGGTCTTCACCCAGGGTGGAAGGAGTCATTTGTTGATTTCCAAGCCTTAAAAAAAAAAATTGGGTAACTTTGTTGATAAATTTCATAATATAAAGTAGAACAAACTTATGCCAAATATTAATTGTTACATGCGCACTAAGGAGTTGAACTGCTGACAGGACAGAATGGAAGAAAATACTCAATAACATAAGATAAGGGCAGGAAGATGATGAAGAGCTTTATTCAATTCGAATATTTCATACAGTTCTTACTTTCACCAAATTCATCATATACAGTGAATTATTACAGTTATTCCTTTACGAATCTTACTACATTGGTAATGAATGAACTGTTGTTCTAGAGCTTCATAATATATCTACAGCTTTTGGCATTTTTCCAAACATGGCTTCAGCCAAGTCTGCGGTAACAGCCGTGTTGTTCACCATCACGTTTATTTACGCTCGCTTTCATGCAGGGTTGGCGGTAAATTAGTCCTCCAACCCTTTTCCCTAGATACGAAGCATTTTTACACAAAACGTGTTTGCGTTAATTAAAATTCTACTCCAGGATGTTGCTTTAAAATTTTACATTCACTAAAATGTACATGTTACAGCTACTCTTGAGATAAAATCTGTTTTAAGTTCTAAAAAACCTTCTCGTGTTCATGTTGTTGTCGTGTGTTATACGACACGTTTCTTGTTTTTGCTTGTCTTATTCTGTTAAGTTATTCTCGTTGAAGTTGGAGCTCGTGGCTAAATAATAACAGCTGCGCGGGTCGATCTTCACGGTTAAGCAACGCTTGCCGAGGTTGGTTTGTGGATGGGTGACCATATTAACATACCGAGTTTCCTCCGTGTCTCGGAAAGTACGTTAAGCTGTTGGTCGTTAAGCGGCTGTCATTTGAAGATCTTTGGCAGTCGTTACGGATAGCCAGAAGCCAGAAAATCTGACACCAGTCTTGCCAAGGAGTACCGTGTTACCCAGTTAATGGGTTGTGGAGGTCTGGTAGGCAGCCGCTCCACGTAAAATACTGGTTTTCAGCTGAATCCGGTTTGACTGAAAGCCGACCCCAACACAGTTGGGAGCTAGGCAGATGATGATTCTGTTAAGTTATTAATGGCAAGTAATTTGGAAATCCCATCATGACGACACAGTTAGGACAATAATGAGAATTTTCTGTTATGAATTTAATTTAATATTAAAATTATAATTGACCTGCAATTTTGTGATGAATTTATTCTTATATAATGTACCGTAAACTACTTTGTAAATATCACCTTTAGCTTTCCTGTGATGTACAAAAACTCTAACAAAATCTAAGTTCTAGTATAGGTACCTAGACGTCTCAGCAAAAGCGACTAAATGATTTCGTGTCTCTAAATAATTCTCGCCTTGAACCTGTGTTCGACCCAAAAAAACATGAACGAGCATGGTTACCTACGAACAGTCTATTATTTATTCTTGTTTGTAACCAAGCTAATAACATACATCAGATGGGTAAATGACGGCAGTAACTTAAAGAAGGAACGGCTAAGTACGTTCCGAAACTTTTTGTTAGCAAAGCAAAAACTTTTGGGTACACTCGCACTGAGAAAACTACGAATATAAAGTTTGTAGACCCCTTTTTTTAGCAGATACTGTGTTGAATACAGAATGTCTAGGCTCTAGCTATTTTATTGTGTAGATGTGGGTTCACGCCACCGTTTCCGACTGCGCGAGGCCAATTGCAACGATTCAGATGTCTGGTCACTTTCCTGACTTTCAATATTTTTCTTTTGGATATTTATCAAGAAAATTCTTTTACGTGTGTTTCGTCAACTGTGCTCTTTCCTAAAATAATATTTTTAAATGATCAAAAAGTGTTCGAATACATTTTCAATTTGGAGTTTTCGACCCAAATTATTCTGATTCTTGACATATTTTGTCGGGTCCTACCGAATCCCTTGTTTAACTTAATATACAACACCGAAACATTGACCGTCCCATTTTCATTTCATTCAGAAAGTTATAAGTAAACTGAAATTGCTTTTGGCCTTTTCCAGACTGCTAAGGATTATTATTCTCTGTCCGTATCTCTCTGGGGGATACCGTAAGTCTGTGTATGTGTTTAATAAAATTGTATCTTGGTCTTTGGGTATTTTCATAACGGGATTTTCTTATTGTGACATAGAATCAATATTTATTCGATATTTACAGACTTTTCGTTTACGAAAAAAAAGCGTTTTATTACCTTCTGCTATGGCTTTTAATTTGATTTTAAAGTGCTTCTGATGTGTTATCTGATTTATGTATTTTTTTGCATATATTTAATTCGGATTATTTTAATTAGTATTTTAAAAAAAATTCTGACAAATCACGAAGCAGCCAATCCATATTAACGTTCGCTTCCATCGCGCATCGCTTCAAAAGCTTTACTAGACTTATCCACCAGACTGTCTCCAACACATTGTCACCTAATCCTATTCTCAAAAGTAGTTTCAAATAAGATATTTACCCCAACAGCTGTCCATTGTTAAGCTGCTCCGAGTAAGGCGGTGACTTGACCTGGGCGAAGGTCACCTTGTCATTCAGCTCTCCTTTGCTGCCGCGACCCATCAGCGGCAGGTGTATCTGGGTGCCTTTCGACTCCATCTTCAGGCTAGACGTCATCGCTGCATTGACATCGTGTGATTTAGGGCCCTGAAAAGAAGAAAATAAAAGGTATGTTAACACGTTGGAAGAATTTTCGTGTGCCTTAGATTCTGTCAGTGGTAGCGTAAGGCGATTGTCAAAACTTCAAAAATGAATGGGATTGAGAAACGTTTTCGAGATGTCACGTGATCAACCCGTATTAGTTTGGCATTTCAACCAATAGTACAGCCTATGACCAACATTACCAAACCCACTTGGCTAATATTCGCTAATAGTAAAATGGTTTAGGTAATATTGGTTATAGACCCTACTTGAATTAGAGTTTAGGGTAACATTAAAGCTGATGTTCTTAGAGTTCTACAGATTAAGAACATTTATTTTGACACCATTCGTTCAAATTATCATCTCAACAGATCACAGCAACCACAGATATATCTGTATTTATATATCTGTGACAGCAACCTATAAGGTATCCTAGCAGCCTTATCACTGAATACATAAAACAATACAACAGTTTTATGTTATTCCGAGTAAACGATAAACGAAGAATTATGTTGTATGACTGTAGTTATTTATTAATGAAACAAACACAATTTTTCATTTCAAAAAAGATAAAAATTAAAATATCCAAACCTAAAATAACACTTTGATTGAATTTTATATTCAAAGATTTAGAAAGGTAAAATAGGCAAGACAACCTAAGTTATTTTAAATATACAACACAAAAAAAAAACTTGAGCTCGAAATTTGTTACGTTTTTGTCTTCTCGTGTCTTGGGAATGAGCTCTAGGTAACTTTAAAATTTACTTAAATAAATGATCTTAGGCTTAGCAAATATTATATTATCAAGGAGGGATTATAAATGATAAAGGAAGTAATAGTACTTATTTTCCTTATTCTATCTTGAATCAAAGATACTATAAATAAATATTATGATGCCAATGTAACTGAAAAATAATCTACACCCAGGACAAAAACTGATTAGATGTAGTGAACCAAACTCAAGATTTTTTGCGATTGATGGCAGCAAAGCAAGGAGCAAAATGTATGAGACAAGTAATAACTTGAGCTTGTATCGTCAACATGGTGGATAAAGACTGCCAATCAAAGTGAAGAAGATTGATTCTATTCAGACGTCAAAATATCTTCTGAGTAACATTTTCAGAAAGAAGTGTTGTATGACAACACTGACTCAAATGGTAAAAAAGCTGTGAGTAGATGATATATCATTTTGTAATAATGTAAATGTTCTCACGTAGATATAGTCATAATTATGCTTCCAGTGTAAACTAGTCTCTCACTTTGAAGACTATACGTACAATGCAAAGCCAGCTCAAACTGGAAATGTATAGCTTGATGTGTCGCCGTGTGTTCATAAAAGCCCCAAGGTCTACGACTCCCATTGGGTTAATCAGTAACAATTAGAGCCGAAAGCCTCATTTAAAATAGCGTTAATTTTGTACATGCTGCAAAAAGTTGATGAAACCGCACATTTTAGTGTCAGAATTTAGCAAATCTTTTGAGTGTTGCAAAAACCAAAAGATTGAATTATAACCGAAATATTTCAGAATAGTTATGTGAATATATGAAAACGATGATGCCACGAAAGAAGGCATCATTTCATTCAATAGCAAGTATTCGAAAAAAGATAAACCTATCAACTTGAGCCGAAACGTTCACACCCCCAATCACTTAGAAACCTTTTGTTTCTATCAGCCCCATCTTTACCAAATAAACTTATAAACTACCCACTCCATTCTCAGAAAGGAACAAAATTTAATAGAAACTATGACGTAAACCGTATGGGAGAAATATTGACCGCGACATTTGTTGGACGTAGGAAGACTATCGACTTTCTTACGGATGACGTCACACTAACAGAATTGGAAAACAAAATGGATTGGACAAACACAAAGCTTGTTGTTGATTTATTGAAAGGGTTGGAAAAGCGATTCCATTTTTATATTGCTGAAACACAACAGATTCCAACGATGGATGATGTTGAAAGAGACCCTTTAGAATGATAAATGGTTCCATGAAATTGGATAAGGACATTGATTGTGATTTTTTCCAACGGCTATACCGCAAACCTTGTGGCAACTATTTTTCACAGTAACTAAAAACAAGTATTGGTTGTCAGCAAGCCAGCAACCAAATATAGATAAAATGGTTAAAAAGAAAAATGGTGTAATGACTTGGAAAATAACTGGACACTTGTAATGGCACGAAAAGGTCTACAAACAACAAAGACGAAATAATAGCAGTGGAAGCCAAACAAGTAAATTAGTTTAATCATTGTTGTTATTCCTAAGGGTACAAACAATATTCTCACGAAAAACATTTTTATATACTTGTCTATTTCAGTTACTTTACTAAAAGGGATTAAAAAAAACTTTTTACTAAAAATACAACCGACTTCAAAATTTAAGTGTTTTTTTTTGGAAGTCGGTTGTATTTTTAGTAAAAAGTTTTTTATTTTTCACTTTTTAGTGGTGCCCCACACCTAACAACACCATTGCCAAATGGCAGAACAGAAAAGCAAAATACGCAATTTTGATTATCAAAGAATCATCTAAATATCAAATTCCAGCTATTTCGATTTATAATCCAAAGTTCGTAACCGATTTTGATATAATTTAAATGGGACCAATCTGCAAGTATATCCTCTCAGATAAAACAAAAAATGTTCAAATCGTTTCATAATTGTCGGAGTTATGAGGTAACAAACATAAAAAAAAAAACATACAACCGAATTGATAACCTCCTCCTTTTTGGGAAGTCGGTTAAAAAGAGCCACTGCTGACCACTTACAATTAGGAGCTGCAGCTAATTTATCAAGCGGCCTAAAGCAAAATTCTTCTCAGACGGCACTCACTTCTGCAGTATTATTCATTGTATCAGTGTCTAAAAGAGAGGTTACTTCTGCTTCGCCTATTGCATTCAATTTTACATCTACATTAATATTACAGTCTACTGTTAGGCCTTAAAATATGTATGTAACACCCACGCTTGCTCGCTGGCTAGTTCTATTTTGAGCACGGAAAAATGTTTTATTTATGTTATGTCAAGGAAATGAAAATTAAGTTATTTAATTTTCTGTCGTTGTAAAACGTAGGAGTTAGCAAGCCTTATTTAATTTAGCTGTAAATATGCATTTATCTTATGGGTACAACTCGTACATCTTGTTTTAAAAAAAAAACACTGGCAGTTTCAAACACCGCCTCCTCAAGTCGCTACCGACGAGTCATTTCCAATGCTATCATAATCGTTCATGGGCATGGTACGTTTCAAGGCTATATAAGTCCACGTGTACTTACGATGTACGTCATTAGACGTTAAAACCCCTTATTACCTTCATAATTAAAGTTGCTTGAGTACCTTTTTATATAACATTTATGAGTTTATAAGTTTCCGTAACTTTAAACTATGGCGTTTAACAGTTAACTAATTTGTTAATATTTGTGATACTTTTGAGGATTTACGGTTTCCATATTTCTTCATCAGTCTCATTATCTTTGATTGACTCGTTGTAACTTCAAAAGTTAGATAGCATTGGAATATTCCCTAAGTTTTCTATCATGAACATTCTCTATTGAAGTCTATTGAAATCTACAGTCACAAATAGGCTCATCGGTATCATCAGTTGACTAGATAGTTCTCAAGCCTCCATAACAACAATATCTAAAGGAAAATTCATAGTAAAATATCGCGTTAATATCACGTATGATATTCAATGAAACTGTCGAGAGCAAGTACTTAGTATTCATAACACGATGCAAGGTGACACGTCAAAGAGTTTGAAAAACGATGGCGATCAATCAATTTTTATGATGCCATCTATGATCATTGGAGACCGTTCTTCGGACTTTTATTGCTTTATTGTGTGGGCGTAGCTATCAACCCTGTTAAAGTTCGGGAAAATTAGTGGTGCCTTTGAAAATTTCAGATCAGATCGATCTTTTTCTTGACTATTCATAGGATCCTTCTAACAATTCCTTTCTACTAACCTCACAAGTCACTCGTTTAAGGTCGTTTACTGTTGGCATCGTCGTCTTCTTTCGAGTACACTGCTTTAGTGACTTTGTTACCTATATCCAAATTAACAAGCTTTGAGAATCAGAGCAATGATCAAAGTTAATGGCATTACATCAGATTTTAATTTTAACACTGCTTCCAAAATCTAGTTATCAAAAGTTATATATAGGTAATTTTAGTCATTTTAGATCAAGTTCTTCGCCTCTTTGCCTTAAATATTATTTTCGTGACATAACCTGTTTGTACTCGTAAAACTTGTATCACCAACAAAAGTTTTTGCTTTGATGTCCGGTTATCAGAAGGTCATACACGATCCTCTACAACAATTCTTCTCATAGATGCAATATACACAAAATTGAGACAAAACGATAAATTTGTAGCATTTGAAGTTTCATGGTGTTTTAGAGGAAAGGGATGACGGCGACGAAGACAACAAGGCTCTAATGATTGAAACATTTGGGATTACGACTTGTACGTGGGCCGCATAGATACAGGAAAGAATTGGCGGTTTTCCTCCCAATTCTTTGGCTAACGATATCACCTTCTTAGAAGTGGACTATGGCAAGTCAAACAGAGAATGAAATAACATTACTTTTCTTATTAAGAACTGAATTTAAGGCATCGATAACTAACAGTTTAAAGACAAAAAAATTACAGCTAAAGATTAATTAGGAATTATATCTCCTTTTCAAGCTGAAATCATCCGTATCACCGGAAATCCTTAAACCAATATACAGAAAGATAAGCTTTTCCGTGTATCCTTTTCATAATTATAATTCTGTGTTTCTAACATTCTGCTTTCTCGAGCAAAACAAACGAAATTAGTTCCGTGCATAAATGTCTGCTTGCAAAAGTGTCTGCTTTATCGTTTTCCGATAAAACACACACTGAATTCATGTTAACATGGGAACTATTCGATATTCTAGAGATCATTAGCCTTTTGGACTTAGCCATCAATAATTGTTAGATAGGCAATCACTTGCTTCATAAAATTAGCATTTAACACCTGCACCATCAATACAAAGAAAACTTTAGGCATACAGCTGTATAGTTTTACAGGATTAAACTGATAAATAACCGTTTTCTGTAATTTATGATGATAACATTTAGATACCTAAGATGATACTTGCTATGATTGTTATCATAGAATTTGATCGTCTCAACGATAGAAACAAAATCATGAAGATAATTATATACATAAAGTACGCGCTTAATACCTGAAAATTAGACAGAATAAAGAGCTACAAAACGTTTCACAATCAATGAAATTGTGGATACACTGAAAATTATAGTCAATTCAACAGATTGGTCAACAGTTCCAACGATGCAGTTAATTCAATTGCGCTAACATACTACCCACACTGTTTTAATACGTGGGCTTTGCAAACCACATTACAGGTGTTTTTATTTTTATCTGCAACAGTGTTTTATCAACAACTATAAAATCTACTGGTGAAGTTGAAATATTTTAGGTGAAGTTCAATATCGCTTATTTGTAAAGTTTCGAAACGTGATTTTATTAATCAGATATATCAAACATCTACGTGATAATTAAGTTCTTTTGATAGTTCAGTCCATTATAACAAAACATTTGTATTTTCTTCAAAAGCCTTTATACCTTGCTCATTAGAATGCTAATTAAAAGTCGGTTTATAACTTTACAGACTTATCCTCCGATACTCTAAAAAGCTATGAGCTCTCACTATCACTATCACATCATTATTATAAAACAAAGTTCTCCACCGCGTCTGCCTGTTTGTCTTTTCGCGATAAACTAAAAACTACTGCACCGATTTCCATGTTGTTTTCACCAATGGATAAAGTGGTTCTCGAGGAAGGTTTTAGTAGATAATTAGTCAAGTGAGCGAACACGCGGGCATTAGCTAGTCACTGCATATTATTAAACATATTAAGAATATTTTAGGAAAACTAATTACACCATAAAACTTTAATATTCTTCCAATTAGGGTTGAAAACACTCTGTTTTAGCGAATGATGCTCATTCTTTGTATTGTGGACTTGTCGCGTCATAGTTATGAAGACTAGGAGAGCATATTATAATATATGTGAGGCGTAAACAGCATTCTTCACATCACTACGACGTAGGCAGATTTCAAAAAACTTTTTTTTATGAATACAAACGCGCCAAGTTTGCATTATGACTACTTTAGTCATAATGCAAACTTGGCGCGTTTGTCATCGTTGCTTATTGTTAACGTTTATATAGTCTATGCCATTATTCTGTTCGAATTAAGAATGGCAGTTTCATAAAAATACGATTATTTGACAATAATCTTCAACTAAAACAACTGCCAATGCGTTGATAGAAGTGAATTGGTTTAAGGAACTTAACGAAAGCAGACGTGCATTGTGTAACTGGATTTTTTTAAATTGAACCGAAGAATATCCAAAGCAAAGAAACAAGTTGTTTGCTTCAGATACGTAATGACTAAACCATCATTGACTTCACCCATGCAATTAAAATCCTCATCATCATAAACGATCCAATCAAACTGAGGTGACAATCATCAGTAGATACATTAACGGCAGTTTAATGAGAATCATCATGTTTACCAGAATCGATAAGAAATAAATGAACGACTATGTCAGTAGTTAGAAAGATAACATTATCGTTCACAGCCTTTCTTTGTTTAAAATCTGATAAAGACACTAATTACCAAAGGTCGACGATCATTAACCTGATTTAAGTTCTAGAAAGCGTTCCTTTATAGAAATCCAATGACAGGACACACTGAGAACTAAATTATAGGAAATGAGGTTGTCAGGTAGAAGAATAAAAGCTTCTATTTGGATCCTTTCAATAATATTTTCCACAAAAATTAAAATTCAAGAGCTCACTTATTTCCCCAGAAATCCAAAGGTGAGATGGGAACCTTCTCAGTAATGGCTCGATGTCCTTCAAAAACAAATTCTGAGACGTGATAAATTTTACCACATTGCCATGCTTGTAAACTAAGATAATGTTGCTATGTTTATTAATAGCCGCCGTGAGAAGAATATCAAACAATCAAATTGTTATGCTGCACATAATAATGCATGACGTGAAGATTTGTTAGATAACACATCTGTCTGAACTGACAGTTTGCTTCATAATGATACAATATAATATAGTTCGGTGGAAGATAAGACAAATAAAGAAGTAAAATAGAGAAAAAATAACTAAAGTAAATGAAATACCTATATTAAACTAAATTGATGCCTAGTAATCACTAGACATCAGTTTAGAAGGGAAAGAAGCCTTTATTAATAATAACTATAAATTAAAACAAACTAACAACATCAAGACAGAAATTGGACCCCAAATTGCCAAATGAATTCCATTCAGTATTCAGAACGATTCAGACGATTCGCCTCCTGAAAGGCCTACTGAACTAAAATACCGTCAGCATTTCGCGAATAGTTGGTCGGCAGTACAATAACTTTGTTTAGACCTGATTCTAGAGAGTTTGCAAAGTATACTCGGATCTGTTTCTCCAACTGAAGTTACTAAAATGTACTCAGCTTGTTAACATTTCTAGCTCTTTTCCTTTGATCTCGATCTAATATTAGCCTGTTTATGCAATTCGGTGTTGTAAGAGCTACGTTAAAGTTGTTTCTTTAAAAGAGATTTATTTGGATGAGATCGTATTTGTTTCTAATCAGAGAATGTGAATCTCAGACATAATGTTTAGATTAAATTGTCTCACTGTCATGAATCAGTCTTCAAAGCTCGTTTTCTATGGGAATATTTCCCGGGGATATTTATTGTGTTTATGACTTGTCGACCTTCATACTATTTTTAAATACAATATTTCTGTTTTCTGTAACAGACGTTTAAAAGAACAGTATACAGATCAAAATCTTCACTTTTTACTGTTGACAAATTAAGGCCGTACCCTGACCAAATAACCTTGAGCATTTATAAAATCGTTATAAAATCTAATTTTGGTCGTTTGAAAAATTATTTCTACCAAAATGTTCATAATTAAATTGCCTTTCCATTAGTGAACGTACTAAATCAAAATAATAATTAGTTTTCGAGAAGATGCATGTTTTCAATAATGATTTCTCATTTGTGTGTTTCGTTGTGAGGAGATTAATTAAACATTATACTTAGTAATAAAAAATAAAAATCTACCATTTTGAAGCCAAGATTATATAAAAATTTAATATAATTTTTATAAGTTGATATTTCTTTCGGATAAAGAGTATAGCTCCAAAAAACAGCACAAAAAACGGCTAGCGCTGCGTTTTGCACGGGGAGTCGGGGACGCGCCTTAAGAGTCCTATTACATTTTTTACGGAAATTCATGATTTTTGACGCTGTAATTTTCAGCAGCAGTAAGATATTTTAATTATTTGATCCTGAATAACGATAGTGCCAGTCTCTTTCTTGTAAGTTAGAGTTACACATTTTCATTTTTCTTTTCGTGTAATTTACTATAAATATTTTACGAACTCAGTTTGCAAGAAAAAATGTCGGCGATGGAACTTTGACGGTCAAGTTCACATTGTTGCAATCAATTCTTTTAAAAGCTGAAATTGCTAAAAGGTAAGTTGAATGTTTTACTTGTTTATTGGAGTTCTAGAATTTCTTTAAATTCCTTGAGTTTTCACGGAAAAAAACGTAAAGAAAGCCTATTAAACCAGAAATGTTTTGATTCAGCGTCCATTATATTCCAAATAAAAACAATTTTATCAAATAAATTAATATGATATAAAATTTCAATCTACAATGAATACGTTTCATTAGTTTTCGTTTGTCAATATAATAAAACAAAATTACAATAAATAAAATTAAAGTACTATATATTCTGCGTCAATTCAGCGCGCGCGCTCCTCAGTCTCGCGCGAGCGCCCAAATAAGCTATAATCCTATTCAGACTAGTAAGTATCAAAATTGTTTCGCGGACTATAGATGTACTCCCAACGCAGACCAACGTAACTTGGTCTATTGCAAACGAGCATTTACGATTCGTAATAGGACTCTTAAGTGCTACAAAATCTATTATTTCGTTTAAAAATATCACCACGCTAATAAGTTAAACGCACGAGAATAATTACAATGATTGATCGTTATACTTCGCAGAACCGGGCCTGCAAACCACTTATGTACTATTTATAGTGTTCCAGCAATTTCTATTTGCATCCATCATAACAATTATGTTTGTAAGACTTCAGTAAATTTCAACGTAGAAGAAGAAAAGATTCAGCAGCACATTACTGCGATCAGTGTATTCTTGATTGAAGAAACAAAAGCACACAAACTCAGCTAATAATAATCGTGCAATTGAAACATACATTTGAATGTCTTGAGACATTCAAATATTTGTTTCAGTCAGTCCATAAAATAAACTTGTATTGCTTATACTTGTGAATGCATTAAAACTATAATAATCATAATGAGGCGTTAAGTTTGTTGACATTTTCACAAAACAGGTATTTCTATCACAAGATTATTAATGTATATCGCAATATGTAACTATTTGGAGAAGATTTAATATCTTAAAACAAAACTGCCCAAACAACTATTGATTGTCGACAGACACACTGACCCATATTTCAAAAATATTGTTGGGCGCTCCCCATTTCCTTTGACCCACTGCATCGTGGTAAACAAAGTGAAAAGCAGAATAGAGAACCATATTATTATAATTGTATAGCTAAAAACCAATTTTAGGCTAGATCAATATGAACCTTTGGAAACAAGCCAATATGTGTATTTGCATATAAACAATGCTACCGGACAATTGTACGCGAGCACAACTTCGGTACACAATTCTTACGAACTACGAAGGAATTAACTAAATAATTATATTTGAACACACCAAAAACATATTCATATGAAATGGTGCTGTACTAGTGTATTATGAACTTTTAAATTAATTATTGCTCAGTATAATAGCCCTCATACCATCTGAGAAAAGCCACAATATTCGATCCGTACAAATTGTATCTTATTTGACGTGAGAGACTTTAATAAAGCTCAAATTAGTATAATTTTATTGCAAAATACTCCTAAGTACAAATACGTAGAAATCAGGGGCGTAGCTAGTGCCGTATCAAAGGTACAGGGCCCCTGGACTACAAGGGTCGCCTAGTGCGCAAAGCTATACGTTTAGTCCCACCATCTCTTTCGTGGTCTGCCGAGACAATTCTGAGCTAGTAGGGCCTATTTTGTTTAAAAAAAAAACAAAACCTTAAAACGGGGGCCCCCAAAAATGTTTGATACAGGGCCCCTTTGAGACTGGCTACGCCACTGGTAGAAATTCTATTATAATTAAATTAATACTAACATACAAGAGTTCACTTTATCCATAATACAACAAACAGTAATACGAGCTTAATCCCCAAATGTATAATAAGCCTCGGAGTTAGCACAAAGTTAATTTTCTTAGAATCTTGTGTACCAAAGCACATTGTTGAACATCACAGAACTATATTGAACACGTTTCACCCGTGATTTAGTGAGAAAGGTAAATAGGATTACCCATTTTAAACGAAGTACGTGTTGGTGGAATAATACAATATTGGATTATGCCATATAGTAATTCACAATACATACATTATACGCACAAACGCACTAAACGTTTTGGGAATATATTAATTGTGCGTACAGCTAAAGAGTGGAATTCCCTGCCTGAGTCTGTGTTTCCTGATAGCTACAATCCTGGGAGTCATAAGTCAAGATTGAAAAGGTTACTTCTAGGCAAGCATGCCAGGCCATCTTAGACCGCATCATCGTTTCTAACAGGTGAAATAGTGGTTAACGTATGCCTATCAAGAGTACAAAAAAAAATATTCTTCATTATTTTAATTGTATATCTAATAGAAAGTGATATTGTGTTTTGTAGATTTTAAAACAAATATAATTTTGTAACACTACAGGTATAAAATTGTAAGTATTTTCAAAACGGAAAATCAAGTCATAATTGTTTTAATTTATCATCATTACAAAGATTCAGTAGATACTCTCTAATCGAAATAATCCCCATTCCAACACATATTGATATGTGATACGATAACTCGGTCACTATTTCGTATTTGCATAAGATAAAATAATAAGCATTTCACAAAATAAGCATTCGATAATTATTTTGAATTATTTATCATCTACAACTAATAACATATTTATCAATTAGCTGATGCCCGCGGCTTCGCCGCTTGATAAATTCTATACTGAAACCTTCCTCGAGAACCACTCTATCCATTGGTGAAAACAGCATTAAAAATCGCGAATAGACAGACAGACAGACGCGGCGGAGGACTTTATATTGTGTTATTTATTTATTAATTAATTAATCTCGTCGACTAATCGACACTTTGCGTGACCAGAGGGCTGGCTCGTTCTTTGCTCAAAGAATTAGCATTGCCATTCAACGTGGCAATGCTGCCAGTCTTCTGGGCACGTTTCCGGATGACGACGATGCGGAGGAATTCTTCGACGCCTAAGCGTATCTTGTTTTTGTATATTTATTTGTATATAGTTAGGTTTAGTTGTTTTCATGTTTTTAATAAATAAAACAGTTAAAAAGAAAAAAAAAAAAAATTAATAAGCACACCAACAGTACTCTGACACTTACAAATCATACTAAATTACATCTGAAATTGGCATTTTAGTAAACATGCAAATAACAGGTATGCATGACACTGACATACTGAATATTAGAGATAAGACGAAAAAAATTAAAGAGTATCCAGTAGACCTTAATCCAGAATACCACAAAAAAAGAACTATTTAGACGTAAAATGTTAACACTGTATATATAGGGAACGTCTGTATAATATTATAGTAGTCGTGATAGTGATGGCTAAATCGGAACAAAACCATATTTTAGCCTTTATTTATAAAACTATTTCAAAAGCAGTTCTATTCAAACAATTTAAGTTCATCAGGCCAACAACAATCAAATGAAACCTTCAAACTCCGACCTCTGTGTGTCATTGCTCTTAACTGAACAAGAGAAGCTAAATAAACAGTTATTTATCTCAAAATGTAGGATTTCAAACAACAGGCCACTCTGCCGTTATTTTTCATGACGTGAACTAAAGAAACACAATAGATAGCCAAATTGTTTGTAAACCTTGTTCAGCCGAACATGCAAGGCTTCAAATATTAAAATTACAAAATAAGATAAAGAATTCCACAAACAAAAAAGAATGACTTAATAAAATTCTCAAACGCAAAGGACTGATTGTAAATCGATGACCGATACAGCAAACGCAGACTGGCAAAAAACAAAGAGGAATTCTACCGACACCTAAACGATTCAAATCGAACGCTAAACCAAACTGCAACTTTGAGCTCAAAGCGGCATTCTCTCTTACCACGATCAACATTGTAGAAGATTTTAGCATTCGTGTCTCTTTTATGTCTATTTACAAGCTTAGCTTTTCGGATTTCAAGTGTTGAAGTATCGTTTTTGTTTATCAATTGCTGAAATACTACATTAGTATAAGTCTTTCTATTTACTTCAGCCTTTTATTAACCTCTTTATTGAGACAAAAGCCATTAGAGAAGATTCAACTATCACAACATTACTGTAGTTAAGGAGCTTGAAGGTTAATACGCCATCAAACAAAAAAAACAATTAAGGCCAGCTTCTATTGAACCCACTTCTCCATTAACGCTACCAAAATTCGTTTCAACTTAACTAAATTCGATTGATCCAATAATTTCCGTGTCTTCTACTAAGGTTCGTGCACGAAAATTTTGTTAAAGATCGACTCCCGAGGCAATTTCAGTTCATTGAACGAAGATAATACTTGGTCTAGTTACGGGGCTTATGGTAGAGGCACGAAATAAATCCTTGTTTAGAATTTAATGCTCTTTGACTAACCTTAATCTTTTGTCTACCAAACATATTTGTATACTGACGCAAATCGCTTCTTCGATAGAACCTTTACGTAATACTGGTAAGAAAGGCACATTTCAAAGATTATTTGTAGACTTATTTGTTTTGTTTCTTCTTATTTGAACAAAATATTTATTTTAACAATTTAAATCTAGCAACTTGAGCTAGTTTCAAGATTGTTCAAGTTTATCGTAAATATAAGTTCTGCTTTCGCCATATTAGCTTTTGTAGTTAGAAACTGAAATGGGACTTGTTACCAAGTTTTATCATTAGTGCTCTCATTGTTTTTATGACTTGGAAATTCAAGCAATTTGGAATAACATGTAGCAGTGCCAAAATATGAAACATTTGGATCTAGCATAACCTGGGCAAACAGGACTTGTAATCAATAAGGTGACAATAATTGAAATGACAATAATGAACGAGGATGTTATTATTGTGATAACGAAACGAGAATAAGAAAAGTATGCAGCCAGTTGGTTGGAGGTTGAAGAGATTTTATTTATAAACTTGTATAACTTGTAGTCATTTTGATTTAAAAGTTATAATATTCGTATGTCACTTAATATATAAAAAGTACAAAACATAGCGCCATAAATGAACAGCGACAAAGTTTTGTAATGGAATTTCGAAACAAAACAAAACAATTTTTGAATAAATGAACTTTTGTGGTCGGAAATAATGTCGACCTTTCGGATGAGAGAGTTCCATGAATATGATGTAAAAACCTATGTTTAAAATAAACAGTAATTCAAAATTAATCACTTGTTTCGCTCACGCATACGGCGAAAATAAATTGAAGAATAATGATGTTGCGACAGTTGAATACTGTCGCTGTACAAGAGTATTCAGATGATATAAAAGCATATGTTTCGCAAGTAGCTACTCTCCCCCTGGAAACGTTTTATTAGCCTACTTTCATACATTGACGCGGGAGAACTCAACTCAACAACATGATCATACACAAGAAAACAAAGCAAAAAAAAGACACGCTGAGAAAAGAATGCTGTGGCACCACTTTTGGAAAACAAACCTAATTTTGAAGCATAAAAATTGAATGGTACCACTGATTTAATTACTTTTTGCTTCAGTCATCAAAAAGCTGTTACTCCCGTTTCAAAAGATATAAAACGTAACTATGTCGAAAACTGAACAGCGTACTATGTAAGGAAAAATCATTATTTCTTATGTCTAGAATTGGAGAGGAGACAGTGACTTACTTTTATACTGCAATTTTTAAGCCAAAGAGACATAATTTATTGCAAAGACACTACACACGCTAAAAATAGTCTTGTATGAACTAATTATGCGCTTACATAGGTAATATTATTTGAACAATTCAACACACAAAACAAACGAGGATAAATTATTCATAAAGAGACCCACCTGCACCCAAGTTGCGCTTAAATTAAGCATTACACAATTTAAACCACAAACACGTCCAACACACACGGGACATCAGCACTAATTATGAAAATTGATTACATATCAATAAGTCTTAATTAATTATCTATTGCTGCCTACCTGCTTAGCAACTATCTGAAATCTCTTGATAACAATTCACGTCAGACTGGATAGTGGATAGGGAAATGCGTATTGTTCATCGAGGATTAAGGATTAACAGTGTTTGACAAGCCTTGAAATACTGAAGATTATATTAAGCGAAATAATTGAAGTGTCACAGCAGCCGAGGTCAGTTGTAATTTTAGACCGTTCTGTGAAAAACTATTATAGAAATAAGATCCACTGGACCAAAAGAAAAAGCACCATGTAGATTTAACTGATGTTTAAATCGATGAAAAGGCTAGTCTTAATGATGCGCATGCATATCCAGTCAAATAGAGGTATATTGAGACGGATATTGCCTTGGCAAACGGTGACCACATACAGCTGCATAACCTTCTTTAAACCCATCACATGTATGGCAAATGTGAGTTCAGGCCGTGCTTTAGCACTATCAGGATCACTGCAGGCTTATCCCGTCCTAGAGCATTATCATCGTGACTTCGCTTATATTAGCTACTATATATGTATGTATGTAAACTAGGGTGGAATTGAGGACAGTGGTAACACCTGGTCTTCGTTCCAGAGCCAAGCATTGATTACAACTATTGGCATTCGAGAAAGCAATTTAGTATATGAGATTAGGGAAGCTAGAATCTGAAATGTAATTACTTTATCAGACGTGGAAGAATTTGTAATTTCCCAAGCCCGAATACAAAAATCAATCTAGAACTTTAAGCTAATGGATAACGATAAAGCAGTAAATAGAATGAAGATACAGGCTATCAATTCAACGATCAGTCATTGAAACTGACAAGTGACAATAGTCGACTATAAAATAGGATAATGGGCTTGAAATCAAATGAAATAAAAAAAAAATACATTCCCGTCAAATATTCAAGTAATTGGAAATACAATAACCATTAAAATGAATTAATTACGCACCAAAATGGATGAGGATGGACATTAAAATTCACAACGGATGTCATCCATCGAACTGATGACGTGACGATTTGGGCTTTCCTAACGCATTAGCCAAAGAAGGTAAAAACAAAAACATTGTAAACAAGTTTAACTAAACAAAGAATTGTCTTCAGAAGTAGTGCCGTCAACACATAAGAATAAATGGACTATACCTTATTTTCTCTCAATTTAAAGTTCATTCAGTTAATAAAGAAGAGATAACAATACTAGAAACGAGAATAGAATTTTGATTGCTTTCCTCCCACGCCCTAAGATAGGGATGTATACAATTACATATATAGGTATCACTGTCTATTGATAACGAATTTTAACAGCTATGATAACAATCAATGTCCATGACAGTGGGAGATGATTGATTTGATAAAGGTCAGGTTAACATGGTAGATTAGATTAAGCTTTTTGATGTTTCAGATAAAATGTTTTGAATGAATGAAGTAGGTACTGAATCAATGAGTTGGTTGTAGGCAGGCATTAAGTAGGCTATACCTACACCAAATTTTTTTTAATGCAACGTTTTTTTTTGAGATTTTGCTGAATGTCAAGATACAAGTAACCTTTGCTTTTTATTTTTTAAACACTTACATAAAACCAAGATCATTTAACTTCTTTTCTAGTCTTATTTTCCAGCTTAGCGTATCGAAGTTACGAGCCACTAATACTCTTTTATCCTTGCATAAAGGTTTCAGTATTCAAGCTTATCCTGTTATTATTCGAAGTTTCTTCAAGAAGTTAAAAGTTTTCCAATGACATATTGCATATTGCATTTGTCCGCCCATGTAACACTATTGTACATAAAGTTTAAATAAATATTGAATTTTGTTCCACCAATATTTTTATCACTATATCCAAGTTATATATTACTTACGTTTTTTTTTTTGCTGCTAAACCAGCTTAACTTATTAGTTCTGTGGTTCTAAGAATAGACTAGGTACCCTATTTCATCACGTAGGTGACACGAGGGGCAACTTAGGAGCTACCTACAGTAACGTGGGCTTTTTTGCTTTATTAAATCAAATTGCAAAACGTGGTTCCATTTAGGGTGGTGGTTGGTTTATATAACTAGAAAAACGGAATAATATGTATAATCAAAAGGACTAAGATTTAGAAGCAGCCATTTCTGTCAATAGAAGAATACAAGAAAATGAACAAATAAGATGAATGAATAAAAATTAATTTATCGAAACAATGTTGGAAGCAGTCGGGAATTTTAACTACATAGGACCATAAACCCTGCTAAATAAAAAACAAAATATTATGGACTCGGCATAAAACCAAGTAGCCATAAAGCCCTTACATAATATGAGAGTCTTAAAAGGAAAAATGAAGGTAAGGGCGAAGCTACGGAACGGATCACAATTTCCATAACTAAGAAACTTGGGTGTCTTGTTTGTAAGAGCAAGTTCGTGTTGAGGTAAACAGGAATTTTAATTATATTTGTTTTATGTTAAACTATGAAATATGGAAGCCTTGCTTCGAATTTCAAAATCCTAGGTAAGATGTAAACCACGACAGCCTTTAGAAATTATACATTGTGAAATTCTACCACAAGCAAATCCCCAGGCTTTCCAGATACATTTCTGACCGCAGTCAGATTTTGGAAAACTTTGAAAGGATTACACCCATAAGTTAATCAATCACCAACCAAATCCCAAGTTAAATAAAACAGGAGCAAATCCTACTCCATTTTACGTAAATTCTCAACCGAAGTGGGATTGCCATCAATTTACTTTCATTTCATATCATAACGGCCAACCTATACAGATTTTGCCAATATTTTACCTGTAATAACACCACGAATCATCTTTCAAATGATGTAATGGAAAAATATTCAATAGAACGATTTATATTGGTTTTCCAGAAGACCCTAATACTTTAATATCTTTATGTTCTAAGAAAAGATCTACGCCTTGGTTTCCTTACTTTTCTTTTCTTAGAAACAGTGACAGATTTAATGACAAATTAAATGGAAATCGTAATAAAACCATTCAATTTGTTTCCGAGAAATCCAATAAGACAGACAGAAAACAAAACCCTGAATGGTTATTCATCGTCGTTATCTTCCTCAGATTTCTTAGTAATACAAAAAAGCGTAATTTTGTGTTATTTATGGATGGAAATATGATAAGACCAGTCAATAAATAAACATAACGTATTAATGGCTTCACCAAGGCAAAATCTATTAGGTCTCGCATAAATATTATGGTGTTAACAGCTGACATCAGGCTTAGGCCACCTTTGAGATTTATAGACCCTGTTTGTAATAGTCATATTAAACCGTTTTTGTAAAATCTAGGCCAGATTTGCCAAAAGATACTATCACACAGCTCGCGAATATATCGTTAACATAGATAAGAATAAAAACGCGCTAAAATAAGACTACCCTTCATTTGATAATGAAAATATTATAATTATACACATTTCTAAACATGATTTATCATCATTTTAAAGTTACAAACACCAAAGACGTGTTGGACTAAGCCTTGAATAAATTAAAGAAGATGGAACAACACTAGACATAATATTTGTTTGACACATTTTATTAAACATTATCTCCAAATTGTAATTCAACTGTCGGCGGTGCGGTGGTACGTCGGATAACGTCACAAAATCATTGCCGTGCATCAAAAACAGATTTATGTTTTTTACATTGTTGACTTTATCTGAAATATCAGTGATTATCTCTTTATCTTGGTACTTGTAGTACCTCAGACATACGGGCTATAAATTAGTGTTAATCATATTTCTCTGATTATATAGAACTGTCGTTAAATAAAGTCATTGATAAGGGAATTGCAATTTTATTTACGATTTCTGTATTTTAGATGCTTATGTAATTGAAGTGGCACACAATTCAATAGCCATTCTTGACATAAAAGAAGAGAAGGCCACAATTGAAAATTGAAGGAACATTAGTGAAAAAAACCCTCTTTAGATGTAAATAAGGGAATTGAAAATTAGGAAATAACTTCAGTAGTTTCACTTCAGCAACAATGTAGGCAAAGCGATAAGATAATGAAATTGCGAAGTGTTAGTGAACTTAACAATGAAAGGATCACAAAGATCCATGTTTACAGCCGCAGACCGTGTAATCACTGTTTGTGAGACTTTCATGATGAATACAATTAACTAATGACGCACCATCACAAGCTGATTGTGAATCATGGGTAATCTTAAGAGTCACAGTAAGAATTAAGCCTGCTACTAATGTCATGTCTTCTTGAAAATCAGCTGAGCTTGCTAATGGTTCCAAAAATTCATGAAAAGAAAAATATTTTTTGATGTTAGTATTTAATGACGAAGTTGGTTTTTCTTTTTAGTACAAAGATAACTGTGCTTGTACATGTTAGTAATGAATCATTTCAGTACCTTTAAACCAAAGTTATAACAAAGAAAATTCTTGGTCCATAATTGGTCGTAAGAAGTTTCTCGTAGACGAACTGAAATGAGAAATTCGTAACTTAACTATTTAGCTTCAGAAAACAAAGAAATATTTGAAATGTGTAGAGTTAAAAAAGCGCTCTTGACGTAAATAAATTCCTTCGAATCATACCGATTAAAATGCCAAGATATAAGTAAGAAACTTGTCGGTATTTTAATAGAGGCTAAGAACTCATGTGTGTTTACAATGGAGTCGGTTTAATTGGTCGTTGGCACGGTCCCTTTATTTAAAAGGGACCTAACCTTGGCAATAATCTCGCTTAATTTGTTAAACTTAGTGAGTGAATAAAATTGACTTCGTATCACTAAGCAGGAGGTAAGAAGGTGACAATGTCGTCGGCTTTATATGAATTTTAGAAATAGACCAATGTAGAGATAGAAACAGCAAGTCCAATCCATACAATATAAATTGAGCGTCGCTGAATGCAACCTCGACGACACTGGTGGTCTATTTCCTTCAGACTATTCTCGTTGAACTAAATAAAGAAACTTTAGCTTTGAGCACTGTAAAATCATTTTGAAATTATACAATACGATGGGAAGATGGATAAAGGTTTAGGAGTGCTTATAAAGCAAGTAATAAAACGAATACCAATATCTCAACTCTTTCAAATACTTTATACTAAAAGGAATACTACAATAAAACCAAACGACCAATGGGCAAAGTCATCCCACACACAATACCATAGCACAAATCGGTTTGTTCCAAAGCTCCAATCAAATTCCATAATAAAACAGTAAACCTCGATTTTCGCTCAAACAAGATGAAATTCAAAGCAGTAAATGCAAATGAGGGCAGAGTAGTCGGATCTGAACCGACTGAACATGAAAGCCGAAATTTAAACGTATTCCATGTACGGTTTATTACCTAGGCTGTATATGATTAAGTTCAGACTGTATATTCGAAGGATTTACTGCTGGAAATCATGTAATCTGGGGCAGAGCTGTACGCAATTAATAAGGAAGTCTTACTTACGGCTCAGCAAAGAATTAAAAGACTTGAGCAAAACGTTTTGAGGAAACTAGAATCGCCTTAAAACAAACATATGAACTCGCTCGGAACAATAAGGAGCTGATTTTGTACGGACTTGAGCAAGACAATTATTCTAAAATAGGTTACGCTACGGAAGGTATGCAGCTTGACGACTTAACTGAGCTACAGTTTACGCCGCTATGTTTCAACCAAGTTGCTATGCCAACTAGTTTATTGCTTGAATAATGAATAGATTTGATTTATTAGTACCGTCATGTAAAAGCCTTATGTAACTACTGAACACAAAAGATAATACTTCAATGTCTATCGCAAAGACCATCCGTACATCGCTCATGTTGAATAATGGGCGCTTTAGGACTGTGATCTACGTCAGTGGTTTAGCAGGCTGAAACAAGAGATTGAATACAATTATAATGAAAAGGCTAAATAATAATGTTATCCAACTCAATAAGGCTTTAGTTTATAATCCATGAATGGAAATTAAAATAATAGCAACATCGGAAATTGTAGGCAGGAGTCTTGTCACAAGAATAGGAGAAGCCACACGTTTTCAAGATCAAGCATAATGACATACAGTTTACGTTATTTATGTATACTCTTGTATACATAAATAACGTAAACTGTATGTCATCATGTACGCAAAGTGAGACATTACTATTACTTCTTAATACACTATTTTTGTCCTCGCACCGTCTCATTTCAGGAAATGTCAGAAAATTCGCCACACCACCATCAGGCAAAAAACAGGAGTGATAGATGCTCTCACCTACGCTCTAAAGCTAAAATGGAGATGGGCAGGACACGTAGCGAGAATGAGCGACGAACGATGGACAATTCGCATGACGTCATGACCAGGTCCGACAGGTACTCGGAAAAAAGGAAGACCTGTAACTAGATGGACTGATGACATCACACGAGTCGCGGGAAAAAACTGGCTGACAGAAGCCAAAGACCGAGACCACTGGGATTCTCTGGAGGAGGCCTTCACCCTCACTACCTGAGGGGTTCATGCATGCATGTCTTTTTAATTTATTATTTTATAAATTCAAGAAATAAATTTTTTTCAGACAATTATAATCTATACTAATATTATAAAGCAGAAGAGTTTGTTTGTTTGTTTGTTTCTCAGGAACCACTGGTCCGATTTGAAAAATTCTTTCAGTATTAGATAGCCCATTTACCGAGGAAGGCTATAGGCTATAATATAGGATATAACATCACGCTAAGACCAATAGGAGCGAAGCAGTAATGAAAAATGTTACGCATACGACGTTGCACGGGTCAGCTAGTACATACAAAACATTTAATTTAAAAATTAATTTACATTTTATACTAGCATTAAATATAATTAAAATCAATTTTTTATAATACATTAGGTATCATTATATAAAATCAAGTAATTTACAATAAAAATCAAAATCAATTAAAACAACACTATCATAATTGTATAAAATTATGTAATCTATACTTATCTACACTTATATAATATAATATTATAAAGAGGAAAACTTTGTTTGTTTTTTTGTTTGTTTGTTTGTTTGATTGTAATGAATAGGCTCAAAAACTACTGGACCGATTTTAAAAATTCTTTCACCATTCGAAAGCTACATTATCCACGAGTAACATAGGCTATATTTTATTTTGGAAAAAAATAGGGTTCCGTAAGATATTTGGGTTTTTCGGACACAAGGTGTAAAAATCAACCAGAAAAGTAACTTATTTTGTGTACGCTGCCTAAACTATAAAAGATAGAACCATACATTGTTCTAATTAATTGTAGATCTTATAAATATCTACAAAAAAGTCCGCGACACACTATACCTATCTATGTCGAGTGAGGCACAACAACCATTTTTTTAATTTAAAAATCTTGATTTTTTTTGGACTACATTTAAACGCGTTTATTTTACTCATGCTATTAATCTTTATCAAAATAAAGTATTTCATCACTAAGTACAGTTTATGTAGATAATATTTGGTCTTTGAATGATTAAAATCGGACGTTTGGTTTTGAAGTTATGGCGAAATTAAAATATTACGATTTCTGCTGCACGACCCGTTGCGAGTGCGGGAGGGGAGTTTAGATCTATGAGTAAGGTACCCGCGCGGCTCAGCCGCGAGGTCGGCTCCATAGATAAGTATAAGTACGTCGGCTCCCTATGCAGCGGTCGTGCGCGAAGTCTAATAATTTTCGTGCGATTTTCTTTAGATTTCGTTCTTAAAACTGCACCTACGCAAAAGTTCTTCTCAGAGCCAAACAACAGTTCTTTTCAGGGCTAAGCAACAGTTCTTTCCAGGGCTAACCAACAGTTATTTTCAGGGCTAACCAACAGTTCTTTTCAGGGCTACACAACAGTTCTTTTCAGAGCTAGAATATTACACGCTATTAACATTTTCTTAAACATTTGAAAATGCCTAAAGAGAGCCATGTCTCAACTTACTAAACATAGTTCTCAAGCACGGGCAGCAAGAATACGCCGTATGGGAGAATCTTCACCTGATCGTTCACAACGCCTTGCTGAACAAAATCAGAGAAACTCTCAGGTACGCGCACGAGAGTCGAGTGTCGAACGTTCGCAACGCCTTGCACAACAAAATCTGAGAACCTCTGAGTTATAATATTATAAAGCAGAAGAGTTTGTTTGTTTGTTTGGTTGAGCACGCTAATCTCAAGAACTTTCTGTGTTAGATAGCCCATTTATCGAGGAAGGCTATAGGCTATATAATTAAGCTAAGTCAAAAAGGAGCGCAGAATTAATGGAAAATGTGACGCAGACGAAGTTGCGTGGGTCAGCTAGTAATATTATAAAGCAGAAGAGTTTGTTTGTTTGTTTGGTTGAACGCGCTAATCTCAGGAACTACTTGTCCGATTTGAAAAATTATTTCAGTCTTAGATAGCCCATTTATCGAGGAAGGCTATAGCTATATATCATCACGCTAAGACCAACAGAAGCGGAGCAGAATTGAAAAATGTTACGCAGACGACGTTGCACGGGTCAGCTAGTTTACAATAAAAAAATAAAAATCAAACTAAAATTGTGCTAGTCTATGATAAACTTTAAATCTACAATGTGTTTTCATATTATTAATGCATGAAATAAAAAGCTTTTTTACTTTTTACTTTTACCGTCTCATTTTCTCTGGCACGAGCTGAATTAAAAATATTTTGATTTGGTTCAGATTCGTATGCATGTTTCCGGAAACAATTATGAAAATGCCCGAGATCATTTCCAGTTTTATTTAGGAGTCTCTTCTATAACAAGTACGCAATCAATACATTGCTTGCATTGTCGTTAATCTTTCTCTTTGTTGAGCAGAACTGTCAACTCAAATAACTTGATACCTGAAGTTATTTTATTCAGTCAGAGTAACCTAAAACCTTTCACTTTCTTCAAAAGCAATGATTAACTAACCACAATCTGACATAAAAACTCTCATTGTTGCTAACGTAATAGCAACTACTAAAGTTACTGTAACAATGTCGACGATCGATATGGTTTTGACTGTTCCAGAGCACGCTACCTTTACACGCAAATTCTCATATAAAAATTCTGACCTTCATACGTACAAGTTCGAATAGCTTCAATATTATATCGGATTACCGATCCTTGCTTTCCCGAGGAATACACGCAACTGTAACTGCTTATCGATAAGAATTGTAAGCTTGAAATTCCGGTTGATAGAACAATTTAATTAATTATTCAGAGATTTATGCTACATGAAAACTGGACGCTGAAAGCATTACTTTAACAGATGATGGTAGTAAAATTTCAGAAGAAAATAAACACATAGATGAAGAAGTAGAAATTAACATTGAAGAAAAATGTTGATGGAACAGAACTTGAAACACAGGATATAAATAATTCCACAAAAAGTAAAGCAAAATATCATTTCTATATAATCAGCGCAAATGGCACTCCAAATTAGATTACTTTTTTCATTAACTTCAAGACTAGAAGAGGCCTTATAGGTATTTCTGTCTTGTGCCTTGAGCACGGGTTTGTGTGGCTGTAGTTTCTTCGTGTATATTTGCTTTATTATTTTAAGTAGAATAAACAATTGTGCTTGTTATGAGCATACGCGTGACAATCAGTTCCAGCTGGAAATTGATGGTCTAAATTACTTTGATTATTGGAATGTCTGCATTCCGTATGATTGAAATGTTTGACCCCATTGCGGGTTCAAGGTTCAAACTAAATTTACGATATGCTAAATAGTGTCTAAATTCTAATAGTGTCTAATATTTGAGCATCGATCATATTTAGAATCTTTAACAAGCAACCCCTTAAAAGTGCAATGCTCTTTGACGTTTGCGCATTTTCAAACTTGACAACATCGGTGAAGAAACTGGTTCTTCAAGTTGTTTATTTAAGCGTTGATGTTTTCTTTCCTATATCTACCTAAAAATAATAATCTTGATAAACAGTAAGATGGGCGTCATTTACCACTGTCTAATTTATTTACTCTCAGAGCTAATATTGCGTGGTCAGCCCGGAATCTACAACTATAAATTTTTTATTTGTATTGACATTGGGAGTTTGCTCAGGAAACTACTGAACAGATAAAACTTCACTTTACTCTGTATTTCCAGAAATATAACAAAATCGTTATATTATTATCTTCTATCTATATCTTATTTTATTTTCTAATCTCATGTTATCTCAAACGTTATTAAAGTTCCAAATTAACTTGTCTGTCTATCAGAGAATATCAGTATTCAGATCTTATTAAAAGCCAAAGTTATTAATAGGTCCCAATCTCCCGGGTTTTGTGTGTCCATGGTAATTAAACTAGATAAAACTCATTAATGGCTCATCAAATTCTAGGGATAATCCAACCAGCAATTGTGAACAGCAGAACCTCTCCAAAGGCTCGGAACTAGCTAGGTAGTTTACCGTGATTGATTACTTTACTAACTTTCAGTTCGTACCCTACTTACGTGGAGTTGGGTCTCATTCTCAATGCGGTGCTACTCTAGCCACTACTTGCACCCACATAGCTCACGTAATACATTTAGCGGCTTCCTAACCCAGTTCAAGGGATTATAAGAACAGTTTCGGTGAGTTTGACCCGTATTATGTAAGCATAACATTGTTATAATCATCTTCGGAGTCGGGCATGAGAAATGTGTGATTATGGAACGATGCCAAGTTCTCAAGGTAATTTAGGTGCATTGTACTACGGACATTTCTGTACCTAAAGTACTCGACGTCTAGCGAAGCACCTGTACATACATTTATGAGACTTTAATTTCGTACCATCCAAAAGATGCTGCCTATTGAATGAGACTTTTGGTAACACTGAATATCCTTACTAATATTATAAATGGGAAAGTGAGTTTGTTTAATGCGTTTTAATGCCTAAATCGTAGAATTGATTTTGATGAATTTTGGTACAGAGATAAATAGGAACTTTAGACGGTTGTAGGCAATTTTTTTTAGAAAATCAATAAAATCGCGAGCGCATGCGGACATTAGTTGATTGTATAGACTCAAATATATATCTGCCTTTTTCATGTGCGTTTACACTAAATAACTATTCGCGAAAAAGTATCTCATAAAAGTAATTTAAAAAGAAATCCAATTAAAAAAGATCTTTTAAAGTTTCTCATTAGACGCGAATGGCAGAGCGCCCAAATCTTCAGCACCATTGTTAACCTAGCTTACTACACTAAACAAAAGACTATCCATCCAAGGCTAGTCATTTACCAAGCCATTGGAATTTAAACTTACACACCACGACTTAAGGAAACCTTTAATAAAATGATACTTGTCAGACTCCGCGGGAGATTCGACATTCTATTTGTCCTCCGTTGGTGTCACTTTCGATTCTGTCTGAATCATCGTTTCAAGACTGGTTTATAGTCTGCTTTGCGCTTAGTGCGCTTAATCTAGTTTACACAAAAACCTGATTTTTATAACCTTTAATTAATTAGCTCCTGTCACTCTCTCAATTCTCGTTGAATATCGCGGCGTACAGCCTTATTTTCTAGAAAAATGACTCTATATTTATTACGTGAAAATAATTCCTGGAGGGACTTAGGGGAGGGATTTGCCAAGCAGCGGGACCGTATGGACTGACTGAAAAAAAGTTGATTGCTAAAAAGTGCTAAGGCCACTCTCGACCAATAAACTGCGTGACTGGGTTTCTGCTAGATATAACTCAAATTAGAATCAAGAATCTGCTAATCAGTATTTTACTAACCAAATGTTTAGTTTGTTTTAATAAATAAAGCTATTATCTAGCCTTCTTGATGCTTTAGTATAGAACAATCATATTTAAGGCATTTGTTATGACTGCCTCTTTCGAGGTGGTGAATGTGAGATTTTGAGTTAAATTCCCGAGCCCTGCAAAGATTTACTGGCCTTTTCCATCACGGAACTCCCAGTAGCAGCTTTGTATCTGAATTGGTGCCCGGTTGATGGGCTCAATATTACAGGGAATCTATACTTTATATAAGAAAGCTGAAGAGTTTATTTGTTTGCTTGAACGCGCGAATCTCGGGAACTACTGATCCGATTTGAAAAATTATTTCAGTGTTAGATAGCTGATAAATGGGCTATCCATCATCGCTAAGACAAATAGGAGCGGAGCATTCATGGAAAATGTGACGCAGACGAAGTTGCGTGGGTCAGCTAGTTCAAACATAATTGTTGGAATCTCTGCCTATCCCATCGGTGAACACAAGCGTGATGTTATGTTATGTGATGATAAAACAAATTCTCAACTTAATTATTTTCATGATAATAGAATCGGAGTTAGCAACATCTCCACCCATCCCAAAAAACCAGTCTCGTTGGAATTCCTCACAGTAGTAAAAAGTGGATTATTTTAGGAGCAAAGTGACGTATAACTCAAGAGTGCCAATGAAATGCATGCGCTACATTTTATGTTCCACAATTACGATTGGGGCTGTTACGTGTTTCCCATCACCGATAAAATCTCGTATCGATTGCGAAGTTTCAACTGCTAGTAATCGTAAATTCTAAACACGTTATGCAAAGCTTCTATGGTTTTTGGTTCCGAGAAATTTCTTCCAAGGTCTTTTCTTTAATGGTAATAATTTGTTTGTCTTAACAACTAAATTGGTCACCTGCCCAGCTTCTTCCCAACTATATTGGGGTCGGCTTTCAGTCAAACCGGATTCAGCTGAATACCAGTGTTTTACGTGGAGCGGCTGACTACCAGACCTCCATGATCCAGTAACTGGGTCAGCCGGGACCAACAGCTTAACGTGCTTTCCGAGGCACGGAGGAAACTTGGTATCAACTTGGTATCCACAGACCAACCTCGGCAAGCGTTGCTTAACCTTGAAGATCGATCTGTGCGGCTGTTATCATTTAGCCACGAGCTCCTCTTAATCGGTATATATTGCTAAAGACAATTGAAACGTAGTTTTCCTGTGAATTTGGAGATCAAACAACTACCTGATTTATTTGAAATGGGTTTGCTCTTGACTCTAACCTAGGTCAGAGACAAATGAGACAAAGTCGACAATGGAGCGAGCTTACCCAGAAAAAGCCTGTTCACTCTAACTTTGAAGAGATTTGGGATGTATGCGTTCGGAAACGCAGACGCTGGCAGGGTTTTACTCTTTTGCTATACGCATTATGAAAGACGTTTGGAATCGCTTAGTGCAAATTGGTGGAATATAGCAACAAGATAGAGATTGGAACTTTACTGTGCGTCTAGATGTCCAATGGTGGAAGGGGGTGGGATAATCTCGTGGAATTCTTGTTCCTTCACTGACCTTAATTGAAAATTTATAAATTCCGCTCCATCCCGCAATGATCTAATACCCGAAAATTCCAGTATTTCACGAAAACCCTTACATACATTTTAGAACCGCTAAGGACCTTACTGATCCACTGGAGTTACAATTATCGGAAAATGTCCTTTATCAAGGTGCACGTGTATATTTTTGAGGTCAAGGGCGGAGAAGGACGTACTTCTGGGATCATCCTTTAGCCCTTGAAAGTACTCGAATTTTAGAGACGATACTTTGGTTGATGTTTTGGTATAGAACCGTTTAGTTGTCCTAAAAAGATAAGGCTATATTTTAAAAGGGCTTTTTTCGACTTGGTTTCTTAAGAAATCTCCTGGTGTGGTTGATAAAATTGCATGATACCATTTTGTGACACGTAGATAACTAATTTAAATTTATTTATTGTTAACATATTTTAAACGTTTACTTAATAGTTTAGTTATAAAAATCAATCTACTGACGCGTCTTTTAATTTGAGATAGACTTCTAGAGAACAATTTCACTGCCTACAGTCAATAGTTAAATTAAATAAATTTATTTCCGCATCATAGAATTCTATGTATTGTAATAAATCTTGCCTAGATTATAATGTCTCGATTTATCATGACAAGACGTTTCGTAGGAATTTATTGTAAATCCCATCCAAATTCATTAATTTCCAATACATGCGTGTCTTATTACAAAAAAATTGTTTACAATTTCAGGCAAAATTTAAGAACATTATGGCGTTTGCCATTTTCGGTCAATCTAAATCAGAATTTTAAATTGTTTTTCAATTGCGTGTAATGACAAGACTTCACAGTAGACTAACTCTCTTGGCCTTATCCTTCTCAATAAATCCAAAAATAAAACCATTGCAATTCAGATTACCTCCATTGCTTTTAAAAAAGGTTGAAGTTGTATTCTTATTTTTCCACATAATCCAATACGTGACCCGCGACCCTTGTTTTAACAAAAACAAGGACTAAGGACTAAGGAGCTGTCAGGAAAGGGATTCCCCGAAATCCTGAGAGATTTGACCGGTTTTGATACCGGCTGGAGTATCTTTGCCTTTCTTATTACTAAGTCTGATATAATAAAATACTTTATTTATTAGGCGTATTTTTAGGGTTCGTACATCCGTCTCTCGCGCAAACTATTAAGTTTAGAAAAAAATTATACTAGAAACCTCAATATCATTTTTGAAGACCTATCTATAGATACCCCACAAATATGGGCTTGATGAAAAAAAAATGAGTGTCAGTTCTAAGTATTGGGACCCCCAAAATTTATTGTTTTTTTTTTTTGTGTGAAAATCTTTATGCGGTTCACGGAATACATCTACTTACCAAATTTCAACAGCATAGCTCTTATAGTTTCGGAGAAAAGTGGCTGTGACATACGGACGGACAGACAGACAAACAGACAGACATGACGAATCTATAAGGGTTCCGTTTTTGCCATTTGGCTACGGAACCCTAAAAACTGAACTGATGAGATGTCTGCCTATCTGTCTGTCACAGCCAGTTTACTCCGGATCTACGGGACCGATTCTGTTGCAATTTGGTTTACATGTGGACTTCTGTGACTCAAACACGGACTCGATACGCAAATAAATATTTTTTTAGTGTGGGTTTTGGGGTATCGTGTGACATCAAATAAAAGCGATATAGGGTAGACCATTGCTCAGCAGTGGGACACAAAGATTGTCTGTTGTTTTTCAGTAAAATTACAACGGATTTATAAGAACAAAAGATATTAAAAAAAAATATGTAGAGCGTGGATAAAAACAGGAAATACCTAAAATGAGTAGGTAAATTATTAACAATGCAAATATATATTGAGCGCATTTTTTAAAGAAAAGGAAGTATTACACTGATATTTAGTAGTACCGAACTCGAAGTTCTTTTCGTGGAATTGTTGAATATTATCCAAAACTAGCTGATGCTCGCGGCTTCGCCCGCTTGACAAATTAAAGACTAAAACGTTCCTCGAGAATCACTCTATCCATTGGTGAAAACAGCAAAAAAATCGGTGCAGTAGTTTTGGAGTTTATCGCGAACAGACAGACAGTCGCGATGGATGACTTTTGTTTAATAATATGTAGTGATGATGATAGTGATTCTAACAGTACTACTCTCTTTTAAATATCTCGTAAATATTTGGTTGGCTGATAAGCTTTTATAGAAGGTCATACAGTTAAAACAAAAGTCAATAAGACAATGATATAAATGTCACCATTGCATTTCAATTAATTGAAAATCAATTTCATAGTTTAGGAGCCAAGGTACATTTTTTTGTAATGATTGGTTGGTTTTCATAAACTTCAGTCAAAGTTTTAAAAGTCAAAATGTGCATTGAAAGTTCAACATTTTAGTTTTTTTTTTTCAATAAGCTAGCAGAACTCTGCAGATTTATAGCAGTTGCAAATATACATCATTACTTTAATATTTAACTACTTTGTTTCACTTATGTACATCAACATCGTGAAATTTCCATACAGAGTAGTCTAAGAGCTCTCTCTTATGCACTTTAGAACATCTAGGCACTTAAGTCATATTCGCATAAGTGCTGCAAATTGGCTTACGTGAATTTTAACTCAGTTGCAGCTGGTAAATTGAAAGGTGTATTAAATTAATATTAATATGTCATTAAGATGAATATGCAATAATGGCATCTTCATTATTGTAATTTAGTAGTAGGCAGTAAAAATTTTATACATTAACATTTCATTATGTGTAGATATAAAAGAAGCTCGTAGCTAAATAATAACAGCCGCACAGGTCGATCTTCAAGGTTAAGCAACGCTTGCCGAGGTTGGTCTGTGGATGGGTGACCATCTTAACATACCGACTTTCCTCCGTGCCTCGAAAAGCACGTTAAGCTGTTGGTCCCAGTTGTCATTTGGAGATCTTTGGCAGTTGTTACGGATAGTGAGAATCCAGAAAATCTGACACCAGTCTTGCCAAGGAGTACCGTGTTACCCAGTTAATGGCTTGTGGAGGTCTGGTAGGCAGCCGCTCAACGTATAATACTAGTATTCAGCTGAATCCGGTTTGACTGGAAGCCGACCCCAATATAGTTGGGAAAAGGCTAGGCAGATGATGATGTGTGTAGATATCAATAGCAACTTATTTTTTATAGATTCTAACTTTTATCATAATCACATCTGATAGAAAGCGATGTGGTCGGCAATGGAGTCTACTTACCTCGAAGTAGTTTCGTTTTTAATTCCTTGTTGCTAATGCTAGTACTAAGAAACGAGGCAGGCCACTTAGGCGATGGGTTGACGAAATTAAGGCAGTGGCGGGCGGTACTTGGATATCACTAGCCAGAGAAAGAGAAAAGTGGAGTCAGTTGGAGGAGGCCTTTGCTATGACAAAACACACAGATATTGCAACCAACGAAATAACTAGAGAGTCAAACTAATTGTAAAATATCTGACAGAAGGCTTATAATACTCGTAATATAATAAACGATCATCAGTCCACTAAACCACCCAAACTCATAGCGTTTAATTTTTTGTTTCTATATTCTGCAATAGTACTGCTCCAACCGGGGATTGTCCTTGGGCATAGGGTCGTTGCGCCGGTTGGCGGCCTTTTAGTCGCCTTCCCAACTTTACTCCTTGAAATTAGTATGATATGTCCATAATTCATGTTCTGATTGTTTCTGTAGGCGTAGCAGATATCATCAAGTTATTTTTCGAAATATGTATTGGAGGAATATTCTAACAGTTTTTTTCTAAATAAATATTTATCTAAAATTTACTCAAAATGCCGGTTGACGGCCACTTTTTTCAGTTCGCGGCCACCCTTGAATTAGTTCGCGGCCGCTAGTTTTACATACAATATTAACTTACGAGTATTACATACTTTTTGTGTTTTCGTACACTTTTCACCATAAATATTGGTCCTATCATTAATTTCCACATAGGGTATACGATCGCGATTGTCACTCAAATGCCTTTACTCTTAAAAAGCACGTTTTCTTCAATTCATCCCTTTCTTGTGCTCTAACCTAACCTTACCTGACACGATTCTAACATATTTTCACAGGATTTGTTCATCTAGCCTAGGGTCACGCTCTACAATCTCGTCATTCAGGCATTCTAATCTGTACACCATTTTACCTTCTCCCAACTCACCTTCATCTTTAATTTCTGCAACAATTCTTCCCTCTGTCCATTCTTCTTTCTTTCCTCTATTTTCCCTCTTTTCTTTCCTTACTCGAAACTCTTAAGCTCTAATACATTTATGTTTCTTCCATACTTCTAACATAGGTACTACACTTTCATTCATCTCTAATGCAGTTATTTTTCTCTCGTTGTTAAACACATTACATTGCTATCTCAACAAATAATGAAATAAAACACGTTTTATAATCAGTTTAAGTATATTGCTACAAATTAAGTTTGGTTAACATTAACATTTCTTTTCTATTAAAATTGAGTAATACTCCATAATTTGAGCGTTTAGACTAGTATTTTAAATGTTCAACATTTATATGTATGTATTAATTAACTTGTTAACAGTAACTGTTAGTAATCAGTCTTCAACAATTTCTATAACGAGTAATCAGTAAGTGTCTAATGGAATTATGTACTAGGTATCCTAGTTACCTGTTATAATGTATATTGTACTTATCAAAAATATATAAAGTATAAAACAGTCTTTAATTAAGTACCTAGGTGGTACGAGATCAAAATAATCAACTGAAACACCGAGTTGTACCTAAGAATACAAAAACTATTCCTTATCAATAATGCACATGTTACACTTGAACGGTTTATCTTTAACATCATCATAAGTCAGTTCTATAAAATCAGTGCACTTCAAATGAAACCATTTAGTACAAAAAGCACAGCCAACATTTTTGTTTTCATCGTCCTCAGTGTCACTGTTTAAGATATTTGCGCATTGGCCACAATTTTGTTTAATATTATCTTTATTCTTTAAAAGTTTTCCCTTTTTAAGTTTCTTGACTTTGTGTATTTCTTTTTTTTTCTTTACTTCCTCTTGCTTATGCTTCACGGCTTGCTTCCTAGCTTCTTTAACTTTTTCTTTCTCCTCATTCTTTTCTTGTTTAGCTTTTTCTTTTAGTAGATGGTATTCTCGCCATTTTTTCCCTGACATCGCCGACGGAATACGAGCTTTGGGTACGTTTTGTTTGGACTTTTCTAGAGGTTGGGGTATAAACAGATGTTGCTCGAATACTGTGTTTGGATCTATTGAAATCTTGTTGTTGGCGGATGCGGATGTAATTGTAGAAGAGAATGATTTCTTTGACAGAACGTCATGAGAATCTGAATGTTCTGATATAGGTGAATTAACTGTAATATCATCCAGTGATAAAAGAGACCTTCTTTCTAGTCGCTGGTGAGTGACGCCAAATGTCAAAATTTCATTTTCGTCTTCCGACTTTTCTGTGGTAGTAACGGTACATAATGGCAAGTTGTCTTTTAAAGTTGGCCCTTGAGATAATGTTACCGAGTCGGTGTCACGATTTTCAGATCCCAGTTGCTCCTTTGGTCTACTATGTAGAACTACTTCGGTACAAGTTTCCAAACTTCCAGGTTCATCTGTAGTTATTTTGTGTTTGTTCGTAGGCATCTGTAATAACAAAAATTGTCTAAACACCAACCAAAACAGTCTGTGTGTAAGAAGTGGCCGTAAACTGACACCTCTATTTTCAAATAGTCAGATAGCGGCCGTCTATTTTTCATATGATTTTTAGACGGCCGCGAGCCAGATTTGTTTTGTTAGCATGTGTTAGTTTGCGGCCACATATAGCTATAAATCCGAATAAAATTATATTTTGGCGGCCGTGAACTAACCGATGCATTTAAACCAACCCCAACAATAAAAAAATGTTGCACAAAGCGAAGCTTTTTTTACACTAATAATAGGAAAGAAAGCAAACTTGTATCATTCGGTGAGCTAGTGCCGCGGCCACCCGGCCGTATACCAACTTTACTAAAAATTTGTTGTGTTGGTTGGCGGCCAGCAAATAAAACTGGTATTGAAGTAATTTACTCCCAAAATAAATGCAAAATTACATGGAACAAACAACTATGATCACTCAAAAACAATCACACAAGTAATAAGTAATCGTAAACTTGAAATACTTACTTTAGAAGCGGGACCTGTTCGCTATTTTTTACACAGGTTTACGTACGTGTGTGCGCTGACAGCGCGGCTGGCAAAATGGACAATTTATATCCGGCACATGGATTAGGTTAACCGACCAATTTGAATAGGCATTACATTCTGCAACTATTCTACTTTTTAAAGGGCCACAACGCGTTGGTAAGAGTGAGATAGAATTCTTATTATTGCAATATTTATACGGTTGGTCCTATAAAAGGCCGCGAAACAACCCAGGGCCGCGATCCAGCGCAATGACCCTACTTTCAGTGCATATAGGGATAATCGCCGGTTGGTGCCCCATTACATTTGAAATGTCTAACGGGGCTAAAAATGTCTAACGGGCCGAAACCAACTCTGCGAGTTTGTTTCGGCCCCTCGTACGCCTACCAAAGGACCGGGTCTCCAGAGACCCGAGAAGGTAAAATAAATAATAATAATAATGCTAGTAAATTAGTTAAATACTTACAAATAACAGTTTTCTTAGCAACTAGTTATTTTGTAGTTGATGAATCATGACAATAGGTATCACCAAAGGGCATAACCCAAGAAGGCGTTAAAAATTGAACATACCAATTTAGTAAGACATAAACTTTGTTGGTATGAACCGCCTTTGCCATAGTATCACCAAGACAATCGAAAAAATCTAGAATAAAGAAACCCATGGAGCTACATGGCATGCGTAGACTGAAAAGTATTTTGAGCAGAATTTCCAAGCAATCAGCTTGTTAGATTTATAAAACGTGGCAAAGGCTTTCTACTTCAAGCCAATTTAGGTACATATGCTAGCTACACTTTATCGTGAGAATACGGCCGATGTGGACAAAAGTATAACTTTCTCCTGGATCTAGAATATTAAATGACCTAAAAAATTGTATGAAGAAAGACACGATGGAGACACGAATTCACGATGTCAAAGCAAGGACCCATTTGGGGACACACTTCAATTTCTTAACATTGTCCCAAAAGAGTATGTCTCACATTTTAACATCACACATTTTTAACCTTCATCTGTAAGTGTTACTTTATGTGTGTACTTAGACAGAATACACAATTTCTTCACGCTTGTTTTTCACGATTTTGCAAAATAGCTCCAGATTACGATCTATTTGCACAAAGGTGTTTTGATGTAGGTCATAACGACAAAGATAATAAAAGCATTCTTGTTTTCATTGAAAGACAATTTTATTTATTTGATTTCAATTTTAGTACTTTGAAGAAAAACAAAAATTTAAGAAAAACAAAAATTTAAGAAAAACAAAAATTAAAGAAAAACAAAAATTGAAGAAAAAAGTAGTTGCCTACCCAACTTGACTCATTATAATCTTATTAATTACTCCAAAGCACGCAATTTTCACAGCACTGAAAATGGACAAGTTATTTTAATTTTTTTCCACGTTCAGCAGCCAGATTTGCATTCGTTCAGTCGCGGCTTCTAAACGTGAGGTCCAAAACAAAACAAAAACATTACAATAATTTTGGATCACTCGAGTGGCGTCGAGCAATTTTACACTAAAATGGACGGAGCCATAATTTTCACAGCAACAAATAAAATAATGAATATTCATACGACCTGTTTAACACAAAAGCGTACATTTCACCATTTAACATTCTCATAATGTACGTAATATTTGAGAAAGAAAATAAATAAACATTTCTTACCTGATTCTCAATATGGCTATCCAAATCCAGGGATCGTAAACAATCTTCTGTCACAATATGCACACGCCTGTCACACACATTGAAATTAAAAAAAATAAAACGAAATGTCTACGCACTACAAAGGGTTTGATGAATATTTGATTGTTGTGTGCGGCAGCTCGCGGCAACGCGCTCTCTCACTACAGACGCTCATGTGCTACTGATTCATCACGACAACGAACTCAACACGGCGCTCGGACTATACGTACTGGATGTACTTGTGTGTCCCTGGCACCGAACAAAGGCGATGCTGCCCGAAGTTCTACAGCTGTTTAATGTTTGTGAACCCGACACATCGCCAATCGATTGTCAATTCTAACATCTTGTGATGTAAGGTAATGTACTTTTAATAATAAATGATGATTTTGGCCCTATGATCACACTATTTCTACAAATGTCAATGAACATTTATTTTGTTACTTTTTAACCATTTGGAAATTTACATTCTCTTTGATATCGATATAATCCATGACTAAACTGCGGAAGTTGTTTAAATCCCTACATAAAAAAATCAAACCAATCCGCAACGCTGATTGTGTTTCCATTTATCGTTTCCAGTACGTTTTGGTTACATCAGAATGAGTGCGAATCGAGTACACCACGCACCGTCGCTCGGGGCGCGGGTGCATTCTTAGTGCGGGCGTACCGGCGGCGAGCGAGACAGGTCTACGTACACTTGCTCTTTCTAACATCGATTTCGGTCATTGTGCCCGTCCTTTTCTGGCGCAATGTACCCCTCTTTCTGGCGGAGCGGCCGCGCACTGCGGATGTAGTGGCTCGGGAAATAACTGCCCTATTTTAGGATAAAGTTGTGAATGCATTCACTAACCACGTTAGTTCATTTCGAAAATAATATTTCCCATATCGTAGACAAAACCAATTGAGAAATCGTTTTAAATGGATTTTATTTTAGAATAAATCAATGCTGGCTGACTGACGTATCGGTTTTTTTTTTTAATATTTATACGCTCATCATCATAAGATTGCTACTTTTTTCAGATACTAGTTTTATTCTTTTGTGGAATTTTAATTCTTACTTTGTACTCAGTGCACGCAGATAAAGCATAATTAAAAAGCGAAAATGGGTATTGTTAATTTTACGAGTCAGCCTGCTTTTGTTTATTTTATTTTCATGAAATTATTCTTTCTAAATAATTTGTGCTCTTAGCCGTAGATTTTTTCTAGGACTGATTAAGATTTTCGTCTTATCGTGTACATTTAATTTCAACTCAAATCGTGTTTTCTTTAAAAATATTTTAAGTAAATAATTTGTCTGCAGTGCATATTTTGGAAAAAAAAATATTTTCCGATACTTCCAATTTAGTATAGGCATCTTTAAAAATATTATAGTGTACTCAAAAATAAATAAATACATACTATAAAATCAATACCGATGGTTAAAAATAATCTAGGTCGAGCTCCTAAACTAGGACAACAATTTTATGTTAAAAACAATATCGTATACACTGATTATAATCTCGAATAAATTGCTAACGTGAACCATAAAGGCATAAAACAAGAGTTTAATATCATGTTAACTTATGAAAAATAAAAAGCCAAACAGGGCTGAAAAACAAGAAGGATGTTTCTCGTTCCTTTTATATTCATTCAGTAGCGCACGTGTATCCTTGGAGGCCAACCAAGGACAACATTCCCGTAAATATTGATTATATGACTAAATCAAGGAGGTAGGCAGAAAGAAGCCTTCTCTGTCAAAAATTCATAGTACCTTCCTTATTAGATACTCTAATTTTGTGCAAATTACATGACATAACCTTGTATATTAGTCACATCAAGTCACACCTTGGTTGTCATGTCATTTCTAGCTTCATCTTTCTCTGTTCTTAGAGAAGATAGACATGTCGGTGGTAGTTTAATAACCAAATTTCTTTGAAATTTTTATTTTTAACCGACTTCCCAAAACGGAGGAGGTTCTCAATTCGGTTGTATGTTTTTTTTTTGTGTGTTTGTTACCTCATAACTCCGTCAATTATGAACCGATTTGAAAAATTCTTATTTTATCTGAAAGGATATACTTGCAGATTGGTCCCATTTAAATTTTATCAAAATCGGTTAGGAATTTTGGATTTTAAATCGAAATAGCTGGAATTCGTTTATTTGGATGATGGTTTTGTGTTATCCAAGTAATCGAAATTGCGTAGGATTTTGCTTTTCTGCGATTTTTCAGTCGTGTTGTTAGGTTAGGTTAAGTGGAAAATAAAAAAAACTGGCCAAGTGCGAGTCGTACTCGCGCATTGAGGGTTCCGTAAGCAGAAGTTGCAATTTACGATTTATGACGTATTAAAAAAAACCTACCTAGATCTCGTTCAAACCAATTTTCGCTGGTAGTTTACATAGTAATGTACATCATATATTTTTTTCAGTTTTATCACTCTCTTATTTTAGAAGTTAAGGGTAAAAATGTGTGTCCCCCCCGGACACACATTTTTCCACTTTGGAAGTGTCTGTCGCGCAAACTATTCAGTTTAGAAAAAAATGATCTTAGAAACCTCAATATCATTTTTGAAGACCTATCCATAAATATCCCACACGTATGGGTACGATGAAAAATTTATTTTTGAGTTTCAGTTCAATGTATGGGGACCCCCAAAATTTATTATATTTTTCTATTTTTGTGTGAAAATATTTATGCGGTTCACGAAATACATCTACTTACCAAATTTGCTGCTGTGCTTAGCTGTGACTGAGCTGTGACATACAGACGGACAGACAGACAGACACACAAGACGAATCTATAAGGGTTCCGTTTTTGCCATTTGGCTACGGAACCCTAAAAACACTACAAATTAAAAATTAACTTTAATTTCGGAAGTCGGTGTTTTTGTTAGTTTCTTCGTATTTTGACACCGACTTCCGAAATTAAAGTTATTTTTTACTTTGTAGTGTTTTTTTTTTATTTGGAAGTCGGTTGTATTATTTTGTAAAAAGTTTTTTATTATAAAATCATCTTTATCATCGGCCAAAAAGATCAGCTGGTCTATTCTGACGCTAACTTCATCACTTAGGTGGAGTGAACAATAAGTGAGCTGTCATTCCATCTTGTTTCTATGGTTTGACAGCTCACTTGTCGTTTCATTTGTCGTTTACTTCGCCTAAGTTTTCACTTCGACATGTTTACATGAATTGTACTGCAGTACTCTACATTCTTAAACTAAAAGAATGAAAAGATTTAAATTATACAACCATCTGTACGCAGAAAATGTACAGTCAGAATGACTAAGTTGGCAACTTGGCAGTCAATCCGCGTAGATTTTATATAAGATTAGAATATCCAATGAGGACGTTTGAAATTACTTTTCATTTCTGTTGAGATGGCCAGTTGTTGGCTATTTATTGAACAAGCTTCTAAGGGTTCCATACCTATACCATAGAGTAAACAAAAATAACCCTGTGTGTGCGTTCGTCCAACAGACGGACGTATGCCTAGGCAGGCTATATATCTCTTGAACGATAATAGAAATTTAAACCGAGTGACACTGCACACAATGACACAACACACACCTAATCAATCTCAACACTCAACGTCAAGCCGTAATCGGGTGATAGGACAAATAATAATAGTTACCAGAAAAATATAAAAAAAAATCTTAGTCGTGCTTTTTTTAAATTAAGGACATTTTTTTTTTTTCGAAAAATGGACACACACATTTGACACACATATTTTACCACTTTCGAAGTGTCCAAAGTGGTAAAATGTGTGTGTCCCCCTCCTGTAACTTCTAAAATAATAGAATGATAAAACTAAAAAAAATATATGATGTACATTACCATGTAAACTTTCACCAAAAATTGGTTCGAACGAGATCTAGTAAGTAGTTTTTTTAATTCGTCATAAATCGTAAACCGCAACTTTTGCTTATAATATATTATATACCTACAGGTTTGTACTTGACTACTGGTTTTTATTTCTATACAAATGTCCAGTTAGAGTGGTTCGTTTTTATTAGCTTCGAATAGTTCGTTCGCCGGACCCTTCGATCTAATATCGAGGACCAGTGAACTGTGACATGATATTACACCTCTGTCACGCTCCGGAGATCAGAGGGAAACCGGTACTGGAAGTACTTAGATGATGGTTAAATACAATACAATACAATTTATTTCTCAAACTTTAGTTGTACATACATTACATTAAAGTGATCTCGACCCCTGAACTAGGACAACCTGTATGACAGGGGTCGAGGTTCATCCGGTTACATGGATCAGAGACAGCGATTACTGCAGCTTATATTAGTACAATAGTTTACTAAAAACAGAATAAAAAAGAAAAAAAAAAACATATCGATAAATATATGTCACCGGAAAGTGCCAGACACAGTAAGATTGTAAAAAATCTTGAATAAAATATAATTTCTCGAAATATTATGAAAAAAATAATTTGTAAAATAATATATCCCATCAAAACTTCAATAGTTTCCAATACATCCGTGTCTTATTTAGAAAAAGAAGTTAACAATTTCACGCGATATTTTACAATCTTACGGGATTACCATTTTCCGGTCACATATATTTTACAGAACGAAGTATTCGGATGAGTATTTCAAATAATACAAGTTTTGTAGATGTGAACGTGAAACAAAGAAACAAACCATATATTTTACCTCTTTACAGCATTCGAAATAAGTAGAAGAAGGCAAGAAGCCTTTGCCTAGTAGAGGAATATTACAATCTATCATAAAAAAAAATTACGCCGTAAATTCAAAGCAGTAGTTCCTCAGATTAGCGGGTTCAACCAAACGAACAAACTCTTCAGCTTTATAATATTAACTAGCTGACCCGTGCAACGTCGTCTGCGTAACATTTTTCATTACTGCTCCTCTCCTATTGGTCTTAGCGTGATGATATATAGCCTATAGCCTTCCTCGATAAATTGGCTATCTAATACTGAAAGAATTTTTCAAATCGGACCAGTAGTTCCTGAGATTAGCGCGTTCAACCACACAAACAAACAAACAAACAAACAAACTCTTCTGCTTTATAATATTAGTATAGATGTAGATCCGAAAGTATCTCTATTTCTCTGTTGATACTTGGCACAAGGGTCAACCATATCTTAGATTAGGACATAGGATACTTTTTATCCCGGGGGTATCTTTTCTTGGGAAAATTTTGGGACAGGCAAAACCTCTGCCAACGAATAGACTTGTATTTGTGCTTAGCGTTTTCTCAACTGTATTGGAATTGCCTCCCAATATAACTGGATTGTGATGAATACCAGTAATTAACTTGATTAATAATTTGATGAATGATTAATTAATTTTGGGGGCCGAGTCACCCGCGTCCGTAGGAGAATACCCTTCAGCGAATCCCTACACGTGGTCCCCGGGTGGTGCTAAACAGGTGACACTAACCGCCTCCGTGGTCTACTGGTTAAACCAACTTCATACCAAGAGGTCCCGGGTTCGATTCCCAGCGGGGGCAAATTTTTTGCTCGGTTTGGTTGGTGGTTGGACTTTTTCTAAGTCCGCCTGGCAAGCTACCACCATCATGTCTAAGTCTGTCGCCATAACAACAATGTTAACAGCATTGTTGTGTTCCGGCAGTTAGAGGTATGATAGCCAGTTCCTCTGTGTAAGAGGATTCGGTGAAACTGCTTCCATCTTCGGCCTAATCATCACTTTCCATCAGGTGAGATTTGGGCCAAGGGTTACCCCGTTTTGCATTAAAAAAAAAAACTTTGGATCGGTTGCCTATCTGACCTGTATACACAGCAACTCAGTAACATAAGCCAATCCATACGAACTAACAACACTAATCACAAGAAAATGAAAATACGAATAACTACCCGATGCTCGCTTGACATATTATATACTAAAACCTTCCTCGAGACCCACTCTATCCATTAGTGAAAACAGCATGAAAATTGGTGCAGTAGTTTTTGAGTTTATCGCAAACAGACAGACAGATGACTTTGTTTTATAATATGTAGTGATATTCGTTAAATTCAAGTGACAAGACTTGCAAATGTTACGATGTCAGCATAACATTAACAAAGACAAAAACCAAAACAGTTAGCGACATAACTGCTACAAGGTTACAGGTCCAGCTGATACCCTGAAACATTGGTTCACAAACGCAATCTAGCCTGCTTGCTATGCTGCCATGGACAGAATGCTGTGGTACTACCCCGCACCCTACTGATGAATCCGCATCACAGAAAGAAAAAACAATTTAATCTACACTTATTGTAACCAGTTACAATTAATGTAGGTAAACATCTGGCTTTACAATTCAAGAACGCTTATCACAGAAAGAAAAATCAATTTAATCTACACTTATTGTAACCAGTTACAATTAATGTAGGTAAACATCTGACTTTACAATTAAATAACGCTATTTAGCTCCATACTGAACAAATAAACTCAAGTCTAATTAAAGTCAGTGACAAAACTTCTAACAATGCAAAATACAATGAAATCATGGCATGTTCCAATTGATTCAGCCAGCCATTCACTTTGTTTACTCCACTAAAATGTCGTAGGCGATCTAAATATAAAACTACATTATTGGCCGGCATGAATTTAGGTCCAATTCAACAATACAAGTCTAAAAATATATCCGCTCTATCCTATCTACAACTAACGACTAGTTGCCAATTGCATAAGGTCATCATCGTCAGTACTTGAACTTATTACGATTTTAATGTGATGTTATTTACAAAAAGTGATTGTCATTGCCTCGAGTAGGAAAAGTACCGACTAAATACAGTAACTGCGTTAGGAGTTAAACACTCGAAGTTTCTATGGTGTATGTGTGGGTTACCATATAATTGTTTAATTCAATAAGCCTGAAATCGTCAAGGCCGTATGCTGAACGGGAAAATGACACGCTGATGCCAAACCAGAGCCTAAGGGAAATCGTCTTTTGTTTAATACTAACAGCCAAATAATACAAATATTTGTTTCAAATAATTGGAATTATTTTCTGTGGGGCTAGACAAAAGTCAAAACAAAACTAGAAAAAAGTATACAGGGAAATTGAAAAAATACCCGAAACCTCTTAGGCAGTGAAAGTACACATGATTATAAGCAACTTTTGTTTTGGTAAAACTCCGAAATCTCGAAAAAAATATCAGCTGTTTCATACAAAATGCAGTATTTAGCCAATGAAAATGTATGAAACAGCTGATATTTTTTTCGAGATTTCAGAGTTTTACCAAAACAAAAGTTGCTTATAATCATGTGTACTTTCACTGCCTAAGAGGTTTCGGGTATTTTTTCAATTTCCCTGTATATCAATGATGACGATCGTAAAAAAAAACAAAATGTACCTTGGTTAATCCCTTATATGGCATTTCGACAATCGCTCCCTACAGTAAGCTTATACAATTTCTTTTTCTAGAGCCCCAGTTTCTAGTCATACTGAACAATCGATCGATATAAAACGGACGCAGCTGCTAAGACAATAACCTATAAAATATGAGTGTGCATTTTACTCCAACTGTTCTAGAAACCAATATCGGAGTTTACAAGGGCAACCGCAACGCAACTGTCGCACGATTATCGTTTACTAAGTTAGACAAAGATGCCATGCAAAAGAACTGTGACCTAACTATACATAGTTAGGTCACAGTTCTTTTTAACCGACTTCCCAAAAAGGAGGAGGTTATCAATTCGGTTGTAAGTTTTTTTTTTTTTTTTTTATGTTTGTTACCTCATAACTCCGACAATTATGAACCGATTTGAAAAATTCTTGTTTTATCTGAAAGGATATACTTGCAGATTGGTCCCATTTAATTTTTTTTTTTTTTTTTATTCAAAACGGGGAAACTCTTGGCCCAAATCTCACCTGATGGAAAGTGAAAATCATATCAAAATCGGTTACGAACTTTGGATTTTAGATCGAAATACCTGGAATTTGAATATTTAGATGATTCTTTGAAAATCGAAATTGCGTATTTTGCTATTCTGCGATTTTGCAGTGGTTCTGTTAGGTGTGGGGCACCACTAAAAAGTGAAAATGACAAAAAAAAACTTTTTACAAAAAAATACAACCGACTTCCAAAAAAAAACACTACAAAGTAAAAAATAACTTTAATTTCGGAAGTCGGTGTCAAAATACGAAGAAAGTAACAAAAACAACTTTAAAGGTTTTTTTTGGAAGTCGGTTGTATTTTTTTGTAGGTATTTTCAAGACTAACTTACTAGATGATCATCACTATATCAACCAGTACATACTAGTGAAGGCGACTAACGACTTTACTATCTTCTGTGGGATTTAAGATAGCCATTAATTACCTTTTGTAAGATTTTTAACCGACTTCCCAAAAAGGAGATGGTTCTCAATTAGGTTGTATGATTTTTATTTTATTTTTTATGTTTGTTACCTCATAACTCTGACAATTATGAACCGATTTGAAAAAAAATTGTTTTATGGTCCCATTAAAATTTTATCAAAATCGGTGATGAATTTTGGATTATAAATCGAAATAGCTGGAATTCGTCTACTTGGATGATGGTTTTATGTCATCCAAGTAATCGAAATTGCGTATTTTGCTTTTCTGCGATTCTGCAGTGGTGTTGTTAGGTGTGGGGTACCACTAAAAAGTGAAACATAAAAAACTTTTAACAAAAAAATACAACTGACTTCCAAAAAAAAAACACTACAAAGTAAAAAAATAACTTTAATTTCGGAAGTCGGTTTCAAAATACGAAGAAACTAACAAAAACGCCGACTTCCGAAATTAAAGTTATTTTTTACTTTGTAGTGCTTTTTTTTTGGAAGTCGATTGTATTTTTTTGTAAAAAGTTTTTTACTATATATATTATCTTTCTGTGACTATTTATGCACATTTTACTGTTAAAAATATGAATAAATTGAAATTGAATTAAATTGAATCTGCATCCCTTTCAACGGTCACGATATTGCGCCTCTTGTCAACCCATACAAAGGTTGTCTTGAAGATGGCTTTTAGCGATAAGGCCGCCCATTGTGTCACCCTATGTAATGTTTCTTCATCTATCTTTTCTGTAACTTATATGTTACTAGCTGACGCCCGTATTTTAACAAATTACATACAAAACCTTCCTAGAGAACCACTCTATCCATTGGTGAAAACATAATGAAATTCGGTGCTGCAGTTTTTCAGTTTATCGCGAACATACAGACAGACGTGGCAGAGGACTTTATTTTATAATATGTCGTGATGAAACATAATAAGGAGTATTCAATTCTGTTCTAGGTCGTTCTGCCATCTCCTTTTCAATCTGCCGACCCCACATTGCTTTTTCAGGGCACAAATCCTATGGTCACATCACAGTATTTGTGCCCTGAAAAGGCATAGACAATCCCTTAATAATTTCTTGAAGATGACCGGCTAATTTTATGTCCTTACGTCGATAGAACCCTTGCTTAGTAGAGTAGAAAATCGAGCATTCTGCGTGAAATGTCCCAATTAGAAGTTATCTCACGTGTGATAGATTAGTCTTGTTTAGTAGACTGCCGCTTCACCTTAGCTACTAAAAACCGGCCCAGTGCGAGTCGGACTCGCGCACCGAGGGTTCCGTACAAACTAGTAGGTATTAAATTATAAGCAGAAGTTGCGATTTACGATATTATGACGAATTAAAAAAAAACTGCTTACTAGATCTCGTTCAAACCAATTTTCGCTGGTAGTTTACATGGTAATGTACATCATATATTTTTTTAGTTTTATCATTCTCTTATTTTAGAAGTTAAAGGGGGGGGACACATTTTAGTAATTTTACCACTTTGGAAGTGTCTCTCGCGCAAACTATTCAGTTTAGAAAATAATTATATTAGAAACCTCATACCTCATATCATTTTTGAAGACCTGTTCATAGATACCGCATACTTATGGGTTTGAGGGAGAAAAAAAAATTGAGTTTCAGTTCTAAGTATATATGTATAATAAAAAAAAAAAAACAAAAACAACGGGTTGCACTCCGGGAGGCGCACAAGTGAAAACTTGAACAATAACGTTGTGCATTTTTTAATCAGTCGTACGAATTTTCGATCAGGTCACATGTCCTGACGTCTTACGAATTTCCGACCAAGTCACGTGTGTGTTGACGCGAGTTAACATTTTATACCCATCCCAAGAAAGTGCTCAACGCCGGCAAAAGAAGTTTTCACTTCAAAAATGTTTAAAAAAGCTTTTACAGTAAAATCTATACTAATATTATAAAGCAGAAGAGTTTGTTTGTTTGGTTGAACGCGCTAATCTCAGGAACTACTGGTCCGATTTGAAAAATTATTTCAGTGTTAGATACCCCATTTATGGAGGAAGGCTAGAGGCTATATATCATCACGCTAAGACCATCATAGGAGCGGAGCAGTAATGAAAAATGTTATGCAGACGACGTTGCACGGGTCAGCTAGTACCTTTATAAAGACTTAATTATTTTTTATCTATTACCCAGAGGTGACAAAAGAATGCTAAAGGGCTTCAGAGTAAACTTTGTTGAATAACATCAAGAACAAATTCTTAGAACAAAATTATTTACAAAGGCAGCTATGTAGGTTCTCAAGGAGGTTTTCCATGACATAGAAAAAATAGCACTTCTACTAACGAAGAGTTCAAAACGTTGGCATTTGATCTAGATTCCTGAGTTAAGTCTATTTCCGACCTACATCCAGTCAGAGCTGGCCATTACTAGCTGTAATTTAACATTTAGCTATCAGGTTGTCTGTGATTGGTGACGCCATTTTGATTTCGATCTTTTACTATTAAACAAAATTACAACATCTTCTTCTTCTAATATATAAAATTCTCGTGTCACAGTTTTCGTTGCCATACTCCTCCGAAACGGCTTGACCGATTTTGATGAAATTTTTTGTGCTTATCCGGTATCTATGAGAATCGGCCAACATCTATTTTTCATCCCCCTAAATATTAGGGGTAGTCCACCCCTAAATTTCTTTTTAATTTTTTGGCAATATTATTCATGAATAATGTGACGCAGACGAAGTTGCGCGGGTCAGCTAGTAATATATAAAATTCTTCCGTTACTGAGTGACTGAATGACTGACAGACGACGCACAACCGAAACTATCGGTTGTAGAAAGCTGAACTTTCAGAAATCAGAAATCATTTATTTATTTGCAAAACATGGGTAATATACATCGATGTTTTCTTTATATAAGAGTAATAGTGTTCTCCATGTTTAACCATCACATGGGTATGCAAATATTGTAATGTAATTACTAAATACAAAATAAAATATGTCAGTCTTGTTATGAAATAATAATATTAATATGTCAAACTAAGTTAAAATGAAAAGAGTCAATAAATTAAGTAACAAACAAATATAAATTGCTAACAAATAAATTAATTATAAAATATTAATTACAAAATAATACATTACAGTCAAGTTTAAAATTAATAACAAATCTATTTATCTCTAATCTATTTATTTCTAATTTGGCATGTAGGTTACTTGGGAAGTGTAGGGGTGTGCTAAGAGAAGATTTCCTGAAATTCTTATGAGAACGGGAGAAAACGGGATATTAGCGTAAGGAGTCGCGGTCAACAGCTAGTTGTAAAATATACGAACTTTGCAGGAAGTATTCTTCAGGCCTATTGCGTGAGTCTTTGAAACCATACATATCACTTTCAATAGGCTAGATTCCATCATCCACAAATTGCAAAACTATTTAGAGTATTGAAAAATAATGGACACATATTTTTTGTTTTTGTAATTCAATGAATATTGACAAAGATAAAACGCATCAAAACTCGGGAGTGGGAGCTCGTGACGTCACGACTCACTAAAACTTATGCGAAGGTGTGACGTATTGAGAATTTTAAAAGCGTCGTAACTTCGTCAATTTTGGTACCCGTAACAAAAGAAAAAACACGGGTCAAATATTTTTTGATAATCTAACTGACGGACTAATTGGATTTTTTCAGGACACAAGCCCATTGAATATATAAAAAACCATAGCTTTATGACTGTCCCTGCTTGGGCGGAGCACCGCCATATTATTATCTTCTTCGAGGCGACTAAAGGCGAAATAACCTACTAATGACATTCAGATTCAAGCAACTCAGCTGTTACATGAAAAGGAGCTGGGGTGGCTGGGGCTGAATAATAACCACCGCACGAGTTGATCTTCAAGGTCAAGCAACGCTTACCAAAGCCATTCCGAAGATGGGTAACCATCTTAACATACTGATATTCTGACAGACATAGTTACCTAGTTAGAATTTTCACGGGCCACTAGATCCTAAGGATACACTGTGATTTGTATTAGAGTTAGGTATTATTTAAAAGTGGCGCCAATGCCGGAACAGTTTAAAAGGAACCGCTTGTCTTGTCAAGTCACCTAACAGCACTACTGCAAAATGGCAGAAAAGCAAAATACGTAATTTCGATAACTTGGATGACAAAAGACCATCATTCAAGTAAACGAGTTCCAGATATTTCGATTTAAAATCCAAACTTCGTAACCGATTTTGATAAAATTTTAATCTGCAAGTAGGTATATCCTTTCAGATAAAACCAGAATTTTTCAAATCGGTTCATAATTGACAGAGTTATGAGGTAACAAACATTTAAAAAAATACAACCGAATTGAGAACCTCCTCCTTTTTGGGAAGTCGGTTAATTAATACTGTCACGCTAAGTCTCCTGAAGCGTCTATGATGTAAATCACCATATTATTATGATGAATTCGCTTACAGCCTGCTGTTGTCTTTCATTATACTTGCCGCCACAAGAACTTGCTAATTAGCAATTAATGGGTAAGTTAACTTGAAGCGGATCTTGGCACCAAGCCGAGACTGGTAAAAAGGAAATTACCCACACTGTTATAATTTTATTGTAATTAAGTCAGTCAGGGTTAGGACGTTGTTGTAAGTTTACTAAGCGCCACACACCTGCTGCTTCCGCCACCACATGTAACCACTGTTATGGAGCTGTATAGAGATAAATAGGAGAATACTTAAACTACAACTAACTATGTAGTAAATTGGCCTATAAAACAAATTAAACGCGTTTACGACGAATTTTTCGCTGAAGGCTGTGGACGAGACAAACATTGATTGTTGGAAAAATATTTTTTGTCATTAACGCCCACTTATTAAAAGACAATCAAATCAATTCATTCAATTTTTTTTACAGTAAAATGTGCATTAAAATCTTACAAAAAGGTATTTAGTGGCTATGTTAAAACTAGTTCCTTTATGGCTAAAATTTATTACAAATACAAACACAAAATCCTTTATTTCAAATAGACCAGTTTACAGGCACCTTTGAAGTAATAGTCAAGGCCTGTCAGTCAAATAGATGAAGCTAATTCTTCCGCACTAGCGACAAGAGTAGCAAGTTATTCTGCAACAAAACAAACTCATCGACCCTATCTCCAGCGCGGCAGTTACAGGTTCAAGATATTTAACTAGGAACTTAAAATATATGTAGCGACCTGTCCGAACTAGGTTTATTTTAAACCTGTGTTTCAGGGCAACCTTTCATACAATGTAGTAGTTTGGGTCTAAATTGGGCGTTCAGAGGAAGAAAACACGGACAAAGCATTTTGGAAATACCTACTTTTGTTGTGCATACAGCTGAGGAGTGGAATTTCCTACCGGAGTCTGTGTTTCTTGATAGCCTTGGGGTCCAAGGCTTAATTCTAGGTTAGCGTTACCCATCGTCGACCACATCAACACTAATTACCCTCCAGTGAGATCAGTGTTGCAACTTAGTGGAATTTCCACTAGATCTGGTGGTTTAGACTTACCTTTTAGAGGGCAAATTTTGGTTTTAGTGGGTAGTGGATTTTTCTAGTAGCTTTTGGTTGCTTCAGTTAGTGGTAAGGTACGAAATTCAACTACTAGCACGATTAGCATATTTTCGGGAAATAACTCGAACGTTTACGTTATACAATACAATTATTTTTTTATTGGGAACAACGGAACCAATTTTTAACCGACTTCCCAAAAAGGAGGAGGTTATCAATTCGGTTGTAGGTTTTTTTTTTATGTTTGTTACCTCATAACTCCGACAATTATGAACCGATTTGAAAAAAAATTGTTTGATCTGAAAGGATATACTTGCAGATTGGTCCCATTTAAATCATATCAAAATCGGTTACGAACTTTGGATTTTATATCGAAATAGCTGGAATTTGACTATTTAGATGATTCTTTGATAATCGAAATTGCGTATTTTGCTTTTCTGCGATTTTGCAGTGGTGTTGTTAGGTGTGGGGCACCACTAAAAAGTGAAAAATAAAAAACTTTTTACAAAAAAATACAACCGACTTCCAAAAAAAACACTACAAAGTAAAAAATAACTTTAATTTCGGAAGTCGTTGTCAAAATACGAAAAAACTAACAAAAACACCGACTTCCGAAATTAAAGTTATTTTTTACTTTGTAGTGTTTTTTTTGGAAGTCGGTTGTATTTTTTTGTAAAAAGTTTTTTTATTTGTACAACTTACACACCAGGGTTAGTAAAACAATTTAAAAAATAATTAATGAGTCATGTACTTACGAGGCACTTCATGCGGACAATGACTTCTCATGAAATGCCTCAGCACAGGAGCTTTCGGGTCCTCAGCCACGACTTTCAGTATGCTATTGCTACTCCCTCGAATCCTCCTCACAAGCGATGCCACCTTTTTCCTGATGATGGCACGGAAGCCATATGTACGCCATTGGGCAAACATTCCCGAGGCACTAAAGAAACGAGGGATTTTCAACATCATCCTGAAAACATTGTTTATTGGACGCGCAAGGCATTTAGCGTCATAAGTGTATATTTTTTTATAATAAATACCAAACCTAGCAGTGCAGCTATCATTATTTAGCTACGAACTCCTCTACAGACTCAACCTCCCAGCTCACTCCATTCACCTCAAAAAACCCAACAGTGCATTAAATTACTCCAAGAAAACATAAACAAGTTTACAATCTCTCAAACGCAGTTCAATAAACCCCTCAGTATTTATAAGTTCGGTCTCAATACTTGTCGGTAAAGTGAATCCCACATTTTCATACGTTGTCAACATCAATCAACCTGAAACGTACTTATGAATTTATTCACCCCTTCACTGACATATTTTCATAAATGATAAAGGTTCTTTTAACTTTTAAATGAGCTAAAAGGACACCTTAAATAAATACTTAATCTGTCTCAAGTTATCACCTGGTTTCTACCATTTTTTACTTAGTAATGTACAGTCAACAAAGCCGTTTGGTATGCAGGCAGCTACATAATTTGCAACTACTTTTAAACAATGTTGTGTGTGTGCTGAGTACATACGTCACGGTCGTAGGTAAGTCATAAGCTTAAAAAGTTATAATGCTCACATTATCCTACTTATTCACGGCAGAACCTATAAGGATCTCCATGAAATTTGGCACAGAGATGAGTCTATATCTTATAGTTACATATAGAGCTAGCTTTTCATCCCGGGAGTATATTCCCTAGAGACAAAGCGAGCGAAGCCGCTGGCAGAAGCTAGTAGAGACAATATTTTTTCTTTTTTAAACGTTGCTCCACACTGGCAATTTCTCCTGTATCATGGGTGCGTTTGCAAACATACAAAGTCACATACACAAACAGCCAGACCCGGAACAACTGTCTGTAGGCCATACAAATATTTGTTCCGTGCGGGAATCGAACCCACGACATGCGACGCAGCAGTCGATCGCTCAACCACTGCGCCAACCGTGCCGTCATTGCTTTAATACTAAATAGCTTTGTTGACTGTACATTTTAATGGATCAGTCTATAATGTATTCCTTTGCAGTCAGGCCGTGGGATAGTCACAAGCTGTTGTTATTTTCCTCCATAGACAATAGAAAACAGGAGAAGTCAGTGGCTAAATAATAACTGCCACAGGTGACCATCCATACATACTGAGATTCCTCCTTGTGTCAAAAAGTACATTAAGCGTTGATACCGGCTGTTTTTGACAGTCATTATGGGTAGACAGAAGCCACAAAATCTGACTCAAGTCCCTTCACAGAGTTTTATGGTACCTCGTTTCTTGTTTAAGGAGGTTGGAAAGACAAAGCAAGGAGCTCTATGACTCAGATGTATCCAGAGACAATACTGCAGAGGGAGGCCATCCCCAATACAATTGGGAACAAGCTAGGTAAGCAGACAGTTGATAACACAAGTTCCATCGTTCCTGGTTTCGTTTACCATCAATTCCCTTTCCCTCTTAAGAACTTATCCCACCTCTGCTTGACCTTGCTGCCACATCCCACCTCTGCTGCCACAAACCTGACAAATAATATGATAAAACAGCTAAATTACTTAAATTTCAATATCACTTTGCCTGAAATACAAGAACGTATTTATTACCATAGACTTGCAGACAACGAACCGATACTACGCCATAATCTCACTGCTTTTACATGGTAAGAGACGAGCAGGACACGTGAATCCGACGAGAGGTATACGCTAACATGACGATTAAATAAAATTTTGTAACAATTTATTATTTTTAAAAGGAGTGGTGGAGGAGGTGGAGTTTCTTGCACATTCTTCTCCATAGAGATCTACGCTTTGGAACGTCCAAATACCTTCATGTTTTTGACAGACCGACCTCGACATTTCAAAAATGCCTGTTAATGGTTTATTTTAAACTAGCTGACTCGCGCAACTTCGTCTGCGTCACATTTTCCATTACTGCTCCGCTCCTATTTGTATTAGCGTGATGATATAGCCTATAACCTTCCTCGATAAATGGGCTATCTAACACTGAAAGAATTTTTCAAATCGGACCAGTAGTTCCTGAGATTATCCCCTACATACAAACTTACAAACAAATGTTACCTCTTTATAATATTAGTATAGATAAATGCTTTGAAGAGCCTCAAGGCCCGCAAAAACGTATTAGGCTTAGTTAGGACCTTCACCCATCTAAAATTACGAGACTCGTTATTTTGCAACTATGCATCAGGATTCAACGCATTTCATGCATAAGGGGTCATCTATAAATAAAAAACTTGCTTACTTCGAACCTACCTCATCATATCAGCTGGAAAACGCTGGTGGTCATAGGCCTCCCCAAGTTTTGCCACAACCACCAGTTCTGTGCGTCTCACATCCATCGGGTACCCGCGACCTTCACTAGGACATCGGTCCACTTTGTCGAAGGCATTTCGACGCTTCGTTTTCCAGTTCGCGGTCCATTGCGGACCATTTGTTCTTCGAGCAATGTGCTCTGCTTGCTGCCACTTCAGTTTTGCAATCCTTCCTTCTTATTAACTACTAGCTGACCCACGCAACTTCGTCTGTGTCACATTTTCCATTAATGCTCGGCTCCTTTTAGTCTTAGCGTGATGATATTTATGTCCTTCCTCGATACATGGGCTATCTAATACTGTAAGAATTTTTCAAATCGGACCAGTAGTTCCTGAGATTACCCCCTACATACAAACTTACAAACATACAAACTTACAAACAAATATTACCTCTTTATAATATTAGTATAGAAGTATAGATTATTACTTTCAGTTTCATTAAGGACAAAAGATGTTTAAGTTTTGGCCTTTGAAAGGATACAAATAGATTTTACCAAACTAATTTGCACAATCTATGTAGGTTCATCTATCTATAATATAAAAATGAATCGCTGAATGTGTTGCTAAGCGCAAATCTCGAGAACAGCTAAACCGATTTCGTTAATTCTATTTTTGTTGTATTTGTTATTATCAGAAGATTCTTATTTAAAAAAAAATCAAGACAGTAGCCAGTTGAAGGGAGCGAGGCCGCGGGGGACAGCTAGTTTAACATAACTATCTCGGTAGTAATATAACAGCCGCCGTTAACGACTAATTGTTCTAGTGTAACTTTAAAAAAGAGGTTAGACCAACTGATTAGTTAATTGGGTCGTCAAAGCTAGTATTGAACAAATTATACTAAATACAGTTAATTGATTAATATAGGAGCTGTGTTATTTTAATAAAGTGGTCAAGGTAAAGAAATCACGCTAGTGCTATTTTCATACTGACAAGGTATTAAGTTTACTTTTCACTGCAGTTAATAGTAAGCTGTGAATTGCAATGGAAAGTAAACTTGAGATAGGAGTTTTCTCCAAGTTAAACCGCAATCGTGACTTAAAGACTGGGAGTATTTAAGTCAAGCAAGAGCGGTTAGGTTGCAGCTATCAGGAAATATAGACTCCGGCAGGTATTTTCTTACCTTAACTGTACGTACAATGAAAGCATTTATCAAAACGATTTCTGCGTATACCTATGCGACAACTGTTTGATTTGACTAAGTAGCCGTTTTCCCCCATCTTTTTTCAATTAATGAAAACGAAACTGGGAGTTCTTCCGTGAAAAGATATAATCAGTCGACGTAACATACACTTCGATACTTAAAGCCACGCCCTTTATATAAAAGAAAAAACAGAAGTAGGAGCTAGATATCAATGAAGAGTCAATTTTATCTTGTAAAGGTATAATCAATGCCCTTCAGTGACACCAAAATAGAGTACAATATTATCACCATCACCTTCGCTAAGTCATCCTCTGTTTTTCGTAGGATCACTCTCTCTATTTCCAAAAGTCGCCGCCCACCCCACATCGCACTCGCATCGTCCCCGTCCCGTCAGCCTTGAACAAGCCTCCCCATCCAGTGCAACGACCCCTACGCTTCAATTTACATCGCGGGGGCCGGGAAACGCAGCGGAATCGATTTACCTGCGCGTCGCTCACTACACATTGTCAATATCCTATAGTACTGGCTCGTGAATGGGTGACATTGAACCGAGCTAACAGGGAACCTGTCTAGACCTACGTCTATCTGGCTGTTCATTGAATTATTGTAGGATGCTGTATTTATAACGTCGGAATGAAATGGAGATTTTTTTTTGTATTTGATACAAGGCTCAGCTTATAGCACAGTAGGGTTGCCAGGTCTTAAAACCGAAAAGCCGGACTTGCCAGCTAATTTAGCCGGACATTTGAGTTAAAAAAACCGAACACTTCATTTTTTTAGTCTTAGTTTAACACAAGTTTTAAGTAAAACATGTTTTTTTTATGTCATCATTAAACAATATCTAACCAAACAACAATGCAGTTGAGTGAATCAGTTTTCTTTATTGTTTCTTATTCAAAATGCATTACAATATTATTTTTAATGGAAAAGTTCTAGTCTGCTCGCTTGTGCTAGCGATAGATACAAGTTGTTTTGGGCAGTGCGGACAATAACACCAAAGGCCTAACAAAAGCCGGAAAGGCCGGACACCGTCTAATTTGGCCGGAGACGCAACCAAAAAGCCTGACTGTGTCCGGCTTTATCCGGACGCCTGGCAACACTAAGCACAGGGCTTTCTCTTCATTATTTTCTTGTCCATAACTGTTTTAGTTGCTGTCTCTTATGGCGCGTTTACATTAATTCGGTTAACGAATGCGGCGACCGTATTCGGTCAAAACTTTTTACAAAAAAATACTACCGACTTCCAAAAAAAAACACCACACAGTAAAAAATAACTTTAATTTCGGAAGTCGGTGTCAAAATACGAAGAAACTAACAAAAACACCGACTTCCGAAATTAAAGTTATTTTTAATTTTTTTTAAAGATGGGTAATCAGCAAATGACTCCTACCGCTCTGGGCGAAGCGGAAGGCAGTGTCTGACTCTCACTGACCCATCCGTGCTCTTTGCGTTCCAGGGCCGCTGTGACTTTGTCGAACAAATTCCGCTACCCTGACAAAAATTACCTTCCATTGAATTGCATATAGCATAACGACAATTTTCGTTCATATAAATATTCATAACTAGCTCTTGCCCTAGACTTCGTACGCGCTTTTATATTCCTGTTCTCGTAGGATTTTTTTGGGAAATTCTCTCTTAGTGTTACACTCCCCAAGGAAGCTATGTATACCAAATTTCATCTATCTGCGTTCGGCTGTGCGCTATCTGTCAGTCACACAATCACACAATCAGTCATTAAGGGAAGAATGCTTTTGTTTTTAAATACAAAATGGGGAACTCTTGGCCCAAATTTCACCTGATGGAAAGTGATGATTAGGCCGAAGATGGAAGCGAGTTTCACCCGGAATCCTCTTACACAGTGTTTATATTGATTGCTACGCTAAGCAGAAAAGATTCAAAATAATATCATTTTGCTCTGTGAAATCCAGCAACTGTTGCGTGTTTTTCAACAAAGTAAAACTTTTTTCTTTCAGAAAATTTTATTTGTAACTTTTATTACAATAAAAACAATTTCCTACCAAATACAATAGAATTGGAAAGCGCTCGCTTTAATATTTAAAAGAGAAAATAAAACAAACTTTTCATTGTTATTGTAGAAAATGTTATTTCACTTCGAATTGCTAGTTTGTGTAGGTAAATACATAGATTACTTGGAAGCTTTGTTCTTTAAACATAGACGCAGGCAGAGAAATTCTCTCCTTTGCTGTGTGTTTTTATAAAAAAACCGGCCAAGTGCGAGTCGGACTCGCGCACCGAGGGTTCTGTATAAACCAGTAGGTATTATATTATAGCAGAAGTTGCGATTTACGATTTATGACGTATTAAAAAAAAACTTACTAGATCTCGTTCAAACCAATTATCGCTGTTAGTTTAAATGGTAATGTAGGACATCATAATTATATTTTTTATAGTTTTATCATTCTCTTATTTTAGAAGTTACAGGGGGGAAGGGACACACATTTTACCACTTTGGAAGTGTCTCTCACGCAAACTATTTAGTTTAAAAAAAAATGATTTTAGAAACCTCAATATCATTTTTGAAGACCTATCCATAGATACCCCACACGTATGGATGAAAAAAAACTTTGAGTTTCAGTTCTAAGCATGGGGACCCCCAAAATTTATTGTTATTTTTTTTTTCAATTTTTGTGTGAAAATCTTTATGCGGTTCACGGAATACTTACCAAATTTAAACAGCATAGTTCTTATAGTTTCGGAGAAAAGTGGCTGTGACATACGGACGGACAGACAGACAGTCATGACGAATCTCTAAGGGTTCCGTTTTTGCCATTTGGCTACGGAACCCTAAACATCGAACAGGTAAAGATAAAATACTCCCATATTTTACGTTACCTATAGGTTTCTTTTCATTCATACCACGTAACTGCAAAATATTGGAAATTAATAAAAAAAAATATATTACTTCATGAAAAAAAAAACTGTTACATTTATGCAATTTAATAAAAGTGCAGAATGAGGGACTTTTATGGCCTACGAGAACATGCAAAAATGCAGGTATAAAAAATAATGAATTATATATTAAGGTTTATAACCACCAAGTTACCCAGATAATGGGCTGTGGTGGAGGTCTGTGGCCGCTTCACGTAAAATACTAGTCTTCAACTTTTTTTTTTACTTGATATTGGTTTGCTCTTACCCAGCGAACTTACCCAGAAGTAGCCTGTTCACTCTAACTATGAAAAGATTAGGGTTGTAAGCGTTCGGAAACAGAGACGCAGACAGAGAGTTCCACTCCTTTGCTGTGCGCATTATGAAAGACGCTTGGAAACGATTAGTGAGAGTTGATGGAATAGCAACAAGGTAGGGATGGTAAGTTGTAGTGCGTCTAGATGTCCGATGGTAGAAGGGGGGGGCAAGTGGTATGAGGAATTGAACTATATCAACTGAACTCGGTTTAACCCCAAGCCGACCCTGATAAAGTTGAAAAAAGGTAAGGCAGATGATGATATTCCGTTGCTTTGTCCATTGTCCCTTGGTGCCTATTGGCCTGACTCAAATCTGTCTCTTGCTTGATGAGGAGGAAAGTGGAAATTATATTTATTTTTTCCTACTCCTCCGCTGTACTCTTCTGATTAATTTCGATGCGGGATCCAAGGCAGTTGAATCGTTTATCCGGGACTCGTCGAGCTTCATTAGCTCGGCGTTTTTCTGGTGGTCGCCACTGTAGATTCTGGCTTTCAGGAGTTGCAGTGGATGGGAATGTATGGCGGGTTGTCCCATAAAATAAAAAGATGATGATATTGCACACGTGTGCACACACCACAATTCATCACTTAAAATCGGCTAAGAACAAGTCGTACTCACGCAAGAAGAGCTCCATGTTATTAATCGATAAAATCACAATTTTCATGGAGTTAATTTAGTCAATGTCATTATTTTCTATTCAGTTCCTGTAGAATACAACTTTATACCAATCCAATCAGCTGGACAGGTTGTTTATATCATTAATTTTAAAACACAAACACTATCAGCTGACCACTAAAACTTAATAGCTAATTAAATACTTCATTTAAACAATTTCCTCCTATCAAAACATGTAATACAAAACACAACGACCCAATATGGTCATGACGAAACATGACATCAACTACTGATCAAATCTATTGTATACAAAATCAATAGTAAACAAAGACGTTTAGTAGCACATCATGTTAATAATATTGTATAAATATTTACTTACGTAGATATCGAGTGTTATAATGTGTGTATAGTCTAGTGGCAAAAATAATACGTCATCGCGATTAGGTAGTAGAACTGCCTCCGTGGTGGAGTGGTTTAGGGTCTTTGCCTTGTGGCTCGGTGGTCGTGGGTTCGATTCTCGATCGAAGCATATTTGATAAAGTTGTTTTCCAGTTTGGCTAGGACACTGCAGGCTTGTATCACCTGATGGTCTGCTAAAAAGATGATTCCGCGCTTCAGAAGGCACGTATAAGCCGGTGGTCCCGGCCGCCAAATGGCGGTCATCAAATAAACCATGTCAGAAGCAATTGAGGCGGTTTAGAAACTCAGACAGTAGTGTGTGGGTCGTTAGACCTTACAGACCGCACAATAAGAAGAAGAATTTAAACGTTGGGTACTTGACGATCTGATTCTCACCTTTTTCATTCCCTTTTCTTTGATCCTTAACCTCATAGTACTGAATAAACTTCTCCCACATTGCAAGTTATTCTACCCGCCTTAGATCTTCTGCATCTAATTCATCATTGGTTCTTAGCTGGCTTCAAATTCTGCATTGCTTGTTCCAATTCCGACACTTCGTTTATTTCCATTTCTTGTCATCAGCATTTGTGGCCTTTTCGGTACTTGACGATCTGATGCTCATTTTTTTCATTATCTTTTCTTTAATCCTTAACTTTAGCAATTACAAATACCAAAAAAACACTATAAAGTAAAAAAATAACTTATTTCGGAAGTCGATGTCAAAATACGAAGAAACTAACAAAAACACTTTTTTTATTTTTTTATTTTAGCAGGTATCTAAGCTCTTCAAACCTAACACTACTTATCTCGATCATAGTTTCCTTTCATAGAATCATGACTCTTTGAGAACCTGTAGACGACCCTGCACAAACTATAAGTACTTAATTTTCTATTTCAGTTTTGATATCAGCTAAATTAGGTACCTACAGCCCAATGCCTCAGGTTTACACGCTCTGGCTTTCTCTCTTCAAAGTTTATAATGGACAACAATTTAATTTACCCAGAAGTACCTAATATATTATAATTTTGTTTGTTTGGTTAACCCAATTTATGTTGATGCTTATCATTATCATCCGCCGGAGATTCAAGGTCGAAACAAGAATACAAGTTCTGCTATCTACATAATAGTTAATATAAATATTGCTGGGAACAACAACAATTTTTTTTTATCTAAATTCCAGAGTCCATTTGATTAACATGTACTAACAATAATTACGTAATTGACATGTGTTGACCACTTTGCATTTTATAATTTAAAAAAAAACTTGTTTAAGAAAAGTACTTTACATAGGTAATTAATAAAGATTTACGTATATGTTAATTTATCAAGTCATTACTATCGATGAAACTTACAAACTATCGATTTTACATATTTTATAGACACCATCAATTTCCTGTACATACCCGTTACACGTTGAAAAGTCTGAGGAAGTAAATGGACCATTACAGTGTCATTTACCTTGCCATTTTATTTTTCCACTAGCTGACCCGCGCAACTTCGTCTGCGTCACATTTTCCATGACTGCTCCGCTCCTATTTATCTTAGCGTGATACAGAACCTTCCTCGATTAATGGGCTATCTAACACTGAAAGAATTTTTCAAATCGGACCAGTAGTTCCCGAGATTAGCGCGTTCAACCAAACAAACAAACTCATCTGCTTTATAATATTAGTATAGATTTCTAGCTGATACCCGCGGCTTCGTCAGCTTTTTTTTAATAAAATGTATTCCATGTTACTTATAATACCTCCAAGAACATGTGTAGGTACAAATTGTCATAATGATTGGTTAAGTAGTTTTAGCATGAAAGCGTAACAAAAGAACTTAAAAAAAAAATAAATAAATAAATAAATAATAATAATAATAACAACTACGGACCGACCCGGGGAATCCATCCGCCATATTATTTCCGGTTGTTCTAGTCTGGCTAACGGAGACTATTTGCACAGGCACAACCTTGTAGCCAGGATCATCCACCAGCAACTTGCTCTGAGATACAATCTTGTGGAATCGGAAGTACCGTACTATAGGTATGTGCCCGACCCAGTTCTCGAAAATGGCAATTGCACGTTGTACTGGGATCGGTCTATCATCACTGACAGGACTATTGTTGCCAATAAGCCTGACATAGTGGTGATAGACCGACTAGAGCGTCGCGCAATGATTGTTGATATAGCAGTCCCTCATGACGAGAACCTCGTGAAGTCTGAGAAAGAGAAACAAAGTAAGTATCTTGACTTGGCTCGCGAGGTTGTCGACATGTGGGATGTGAACACAGCAGTCATTGTGCCGATAGTCGTGACGGCCAATGGCATTATTGCCAAGAGCCTCGACCAACACCTCAAGAGGCTCTCGTTGGGCAGCTGGATCAAGGGCTTGATCCAGAAAGCAGTACTCCTGGACACGGCGCGTATTGTTAGGAGGTTCCTCTCTCGGGAGCCCTGACCACCGGTAGCTTGGACCCTGTTCCCGATGCCGTTGGGCTACTATTTTTATATTTTTAAATGTTTTTTTTTTAATTAGTTTTATAGAAATATTTAAAAATGTAAAATATATGTACAAAAAAAGAAATAAATGGAATAATAATAATCGCCGGTTGGTGCCCCATTACATTTGAAAAGTCTAACGGAGCCTCTGCGAGTTGGTTTCGGCCCCTCGTACGCCTACCAAAGGACCGGGTCTCCAGGGGCCCGAGATATTAAAAAAAAAAAAAATATATAATATTTTTTCTGTTACTTATATGGTGTACATAATAAAGAGTATTCTATTCTATTCTATTCTTACATTTATAATAATTAGTAGGGATTGTTTTTCGCTGTCATGGAAACTAAGTCGAGCGGAGTTCCTTCAAACATTCGGATATAGGTAGGTGGTGAGGCGTGTAAATAGCCTGCACCTTTTAGCGGGTTATATGTAATGGCGGACCTCAAAATAATTTAATTTCCATAATGATGAATCCTCGACAATCTACCACCAGCGAATTATTAGCAGCAAAACATGCCCACGTACCTTGGCAATCTAGAGATCCCACTCAGACCCATGGAGATGTGAATTCTCTCATTCATGCGCGCGTGATCACTTGGGCTACCGGCCGGCGAGCCAAATCTTCTTAAATCCACAGGTGGGATGGTTGAAACTCCAAAAATCAACGCTGGACCTGTATCTGTGCTTTTATTGAGAAACTATAGTAGTTTCTCAATAAAAGCACAGATACAGGTCCATTTATTTTACGAATATCGTCAAGTTTTCACTAAAAAAGGAATTTTTGTAGCGGAGCGTTGAGGCGAGCTCTGACACAAAAATTCCTTTTTTGTGCACTGACTCTCGACATATTCGAGGGGTAACAGATGGCTGTCCGCACTTGCTACGCCATCTATAGGCCCTTGCGAGAAAGCTCATGAAAGCTTCAGATATATGGGCGCTGCGTCAATAAAGGTAGTGCGAGGATTCATCAATTGAGAAGTTAAAATATTTAATTTGAAATACTAACATATTCTATTATATGGAGAAATCCTAAATTATTGTTATTTTATTTTTTATATTGAAAAGGCATTGACGCTTCACCAGTAGGTAAGATTACTTGCCAGGGTAGCGGGATTCGTTCGAAAGAATCACTGCGGCCCTAGAACGCAAAGGTGACTAGGAGGAACACGGATGGGTTTTAGTCAGTAAGAGTCTGACACTCCCTTCCACTCCGCCCAGAACGGAAGGAATCATTTGATAGTTAAAAATCCTTAAAAAAAAAAGGTAAGATTACTGGGAATTCTTAAATGACTAATTGATTACTCTTCTGCTTCATCATCTACTTCGCCTTTTCCCAACTATACCGGGGTCGGCTTCCAGTCAAACCAGATTCAGCCGAATACCAGTATTTTACGTGGAGCGGCTGCTTAGCAGACCCCCACAACCCATTAATTGGGTAACACGGTACTTCTTGGCATGACTGGTGTCAGATTTTCTGGCTTATGACAATCCGTAACGACTGCCAAATATCTACAAATGACAGCCGGGACCAACGGCTTAACGTGCCTTCCGCGGCATGGAAGAGTCGCGGTATGTTAAGATAACAACCCATCCACAGACTAACCTCGGCAAGCGTTACTTAACGTTGAACATCGACCCGTGCGGCTGTCATTATTTAGCTTCTCTCTCTTCTCTCTTCTTATTTTTACAAACACACACAAACTAACATCTCTTTCCTTCAAGGGAATGCAGAACCTACAAATACACCATCTGCTAAGAACCCTACACAACATTATTTAATACTGGCTGTTGCCCCCGAAAGTATCAATCTTACTTCTAATACCTCCAAGAATATGTGTACAAAGTTTCATGATGATCGGTTAAGAAGGTTTACGCGGCATTTCATACAAATTTTCAAGTCCTTATTCTTCGATGTTTATGAACCGATTTTAATGAAACTTGGTATGCTTCAGAGCCAGGCCTAAATAGTTAGTAGAGAACATTTTCGAAAAAGAGTTCAGAGGAAGAGTGAGGACAATTTTATGTTTTACACATTTATAATATTATAATATTAGTAGATATGTTAAAGCCAAGAGTCAATCTTTATTGCAAAAAGCACGTTCAATATCTTACCTTATTTTTATTTATTTATTTATTTATTGGTTCACCAACAATTGTTTACACTGGTATTATGCTAAAAGTAACATGCATAAAAATAGAGTACAATAGTGTAACAATCACTTATAGGTAAACTCCGCATGCTTTAAGGATAAGTTGCATATGAGAAAAAAAAATAATAGAAAAAAGCAGACTTAACTAAACTAATCTAAAATCATTATTGAAAACACGCGACTTCATAAATGTCTAATCCAGGTCGAGATGATATTTATAAATATTGGTTTTTAATTGACTAAAAGAGTTAAAGTGCAGATCAATTATGTCGCTACAATCATTAACAACCTTGCAAAATCTCGCGTAAGGAGAATTGGAGCCTAAAACTGTTCTTCTTTGCGGTGGACGCAGTGGTGTTATTTGGCTGCGAGGAATTCTTGAAGGTGCACGGAAATTGAAAGTGCTCAGTATTTGTGGACAGTCAATCTTGTGAGCCATAACTTTGCACACAAACGTTGCGTCATTTAGACGCCGGCGCTTCTCTAGGGAAATCATTTTGAAATGTCTCAATCTATTGTTATAAGAACGTATTTTTTTAGCTATGCCCCTAGAAAACGCCAGATGCCACAGAAAACGCTTTTGAACACGTTCTAGACGCAACGAATGTGCAGCATAATGCGGTCGCCAAACCACGCTACAATATTCCAACACGCTTCGAACCAAGCAATTATAAAGCATGATTTTTGTCTTACAACTTCTAAACTGTTTCGTATTTCTTAAGACAAAACCCAGCATTTTAGAAGACTTTTTTATAATACTGTCTACGTGTGGAATAAAAGTTAATTTCCTGTCAAATGAAACGCCAAGGTCCCTTATTGTGTCCAGTTCACCAACTTTATCACCATTAATATAATAGCTATGTTCTACTAAAGTATGCTTTCTGGAGAATTTTACATGGTAGCATTTTCGTGCATTAAGGTGCATTGCATTGTTATCGCACCATTGAACAAGCCTGTCTAGATCCCTCTGTAATTCATAGGCATCGTCTTTATTTTCAACAATTTTAACGAATTTTAAATCATCGGCGTACATAAAGATATTTGAATGTAGAAAACAGTAAGGAATATCATTGATGAAATAATTAAATAGAACTGGACCCAAATGAGATCCTTGTGGCACGCCAGATGAGATATAACGCGAAGTTGATTGAAATCCGTTCACCACTACAAAGAAAGACCGATCCACAAGATACGAACTCAACCATGAAAGCAATGATCCAGTGATACCGTACGCTTGTAATTTTTTAATCAGTATGTTATGTAAGACCTTATCGAATGCCTTACTGAAATCTGTATATATTACATTAGCTTGATAACCTGCATCTATTGCTTCTGCCAACAGCTCTGTAAACAGTACAAGATTTGTGCCTGTAGATCTCGATTCAACAAAACCATGTTGTGCTTCACTTAAGTACAGCTTTAGATGGTTTTGAATGTGCGGGCAGATGAGAGACTCGAAAACTTTAGCAAGAGTCGAGAGAATTGATATAGGTCTATAATTAAACACCACATCATCATCATCTGATTTATGGATAGGCACAACCTTTGCCACTTTCCATTTTGAAGGAAAAATACCAGATGCTAAGGACTTGTTGAAAATAAGCGATAGTGGAGCGATCAACTCGGCTGCACACTCATAAATAAAAATAGGTGGAATACCGTCTGGCCCAGCGCCTTTACTACAATCTAGATTTTTTAACTTTTTATAGATGGTTTCACGGTCTATAGTAGGATTAGACAAGCACAAGCTATAGTTTTGAAGGTTGCTTAAGTTATTAGCGGTTTGTAAGTTATAATCGCTCTGAACCGGGCTATAAACAGATGAAAAGTAAGAAGCAAAAAATTCGCAAATTTCTGTGCCATCTGTTGATGTCCTTATACCATCCGTCATAGACATAGGATAAGCGCTAGAGCCACCTCGTTTGGATTTAACGTAAGTCCAAAATAATTTAGGGTTCTTTGAAAGGTCATCTTCTAATTTCTTTAAATAGTTATTGTAGCAGACAGTTGCAATGTCATCGCATCGTTTAGTAATTATTTTTAATTCGATTTTATCCATAGGGTTTTTGTAAGTATTGTAACGTTTTCTGATTTTATTTTTTAAGTTTAGCATTTTTATAAGATTTCGGTTAAACCATGGCGGGTATTTCCTATTCCTCGGCACGCGAGTGGATATAAAGTTTTGTATAGCTGTGTTAATAATGTCATAAAAAACTTGTACCATCTCATCAACTCCGTGCTGTCCCTCAAATAATTCCTCCCAGTCGAGTTCACTTAGATATTTACGGATCGGGATGTAACTCGTTTTACGAAAGTTAGGCCTTCCACTCTCAACAATGTTATATGGAAGTTTGGATTCCTTATTGAGGGATATTACAATATCTAGAGGTGGGTGGTGCTGATCAATATTACAAATCGCATCAATACATTGGCTCACATTACATAACGAATGGCTACACAATACAAGATCCAGTATGTGACCAGAGGCATTACTAATATCGTTAAATTGAGTCAGCTTATTGACGTACGTAAAGTCTAACAAAGCTTCACTATTATTGGGCAGTTTTAAGTTATCATTAGAATTACCGGTTATTTTCCAGTCAATGTTACCCAAGTTGAAGTCGCCCGTAATACAAACGTGTGAATCATTAAGCTGTTCCAATGCTGCGTTACAATTGTCCAAGAAATCTTCCAAATAAGAAGTCCGTACAGGAGGAGGCAGGTAAACTGCACAGAGAGCTATTCGGCGAGCAGGTCCAGCGACAGATAGATCCAGATCCAAGATAACCCAAAGGTCTTCACAATTACTTTCGAATTGAATGGCGCGTTTAGAGTTTATACGTTTTGTAACAGCTATTAAAACTCCCCCGCCCTCTTTACCACTTTGTAGACTTGAGTTTTCTCTATCCCTTCTGTAAACCACGTACCTGTCATCGAATAGCTCACTGCTTTTTACGGAACTATTAAGCCAAGTCTCTGAAATAATTACTCAAAAGGTCAAGAACCGATGAAAAGCAACACAGGTCACGCTAAAGAGGTCAACCTATCTCGCTTTGAGAGGAAGCAAAGATGGTGTCTCCAAAAGGCTACGTAAACATTCACAAGTCCACTACGCATCGAAGGGCTTTTGAGATGTAAGAAGCTTATTTGACGGATATACTTGTATACTATTTAATAAATGAAGTAAAGAAACCAATATTATTAAGGCTCATAAAGATCAATCAAGAGTCGCATTGCGTGAAATGAGTTCCTGAGGCAATTACCTACCATTTGGCCAATGAACTCGGCATGTCGTGGCTGAAGTAACGTTACCAATGAACGCAAGACCAATTAGTTGTAACTGAGCACAAATGCCGTGTTGGCCCACTGATTAAAAAACCTACTTCTTAATTAGCAGTAGGCATTTGTTTTCACGAGGTTGTAGTGCGGTATTTGGAAACCCGGAAAACTGGAAACAAATTCTTAGTTTAATTTCTATTCCTTGCAAGGGTTTTCTTTTTCATCATTCCTGAAAACTTATTAAGAATATCATAATAGGCTTTCTTTAAGTGCTTAGAAATAAAAACACTACAAAGTATTATAAAATAACTTTAATTTCAGAAGACGGTGTTTTTGGTTATTATTTCGTATTTTAACAGCGACTTCCGAAATTAAAATTATTTTATACTTTTTAGTGTTTTGTTTTTGGAAGTCGGTAGTATTTTTTTGTAAAAAAAGTTTTTTTATTTTTGTCTCTTTTTAGTGGAACCAGCGGCGAACCCATTCGCAGCATGCTGTACCGGCGTGATGTTATGTTATGGACTGGTACAAACAACAAACAGACATGCGATTTCAGTAATCTCGATCCATTTGCTATCATTTATTGAAGAGTTCCGTAGCCTACCTCCGAAGTTCTTCATCACATCTTCATTAAATTGAAATAGTACTATTCTGGAAAAATATTCTTTTAAACAAAACAAGAATCATCCAAATCGGTTAACAATTGGTGAAAATATCGCTGAACAAACATTTCTCATGGGGTCCCATCATCAGATCCTAACTTATATCTTTCGTCATCAGCTCAGCAACATGAGATGATGATTACCAGGCACAAATATCTGTTTCCCTCGATTTTCATGGGATCCCATCATCAGATTATGACTTGGTGACAATGGGACCACCTCAGAAGGCTTTCGAATACAAAAATAATTTATAAAATCGGTCAACAATTATTGGCGGAGATTTCGGTGAACATACATGAATAAAAAAAAAACCAGCCAAGTGCGAGTCGCACTCGCGCACTTAAGGTTCCGTAAGCAGAAGTTGCGATTTACGATTTATGACGTATTAAAAAAAAACTTCTTACGAGATCTCGTTCAAACCAATTTTCGCTGGTAGTTCACATGGTATTGAACATCATATATTTTTTTTAGTATTATCATTCTCTTATTTTAGAAGTTAAGGGGGGGGGGACATATTTTACCACTTTGGAAGTGTCTGTCGCGCAAACTGTTCATTTTAGAAAAAAATGATCTTAGAAACCTCAATATCATTTTTGAAGACCTATTCATAAACATCCCACACGTATGGGTACGATGAAAAATTTTTTATTGAGTTTTAGTTCTAAGTATGGGGACCCCCAAAAGTTATTGTTTTTTTTTCTATTTTTGTGTGAAAATCTTAATGCGGTTCATAGAATACATCTACATACCAAATTTCAACAGCACAGTTCTTATAGTTTCGGAGAAAAGTGGCTGTGACATACGGATGGACAGACAGACAGACAGACAGACGGACAGACATGACGAATCTATAAGGGTTCCATTTTTGCCATTTGGCTACGGAACCCTAAAAATACATTCACCCGAAAATAGAACCTCCTCCTTTTTGAAGAACTCGGTTAAAAAATAGAAAGAATCACAAATGTATGTAAAGCTGAAGAATTACTCTTAGAAGGCACAAGTATACCCACTGCTATAGATTTTCTTCCACACCATTATAGGTATAGGCATGACGTAGTGGAAGCCACTAAGAAGGAGCTATCAACTATCTGTGTTAAAAGAATAAACAAAATATCGAACTAAATATAAATTCATTGCCAAGTGCTAATGTAAATATTTTCAGCGGATCGCTTATCTTAAGTGCGCGTGCACTCATTTAGTTTAGGTATATTTATGTAGCAATGATGTTTATGTACGTACGTAAAAGTAGCTTGTTTAAAAATTGGTGCAATTAGGATGTGTTCAGAGGATTATATTTTATTTTAGTACTCGCAAAAATTTTTCGCTGTTTCATACAAAATGTAATTAACATTTTCTTTTACTTTTCAGGGTTTATTTATTTATTTATTTACTTAGGTTAACCAACAATTGTTTACACAATACTATTTCAGTTTTTTCATTTGATAAGCTTTAATTATTTAGTGTAACAATTACTTATAGGCTAACACCACATACAATTAAATAACAATAAAAATATTTAAAAAAAAGTATTAATAGTAGGATTAGTAAATTATCAATCAATAACAACATAAAATTATTAAATATGATTAATAACTTTATTATGGTTGGTTTCAAAGCAAAAGTTGTTTATAATCATGTGTAATTTCAATCCCTAAGAGGTTGTTAGTTTTTTACAAATAACCCTGTAGGTAATCCTGTATATTCAAAAATAATAAACGAATAAATATGAGGTTTTTTAGGGTTCCGTACCCAAAGTATAAAACGGGACCCTATTACTAAGACTCCGCTCTTCGTCCGTCTGTCTGTCCGTCTGTCACCAGGCTATATCTCAACCGTGATAGTTAGATAGTTGAAATTTTCACAGATGATGTTATTCTGTAACAAATAAGAATACTAAAAACTGATTTTTTTTTTTTTTTTACCGTTTGTAGATTATGGTACGAAACCATTCGTGCGCCGGTTTTTTATATTATTTCTGATTAAGAGAACTCTTAATATTATTGAACGAATATTCTCGACACAAATCGATCCAAAGATGTGGTGTATATCAATACATTTTGATAACCTTTGTCTACCTGATATACTAATCATGATCATTAAATGTTTTAAAGCTTAATTTTTGTACCTATTGTACTGACTGTAATAATTATTTATTTTACCTCATAATCAATAATAGCAAACAAATGGCTATCAAAATTATTGTAAAATAATTATTGCACTATAACCCCGTTATCTTAATTACAACAATCCAATTTGCACGTACTTCTCACGATAGTACGAATACTTCTGTACTTTATCAAAAGCAAAACAAAGGCCTTCGTGTCATTCAATACTTCAATAGGTACTTGGTAGTATTAGCCTTTATTTCAGACAGTATTTCATTTACAGTTCCTATCTCACTTATTGTGTGTATATCTAACACTTTCACTTATATTATATTATATATCACACTCTAACTATTGTGCATCAACAACCTGTCTGTATGCTATTTTTTGGCAAAGGCTTCCTCCAACCTTTCCTTCAACCTCCAACCTCGTCCATGTGTACTGAACGCACGCACGATACTGCAGCGGCAAACGAAATCTTAGTACTGCGTGTGGCCAGGAGCATAGTGTCACCACGCATGACAGGAAAAGGGCCATTATTTCATTCAAACGCACCGATTCTATGCCTAGAAAATAAGTGACTGGAAAAAGTCCTAAAGAAAGTAGTGAGATACAATGGAATTTGAAACTTGTCTAAGATAACATAGAGTCGTTCCAAAATTTTAAATTATAATGACATCGAATTCGGAATTCAAATAGAACTCTGTGAAAGCCAGTGCATAAAGTCATAAACAATAGAACGCAGACTCGCACATATCGGTCTGTTTATTTGCACGCTCTATGAACTGAGCAATACTGACCACGTGCGACCTATATTACATTGCAACCTTATCAATTACATGGCGTGGACTACATTCTATATTATCAGTCTCTAATTAATTATGCCTTAGGTATGTTGTTATGCTTAATTAATTAGTGTGAGATTCGCTTAGTAAGTAAAAGGGAAATAGTGATTGTAATTGACATTTTGACATCAGCGATTTGCCGAATGATCTCAGGTTGGTTGTGTTCACTTAAAATGAAAAAATGGCATCTATAAATGTCACCGAAAATTAAAAACGTCATTGAATTGTAAAATATCACGTGATATTGTAAAATATTTTTTTCTTAAAAAGCCAGACATATTGGAAACCATTTTCGAATAAATCGAATTGATTGTATACAAAACAAATCGTTTTGTAAGATTATCGAGAAACCATAATCTAATAAAAATGTATTACAATCTAACGGAGTCTGCAATTTTCCGGTGAAAAATGCAAGGGTTCGTGAAGCAATCTTCAAGATTAAGCAACGCGTGCCTTAGCTCGCCTGTGGATGATTAATCGTCTACTACATTATCAAGACTCCTCCGGGTCCCAGAAAGCGGCTGTTAGAAGATCTTTGACAATCGTTATGGGTAGTCAGTTTCCCGAAAATATAACGAACACTCTTACCAAGGGTAACGTGGTACCCGCAGTAACTGGTTTGTGGATTTCAGTTAGGCAGTAGCTCTAAACTTCTCTAAAAGCTCTAAACTCTGTTGTACTGGTTTCATTATACACAGTGACACTAACGGAGCCGCAGGCAAACCTAGTTGTCTATAGGTTGTATAACAGACCAGACTGCTGGTCGCCGGCCACAACATAAGTAGTTGGAAAACCGAGGCAGATGAATTGTTTGTTGAAATTCTGTCTGGCTAAACTAAAGTGACTCATCGTACCCATATTTACAAGTTCAAAGTTATTCAAACTTGTTACCCAAAACTGACCACTGCCCGCATCTGAACACGACCTTACTTCTCAATAGTTTTACAGGCTGCTGTCATTTTGAAATACACTCTTATTTTCTTTGAAGATAAGGGTGAGAATTGAATGTAAATATATTTCACAAAAGTGGAGATATGTTGGTAGAGTTTTGTTTTGAATATCAAGAGGGAACGCTCATTGTACCAAACTAAACAAGCGCCGCTTTGCAGACAGTAAACAATACTACGTATGCTTATTACGAAAATACAGTTATTTTATTTTAAACGTACGAAGTCGCGCATATTGCGTTTTTTTCCGTTTTGAAGGAATTTCGGGAAATCCTCTCTTAGTCTAGTAATCCTCCCTTACACTCCTCGAGGAACCTTTTTAGGGTTCCGTAGCCAAATGGCAAAAACGGAACCCTTATAGATTCGTCATGTCTGTCTGTCTGTCCGTCCGTATGTCACAGCCACTTTTCTCCGAAACTATAAGAACTATGCTGTTGAAACTTGGTAAGTAGATGTATTCTGTGAACCGCATTAAGATTTTCACACAAAAATAGAAAAAAAAACAATAAATTTTGGGGGTTCCCATATTCAGAACTGAAACTCATAATTTTTTTTTTCATAACACCCATACTTTTTTTTTTTTTTTTAATGCGAAACGGGGAAACTCTTGGCCCAAATCTCACCTGATGGAAAGTGATGATTAGGCCGAAGATGGAAGCGAGTTTCACCCGGAATCCTCTTACAGAGAGGAACTGGCTATCATACCTCTAACTGCCGGAACACAACAATGCTGTTAACATTTTTGTTATGGCGACAGACTTAGACATGATGGTGGTAGCTTGCCAGGCGGACTTAGAACAAGTCCTACCACCAACCAAACCGAACAAAAAATTTGCCCCCGCTGGGAATCGAACCCGGGACCTCTGGGTCTGAATCAGGTGGTATAACCATTAGACCACGGAGGCGGTTAGTGTCACCTGTTTAGCACCACCCGGGGACCACGTGTAGGGATTCGCTGAAGGGTATTCTCCTACGGACGTGGGTGACTCGGCCCCCACAACATACTTGTGGGGTATAACATGCCTGAATACGAGGGTGTTATGACATGTGTCAGCTGCGACCGTGTCGGGATATATGGATAGGTCTTCGAAAATGATATTGAAATTTTATAATATCATTTTTTTCTAAACTGAATAGTTTGCGAGAGAGACACTTCCAAAGTGGTAAAATGTGTCCCCCCCCCCCCCCTTAACTTCTAACTTCTAAAATATGAGAATGATAAAACTAAAAAAATATATGATGTATATTAGGTACCGTGAAATTTGGTTTGAACGAGATCTAGTAAGTGATTTCGAGTCCTCCCGCCGAATTCGATACAGGTATGTCCCGAAACAACCGTGTCCGGTGAGTACAACAGCGGAAGGTAACAATGCCGTCATGGCGCCGCTCTAGCCACTCCTCATAGAGGGGACTCATCGCCGAAATTGTGGCGTGCCCAGCGCTGGGTTGCGACAGTCGTTGTCTCCATACTGCCGTGAGATCCCCCCGGAGGACCGGAGCTCCGTCCGCCGTGCTGCGATTTGCCGCGGCAGAGGAGTCTCGCCCCGGCGGGCGTTGCGACTCCACGCGCCATTCGTAAATGAGCGCGAGGGCACTCGCCTCCTCAGGATCCCCGGGCCAGCCGTATGGCCATTACCCTCTGAGTTCTCGAGAAACCTACATGCCAAATTACAGCTTTCTACGTCCAGTCCAGTAATTTCGAATTTCGAACTCAGCGCTCCAAACTAAGAAGTTTGTAACGGGAAACCCCAGTAACACTTTTTGAGACGACAAAGCACAGGCAGAGCAAGGAAAAGCTGCAGTGACGACTTGGAGGCGTTGATGACTGGTTTTTTGGTGAGGGTTATACACCAAGAAGAGTTGGAGGCTCAACGAGACCTTTACCCTGCAGTGAGCTAATATAGGTTGAAAAAAAAACTTTTTGTCCTCCCTGGGAATCGAATCCAGGACCCCACGCTGGACAGTTACGCTTGCGACCACTTCAATTAGGTACACGTTTTTTTTAAATCACGTACCTGGCTTCATTTTATAGTCAATTTTATCAACAAAAACCTTGTTTTGCTACCGTAACTTGACCACTTTGACCTGTGATAGTTACACATAATATGATGTTATTTATAGTGAATATGTCAATAACAAACACGTGTTTAAATACTGACCTTTGCTAAATACAGCATGTCCTTGGATATTCTCTGACGACACGGTTGGCGCAGTGGTTGAGCGATTGGCTGCTGCGCAGCATGTCGCGGGTTCGATTCCCGCACGGAACAAATATTTGTACGACCTACAAGTATTTGTTCCGAGTCTGGGTGTTTTTTTTTGTATTTACAAAAAAAAAATGTAAATCAGCCATCTCGTTACCATTACATAAGCATTAGGTTGCTTAGCTTGGGACTATATGGCGTTGTGTGAAATGTCCAAGGATATTATGTTATAAGTATCTATACTACATATTATAAAGCTAAAGAGTTTGTTTGCTTGAACGTGCTTATCTCAGGAACTCCTGCCCCGATTTGAAAAATTGTTTCAGTCATAGCCCATTTATCGAGGAACGCTACGGGCTAATTATCATCACGCTAAGACAAATAGGAGCGGAGCATTAATGGAAAATGTGACGCAGACGAAGTTGCGCGTCTCAGCTAATTATAACATAACTGGTGGAGTGCTTTTAGCACTTGCCTTGTGACCCGGTGGTCGTGGGTTCGATTCCCACGGGAATCATACTTTGTAAAGTTGTTTCCAGTTTGGCTAGGACGTTGCATTCTTAAGTCAGGTGAGTGTCTGATAAAAAGATGATTCCGTGCTTCGGAAGGCACGTATAAGCCGGTGGTCCCGGCCGCCAAATGGCGCTCGTTAAACCATGTCAGAGGCCCTTGAAGAGGTTTCGAAATTAGGGTGGGTTGGGTTGTTAGGCCTTACTGGGGGCCAATTGCGCTAATTTTAAAAGTTTAGGTCCGCTTGCAATACGTTTCCAATTCAATTTTGGTTATGATCTAGTTTCGATTCACCTGTAAGGAATTTGGTATCGCGCTAAAGTTTAAACTTCAACCAAAGTTGCGTTGTCAAAATTTTACAAATATTTTCGTATTTTCGTTCAAAATCCAAACAACACAACGCGAACGATTGAGAAAAAGTCAAGAAAAAGTAGCACTGTTTCAACTTTTTGTTTGACAGCGGTAACGTTACAGTTGTGATGCGGTTGCGTTCCAAGTTTCTGTCAAACGTTTAGCGCGATACGGAATGTTTAAAAAAGTTGTGACATGGCTACAGTTCAGTTGCGTTCCAGCCGAATTTTATTATTATTATTATTATTATATATACTTTATTGTACACCTCATAACAAGTACAGGAATAACTTTTATAAAAACAAGTGTACAATGGGCGGTCTTATCGCACAGGGCAATCTCTTACAGACATCTCTCTTTTATTAGCGCGATTGCCCTCCAGCCCATACAATAAGAAGAATAACGTATTATGGATACAACGTTGATGAATGGTTAAGTTTTTATGCCATTAAAAGTCATGAATTCAAAAGAATCAGTCAGATTGCCAGGCATTTTTGTTTCTAAGCACCGAACGACGCACTTACCAGCTTCTCAATAATTGTCTCTCATGCTTGGATAGACTGAATAATACCCAATTCTTTATTGCAGTCCACAATGTAGGCTTAGGTGGTAAACATTTTAAAGGTAACAATCGTGGACCCTGTCGGGCACAGCAAAAGAAAGATAATATTTGGAGATGAGGACTTATCATTTAACTTAAAATCGAACTTATTCTATTTTTTTAATCTATTCATGAAGGAATTGTCATTTACACTGTGATAATATTTCTTTAGTAATAGCTTTTTTAATGAAATGGTGAATAAATGCAGTTTTTTCTCATTTCTTATTGATTCCGGTAACATGTTATATATTTTCACTGACATGACCAGACGGCCTTGAGTGTATTTTTAAGTGGGATGTTGGTTGGTTGTGTCGGAGTGCGTATCTTGTCTGTATGTCTGCGCGTTAATGAGTAAGTAAAAGTCTTGGTTTCTGTGAACGAAATTGCATATTTCAAGTATAGAAACGCTAAGCAGAGTTAATATATTCAGTTTTATAAAATATGGATCACAGCTATCTATCTGTTGAATATTCACTGAGATTCGGATAAATTTCTTTTGCACTGCGAATAGTTTAAGTGCATTTGTAGTGTATCCCCACATTATTATATACCGTAGCTAAGCCATACCTAATATGGGTTTCATTTGAAGGATATTTAAAGCGTATTATGACATCACCCGCTTGAAGGTCGAAAATAATACCTAGGCAACGTGTTACCTGGATAAAATATCCAACTGGGCCATGGGCTACATATGTTCCAAACATCAAAATCATTCAGTTCAGGCGCACAGAACCCCAAAGCTAATCTAATCTATTTCAAAAAATTCAAAATTATTGTATTTATGTGTAAAACAGTTCACAAGTGTTATGTACCTAAACTAGAACATTCTGTGTTTCAGGCGAAAGTAGGCAAGTAAGTATTATGAAATGATCACGGTAATTAAATAAAAAAAATACTTATCTTATAGGTGTGTAAACCGCAGTAAATAGTGTAAAAAATCATACTTCCTAAAACGTTCGTATTCTAACTAAACTTATCTACTAAATTAAAATTAATAGTACACAAACCCTCATTTCAATACCGCTTCTTCTATTTAAACATCCACTGAATATCATTTATTTATATGTAGAGGTACAGTGGAGGCAATTGTCTGTAAATATGTCCCGATAAACAGACAAAGTGCACACAGCATCACTGCACTCAAATTCTCGGAATCTGCTACGCTTGGCTGCATCACTGTGGAACAGCTAGATAAAGTGAAAGCTTCACAGATCTGGAACAGAGACTAGCAGATGTTCAATGTATTACGCAACTAGAGAAGCTATAACAAACTATCTCGTACATATTTGGTCATAAAACCCTAAATATATCGATGATCTAGAAGACAAACATGCTAAGTGGAATATTTTGATTTCTTAACATTTAAATGCTCATTGTACATTTAAATGTTAAAATATCAAATTTTTGCTCTTAGCACGTTTGTCTTCTAAACCATCGATATATCTATCTTTTAATTTTTACTTATTAGTTTTGTGTCATTGGGACAAGCCGGCCAGAATTCCAAACCACTGCAACTTCTGAAAACAAGACTAAACGGCTGAAATAAAAGTAAGATAATTAATAAACACCTTCAGCACAATCAACACCACCATTTGAGCTGAAAGACGGTAACTGCTGGACATAGGGCACTCCCAAGCTCCACCATGGACCGGTTCTGTGCTTCTCGCATCCATCAGACTCCCTCCACTATTCATCAATACACATTTTTAACCGACTTCCCAAAAAGGAGGAGGTTATCAATTCGGTTGTTTTTTTTTTATGTTTGTTACCTCACAACTCCGACAATTATGAACCGATCTGAAAAAAAAATTGTTTTATCTGAAAGGATATACTTGCAGATTGGTCCCATTTAAATCATATCAAAATCGGTTACGAATTTTGGATTTTAAATCGAAATAGCTGGAATTTGACTATTTAGATGATTCTTTGATAATGGAAATTGCGTATTTTGCTTTTCTGCGATTTTGTAGTGGTGTTGTTAGGTGTGAGGCACCACTAAAAAGTGAAAAATAAAAAACTTTTTAGAAAAAAAATACAACCGACTTCTAAAAAAAAAAACACTACAAAGTAAAAAATAACTTTAATTTCGGAAGTCGGTGTCAAAATACGAAGAAACTAACAAAAACACCGACTTCCGAAATTAAAGTTATTTTTACTTTGTAGTGTTTTTTTTTTAGAAGTCGGTTGTATTTTTTTTGTAAAAAGTTTTTTGAGAAGTATGGCATACCTTACGCGGTCTCCTCTCCAGGGTTCTAAAAGGCGGCAGCTCGCCGTCCGTCCGTCTTATGACGACAGGCCGAGTCGACGGCGCGTTCAAAAAAAAAAAAAGGGTGCACCTCAAAGGGAGTCAGCATTGGGAGGGGCCCGAAAGGGCCGACGCCTGCCGGAGTCGCGGGTTTTTGTCAGTAGAAGTCAGGGATCCGTGTTAGGTCCGCCTCTGTTCCTGATCATGATCAATGATCTTATAGCTGAGATAAGGTTTGCAAAATGCCTACTGTATGCCGACGACCTGAAACTAGTTGCACAAATCAGAACTGACGTGGATTGCGAACTCCTACAAAGGGATATTGACACAATCCATGAGTGGAGCATTAAGAACAAGTTGTTGTTTAATACTGGCAAGTGCTATGTCATGACATACGGTCGAGGGTTGCGACCTGTCCATTACGACTATAATTTGGGTGGTAATGTAATAACTCGTGTCACCAACATAAAGGACTTGGGAGTTACTTTCGACCGCTGTCTGACATTTAAAGAACATGTGGTTACCCTTGCGAAGGAATCTTTCAGGCGCCTGGGATTTGTATTAAGGAACGCACGTGAATTCGCCGCAATCCCAGTGTTATTAAACTTCTGTACACCACTTTGGATCGGAGTAAACTTGAGTCCAGTGCCTGTGTCTGGAACCCGCATACCGCATCTCAGACACTGATGCTTGAGAAAGTGCAGAAACCTTCCTGAGATTTTTATTTCAAAGGCTGTACTATTTCTTCCCCTACATGTACCCCACCAACTATCTTTTAGGGGTTGTGGGTTTTAACTCATTAGACGTGAGAAGGGGCTTTGATCAGCTCACGGTTGCCTGTAAAACTCTTAGGGGACGTATGGACTGCCTTGAGCTCCACGGCCTTTTCAGCCGATTATTTGTGCCTGACAAATACATTGGGCACCGTCAGAGCCACCGTCACAACCTGTTCGCACCACCGCCGTCTAGAACTGTCGCTAGAGCCGAATCTCCAGTGTGTCGTACTCTAAGGATGCTCAACGCCCTTCTGACTGCCGATCCTGAATGTGATGTGTTTTCTGATGAATGGAGAAAAATAATGCGAGCTTGTCTGGTGTTCTGTGAGAGACAGTATGCGAGGGTGTCCACTGTTTCATGTTAAGTTCTTATTAAAATTTCAAATTTGTACACATTTTGTATCTTGTTTTGTTCTTTTTTTTTGTTCTGTTAATTCTATGTTAATTAATGCAATTGGACTTGCACCGTTTTAATTAACTATAAATAAATAAATAAATAGAAGTCTGACACTCCCTCTCGCTCCGCCCGGAGCGGGAGAAGTCATTTGATGATTTCCCATCCCTAAAAAAAAAAAATGGAAAGGCCACCGTATTAGATACAGAAAGCACATCACGCTACCCGTCACTGTCAAATTTTCTCAATCAACCTTAAACCTAATGTGTTAGCAATAAAGATGAAAACGAAATTTAACGGATTGTTGTGTGGCTAATATTATGATTCTGCTAAAGTGGCCTTTTTAGACCTGTACCTTTCTGCTCTTAAAATCACTTTTACCTAAATCCTAAGAGCACAAAAAAAACTGAGTTGGTTGATGCATCCCATTCATTCCATTCCACCATAAGCCTGCCAGTTTATTTATTAAATCACTAGCTGACCCGCGCAACTTCGTCTGCGTCACATTTTCCATTAATGCTCCTCTCCTTTCTGTCTTAGCGTGATAATATATAGCCTTCCTCGATAAATGGGCTATCTAACACTGAAAGAATTTTTCAAATCGGACCAGTAGTTCGTAGCGTGCGTAGTATTCTATTCTATTATATTCAAACAAACTCTTCTGCTTTATAGTATTAATATAGATACATTAGGATCACTATTAAAAGATCGTTTTTCTAAACCCTAAGGCAGTGCAATTCTGTAAACATGTCGAAGTAAACACTTAAGCGAAGTGAACGACAAGTGAGCTGTCAAACTATACAGACAAGATGTCACGACAGCTCACTTGTCGTTCACTCCACCTAAGCGATCAGTGAGCTAGCGACAGAATCGACCAGCTGGCATAGCAACTAATCACAACACTTACACTACCTACCACAAAAAATTACAACAAATTGCCAAATGATATTAGAGAAATAAACAAATCAAACATATTTATTAATAAATTGAAACAATTTCTAGAATCCAAGTCATATTACTCAGTAAAGGAGTTTTTTGATGACAAATCGATTAAAAAGTGAAATGATTCTCTCACTTATTTACCAAACATTATAAAACATATATAATAAAACTTGAAATACTTACGTACTTATATAATATAAAAAAAATTAAGTATAATAAAAGTAATTCAATCAATTTTTACAAAATTTCTTATTTACTATTCCTATTCAATAAATATACTACCAATAAACATATTCACCAAACATTTTAATATTATTAACAAAATATAATAAAAATAATTCAAATCATTTTTACAAAAATTCTTATTTACTATTCCTATTCAATAAATATACTATACAAATAAACACAGACCTTACCAGATTTAACATTTTTAATAATTTTTGATACTATTTCATACCTTGACATACTAGGTACTTAGCACTCTTCCTCTCTCCTATTATTTGCTGTGCCCGACAGGGTCCATATTTGTTCTTTAATCATTTTAAACCATCTTTGTAATACATATGGAATGCAATAAATTATTGAGTATTGAGTACCAAATCAATGCTATCTACATGAACTAATTCTCCAGTCACTGACCCAGTAATTGTCACTTCAGGCATTCTTTCAGACAGTCTCATGATTTATTTTGGACTCTGAACTATGATAGAGCTGTCGACATCAAGTAGGTCAATAATTGACAGTCGAATCGACAATTGATTATAACGACAGACTACAGAATAAAACGGCAGCTACTAAAGACTATTTTAATACTAAATATACTATATGTCTGTTTCTTACCTCTTTATGTTTAAACAGTTGAACGAATTTGGATGCAACTTGCCAAATTGGTAGATATTTAAAAAAAAAACGTTGACTCACTCTATGCATTTTTTTTTGTAAGTAACGTGGGTATACAAACACGCAAACTCACATACACAAACAGCCAGACCTGGAACAACTATCGCGGGAACCGAACCCGCAATACGCCGAGCAGCAGTCAATTGCTCAACCACTGCTTCAAACGTGTCGTCATGCCCTAGAATAGGACAAAGAATTATTGACTTTTCATTGCAGAAGTATGTTCCATAATTGTCGCCTTGCACGCGAAATACCGACCTAGCCCGAAGGATCGCCTAGCTCCTGCCGGAGTCGCGGGACTACCTGCCGGAGTCGCGGGCCTACCTGCCGGAGTCGCGGGACTATTCGAAAGAGATACCGTGGCTCCGAAACACAAAGGGCACTGAAGGAACATGGATGGGTTTTAGTCAGTAAGAGTCTGACACTCCCTCCCGCTCCGCCCAGAGCGGGGGAAGCAATTTGATGATTTCGCATCCCTAAAAAAAAAGGATGGCCTAGCTAAAGTGGCAGTGGGCAGGGCACATTTCTCGCAGAACAGACGGTCGATGGGGCCGAAAAGTTCTGGAGAGGCATCCGCGTACCGGACGACGCAACGTTGGAAGGCTTCCCACAAGGTAGACCGATGGCCTGGTGAGGGACACGGGTAGCCGATGGATTCGAGACGCACAGGACTGGTTGTTGTGTTGACACTTGGGGGAGGCTTACAGCCAGCAGTGAACGTCTTTCGGCTGCTATATTATGGTGACAACGTGAAAAACGTAGCGGGCCTCTAGCAGAAGCTAGATATCTACTAATAATGTTTATATCCGCAAAATGTGCGCTAAGACCTAGTTTAGACTGTCATAACATACACAGAATTTCCGGACGCTGGTTTTGCTGGTCCTGACACCTCCGTTTTGCTGGTCCTGACACCCCAATTTTGCTGGTCCTGACACCCCCGGTTTTTGTGGGCAGTATTTCAATGCCATGTCTAGCAGTGCCCACTAAAGCGTATACATGTTCTGTATTAAAAACTAAACTTTTATTTTTTTTTAAAACGTTGCCCACACTTTTCCAGTATCGTGGGTGCGTTTACAAACATACAAAGTCACACATACAAACAGCCAGACCCGGAACAACTATCTGTAGGCCATACAAAATATTTGTCACGTGCGGGAATCGAACCCACAACATGCGACGCAGCAGTCGATCGCTCAACCACTGCGCCAACCGTGCCGTCAAAAAACTGTAGACGATACGTCAACCGCTATTTATTGACAAGGCAAAGTAATTGTAACAAATCGAAAAGCAATTGCTTCTCAATTGGTATTAGTTGACACAAATACAACATCAGTTAGCGGCAATCAGATCAATTTGCGCAGGAGCATCGCAGCTGTGGATCAACTGGCTTTGAGCTTACGAATACTAGTAGTAGATTATGAGTTTTATAAGGAGATTGACTTAGTTTTGTGCGGCTGGTAATTGAACTTTGCTCATTTCATTAAGATTCATTAGATGGTCACGGTCCTTTGAATATGATCTTTGCCTGTTAATGGTATTAATCTTGGAAATGTACTTTTATAGATATACCTAGCTTTTGCCCTTGACTTCGTACCCGCATCCCGTTGATTCCCGATTTTATAGGATTTTCTTCAAATCTTCTTCAGCTTTCTACGACCAGTAATTTCATCTGTGACTACGCACAAAAACCAGATCCTCCGTAAGCCAGAAACCTCTGCAAGTCACTCAGTAACGGAAGAATTTTATTTATTAGAATGATATAGAAATTGTATACAAATTATAATTAAGATGACGTGTCACAGCACCGAAAAATTTTTGCTGTCAAATTTTTCCGTCGCAGAGCTCTCCTTTCTGGTAATACATTTTTCAAGCGGAAAAAGTGCAGTGCATAGCCAAATCTTTAGAGTAAAGCATTATATACAGATATTTTATAAAAATGGTCTAGAACATTGAATATAGGACGTCACAAGAGACATCCTAGAGACAGTACGCGACGTACCAAATATGAGGGGTCACTGATTCCTGCCAGAGTCGCGGGACTATTCGCAAGAGATACCGTGGCTCCGGAACACAAAGGGCAATGAAGGAACATGGATGGGTTTTAGTCAGTAGAAGTCTGATACTCCCTCCCGATCCGCCCAGAGCAGGGGAAGTCACTGGAGGATTTCCCATCTCTAAAAAAAAAAGGTGGCACGGGTGGAGGAGAGCTGCCAAAGACCTGCTGGCTCGACTAGCAGAGCCTTAGAGGCAGCATTTTCTTCCGCTCCTGTGGCGCGCTAGTCTCTTTCCGATCGCTGATCTTGTACCATCTCCATTTTGTATGGTTGTGTCTGCCAGTTCCGATTTAGTTTAGCCGAAATTGTATCAAGTTCAAACCCCAAATTAAACTATTCCTTTTGTATAAGTACTTAAAACTGTTTTTTTTTAATATCGTTTTCGGGATCCCGTATAACAAACAGTACGTTCTATAACGTGTAATTTTCGCTTAGCAACTTACCACGCCATAATAGCTTAAACATTTCATATTCAAAGACAATTACAATCGACATTCAAAACGATTGGTGCTCGATAATGTTCGTCTTCCATCTCTCTCTTCAGTAACGTGAATGAAAGAGACCGCAGACAATGGAAAACCCTGCCACTACCACAACAAAGGAATGAACTTTAAACCGTTATGTAAAGTTGGTAGTAGTGATTAATGTTTGATACTTTGTCTTACTTGTTGGTACTTGGTCGATGGTTATATCGCCTGTGCACACAATGGCTGAAACTGGTAATTCAGAATCCAGTTATCTTTTGTTCTATGGTCTGCAATCTTTCGGGGTGACGCGGTATATTCAGGAGATATCTACTTCTGCCTGCGGTTTTACCTGCCTGAATGTAAAAAATAAGTATCTTAAGCAATTTTCGCGAACGAACAAGTGAGACACAGAACCTTATGTCCTCTTACGGTGTAGGGACTGACAGAATTAAAAGTATATTTTGCCTAATTTAAGCTATAGTGTATCTGTTTGTACTATGTCTATCTTTTAGTCAAGATTCAACCAAATTCGTTCGTCAGTTGAAGAGTTATGAATCTTTACTTTTTTCCTAAAGCTGAAGAGTTTGTTTTGTTTGTGTGGTTGAACGCGCTTATCTCAGGAACTACTAGTTCGAATTGAAATATTAATTTAGTGTTGGATGCCCATTTATCGAAGAAGGTTATAGGTTATTTAACGTCACGATATGACTAACAGGAGCGGAGCATTAATGATAAATGTGACTCAACGAAAGAAGAAAAAGGGTTTTATTAGCGCCCAGTATGACGCATACCAAAAATACACAAAATTACAATTTTGTACATGAAAAATTGGGAAGATATGCGTCAAATCCGCGCAAAACGGCCATCTCTCAGCATAATGGGGAGTTGGGGACTCATGTACGAGACAGAGCCACAGCGCTAGTTTTGAGTGACAGTTGACAGTTTGCGCGAGGTTGCGCGAGTCAGCTGGTTAAGTTATAAAGTGAGAAAGTTTAAGATAATGTAATAAAAATAATCTTACAGTTATACATCATATTGATCATGGAAAGTACACAGAAGGTATAACAAAAATATCAGTAAATAAGCATGACGAAGGATGCACATAAATGTAAACGAACCCAGATGTACCTATTGAAGCTGCAATGAGCATTGTCCCTGGGACATGACCAACAAAGAAGTTTGATTCATTTGTTTCCAAAAACTATAAGAATGAGAGGCAAACAATATAAAATGTTATGGACATAGTATATGGATCTGTTTATATTTAAGCAATAATCTGCTCTCGATTGAGATTCAAAACAAACTTGCCATTTAAACGATATTAGTCCTTTTAACCAACTAATAACATACTTTAACAAGTGCATGTTGCCTTGTCTTCTACTTATTTGTCTGGGCATACATTTTCTTCGAATGGGATGGTATCAACTGGAACATTATTCAGATTCAGTACGGAGTAGTTCTCCAAATGCCCAGTTGCTCCAAAACACATTTTTTCTGAATATCTAAATCTTAGGCTATCCTTTCCCAGATTGTCCAGTTCCGAGAATGTCCAATTCTCAGAATGTCCGATTCCCAGGTTGTTACAAATCACAAATCGTCCTAATATCAACATGATTTGATTCTAGTATTCGTTCATTTAACCTCTCTAAATCTCTAGTACCGACTTTACTTCCACCTATGGTCAAAAAATCAACTCGAGATTTCTCAAAAAAATCCCCCATTTTTGTTACGAACGTTACCAATGCTATCACGGTTCAGAAGTGCGATTGTGTAAGCTAATCGTATTCATTTGACAACCTAAAACGTATGATTTCATATGTCAAACGGTTAATTCGAATTGTCTATGCTGGTGTCGGAGACAGAGACGTAGCAATGGAGGACGAATAGCACTATCTCTTTTTCACATCGTGTTTATGATATTATGCTTGTATAAATTCAAGTTCTTGAAACTTAATACAAACAGTTCTGTCGCTGGGGAGTTTGTTGCGCCATTTCTTCTTCCCAGCTATAACACTATAAAAAAAATGGTAACGGGCCATTCGTCCTCCATTGCTACGTCTCTGTCTCTTACGATTTGGGGGACTTTTGTCATGTAAATTTGACTTGTAAAGTGCTTGCCTTGCCTTGTTTGATTCAATGTCTTTTGATTTTGATGGCATTGACACTTCATAGTAAGGCGCCATGTCCTGAGTCGTCCAAATAGGTGTCACTATCAAAATTAAGTTTTCGAAGAAACCAGAATTTATGAAGTAGTATTAGGTTTAAAAGGCTTTACAGTTACAGCAAGATCATGTTGCTTGTTAGTTAAAACATGAAAGTTTCAGTAAGTTAACAAGGGCTTTTGAAAGAAAACTTAAAGATATTGAACACTGAGTGGGCTTCATCCCGGTGGGAACCTACTTGTTTCGAGGCCTCTTATGCCCGGTTGCCTGGACAGACAAACGACCGATAAAGTACCTTAAATACCGGGCAATAATGTTCTAAGTTGAGATATGCGATATCTGACAAATGCTTGCAATGTTTGGACAGATCCACGCCAATCTGTGACCCACACCTCAAAATAACACTTTAGACATTAGTCTAGTATAGGCTAGTTTTTACCATCAATAAAATTGCAAATCGTTTTAGTCCGTCAGTTAGTCTTTTGAAGAATAATGGACAAATATTTTTGTTTTTTTTTTAATCAATGACAAAAATAAAACGCATCAAAACTCGGGAGTGGGGGCTCTTGACGTCAGAATACACTAAAAATTAACTGGCCGAAAATTGCAAAAGACCGGAGAAAATGGAAGGATGTGAGGGAGGCCTTTACCCTGTTGTACAAGCTCATACACTTAGATACAAATCGACACACGAGTAGATCTTAACCGGGATAGGAGTATAAGGACTTTTTATTCCAGTAGTATATTCCCGAGGAACTTCTGGTACAATCTAGTTTATTCTAAACCAAATAATCTATTTCTCATAGAAATATATCGACAACAAGACCTCTTAACAAGGCTACCTCCCGTAGTTTTTATGAATCACTTCTGATGATTGAGCAGATTTTTCCACTTACAAAGAATAATGACGCCAAACTAAACAATGTATAATCATTGAACTCATTATCATGCAATAGCAGCATAAAATGATGAATGTTGTTTTGCGTAACATTCTGACGGGCGGCGGGGAAGAAATTACTCAGTTCTTAGTAGGAGCCAGTAATAACTCAGTTCTTAGTAGGAGCCAGTAATCTAGAAATAATGACTGTGGTGTCGTTAGTGAGGCTATGATTTGTGTGATTTTTGGGACATTATTAAATCATGTTACATTAATATAGGTAGCTCGTGGCTAAGGAATAGCAGCTTGTCAAGGAACATTACCTGTCACCGTGATTATGTCGATATCCGTAATTTATTTTTACTACCTTTTATTTAGTCTTTATGTATATATTATTAGCGTATTATGTATGTATCTGTGTATCTATTATGTTATATTATATTTTTAGTTTTTTTGTTTTTCTTATGTCACACCATAACAGCCCCAATTTCATGTCCAGTCAAATACTGTCTCCATCCCAGGTTGCCTGGAAGAGATCGCGAAATGCGATAAGGCCGCCCATTGTATGTATTTTAGTTCTAAGTTTCCTATTGTATTTAATTTTTGGTGTACAATAAAGTATATAATAAATAAATAAATAAATAAATAGCCGCACGGATCGATCTTTAAGGTAAAGCAACGCTTACCAAGGCTTGTATGTGGATGAGTGACCATCTAAACATACCGAGTTTCCTCCGTGCCTCGAAACGTTAAGCCGTTGGTCCCAGTTGCCATTTGTAGATCTTTGACAGTCGTTAAGGATTGTCAAAAGCCAGTAAATCTGACTCCAGTCTTACCAAGAAGTACAGTGTTACTTACCCAGTTAATGGGTTGTGGAGGTCTGGTCGGCAGCCGCTCCACGTAAAATACTGGTATTCAGCTGAAACCGGTTTGACTGGCAGCCGACCCCAATTTTTTTTTTTTTTTTGACATTTCACACAACGCCATAGTCCCAAGCTAAGCAACCTAATGCTTGTGTTATGGTAACGAGATGGCTGATAAACTACTTATATACATTTTTTTTTTGTAAATACATACATATTATAGATAGAAAAACACCCAGACTCGGAACAAATACTTGTAGGTCGTACAAATATTTGTTCCGTGCGGGAATCGAACCCGCGACATGCTGCGCAGCAGTCAATCGCTCAACCACTGCGCCAACCGTGTCGTCAATATAGTTGAGAAAAGGCTGGGCAGGATGATGATAAATTAATTTAATAATTTTGAATCAATCACAACGTCAAAAGAGTATCGTGTTACCCAGTTACATGGGTTGTGGATGTCTGGTAGACAGTCACTCCATGTAAATTACTAGTACTCAGCTACAGCTGCTAACACTAAAAGCCGGCCGATATAGTTGAAAAAAGGCTAGGCAGATTGATCATCAAGTCTAAGAAACAATCGTCGAATTGTGTGAAATTATGTGGCCAAAAAGGTGACTATAGAAAAAAATGATAAATAGGCCATTATGGAAGTAAACAAGCTGTGCCGTTCCCAAAAAATTACGGATAAGTTAGTCGGATGATGACTTGATCATTTCTCCGGAAAATAGCAAACTCCGTAAGATTGTAAAACATAGCGTGAAATTGTAAACTTTTTTTTTCTAAATAAGACACGGATATATTAGAAACTATTGAATTGGGTATGATTTATTATATATATATGTCACCGAAAAATAGCAAACGCCGTGAGATTGTAAAATATCGCGTGAAATATAAACTATTTTTTCTAAATAAGACACGGATATATTGAAAATATGGCCACTTTCCAGTGACATTACAAAGCGATTTTTTCGTAATATATCGAGAAATTATTATCAAATCAAGATTTATTATAATCTTATGGAGTCTGCTATTTTCCGGACCAATTATTGATACTTGCAATTTTCATTTAATTTTTCAGGTACTGAACGGTAGGCCACGAATCGTAGATTGTGGTTCTTTGCTTCGACCAAATACTATATATTTTTAACATGTTCATGACTGTATCGGGCCTAATTATACTAATTTTAAACAACTTTCGCATTCGCATGTTAATCGCAAACTGTCAAAAAAGCCTTAATTTTCATAAATTTTTGACAGATTGCGATTGAGATGCGAATGCGATGTGAATATGAAAATTAGTAGTATTGGCACTATCATGTTTATCAATGTCAAACTCAACTAGGAACAGACTAGTAACTAGGCAGATACTTAATGATTAATTAATTTATTTTATTTTTGTAGTCTGATAGCATTTTTGGTTAAATTAGTTATTAATAGTTTAAGGGCCAGTTTCACCGGTTACGGATAAAGTGTCGGTTACTTATCTGATGGATAACTAACCGACACTAAGGGCCAGTTTCACCGGTTACGGATAAAGTGTCGGTTACTTATCTGATGGATAACTAACCGCCACCTATAATACTATACTCAAAGACTTAATAAATCTGCTAGATATCGCTATCCGACACCTGTGAAACCAAAAGTTTTAGTTCATCTGCCAGATAAGTTCCTAATAGGCTAACCGACACTTTATCCGTAACCGGTGAAACTGGCCCTTATAATACTATACTCAAATACTTAATAAATCTGCCAGATATCGCTATCCGACACCTGTGAAACCAAAAGTTTTAGTTCATCTGCCAGATAAGTTCCTAATAGGCTAACCGACACTTTATCCGTAACCGGTGAAACTGGCCCTAAATCTCATAACGAACATTGTTTAAAACTTGATTTCAAAGCTAATATTTTAATTATTCAGTATTTTAAATGTAATATAATCCTAAGTATTATTTTATTAATTATGTTTTTTTGTTCTAAGCTTGTCTTTAAGTTATGTAAATGATCTTTGGACGTGATGAGCTGTTAATAGTAAAATAAATAAATTACAGTATTTTATAGCAGATTTTTAAATCTGGAGTGATGAGCTCGTGGCTAAATCAGATTTTCATCTGTGGTGTTAATATTAACCTCATAGGTCATGGTAGTTACAGTAGGTAATACCGGTATTCTAGTACAATGACTATAAGCGTTATTATATCTAACACATTTCCGAGAATGACGCAGTTCTGTTGTGAAAAACAGCAGATGCTATCATTTTTACCTAAACATACGTAAAATAAATGCCGTATGAAATGATTTGTTGTTATTCTGAGTAACAGATATAATTAGAACCAAATATTTGACTAGTTCCATCCTAGGCCGGTAATCTTGTCTACCTATATACCGAGCTAATATTTTAAAATGCGAAATAAGGTTAGTTTGTTTGTTTGTTACTATTTCACTCCTATCTCGCTGAAACGATTTTAGTGAATTTTGGTACAGAGATAGATGCGGATCTCCAGTTGCATAATTTTTATTTTTTATTTGTGATAGATTTGCTTTTGACTAGTCTAGGTCAGAGATGACAAAGGCAAAGTCTACGATGGAGCGAGCATACCCAATCCACATCTTTTGCAAAAATCTATATGAACGCGGGCGTAGCTTGTTAATTTATGTCTGTTGCCTTCATTAAGCTAGATAAAATACAAGCCAGTCTGGCTTTACTATGTCAGTTGAAAATATTCCCAGTAAATATGTTGATTCATATCAAGTTCATTTAAGTAGGAATTGGGCATAAAAAATAGCCATAAAAAAATAGCCCAGCCCTCTGGTCACGTGAACCGTCGCTCGACAAGTTGTTTGCTGATGTCAAAGGAATAAACATTTACATTTCAGGAAACATCTCAGGAAGATAAATAAACAGCACACTATCAAAAGCCTAAATACCGTTAATGTAGCGGAAGTGAGCCGGAAGTGGACCCATGTGTACAGCCGCCAGCACATTACTCGAAACTGTCAAATTTTTCCAATCAACTTGAACCTTATTTCTTTCGATGTAAAGTTAAAAATCTATTGAAGAAAATTGACTGATTGTTGTGGCTTAATTTGCTGGCGTTTGTACCTGAAACCTACCGTATCAAGAGAATACACCGGTGCTCCCCTCGTTGGGACTACAAACAGTCCCTGTAATGAAGTGTTTCCTCGGTCCTGAATAGTTGAGTATATATCCGTACAGCATGGCAGATAAACTTTAAATTCAGAAAGTCAAATTTTAAATTCAAAAAGATAAACTTTAAATTCAAAAAGATAAACTTTAAATTCAAAAAGATAAACTTTAAATTCAAAAAGATAAACATAAGATAGAGACCATAGATTTTTATATTTCTGTGATAGAGACCGATAACAATCTTTATTGATCTTTGGATTTTATTAACAGACTTCGAAAAAAAGAGGAGGTTCACAATTCAGCGGGTATTTTTTTGTTTTATGTATGTACACCGATTGCTCCTAGCCTTTTGATCCGATTTTCAATGATTCTTTTTTAGTTCGATGCTTGCCATTTGGTCCCGTAAAAATTTAATTCAGTTTGGCTCAGAAGTTTTAATTTATGAGCTATTTTGCGTATTTCTTTTTCTGCGTAGACGAAGAGGTCGTTCAAATGCTGGAATTGTCCTCAACGCAAGTAAGACCAAAATCATCCATGTCCACTCTAGCCATCTAAAGCACATTACTCCTTTCAATATAATCGCACACAGTCACAGTTGTCTTCACTCCACTCCATTGGGTACGTCATGTCGATGTGAGGCAATTGACCAAGTAACTAACCACACCTACCTTGGATTAGTCGTGGACAATCGTTTTAGCTGGACTTTCCACGTGGACTCAGTCTGTGATAAGTTGCGGGCTGTGCTGGCAAAGTTTTACATTTTGAAACCTAAAGTTCCGTTCAAAATACTACTCAATATGTATGTTGCCTTAGCGGAATCAATTATAGCTTACGGAATTACGAGCTATGGGCGAACATTTAGATCATACATTGAAAGAATTTCCAAATTGCAAGTTAGACTTTTAAAACTCATCGTACCCAAAAAAATAAAGAATCTAAGTAAAGATAATGTCATTGAATTATTTAAATATTGTAAAATTTTGCCGGTACAGACTAGAATCGACATGGCCCTCTTAATTGAGCAATTTAAGAACCAAAGCATTCAAATACCCATATCACATAAAATAATCACAAGAAGTATCACCAGGAATAAACTAATAGTACCTCAGGCTAGAAATTATTATGGTAGGCGAACACTAAAATTTCTAATTCCCACAATAATCAATGAAATTCCAAAATCCGTAAAAGATGAAATAAACGTGAAAAACTACAAGCAAAAATTAAAAAAATACTATTACAACTGTTTATACAACTCAGTCCAAGGAGAAATCTTACAAAACACGAATACAAAAATATAAAAACGAAGCAACTTGTATATAATGCGTTGACTGGAACCAGCTTTCTAATGAGCGCCCAATAGCAGGTAACTCAGATTTAAAACATTACTTGTTACTTACTGATGGATGTTTACGGTTAAAATATTTTTCATGTACCTACATTTTTATGATTATTTGGTTATTTGTTTATTAGTGATTAAGCAGTGATGTTTTAGCGAATGTGAGTACCAATACAAACCATGTCTGGTTTAATGGTACAAAACAAACATAACCTGTATTAAGACTATATGTTTAAATAAATAAATAAAAAAAATAAAAAAAATCACCACCTAAAAGTGAAAAATAAAAAATAAAAATGAAACTTATTATCGGGTCAAAATTATCCTCCATCTAGGTCTTGGTCATCAAAATCGCATTAATATTAATTTAATTTAATTATTTCGTTTGTTTATTTTTATACAATTTTATAACATTTTTTAAATTATCTTTAAAAAATGTGTTAGAAAGAAAGCCCTGGTCTGAATTAAACTCATTTAATTTTATTTTTATTTTTATAAAATTTTGAGCATATTCAATTCGGATTATTCACCGATGGATCCATAAATTTACCCAAATACCAGCTCCATTATCTCAATCCCAAAATAATAAAACAACTCACAGGCGATAATTTAGCACCTTTATATTCGAAATAAAGTATAAAGTCGTATTTGACAGCATGATACAACATTGCTTTACTAGTCAGTATGGAAGAGACATAAAATAATTATCTTTCGCACTTAGGGGTTAAGCCATCTTCTGTCCCTCTCTTCTTAGCTGTCAAATCAGACTTCTTAGATTGTATAAGGTTTAAACTTTGCGATCAAACTGAAACTAAGCGACATAGAGGGACCGTGTCGTCAAGTCCTGGCAGTGTTGCCAGATGTACGATTTTAATCGTATTCATACGATTTTTTACATTTATTTTGCATGTACGATCAAGGGGCAGAAATCGTACGTACGATACGACTTTTTTAGATTTCATACAACCATAGTTAATAACAAGTGCTCGTAAAATAAATCATATATCAAAATTGGAGGGCTATCCATCCTACCAACGCTATGTCAGAATCGTACAGAAACAAAGTAAGTACTTTGTTGCCTCTAATGAACATTGTGCCTCGGATTGTAAGCGGTGAAATAATGCAAAATGTGGATGACGAATAAAGAAGATTGCCGACGCTTATTAACCAAGTTGATATGAATCTTCCACCAGATGAATTTTGGTCAGGAATTTGCGCTTTTGAAGATTTTAACAATATAGCAAAGCTCTGGACTTATTATGCCTTCCTCACTCTAGCGCAGATTGTGAACGCTGCTTCAGTTCAGTCAATCTAATTAAAACAAAGATTCGGAACAGGCTGAGCAACGAAACATTAAATGGCACACTTTTAGCCAAACAACATATTTAGCGCTATGGGTGTTGTGTGAATTTTTCTCCAACGCGAGAAATGTTAAATAACATGAACAGCAAAACCCTTTACGGGGATAAATAAAGACTTAAAATTGTGTGTTTAAATTGATTATTTGCTTTAATATAATAAAACAAAGGTTTTGAAAACGTACTATTTTTTTTAGTAGCCTTCATAGGGAATACGATTTTTTATTTACCCATCGTACGATCCCTCATTCAAAACGTCTGGCAACACTGAGTCCTGGATTTTGTGCAATCATGGTCACTATAGCGTGACATGATCTTCAGCACAAAGGTAAGCGTACTTTAAGTACGCGTGTACTTAATCCTAACCATACGTACTTGGGATGAGGAGGAAAATTTTTCGCATATTTTTTATGTTTTCCTGTTTTATTTATTTTTGAGTGATGTAAATGTTTATTGCAGAAATCGCCGCTCAATGAGGGTCACATTTTTCCTTTTTTTTAGGATTACATTATTATTTAGATTTAGATTATTATTTAGATAGGTACGCGTTTGACCACTATCTCACCAGATGGTAAGCGATGATGCGGTTTAAGATGGAACACACTTGCCTAGAAGTAACCTATTCACTCTTGACTTAAATACTCTCAGGTAGTAGCTATCAGGAAACACAGACTCAGGCAGGGAAATCCACTCCTTTTGCTGTACGCACTATGAATGTATTCCCAAAACGTTTTATGCGTGTGGGTGGGATATCCACCATGTACCGGTGGCGTATCGCCATTCGTCTTGTAGTCCAATGATGGAACGGGCTTGGCGGCATTAAATTATGTAATTCCGTCCCACATTCCCCAAAATGTTACCGATAGAAAACCGAAAGGCTAGCTACTCGGCGTAGATGCTCAAGACTTTGGAGCTTCGACCTGACTAGCCTTTCATTACCGATGATCCTCCTGGCTGGTTTCTCTATTGACTCAAGGGCATCAAGCTGGTATTTGGCAGATCCATTCCAAAGACGAGAGCAGTACTCAACACGTTTCTTTGTTTGATTGGCAAAGGAAATGTTCCTAACCAGTAGGTAAACCTAGGCAATATATTTCTTATATTTTCTTTCTTCTATGACGTACTCTGCTATTCTTCTATAGGTCATAATATCTTTGTCTTTATTTTCTTTGCTGAAACTGATTATTTCATTCATTATACTGATTTTCTCTAGTTTTTGGATGGAAGTTTTTGCGCATGGATTTTCTTAAAATATTTGGTACCCAAACTTCCGACCGAAACAGCTGGAAGATATGGGGTTTAACCTGGCTGGACACCGGCGAGGGAACTGGCCCCTATTCCATGTCCTTAACTGACCTTTCTGATAATATCAATAGGAATAGAATAGAGATATTATCTCTCTTAACCAAAAAGAGGACTTAGATACTTACTTACAGTATTATATTCCCACAAGAACAGTCAGAAAGTTCGAGGCCAGGGGAGCGATCAAACTTTTCAGTATTCCTCGCTAATTGGGTTGCGGTGCAGCGGTCAAGTCCTGCGAAGGTCACAGGGGTCAGGGGGGGGGGCAGGCCGGTAATTTGTAGTCACTCCGGGATGAATAACGCTAAGCGCTAACTGATGTTTTGTAATTTGTAGGATACTGCTACCTCACGGGATATTTTCATTGTGCGTACAGCTAACGTGCAAAACTTCATGTTTTTGACTGACCGACCTTGACAATTCAAAAATCCCCATATAGTTGGGAATAGGCTAGGCAGATGATGTTGGTTATGTCTGCTGTCACACCCAAATCGCTATCGGTACAGAGGATGGACGGCGTCATCGAGGCCGGCCCAGAAAGCGGTGGTATAATGGTATGGATACACACCGCGAAGGCTGCTTCGAGGTGGCGCAAGAAAAGGGTGCCTGTAAAGAGGTGTCTTTGCCCAACTGTGGGACACAATATAATGAAAAAGGTACAGAGATTCTGGAGAAGGTTTAAGGCTTCTTTTTTGACGAAAATCTATATTATCAAAGGCTAATCCAAAAGCTATTCGATAAAGTACAAAAAATTACAACCGACTTCCAATTCAAAAAAAAAACTACGAAGTAAAAAATTACTTTAATTTCGGAAGTCGGTGTTTTTGGTAGTTTCTCCTAATTTTGACAATGACTTCCGAAATTAAAGTAAGTATTGTAAAAAGTTTTGTTTTAAATTTTTAATGGTACCCCACTCCTGGCAACACCCCTGCAAAATAGCAGGAAGCAAAATGAGCAATTTCGTTTACTTGGACTGCCAAACCATTTTGATTTAAAAAAAAGCCAATCTTCTAACCCGATTTTGATAAAATTTCTATGGGACCAATCGAGAAGCATTATAATTACCTATTATATCCTTACAGATAAAAAAAGATTTTTTTCAAATCGGTTCATAAATGACGAAGTTATGAGGTAGCAAACACAAAAAGACCCAACCGAATTGAGAACCTCCTCCTTAGAATAGATAATAACGGGATTGCTACCATGCACCTTTTTATTTGCGAAATACAAAACAGTGCCGAAATATCGGAAACTCGCAAATAAAAAGGTGCATCGTACGTAGCAATCCCGTTATTAAGGTGGATGCTCCAGGGTAGCCCGCGAAATTCAAATATTTTTATGTTTTTTGCAATTTGCAGGTCATTGTGAAGCTGTATGTTGAACAGATTACGATTCGCGATGGTAAAGGGCATTTATCTAAAGGATTATAACCATTTGAATCATCAATATAACCCTCTAAGTTCATATAACTCGATTGAATGTAATTTCGTGAAAAAGTCATTCAATTGAGTTGTATGAACTTAGAGGGTTATATTGATAATTAAAATGGGTATAATTCTTTAGATAAATAGGCGATACGGCCGCGAATTGTATATTATTTAACATACAGCTTCACACTGACCGGCAAATTGCAAAAAACATCAAAATGTTTGAATTTCGCGGGTTACCCTGGCGTTTCCACCTTAACTATTCTAATGTTAGTGACCATGAAAGTTTCAAACAATAAACCTCCAGCTGTAATTCTATAACATTAGGTACGACGCGCTGTGAGATGACCCTCTAATCAAACAGTAGTCATAGAAATGCGTGCAATGACTAATAGTGCTTACTGTTTTATTCTCAAATATATTACAAATTTATTATGCTGTATCGTGATTAGTCAGCCACGACTTGTACGTACTGACTAATTCACAGAGAATGTACCAGAACGCTAAAGACAAAAATACTACAGTTTTGAGGAAAATTTATAAGAAAACAGGGATTTAATGTATTTATTTTAACTTTATGCATAATAGTGGTGCATGGGCGGACTTAATGCAACAAGGCATTCTTTACCAGTCAACCTTTATAATAATAACATATATACTAATAAAATACATAAATTTGCTAAAATAATCTATATCTATCTATATCTATACTTATAATAAATCTGTAGAGAGGTCAATTCTGTACATGAAATATTTTTCCAAAATAACTATCAGGGGGTGATTAGGGATCGATACTGATGCCAAAAATATAATTAGTAAAAATTTTATCTGTCTGTCTATGTGTCTGTCTGTCTGTCTGTCTGTCTGTCTGTATAACCGTTATAGGAACAAAAACTACTCGACGGATTTTGACGAAACTTGGTACAATTATTTTTCATACTCTTGAGCTGGTTATAGTATACCTACTTTTCATCACGCTACAATCAATAGAACAATTTAAAAAAAAATGAAATTGTGAAAGTTTGGTTGTTTGTTACTCAATCACGCTAGAACGGCTTAACGGATCTTAATGAAATTTAGAACAAAGATAGATTGTAGTCTGGAATAGCACATAAGCTACTTTTAATCCCGGGAACATGCTCCCTAGGGATCACGCGGGCGAAACCGCTGGCAGAAGCTAGTAAACTAATAAATATGACGTTTTATAATATTTTTCTGATTGAGAGAACTTACAATAATTATGACGAGACCAATACCGCAATACCGTTGCATACGAAGAAACTAGGTGGAAGTAGCTATTACTTAACATACTTACAGACTAACATAGAATGTACCTAAATACGAAATGTTACCTGAAATTAAGATACTATAGTATGTAGAAGCGACCAATAAAATGATTTCCCTAAAATGCACTCGACTGGGTAGTATATGTTTATCAGCCATCCAGTAGATTCTGTAAACGTCTCACCATGAAAACTTTGGTGGACTTAGTGCTTGTAACGGTGAGAGTATTACAGCAGTGTCGAAGTGAAGGCGTGGGTGAAGTGATCACGAAGTGAATTGTCAAACCACACAAACAAGATGGCATGACAGCTCACTTGTCGTTCACTCGATCTGGTGAGACTCAAAAATTAAAAAAAAAAAATTCAAAATTCATTTATTCAAATTAGGCTGAGGGCCAGCACTTTTTGAACGTCAAGTTTTACAAAAGACAGTCCCCCAAAACACCCGCCCGTCACCACTTCCTATAGTGTTTTAGCTGTGGAGAAGAAGTGGCCAACAAACTCTTCTGCTTTATAATATTATATACCGCGTGTATCTGACATCGATTTCCATGGGTTCGGGGCATGATTCTGGACACCCTATACTTAGAATTTTTCGTCGTCTTTTTTCTCATTTTTTAATTTTTTTCAAGGTTTTTTTTTGCTTTAGACTGCTCATAATCGTTATTCTGACCTAACCCAATAAGATTTTTAATAAAAAATAATTAATTAACTACTTTCACTAAAAAGAGCAATCTGAATAAAACCACAAATTGATATCAGCTCAGCTCAGCTGATACATATTTGTGGTACTCTTGAAAAAAATGAAAAAATGAGAAAAGAACCGACGAAAAATTCCAACACTGGGGTGTCCAGAATCATGCCCTGGACCCATGGAAATCGTTTGTGCGTCGATGTCAGATACACGCGGTATAGTATAGATTTGCACAAACCCAGAGTAGTCAGTGATCACTGCATCTACCGTTGCGCTCATAAATGAGTGCAAAGGTAATCGGCCGGTCCAGTGCACATGCACTTAAATTGCACTCGGCTAAACGAGACTGCTTTTGCTAATAATGGTGTCCATTGACGATTGAACTCTCTCGAACAAATTTATCTGTTTTTTTTGTTATTAACAAACAGGAAAGCGGTGTTAATAATGTGATATGAAGTTTAGATTAAAACGTTGTCTGAATTTCAATTGATATTGAATGCTAATGTAACACGTACGATGTGAATGATTATGAATACGAAATGTTATGCAATCTAAAGACGGGATGGTTCGATTCCATATTAGTAACTAGTTTTTATGCTAAAGATATTATTTTGGTAGAATTTGTTGGACAGAAAAATCTATTCTCATACAAAAATACAAATACAAATAATTTATTAATGCTTCAGTTTACACAGTGATTAGTGTTTGGAGCCTCCTTTTAATGCAAATAATGCCTGTGTAAGGAGACTCCGCTCTCCCCATAATATAGCAATAATTATTAAAACTAGAATTACAAGTACCTATGTGTCTAAAAATTACAAAAAAATAATACAATAAAAAATATATGTTGAGAGTATTTGTCCGTTTGTCGAGTGTACATGAGAGAAATTGAACAGTGGAGTGGTTGAGTGTGTAAAGGTGGATGTGAGAGTGTGTGTGAAAGTGTGTGTGGTAGAAACATTTGCTAGTGTGTATGCTATAGAAGTGCCTCCGTATCATCATAGGTAAGTGGTGTTGTTGTGATTTCGTCCTGACGTCCAAAAGAGAAAAGGGAATGTAACCATATTTATCTTACCCTGTTTTATACAAAACAAAGTGCGTGAGAAGGACAAGAGTCGTGCCTATGTCCTTCAACCTAATTGTCTCGGACTGTAGCTTTCTGTCAAATCAATATGATACTAACTTGTTCAAACATCTTATTTTCCTTCCTTCTTCTAAGGAAAATAAGATGTTTGAACAAGAGAATGATGAAACAGCAACGTTTCAAATAGAATTATGTATAGACGCTAGCTCAGCAAGTTACAACATTCTGACAAACTGTTAAAGTTTGTCAGAGTGAGAAAAATTGAAGCCTTGGTAATAGGGTCCCGTTTTTATTTTTGGGTACGGAACCCTAAAAAAACACTAGCACTTTGCTCGACCCAGGAATCCTTCTGGGTAGGATTCCCTTTCTTCAGAAATATAGCCAACAAACACTAGACTGACGAGGCAAGCTCGCCTATAGTCAATAAAGACAATCAGAACGCAGCAGACCATGTGATAACCATTACATTTTTCTGGAACTTAAATAGCGAATCTTGTTTGTATCAAAAACCACACACACACACATAATCCTCATTAATTGACATGGTTAACTGAATGACGCAAATTAATCACGATCTGTTCGACAATTTACACAGTACAAAGGGCGATTTCTCAGTACACAAGCACTTAAAATGCACTTGATGACGAGTTTAAGCTGCCATTTTTTCATACTACCCAGCAGTTTTCAATATAGGTAATTTATGCAACGTAACGTCACAACAAAACGCCATTGAATGCAAATATCAATGATCAGAAGTGGCAATGCATTCTCTCATTCGCTGGCCACACAAGCACAGGTGACGAGCGACTGACCAACTGACCCAACTGAGCAGTCTGAGCACATGCCCAGGGCTGGCAGACTCCGTAAGATTGTAATAAATCTTGATTAGATTATAATTTAACGAAATATTTTGTAAAAATCATAATATATCCCATCCAAATTCAATAGTTTCCAATACACTTGTGGCTTATTTAGAAAAAATAGTTTACAATTTGACGAGATATTTTACAATCTTACGGTTCGCCATTTTCCGGTGACAACTATATTGCATAATCTCAAAACTAGAAAGGGTGACTCATAATGGCCACACTATAGCGGTTATTACACTACCCAATCTATCGGGCCCGATAACTAGGGCGCCCTGTCCCTGCGGCAGGGTGCCGATTATTGCACTACACAATCTATCGTGCCCTAACTGCAGTGGCGGTGTAAAGTGGGGGCGGAGGAGGCTGGTCCGCCCCGGGTGCCTAGCACCAAGGTGACAACGACAACTCACTCGTACATCCAAAGAAGGCGTAGTATAGTGGTCCAAGGAAGGCGTACATTTTTTTTTTTATCAAATTCATTAGACAGATCAAAGTCGCGTCTATAAAAAAAATAAAGTCGCTTTTTGGACGTGCCGATAATTTATTTCCAACTTAAGACATCAATTAACACCCGGCGGACCAGCCTCCTCCTCCCCCACTTTACGCCGCCACTGCAGTTAGGGCACGATAGATTGTGTAGTGTAATAATCGGCACCCTGCCGCAGGGACAGGGCGCCCTAGTTATCGGGCCCGATAGATTGTGTAGTGTAATAACCGCTTAAGATTGTTTGTTCCGGATAATATTACAATTATTACCTTTTTTAATTTAGCAGTCAAAAAAATCTACAACTTAGTTCTTATTTTTTATTGTTTCAGCAAAATAGTCCTTAGACCTTCGTCTGTGACTTTCTGTAACTTTTCATCGTACAGTCGCCAGCACATGAAACTACCCGATACTGTAAATTTTTCCCAATCAACCTTGAACCTCATAAATTCGGGGATAAAGTTGAAAATTCAATGAAGAAATTTGACAGATTGTTCTTGCTTGATGTGCTGGCGTCTCGTCTGTACCAATGTGCCCACTGTACCGAGGGCCTCCAATAGGTAAAAGACGGCCCTGCCTGACTGTCGCTCTCTGTAAGTAACCAATGGACGCGATGATAGGTCACTTGGATGAACAAAATTGGTACTAAGTGTGGAAAAAATACAACCGACTTTCAAAAAAAAAAACACTACAAAGTAAAAAATAACTTTAATTTCGAAAGTCGGTATTTTTGTCAGTTTCTTCGTATTTTGACACCGACTTCCGAAATTAAAGTTATTTTTTACTTTGTAGTGTTTTTTTTTTTTGTAAAAAGGTTTCTATTTTTTACTTTTAAGTGGTACCCCACACCTAACGACACCACTGCAAAATCGCAGAAAAGCAAAATACGCAATTTCAATTACTTGGATGACATAAAACCATCATCCAAGTAGACGAATTCCAGCTATTTCGATTTAAAATACAAAGTTCGTAAACGATTTTGACAAAATTTAAATGGGACCAATCTGCAAGTATATATCCTTTCAGATAAAACAAGATTTTATCAAATTGGTTCACAATTGTCGGAGTTATGAGGTAACAAACATTAAAAAAAAATACAACCGAATTGAGAAACTCCTCCTTTTTGGGAAGTCATAAAATATAAATAATTCGACCACTGAGGAGCATTCTCCTTCTGCCCTTGTCCAAATTTTCATGTGCGTACAGCTTTGCAAGTTGCATTCAATGCACAAGTCATGCCTACAACAGGATCTACCACGAAGTCGATTCATTGCCAAGTTTAGTAGAACTTCTATGGAAAACTTCATGAACTCAATTCCAAGTTATCTGTAGTTCATATTTAAACCGATGACTACGTGATTAATGCCCTCGTTTTAAACGGTCAAGGGTTTTCCTAACTCGTATCACAGGACGTGGTTAGTCATACAAACTGATTAGTTGATTCCAAGTACGCTTGAATTAAAATATTATCATACAGTCAGACAGTTCAGTGCGCGTGCACTCACAACGCACTCAGAAAGATAGACATAGCAACATTTTTCCATAAATAACTAGATTTTTTTCCGGTTTGTAAATATTTATGACTAAGAATGTCAACTGGTATATGTACATATTTTATAAGACCTTATGAGATATCCTATTACTTGTTTCATCATGAATTTTAAAACGTCGTTCTGAAACTAGCGGGTTTCGAATTTTAGACTTCAATACCTATGTAGAATACTGGCTTGAATTTTAATAATGGCCAATACTTTAATGGTTGCTAAGGAGCCAATTTGATGCGTTTGCGAAACGAGCCAAGAAGGTTATTGGCTATGCACCGGTCGAGTCAAAGCTCCAAAACTTGGAGCATAGACGCCGAGTTGCCAGCCTGTCGGTTTTCGTTCTATCGGTTAGATTTTGGGCAGTGTGCGTCAGACTGGTGTTGCCTTATCCAATAAAGAATTATTTTTTTTGAATGGATAATCATCAAATGTCTTCTGCCGCTCTGGAGCGGAAGTAGCTAGCCCGAATTCCGTAGTTTCTGCCGTTTCCCACTCCGTATCACCTAACCTATAAAAATCTATGGCAACACGAATTGACAGTTACTGTCAAATCAGAAAGTAGCCCCCATTAGCCGTGGTCACTTCTTCGAACAAATTCCGCAACTGTGGCAGACCTTCACAGAGCTTCACGTTGTGTCGTGTAAGATGACTATTAGTCACCCCACCAATTTAATATCTAGTTATTTGCTAAAAAAAATTGATGTCTTTTTTTTTCTTTGCCATAAAATCGAAAAAATATCGAAATACCGGAATATCGGTATTAAAAAATTTAATATCGAAACAAAACCGGTTTTGGAAAAATGTTCCGATAGTCCATGCTCTACGGCTAAGCTCTTTAAAATGAATAAAATATTTCCTCCAAACTCAACTTACGTACCTAAAGCTATATATAATTGCTAGCCTTTTACCTCTTATGCAACTGAAGTAACTGTGCATCCAAGTACAGGCGTTCGACTGGGTACACCTCAGTGCAGAAGCACCGAACGCACTCGGCTCCAAGCAACGGCTCCGTGTCAACTCTAGCATTTTGTGTTATTACAAAACATCCGCGGCCGATGGACACATCACTGACACTTTAAGTATATTTTTGTGTGGCACTAAAGGACAGAAGGTGTACAATTTTAGAACCAGCGAACGGCAGCGGTGGCTAGTTGTGTTTTGTGTTACGATAATGGTTTGCGTAAAACACTTACCTATTTGATATCTGACTTGACTGTCAGTCTGCTTATTATGATCTTATTTATTCGCATTTGGCAAGATACATACCAGGCTCGACTATTTGAGTCAAAAGACACTAGTCTGAAAGTTCAACACTTTTGGCCTCCATTTGAAAGAGAGGGTTGAATTAGTCAGACACTGGTAGGTAATTTAAAATCTCAAGTTGCTTGGGAGCCGAGATTCCGACTGGAAAGTTGGCCATCCCCATACTAACAGGTTCTCTACATCGAAAAATCGGCCAAGTGCGAGTCGGACTTGCGCACGAATGGTTCCCTACCAATTTATAAAAACGGCAAAAAAATTAAGTTTGTTGTATGGCAGCCCCCTTCAATATTTAATCTATGCTAATTTTTAGTTTTTGTTGTTATAGCGGCAACAGAAATACATCATCTGTGAAAATTTCAACTGTCTAGATAGCGCGGTTCTTGAGATACAGCCTGGTGACAGACAGACAGCGAAGTCTTAGTAATAGGGTCCCGTTTTTACCCTTTGGATACGGAACCCTAAAAAATCGTAGTCCGGAGAAAGGTTACTCGGTTTGAGTGGTGGATTATAGCTACCGCGGTGGCCCATTTTGTTCCGTATAGTGAGTAAAATCAGTTAAAGACTGATTTTGCTATGTAGAGGAAATTAAAAAGTGGTTCTTTAAGTAATCTAGTAGCAATGTAACATTTTTAGGGGAAGACACTATTTATATAGCTCCTGTAATACAGTGTACACTAGCGCAGGAGCTAGGGAATCCATAAAAACTGTTTGTATAACTTGTGACAATAAAAAAAAAACTTGGAAGTCCAGAGAAGAGGACGACATACGTCACCAAAAAGTATCGCCACTTCGAGCGGTCCTGTGCGTCTCGCATCCAGCGGCTTCGCGTCATCATCATCTGCCTAGCCTTTTCCCAACTATATTGGGGTCGGCTTCCAGTCAAACCGGATTCAGCTGAATACCAGTATTTTACGTGGAGCGGCTGCCTACCAGACCTCCACAACCCATTAACTGGGTAACTCGGTACTCCTTGGCAAGACTGGTGTCAGATTTTCTGGCTTCTGACAATCCGTAACGACTGCCAAAGATCTCCAAATGACAGCCGGGACCAAAAGCTTAACGTGCTTTCCGAGGCACGGAGGAAACTCGGTATGTTAAGATGGTCACCCATCCACAGACCAACCTCGGCAAGCGTTGCTTAACCTTGAAGATCGACCTGTGCGGCTGTTATTATTTAGCTACGAGCTCCTCCAGCGGCTTCACGTGGCCATCACTAATTCATCCGCCCATTTTGTGGGACGCATTCTAACGCTTCGGCTTCCAGTACTACGTGGTCGCCATTCCAGCCGGTCGATTCTATAAACATATCGAAGTGAAGGATTGGGTGAAGTGATCGCTAAGTGAGCTGCCATTCCATCTTGACTACATGGATTGACAGCTCACTTTGTGATCAATTCACCCCAGCGGGCCTTCACTTCGACATGTAAACCAGGGACCATTTCGGTTACCCATTGAAAGGGTTTTCGATAGGGTTTTTCTAAGCAGTTAATCAAAAACATACGATGTGGGTAACCCTTTCGAATGGTTTAAAGGACTATGTATATTATAAAGGTTTTCTTATTGAAGGGGTAACCCCTACACTGGGTTTTAAGTATAAAACCCATTCAATGAGTTAGCATAACGATTGCTTAACTATTTAACTGGGTTTCAAAAGTATAAAACCTCTTCAATGGGTTGTCATAACGATTGCTTAACTCTTTCACTGGGTTTCAAGTGTAAACCCCATTCAATGAGTTAGCATTATGACGATATAACCCTTTCACTGGGTTTCAAGGCTAAAACCCTTTCAAGCAGTTTCATCTTGATAGTGTAACCTCATCAACGACTTACCCCTTCATAAGCGGGGTTGTACGGTCCCTGCTGTAAACACATGTCGAAGTGAAAGCTTGGGTGAAGTGATCGACTAACCGTTTTGCGAGCAATGTCTCATGCATAGTGGGAACTAGCCTTAATAAAAATAAACACAAGTACAAAGGTGGTTGGCCGACTGCGTACGCACTTATGCACTGCTCGTTGTACATTTACTCTTTTGTTTCATAACTAAGCTTGTGTGAAACCACAAGTCGGACATTGTTTGGGTAGCTGTATATTTATCATCAGCTTGGTTTGTGTAAGAGTCCTCAGTTTGCTCACATTCAACTGAACAGTAAGTAGTTGTGGGCAAATATGAGACTAAATATCTGCGGTTTTGTTGTGTTACTACTTGAATGTAGTGGAAAATAAGGTTTTGATTGTATTGAACCCTTAGTTATACTATCAAATAATTGATGACCGCAGCTTCGCTCGCTTGACAAATTATATTACACTCAAACCTTCCTCGAGAACCACTCTATACATCCATTAGTGAAAACAGCATGAAAATCGGTGCAGATTTTTTTGAATTTATCACGAACAGACAGACAGACGCGGTTGATTTATAATATGTAGTGATAGTGATGCAAAAGTAAGTTTCTTTGTTATGGTTTCACGCCTAAAACGCTGAATCGATTTTGATGAATTTCGGTACAAAGATAAATGAGTCCCTGGACACGGATAAAGGCTACTGATTTGCGAGAACAAAACTTGAACGTGAGTGAAACCGATGAACTAAGTTTTTTTATAAAAACCTTGGTAAAAATTGGAAAGAAAAAAGTTACCCCAGGGTTGAATTTAGAGAAAGGACATTAAGGACAGGTACTATATCTCCAACGTTGCACATACAGGAAAACGTTTTGAGGACCTGACCTTCACGGTTGAGTTATTGCCAAGCTATATTGACAGATTTATAACTATCCTTGACATTCTTTTTAATCCCTAGGGTAAAAAACCAGGTTAGTTGCCCCAGGGGTAGTTGTCGATTTTAATAAGTACCTACCTACACTAGTTTCGCGACTGAATGACATGTTATTTTGTTTATCAATCGAGAGGCTCTACAACTACCACTAAGTTGACCACGTTGCATGTGTCTGGGGAAGGCAAGGTGCGATAAAAGCTTTTCGGGATGAAAGTCCTTTTTCTCGACGGGGCATAAATCCTATACATATGTAACTTATATGGGTAAAGGCAATTAACCCTTATATGGGATAGTTGTCAGAAATATTAGAGGTCTCCAAAAATCTTCTTTCTTCTTCTCGCTTCCATCTTCGGCCTAATCATCACTTTCCATCAGGTGAGATTTGGGCCAAGAGTTTCCTCGTTTTGCATAAAAAAAAACAAAAAAAATCGCCTCTACTCTGGATTATCAAAGAGAATGTTAATTACTTTCACAAATTTGAAGATTATAAACCGAAGTACGTGCCCATTTAAAAAATAAAGTATTTTGCTTTTTGTACTGAGATTCAAAGTAATTTCAAAAACTGTTGCAACTATCCGGCTTTTACCCTACGCAAAAAGGTGAACTTGCATGTCTGAATGGAACTCAAAACTTCAACCTGAAAAGCGCGTATCCCCCACTAACTCCCCTTGAGTTTATTCCTATTTTCTTGCCTGAGGTCGCAATCACTAGCCTAAAACTGCGTTTGCCAATCATTGAAACTTTTAGACAACAGGGAAGTAGATATTACAGAAAGTAAAACGCGATCACATTAACTTGACGCACCTCTGGAATGCAAGCCCCGCCCGCTTCCCCCCGCATTCCCTTAGCTGCCCGTCCAATAATACGTAAATGTATTGCTAGATTGGCTAATAAAATCCATGCCCCAAAATCAAATCGGTAGTTTGATTATTGATGCTTTTTTGCCACTTCGTACCTGAGAGCCAAAATGACGTCACCAACGACAAGCGTCAAGTTAATGTGAAAAAGAAAAAGGTACAACTTTTTTTTTTAAATCAGCCAGTGACTTCTCCCGGTCTGGGCGGAGCGGGAGGGAGTGTCAGACACTCAGACTTCTACTGACAAAAACCATCCATGTTCCTTCATGTGCCCTTTGTGTTCTGGAGCTGCGGTATCTCTTTCGAACAGTCTTGCAACTCCGGCAGACTGCGTTTTCCCTTGGGGAACGTATCGAATACTATTTCTATTATAATTTCATTGTCCTTTTCAGTGATTCAAACCATTTTTCTGTATTTCATTCAGTCACGCAAGGTTTCAAAGATAATTTCATTAGCATTCTGACTCCTTAGCCTTTGGAGCCTTGTACTTTAGTACGGTAACTCCTCAATAATGTAGTAAGTAGGTACAAAGGTGAGTGGCCTTAGTACGCGTGCACCGAACGCACTCGGCCACGCAACTTTTGTATAATAACTTGATACCTTGCGGTTTACCCAATTGTATGGTGTTAAGTAGAGAAAATTGAAGTGTGTTTTGATTATCTTTAGAGACGTCTGCTAAACTGCTAACAATCTTGATTGTATTTGGTCGTTTTCTTTTGTGTTTTGTCTTGATGTTTCTGGTTGAGTCTGCAGCCATTAAGTAGGTACTTAGCTAAAAGATAAGAATTATTTTTTTGCGAAGTTCGGCTTAGAATGTCTTTTTATAGTTTGGGGATGGAAGAGCTTGGTCACCTACTGGCTACTGGGCTCAAGACCTCTGTAAAAGCATCTACAGCGGCTTATTCGTTAAAATAATACGCTTACTTTATATATTTATTTATTTTTATTCTTTTTAAAAAATAATTTTAAATTTAGAATCTGGTTATCATAAACTTTAATCCTTTTATATGTGAGCCCCTAGTACCTAGTGTTTTGGATTTGTGTGTTTTTTTTACTCAAATTGCAATAAGAATAAAATTGGTATTTCTAGTAGTTAATTAACCTACCTAACAACACAATTATCTACAATAGTCACACAATTCTTAGGTATTAGTGCTCAACAACAAAGGCTGGAGAACTAAACAGACCTTGAATAGTTTTTATAAGGAAATAAATAGGTATTCCAAGTATCAATACCTAATAGGTTCTAATTATTACATTCATTAGGTACTAAGTAGGTACTCTGTGGTTTTTATAAGAATGGTAGGTATGGTGGGTGGAGCTCGTGGCTATATAATAACAGCCGCACAGGTCGATCTTCAAGGTTAAGCACCGCTTGCCGAGGTTGGTCTGTGGATGGGTGACCATCTTAACATACCGAGTTTCCTCCGTGCCTCGGAAAGCACGTTAGGCTGTTGGTCTCGGCTGTCATTTGGAGATCTTTGGCAGTCGTTACGGACTGTCAGAAGCCAGAAAATCTGACACCAGTCTTCTCAACTTCCAGTCAAACCGGATTCAGCTGAATACCACTACTTACGTGGCGCGGCTGCCTACTAGACCTCCACAACCCATTAACTGGGTAACACGGTACTCCTTGGCAAGACTGGTGTCAGATTTTCTGGCTTCTGACTATCCGTAAAGATCTCCAAATGACAGATGGGACCAACAGCTTAACGTGCTTTCCGCGGCACGGAGGAAACTCGGTATGTTAAGATGGTCACCCATCCACAGACCTACCTCGGCAAGCCTTGAAGATCGACCTGTGCGGCTGGTATAAGTTTGCCACGAGCTCCACAATAAGCAACAATAATACTAAAATACATACCTAGTAAACAGGTAGTAGCAATACTTTCACTTTTATTATAGTTCGACTGCACTGGTGCAGTGCAAATTGCTGGCTAGGTCGCTGGAACTAGGTGACTGTTGTAACAGATACTACCCTGGTTAGTGATAGTAAGGCAGATAGTGAGGAAAAACTATCTGAAATATGCTTTGAGAGACTGCTGCCGTTAATGAGCGATTGATGGTGTGATTGATCAGGGGGGCTACTCTCTAAGCCCGACGTCCGTTGTTTCGGGTTTACTTGCGGGCGTATTCTACTTCGTATCACCTACGGACTTACAATTAGTCCCGAACCCGAACTAAAAATGATTGACAACACGATTTGACAGTAACTTTCGAATTGTGTTGTCATTAATTCTTAGTGGTTACTAAGAATTAAATGACATTGGACGTGGCAACTACGGACGTCGGGCTTAGAGAGTATAGCCCCCCTGTTTCGTAAGATGTTTTGTATCTTGTCTGTGACTTAGAGGCCGCCCGCAACTTCGTCTGCGTATAAATTCTCATTATTCCCGTGTAAATCCCGATCCCTCGGGAACTCCGGGATAAAAAGTAGCCTATGTGTGATTCTGGGTAATCGGTTCAGCAGTAAGTATTTTTGTGAAAGAGTAACAAACATCCATACATACTCACAAACCTTCGCATTTATAATATTAGTAGGATACAAGGACAGAAAAGACGTACTTAAATTTTACTTATTTAAGGTAACTATAAAATATTTGTGGTTGCTTATATTTATAATGCATTTAAAAAAAAAACGATTTTTTTGAGAATTACTGTAACAGCATAAATACTGTAATTGTCTCAAAAACAACCAATGTCGTAATAAAAATTGAGTATTTCAAAGAAAATAAACTTTCTCCTGAATTGGAACTTATAACTGTTTTGGATTCTTGAGCTCATTTGTAGATCTTTGGCAGTCGTTACGGATTGTCGTAAGCCAGTATATTTGACTCCAGTCTTACCAAGAAGTACCGTGTTACCCAGTCAAATGGTTTGTGTAGGTCTGGTAAGCAGCCGCTCTACGTAAAACACTTGTATTCAGCTAAATCCGGTTTGACTGGAAGCCGAACCCAATATCGTTGGAAAAAGGCAGATGATGAACTGTTTTTAAAATCGCAAAAGTAGGTAGGTACCTACCTACTCTACCCATAACGAATGATACCAAAAATTAGGTCACACGATGAAAACAAAAACCAATCAGTTTTGCGGTTTATAAACAAAACCGCGAACCAAGAAAATGAACAAATACAATAGGTAATATAATATCTAAGTACAAAAGAACCGACTGAAAGGACAATGTTCTAAGTCGACAGCCGTCGAATGTTTTCTGTCCCTTTTTAATAAATTGAATATTCAATGATGACAACCTTGAGACATTACAATCACAAGGGTTCGAACTTTATTCAGAAAAAGTTCTGAAATTATTTGGAAAATACGAGTAGAATTAAAGATTCTAAAAATTTGATATAAGACTGTTTCTATTATATTAGGAAACAAAAAACAGGTTTTTAGGAATAGCATGAATAAATTACGGGGAAAAACTTAAAAAAAGTCAAAAACTAGTTTGGATCATATTTTAGAATTTAGACAATACAAACTAATTCGTATAACCTTGAGTTAGCAGCATTCAGTTTAAAAATATCCGAATATTTATTGTATCTAAAATTAAAACTGATTAGTTTGAAGAAATAATAATATCGATGGACATCACGTGAAAAAGATCCGGCTCGAAGGACCAAAATGGCGGACAAGAATTTGCAAAATAAAACTGTTTTGGCTCATTAACTTGTTTATTGTTGCAAATAAAATTGTTTAGCGCTGATGTGATGTACTTTTGTAGAAAATGAATGAAACCAGTTTTCGGCTAGCCAGACCAGCCAAATTGTATTCAATACAGAAATAGATATGATGCCTTTCTGTATGGACCCTAGGTCTCATCCGGGATGGATACTAGTACTTATACTTGCATATCCATTTCTGATGAAGCCTAGGGTCACACACAACAAAATAATTCATAAGTGATTATTTGCCATTTGTCTAGCTGTAGCTACAACAGTCTGTCAAAATTCTTTGTTAGATTTTCAACTTTATTGCTAAAGTTATTGGGTTCAAATTTTATTCAGAAAATTATACAGTTTCGGATAGCCTTATGTGGTGGTGACTGCACCTTAGTTGCTTGAAGTGCATCGGAGAACTTCAAAGAATGTGGATTGTTTTAATTAAATATATTCATTTATTTGTTCTATGAACGCAGGTTTGCATGTGCGATTACTTAAGTTAAATATTTAATACATGAACAAGCGTGTTAATTGCATACCTCTTTAGCTAATATTTATTGTAAAACTTTTTCCTCGACAATGGAATTTATTTAATTAGTTACTTATGTTATTTGCTAAGTATGTTTGTGTGGTTTCTTGAGGCTTTGTTGTTTTAGTAGAACTGTATGTTTTTCAATTGTCTTATGATTTTCGAAAAAGGCCCGTGAAACTGGAGTGCTCGCCTATTGAACTATCAGTTATTTTTGAGGCTTAAAGCGACTTACAAATAACAAAGGGAAGAAAGTCTATGGCTTAGCTCGCTTATAGATTACGCAGGCTGCCAAAATTTTTTCACCGGGTGTCACCTTTGCTAACTACGCCACTGAAAATATCTTCAGTCATCTGCCTAGCCTTTTCCCAACTGTATTGGGGTCGGCTTTCAAACCGAATTTAGCTGAATACGCTCTACGCTAAAACTAAACCAGTATTTTACGTAGAGCGACTGCCTACCAGACCTCCACAACCCGTTAACTGGGTAACACGGTACTTCTTGGCAAGACTGGGGTCAGATATACTGACTTCTGACAATCCGTAACGACTGCCAAAGATCTACAAATGACAGCCGGGACCAACGGCTTAACGTGCAGGCACGGAGGAATCTCAGTCTAATCTCTCTCTCGGTCGGTTGAGATGGTCACCCATCAAAGACCAACCTTGGCAAGCGTTGCTGGAAGATCGACCTGTGCGGCTGTTAATTTTTAAACGTTAATGAAAAAAAAACAAGTAAGTATTATTGTTGGAATATTCTAAACTAGCTGACCCGCGCAACTTCGTCTGCGTCACATTTTCCATTACTGCTCCGCTTCTATTTGTCTTAGCGTGATGATATATAGCCTTCCTCGATAAATGGGCTATCTAACTGAAAGAATTTTTCAAATTGGACCAGTAGTTCCTGAGATTAGCGCGTTCAACCAAACAAACAAACTCTTCTGCTTTATAATATTAGTATAGATTATGGCATAAAAGGAATTCTGATAAAGTTGGCTATTAGAATTCCACTTTAAGACTGCTTCAAGGAACTATACTTACAACGTTGAAGGAGCGTGTGTGCCGATAATTACACAGGGGTGCCCCAAACAGACTACAGAATATATCTAGGTTCCTAGAGTAGAGAAATAGTGGTGGGTGGTAGTGTTGTTGACCAATTCCTGTAGAAATCAATATCTGTTTTTGCCGTTATTTTATTGAGAAGCACAGAGAAATGTGTGAAAGATGATGTAGTCTACTTCTAATACTTCGCTACCTCTGGGTAAGCTCGCTTCATCGTAGACTGTCTCTATCAAATCTGACCCAGACTAGAATCAAGAACAAACCCATCTCAAATTTAAAAAAATAGTCAGAAAGGGAGCGAATACTATGATGAAGATTAATAGGGACATTTACAAGCTGAAGTCATACAAGAATGATTCCAAATAAATTGGGATAACAGCAAAAAATTGTTTTTTATTAAACACACCGCGTCACCGCCGCGGGCCGTCCCATTTAACCGGAGAAACGGAGAAATATTAAACAATCATGTCAGTCAAAATGTCAGTGACTCTCGTAGTGCGGAGATTTTAGGCAATTCCATTTGTTCAAATTTCTCCGTTTCTCTCCGCTCCGCTGCAATCGACAGGCACCCTAAAAGGATTTTTTTTTAGTTCACACTGGCTGTTAATACACTCACAAGAGACGGCAGTGAGAAAATTTACCCACATGAGAAATCATGGCGTTTCAGCAAGGTCACGCACAGGCCTGACTATCCAGGATGAGCTGATACCGCTCATCAATCCATCATTTCAGCTGGAAAACGAACATTGCAGGACATTGGTCTCTTTCAAGATTGACTATAGTACATCGACCGTGCATCTGGTTTACAGCGGATTCCCACTTGATTGCTGAGCGTTCAGATAATTTACGCTTACCATCAGGTGAGATAGTGGTCAAACGCGTGCCTATCAAAAGTAAAAAAAAATAAGATAAAGACTATCCTATATCCTTTTGCAGGACTTGGTCTACCCGTTTGCCATTTTCATCCAAAATCAAACTAACATTTACTGTCCAGAGCCCCATATCGTTGATACGGCTGATATGGGCGGCGGTAGGTACGTACGATCGTACGTATGATCTAGGATACAAAAAGCTATAAAAACCCAACAACCTCGAAGAAGTTATTTCAAATTGCAAGGTCCATCGTCTGACGACATTCATGAAGAACCCCTAGACAGCAGTAAAACAACACTAAAAATAAAACTAAAATTAACTGCATGTTAGGAGTTAGACATTAGGAGTAAACTTAGTTCAAGTCAGGATTTAAGTTTTAGGACAGGGATTATGTGGGTTACCCAAACGTGTTATTAACCCAGAATGTTAATGATGGTTATCAAATAAATAATAGAGACGCGGCGAAGTTATCAATGTGTGAATATTTCAATTATTTCCGTTACTTAGTGACTGAGTGATTGAATGACTGACAAATAAAGCTAGTAGGTAAAAGTAATTAATTAATATACCTAACTACTTCTTTTTCTTCAGTCAAAAAATGAAACTATTATAAATTGTATCATCGAAAATAAAACGTTCTAAAACTCAAAACAAAAATAATATTAATAGGCATGAACTGACTAGTCGGGAAAGCTGAATGTCTGGCTTTATTTATTTATTATATATTATACTTAATTGTACACCGATAAAAACATTCATGAAAACTACAAACTAAAAGTCATGCAAGTAGGTAATCGAAATTGCGAACAAAAAACACTACAAAAAATAAAAAAATACTTTAATTTCGGGAGTCAGTGTTTCTGTTAGTTAGGTACTTCATATTTTGACACCGACTTCCGAAATTAAACTTAAAATAAGTTTAGTAGTAGTTACTTTGTAGTGTTTTTTTGTTTGGAAGTCGGTTGTGTTTTCTTGTAAAAAGTTTTTTATTTAAGATTTTTTTGTGGTAACACCTAAAAACACCACTAGAAAATCGCAGGAAAGCAAAATACGCAATTTCGATTACTTGGATGACAAAAAACCATCATCCAAGTAAACGCATTCCAGCTATTTCGAATTAAAATCCAAACTTTTCAACTGATATTGATAAAATTTAAATGGGACCAATCGACAAGTACCTATATCCTTTCAGGAATTTTTCAAATCGATTCATAAATGACGGAGTTATGAGGTAACAAACATAAAAAATATAAAATGCATCGAATGGAGAACCTTCTCTTTTTTGGGAAGTCAGTTAAAAAGAAAACCATCAACAAAACCTTCGCACACCCTTGATTGTAAGCCCCGTTAACAACCTTGACAGCCATTCCACCAAAACACGAGTTATTCTCGTATCGATCGCGCCAACACGAGGAGAGGCTGAAGGCGCGTAAACCGTCTCTAAACATTTACAAAAGCTTACAAAATAATATCTACAATAATCCTTCCTCTAAAAATAAATGATAAACAAAGCTACAATTTTCCCTCAACAACATCTGTTCAGTATTAGATTGCAAATTATATATTAACTAACAATGGTCCGAGTTCACAGACCAAACGATACAACTAACCAAGCGTTGGTCGTAAAGGAAACCAGACGTTATGTTTCGCAACCGGCCGGTCACCAGTGCACGCGTACCGAACGCACTCAAACCTCCCCAGTACAACGTCTGAATTTGGTGCAAGTGATAAGCGAAATGATTTGTCATTTTATCTAAGTTTTGTTTGGGTTATCGGCAAAGGTCTCTGTGGCAATTTTTTGTGTAATTATAGACTGTGATTGAGTAAATAAGGAAAATAATGTCGAAATAAAGTTTAAATATTTTATGTAATGTTTCAAATTATACCTTATAACACTTCAATGAATTCGTCTGGCATTTCTCATGATCTTGTCTGTCTGTGTTTTTTCTAAATTGCGCAATGTATTTAATCGAGATAATGAAGAAGTCTCCATGTTTTTATTAACTTATAAAAACAGCGTGAACGTGGACATGGCACAAAACGGAATAGATATTGTGTTGGTATTTTCAGTTAAGAATAAACCACCTTCGCCAGCTCTACATCTTAGTAATTTTATTCACTAGGTATTAAATATTCTTACGACGACGTCAATAACGTTTGATTGCAATTCTGTCAAGATAAGGTTTGCTCGATGCAGGTGCACTTTTGTACCTACTGTAAAAACTTATGCAATTTATTGATAATGATGCGACATGTTGTGACGATAAGTACCATTACAATGCAGTTTTATCAGTCATCTTAATCTATTGATAAATAAAAGAAAGTTATTTTCATTATTTGCTACAATGTTACATGTCATTAACTTTTCATTTATCAAAATAAACTCTCATACTAGTGCACTTTTGTGTGAAACTTACGATACCTCCTCCGTTTCCTCATTAGCTCATCTGCTTTCTTCGCTGTTTTTAATGTTTTGCTATATTTTGTACTTCGTACGCGTATATCACGTTTTTCCCGTTGCTGTAGACATTTTAGGAAACCATGTGCTCCCAAGGAAGGTGCCTGCCAAATTTCAGCTTTATACGACTAGTAGTAACGGCTGTGCGTTATAGTCACTCACTCAGTAACAGAAGAATTTTATATAATAGGATGGCGTTCTTCCGTGTCAGTTAACTAATAAGAATGATGCCACTAACCAAAGGTATTGTGACAAGAATGTCAATAAGAAAGCTGATGATGAAATATAGATTGTTTCTCTCTGTCTACCCACTGAATGGCCCCGTAAAAGATGCTGGCACGGGGGGATAACTATTTTGGCCACTAATCGCCCTAAGTCTCGACCAGAGGCGGCTCGTGACAATTATTTATGGGGGTTCTCTAAAAAAAACTTGAAACTAGAACTTACCATTTATTTTATATGTACAGAAAATCCATTCGCCGGTCTTTTAGGCGAGCGAAGACATCTATCACTTTCTTGTAAAAATCAGCTATGGAATTAATTAAGCGTTTTTCAATGCTTATCGTTCACATACATAATGCATTGATGTGTTTTGAAATATTGTTCAGATTTAAAAACACGCGTAAAAGATTTAGTTTACGTACCACATTTTTGAGTGCAATTTCAAGACGTGGTGGCCACTTATCTTTAAGTTCGAGACGCATTTCAAGAGTCTTTTCTCAATTTTTAATAAAAGACACACTGTATTATTCAATTGTTTACCACAAATTACGCGCAAAACTATTTTTAATGCATAATTAAAAGAAAAACTGCGAAAAATCTACATTCTACCTTAAAGTAACTAACTCAGAATGTTTGTTTACATAAGATCGGCAACAGCGCACAGGCACACGTCTCGCGCGCGCGGCCGCCAAGCCCACGCCGCCTTGCGCGATTTGGCAACGTCGCGCGTGAGCGGCGCTCCAGATTAGGCTAATTTCCCATGCAAAATCTTCTGTTTCACGCGTCGGACTGTGTCGATGTTTCTCTTTCGCACTCATTGACTACAGTGCTAGAAATCGTACTGAATTTTGTTTCATAGGAGCGCAATCGCTGGCGCTCCACTCCACACTTTAGGCACATACAACTTGACACCTAATCATCCTAATGCGCGCGTAGGTAATAGTTAGTGCCTACTACGTTTCTTGTAAACTGCTATTATGAGTGTATTGTATAGGCATAGTAGAAAGCATGTATGTATAGGATTTTATGGAAATATAGATTATGCAATTCCTGTGGGAGTGCACTGCACCAGCGCTCTTTAGGACGAGCCGCCTCTGGTCTCGACGGCTAGCTCTTGACTCTAGTCTAGGTCAGGTTTGACAGAGACCAAGTCGACGATGGAGTGAGCTTACCCAGAAGATATTGAAGGCATCTCCTAATAAAAAGGAGCTTTCTGGCTATTGTGAGTATTGTTCAGTCTCAGCTCATTTGCAAGAAATTGTTGAACTTGAGATTCCGTATGACAGGCAATTCTTTTCGAAGAACGTATGATTAGTCTACATATATCATGGCAAGAAATGTGGCCTTACCATGATGCGTCAACGTTATCGTAGTCCTTGTCTTGTACGTTGCCCTTCTCTTTCTTACTTCTACAATTCATTATATGTAAACCCGCTGTTTCCTGTAACTTGGACCAAATCAATATGGACAAACGCGTCACCCAGCAACGGTGACTCAGTACGGATCCATTGTGTACATCCGTGTCTGATACATGCCTTTGTTTTGCATATTATGGATTTCTGATAGGACATGCAGACGTTCTAAAACCATAATTTTCACAATAAGGTAAGTACTATCTAATTAAAACCTCAGCATTCGATTTTGGTGGCCTGTAATTTTTTCTCATAAAATTGATGTTTTATCCCAGGAAATATTGTATCTCTTAACAGTGGAGGAGTAAAATATAAGTGGAAAATATATTTTTTCCTACTTCCCCGCTGTAATTTTTTTATTAATTTCGTAGCGGGATTCAAGACAGTTGAAACGTTTCTCCGGGACTCATCGGGCTTCATTGAGTCGGCGTTTTTCTGGTGGTCACGACACTATTCCGCCTTTTAGGAGTTTCAGTGGTTGGGATTGTGTGACAAGCTAATTGTACCAAGATGAAACCTTCTCTAGCTATTTTTTTATTAGGTATAGTTAGGCTTAATTTTGACCACAAGCTCATATGAGTGAATGGGCTACTTCTTGAAACGCTTATCTAGAAGTAGCCTATTCACTCTTGACTCCAATACACATATCCACATGAGATAAAAAGCACTCAGTACCATCAGGTTAAGATTACTCAGTGGCTATAATAGCATAATTACAAAAAAATACAACCGACTTCCAAAATAAAAACACTACAAAGTTAAACATACATAACTTTAATTTAGGAAGTCGGTGTTTTTGCTAGTTTCTTCGTATTTTGACACCGACTTCCGAAACTAAAGTTATTTTTAACTTTGTACTTAGTGTTTTTTTATTGTAAGTCGGTTGTATTTTTTTGTTAAAAGTTTTTTATTTTTCTCTTTTTAGTGGTACTTACCCCACACCTAACAACACCACTGCAAAATCGCAGAAAAGCAAAATAAGCAATTTCGATGACATAAAACCATCATCCAAGTAGACGAATTCCAGCTATTTCGATTTAAAATCCAAACTTCGTAACCGATTTTGATAAAATTTATATGGGACCAATCTGCCAGTATTATCCTTTCAGATAAAACAAGAATTATTTTAAATCTTCTTTAATCTCTTACTTTCAAACCGGTTCGTAATTGTCGGAGTTATGAGGTAACAAAAAAAAAAAATACAACCGCATTGAGAACCTCCTCCTTTTTGGGAAGTCGGTTAAAAACAGGCCTCAAAGAGATGTCAGCATAGCAGACGGGGCCCGCTAGGGCCAGTGCCTGGGTAGCGGAATTTGTTCGAAAGAGTCACCGGCCGCAAAGCTGCCGGCTGTTGCTAGCTGGTTAACAAAGGGCATTACGAAGAAGATGGATGGATTTTAGTAAGTTAAGGATTCTCAGACACGTTTCCGAGTATCCACATCCATAGGGTGTATTTTATAGGGTGTCAAAATGGAAATTCCGAACTATTACCACCAACGTGCAGCTTTCTGTTATCAAACTACTACAGAGTCCAGGGAACATGCAGGTATAGGTGGCAGCAGAGAAGCGTCAACGTCAAGTATTCTTAACGTTCAAGTTTCGAATATGCAACACTAGATGGCATAGTCAACGCCTAGCATGTTTCATTTATAGGATACTAGCTGAAGCCCGCGGCTTCGCCCGCTTGACAAATTACATACCAAAACCTTCTAGAACCACTCTATTCATTGGTGAAAACAGCTTGAAAATTGGTGGAGTAGATTTTTTGAGTCTATAAAGGACATACAGACAAACATTCATTTTTATATAAATATGGACTGTGAACTGGCAACCGGTACTATCTCAATTTTGACAACTTAACAGGATGAAGTAAAACCTAGTTTGCGTCATTCATCCGGTTTATGAAATAAAGATACGTAGTTTTTAAATATTTTTATTACACAGCTTATTAAAACAAAAAATACTTTTTTTTTGTTATAAGCTTCTAATATAGAAACGAGATAGGACAATATCTCGCATTCACTCGCGTCGAAGTTAGTATATCGCGTGTATCTGACATCGACGCACAAACGATTTCCATGGGTCCAGGGCATGATTCTGGACACCCTAGACTTAGAATTTTTCGTCGGTTTTTTCTCATTTTTTCATTTTTTTCAAGGGTTTTTTTTACTTTAGACTGCTCATAATCGTTATTCTGACCTAACCCAATGAGATTTTTAATAAAAAAAATATTTAATTAACTACTTCCATTATTAAGAGCAATCTGAATAAAACCACAAATAGATATAGCTCAGCTGAGCTGATACCTATTTGTGGTACTCTTGAAAAAAATTGAAAAAAATGAGAAAAGAACCGACGAAAAATTCCAACACTGGGCAATCTGAATAAAACCACAAATAGATATAGCTCAGCTGAGCTGATACCTATTTGTGGTACTCTTGAAAAAAATTGAAAAAAATGAGAAAAGAACCGACGAAAAATTCCAACACTGGGGTGTCCAGAATCATGCCCTGGACCCATGGAAATCGTTTGTGCGTCGATGTCAGATACACGCGGTATAGTAATTGACTGGAGTTGAGTCTGCCATTAAACATAACGTACAGACGCCAGCACACCAAGCTACAACAATCTGTCAAATTTCTTCAATAGATTTTCCACTCTAAAGTTTTGCATTTACGGTTCAAGATTGATTGGGAAAATTTGACAGTTTCGGGTATAATAGCGACTGTACCTGAGAAGGGATTTCATGCAACGGTGCGGAGTATGAAATAGTATAAAATGGTATTTAAAAGTGAAATCTTCAGAAAATTGAGATAGGATCGGTTGCTAGTTCACAGTCGATATATCGATCAGTCAGATGGAAGGATAAGGGACTCAGGAGGCGCATACGATGGTTTTTCCAAGTAGAGTCTGGATACAAATGTCACCGACACACAACAACTGGCCAGAGCCAAAATACCTCCTTAGAGCATTAGGTATGGAAAACATGGAAGAATATAGGGCATTCGGAGGTGTATACGGTGGCTTGTCAAGTTTGGCCTGGATACAAAGATCCCCGACGTACTACATCAGGCCAACGTCATCACAAAAGACAGTCTAAAGTCAGTCTAAGAGTTTTGTCGGGTATATCACCACGGTCAATAAAAAAGCAATGTACACGCTTAGCAGCTGTGGCATATTTCGGTGTCCCTCGGTAATTACATAGGTACTTTATAGAAAAGGGTCAACCCGCTAATTTATGCGGCTGTATAGGTACAATTAAGGGCCAGTGCCATAATGATAGTTGAATAGGAATAAGCATAAAGTGAATAAGAATTATTATAAAAAAGAAACATTTCTGGCCTTTGCCAAAAAGATGGCTTTTTGGTCTAACTTATCATTTTAACGATTTCTAGAGGGTTATGTTATTTATGAATATGATTAAGTTATTTTTTTAGTTGTGTTTGGTCTTTATTTCATTTTTATTTTAGGTTGGTTTTAAGAAAAATAGTTTTTACAATTTATATTTTCTTTGAAGTGATGTTCCGATCTCAATAGGTATCAACTATCATGTATGCACTTGACTATTGTATAGTTTTCTTAGGATCTACTGGACCGAATCTGTTGAAATTTGGTATACCTACCTACATAAGAACTTTTGTGACCCAAACACGGATACGTAAATTTTTTTTTTTTTATGGGATTCGCTTTTGGGGGTCAAATTAGAAAATGAAAAAAAAAAGGTTTTCAAACAGTGTTTGTTTGGTTGAACGCGCTAATCTCAGGAACTACTGGTCCGATTTGAAAATTTATTTCAGTGTTAGATAGCCCATTTATCGAGGAAGGTTATAGGCTATATATCATCACGCTAAGACAAATAGGAGCGGAGCAATAATGGAAAATGTGACGCAGAGGAAGTTGCGCGGGTCAGCTAGTTATTAACACTGCCGTCGTAAGAAAAAAGGGCACAACTAACATTTTTAAAAAAATTGAGTTACATACATATTTAGAATCAGAAAAAAAAGGCACATCTACTCAATTTTTTGTAGAATTTTATCTTCAAGGAATTCGGAGATACAGTAGGCTCAAAAGGCACAAATGAGACTAATATTCATGTTTTATAGAATGAAAAGGCACATTTATTAACCATTAAATTGAAAAGGCACAAATACGTAGATGTGACTATTACTTCATACAGATTTTTACTAAAAACTACATTGAAAAGGCACACCTACAACATAACACAAAGAAAAGGCTCAAATGCCAGATGTGCCCTTTCTACTTAATTAATGTTCCATGCATGTCTCAATGAATTTACGTATAATAGGCACAAATAACCAGTTGTGCCTTTTCTTTCAATTATTTACGATTAGGGGTGAGGAAAGGAGAGCAGGGTTTGATTGAAACGCGCCAGTTGTGCCTGCGACGTCGAAGTGACTCCACGCTTGTCAGCAGCCTGCTCGCGCTAGGTAAGTTTATTTACTTTTATCCATGTGTAAATGTTGTTTCTAATAAAATTCAAGTAGGTAGGTACATAACTTTGTAGGTTAGGTCGTACACCTATGTAATCTCAACGGTTTCTAGACAGATGTGCCAAACAAAGCCACGGTAATATTATTATTAAACTAATTATTATCTGCACCCGGAGGTCGAGACGCGTAGGCATAGCTCGCGCTTCGTCCGTTTGTATGAAGTTGGAATATTGTATTAGATAATATTACCGTGCCTTAGCTTAACACCTATGTGACATTGTTGTGTGTATTTAATTAATTAAGTAGGAATATGATAAACATATATTATCATTCATTTAACTTGTTTTTCCCTTATTTCAGATAATTTTAAAATGCAGTCACGTGGTAAAAGATTAGTAAGCGCCGCTTTACAAAATCTAAAGCCTAGATCTGATATTGACGAACAGATTCCGTCCACTAGTGGTCTACAAAACTGGTCGCCACAAATTCTAGCATCAGAATCAGATTTTGATTCGGACGATTCAGTAGCCGATAAAGATTATGAGCCACCAAAAAACCACAAAACTTACACTATTGCCGCTCAATGCTCAAAACAATCAGTGATTAAAAACTTAGATATGAGGGGTCATAATGAAAACTATGAACGACGTGAAGCCAATATTTTATTGGATGATTCTGGCTCCGAATCAGACTTTATTCCATGTTCTCAACCGTGTTTGGGAAAAACGATTTCAGAATCTTCAGATGAATCTACAAAAGATGAGCTTACAAAAAAAGGGACAGTAAGAAAGCGCAAAAGATATGACGTTAGTCTTAAAGAACGAAAGAAAATTAAAAGAGAAGAAAAAATATATACCAAATATTTTGTGAAACCCGGATGCCAAATTTGTAAAAAAAAATGTTCAACGAAATTCTCAGAGGATTATCGCAAAATTATTAATCGTAATTTCTGGAAAATGTCTTGGTCGGAACAAAAACACTTTTTTTTAGCTAATACTATCCAGCAAAAGCCTACAAGACCAAAGAAAAAAAGTCATGATGATGAGCATGGTAAACACTATGATCGAACTAAGAGTGTTTCGTATTTCTTATGTGATAAAAACGGTGAGAAAGTTACGGTATGTAAAACGTTTTTTCTCACAACTTTGGGTTACAAGAAAAGTAACTGTAAGGCTGTGAGGAACATTATTGACACATACTATAAAACACAATACGCAGAGCCTATTGCTGACGGCCGAGGTTATAACCCGAACCCATCACAAATAGACAGTACAAAGGTAAAAGAACATATTATGTCTTTTCGTCCAGTTGTGTCGCATTATAGGAGAGTTCATGCACCAAACCGGAAATATTTGCCCTCGGATATCAATATCCGCATGATGTACGACAATTACTGTGAGAAAGAGCCTGAAATAAATGTGTCCTATGGATTTTATAGGAATGTCGTAAATGAGCTTAAAATATCCTTCACAAAGCTTGGACACGAGGAATGTGAATTGTGCGAAAAATTTTCTATTCACAACCCTAACGCAGCAATAAGGCACAGGAATTGCGAAGAATGCCATGAATATGAAGATCATCACACTAGGTACATTTCAGCGAGAAAAAAATATGAAGAGGATGTTGAAAGCCAAACGAAGCAAAAAAGTACTGACACCATAATATTTGCAGTTGATTTGGAAAAGGTAATTATGTTACCTCGCATGGAAGAATTTAAAACGGTAATGTTTTGTCCAAGGCTTATCGTTTTCAATCAGAGTTTTGTTCCTGTAGGTGACAAAAGGTTACACGGAGTTGGCAAAACACTGGGAGTCTTATGGCACGAAGCTATTGCAGGGAGAAAAAAGGAAGACATAATTAGCTGCTTTCAAGCATTTTTCCTTGAAAACCGGGACTGCAAAAATGTGATTTTGTGGCTGGATAACTGCGCAGCCCAAAACAAAAATTGGTGCCTTTTTTCCTACTTAGTATATTTAGTCAATTCCAAGAGTGTAAATATTGAAAGTGTTGTGCTGCGTTATCTGGAAGTAGGTCATACTTTTATGGCTGCCGATGAATTTCACCATAGAGTGGAGCAATCACTTAAGAAGAACAAGCGAGTGTATGACTTTGAAGATTTTTGCAAAGCTGTCGCTGATACTGGTTCAACTACTGTGGTGAAAAAAATGACAGTCCAGGATTTTCACGATTTTGAAGACTGCTCTTCGTCGTATAAATTACAACATTCTGCGCCGCGAGCTTATTTAAGAAACATGTCTGAAATCACTTTTCGGCGAGGGAGCAATTCGATGTTCTACAAGAACAGCCATGACACTGAAGAGCAAATAGAATTAGATTTCTTGAGAGTTAAAAATCTTAAAATTGGCATTCCATTGCCTAAGCAGAAGCTTTCTCCACGAGGTATAACATCTGAGAGGAAATCAGCTATACTTTCCAAGCTTGGGCCACTCATGCCTGACAACAGAAGAGGTTTTTGGGAAACCCTACCCGTTAACGACAGTTCAGCTGATCTCACAGAAATTCATGAAGACTGAAATTAAAGACTATTTTTTAAATTAATATTTTAAGCAAAACTGATTATTTAATTCTCTTTAAACTTTTTTATAGTTATTACGAATATATTGCATTGTGATAATTCAACCAATTAGTGCCATATTATGTTTGTTATAGTTACATTTAATTTTTATAATAATAATATTTTTTTTAAATATTAAACTACAAGTGCCTTTAATAATTACGGGTGTAAGCTATTTCCTGTAAATGAACAATAAATAATTAGTAGCTTAATAAAGGTTCAAAACCAAAATGTATGTTCCTATTACTACCTCTAGAATTAAGAATATTTTGATTTATTTTTCATATTGTGATTTAGAGTAACTATTTTTTATAGATTTTTAAGTTAGGGGTCCAACCTATTAGTAAAAAGTAAAAATATTTAATTTTTACTTTCCTTAGGTATCTAACTAACTAAAAAGTGTAATTGAGTTTAAGTGTTAGCACTTTTTGTTTCTAACAATTTTGATTAACAAAAAGTTCTATTTGTTAATCAAAATTGTAGGTAGATGCTTATCCCTAATAATTTATAAATAACTATTGAATATTACGAACGTTTTTTTTTTGTTTAAATGTTGGTGTCCTAGAAGAAGATTTGTATAGTTTTGTTTCAGTTATTTGGATAAGCTAACTAGAAATGGCATGACAATAAATATGTTTTATAGTTTATTAAACTTTCTTCACATGATTATTTGTTTTTTTTTTTTGTAGAAATATTAAGTCAATTTACATTAAAAAGGCGCAATTAGACAAATGTGCCCTTTCTTTTAGACTCAATGACCAATTTGCTTGAAATATTAAAAAGAAAGGTCACATTTGGTTAACTATGCCTTTTCTTTGTAGTAAGTGGTATTTTTTAAATATTTTTTTTTTAAGTTGAAAGGAATAATTTGAATTTATTAAATAATTAATTATATATAAAAACTAAAAAGTAAAAAATATAACAGTACTAACCTTCACGCATATATCATCAGTATTTTTTTTTCTTTTAAGCAATAGGTTTCCACACTATGAAGCAGAATATGATAAAAACTTTAATCCCAATTATCTCAGTTTGACCAAAATGATAGATGTGCCCTTCTGTCGTACGACGGCAGAACAGCTCCCAACAACACCGCCAATATACTGGGCACGCTGTTTCGTGTATTTGTCTCGTTTCTTTTCTAGTGGGTCACGAAATCATTAATTTTTGTGTGATAAGTCTATTGGTGTTACATCTATTTGCTTATTTCCAGATATACTCATCAGCTATTTTTGGTAAACGGTAGTGATGAATAGAAAAATTACTGTTGGTAGTCAGCTTTCATTTTACTCTGATAATTTCGTACCTAAGTGACAGCACACAGCTATCAACGCTAATTATTAAACAGAAAGTAGAGCTATGCCCACTGCGCCGACTACCACTGGCCTTGATGGTCATTGACATGCTAGAATTTTTTGACCCCTTTTAAACTTTACTCTACGCAATAAAAGATGGCGCTGGTATCGTCACAATTTTATTATTAAAGTACAACAATGCAACTAAACAGGAGTTTAAACAAATAAAATGAGATTTTAGTAATCATTACTACGTAAAAGTTATCAATCTTTTGAAATTATGTAAATCCTAAGATATAATGTTTCGTTTTAGCTACTTCCATGAACGCTTTTTCTTATTAGTTTTTTATATTGGCTAAATTGAATGGCGTTTATGTTGGCACCCCTGTTTTGGTGTGGCAAGGAATAAAATATTACCTTAAATTGCTGCAACTATAAAGTCTCTTACGCTAAATCAAAGCATTACGTCTTTTACAAAATTGCTGATTCAGTTATATAAACATTTATGTAGACTGAGTAAGATTTTCTTTTTGACTGAAAAGGGGCGTTTAATCCTCACGGTGTTTCATTTAAACTTTCAATTTCTTAATCTTTCGATCATTTTCGGAAAAGAATCCGGAGGGAAAGATAGTGATTATGCACTTTCTATAGAAAACTTAAAATCGCTCTCTCTCTCCCTCTAAACTTTGAAAATATACGTTACGTATGTAAACCAATCAACCAAGTCTAATTCATTCATTTCTAATAACAAGGATTTGAAAGTTTGTATGAAACACCGTGAGGAATGAAAGGCTTCGAGCTGTTAAGTTTCTGAAAATCTGTAAGTAGAGCCCTGCTTCAGCGTCCTAGGAAATATTAAGAAAAAAAATACAGTTTTTTTTTCTAAAACTTAAGATTTCAGATAATAAACGATCTGTTATTTTGTCTATAATCAAAATTCTAATTTGAGTAATAAATCATAATCTTAATAATATGTATGTATCCCATATAACATAATTTTATTCTAGAGATTGCATTGTCATGGTAATGGTCAATGGTACACTTGTTAAAAAATGTTTGTTCTCCGCTTTTTATGATTACAATAAAGTACATAAATAATTGAATAGACAGCTTTACCTGTTTCTTTGTTTAATAATTTATAAAATAATTTAAAAATGGGTAAAATATTTGGGGCAGGAAAGGTTGTAGCTCAGCTAAGGTAGTTCGGATCACACTCTGGCAACATTTTAAAAAAGAAAGTGAAGTGAAAGAAATGAATTTACGAGAATAGGTCGCAAGTCGCATAGATTTTTGGTTGATTTCCTTTTCACTTTTCTTTCGTATTCTCCATAAGATCTAATAAACTAGAGCTTATTTGTGTTCCTCGTTATATTTTGATTCAACGGACTCGGCGCCGTACCACCTAAAACAGGATAAGTACAAAAGTGAACAGCATCTTATTGATTTTCTTCCCTTGCATATGCTTTCAACCAACGCGAAGTGGTGGTGTTGTTATAACTAACGAAGAACGTGGATCTATGTTTTAAGTCATCCGTTTTATATATTTTGTAATAAGTCACAGATCCTGTGACATTTCACCTAATTTGGTGTAAACATAGAAATAGGAAAAATGATGGCAAATACACTCGACAGCGTAAACGCGAACCAGCCCACGCAAAATGGTAGCAAGGTCCAACCTTGCAATAATGAGTCTAAGACCAACCTTATAATCAACTATTTGCCGCAAACGATGACCCAGGAGGAGATTAGATCGTTATTCTCGAGTGTCGGCGAAGTAGAAAGTTGCAAGCTTATTAGAGACAAAGTGACAGTATTCCCCGACCACATTCTGAACGGGCAGAGTTTGGGGTACGCATTCGTGAACTACCACAAGGCGGAGGACGCGGAGAAGGCTGTGAACACGCTCAATGGCCTGAGACTGCAGAACAAGATCATTAAGGTATCGTACGCCCGCCCTAGTTCCGACGCGATTAAGGGCGCCAATCTTTACGTATCGGGCTTGCCGAAGCACATGACACAGCAAGAATTGGAGAAGCTCTTCAGTCCATATGGGACTATCATCAGCTCGCGCATACTTCATGAGAATGTGAATGTCGGCCATTTACTGCAAGTGGGCGGCGACGAGCCGACCATCGTCGGGCCTTCGCGCGGCGTCGCTTTCATCCGCTACGACCAGAGACACGAGGCTGAGAACGCAATACGTGAGTTGAACGGCACTATACCTCCAGGTGGAACAGGTCCCATCACAGTCAAGTGTGCCAACAACCCGAGTAACCAGAACAAGGCACTGGCTCCACTGGCAGCATACCTCGCACCTGCTGCTGCTCGCCGCTTCGTAGGTCCTGCTGGAAAGGCTCTTCTGGCTATCAACAAAGGTCTTCAAAGATTTTCTCCTTTAGCCGACCCGCTCATACAGGGGAATGCCATCGGGGGCTCAGGTTGGTGCATCTTCGTCTACAACATTGGAGCTGATACCGAAGAGAGTGTACTTTGGCAGCTCTTTGGCCCATTTGGTGCCGTCCAGAGTGTTAAAATAATTAGAGATCCCACAACTAACAAGTGCAAGGGCTACGGTTTTGTCACCATGACCAACTATGATGAGGCTGTCGTTGCCATCCAATCCTTGAATGGATACTCACTAAATGGCCAGGTACTCCAGGTCAGCTTCAAAACGAACAAGAGTAAATCTTAAATGATTCAGATTCTAGTCAATAAATTGTAGCTAATGCAAAAATGTTGATCATTACTTTGTCATGGTTTGAAGTTGGACTAATTACTGAGTGAAATATGGAATAAATGTGATTCAAATCATGACATGATGTCAGTTTGAACCAACGTTCATACAATATAAGTACAAAATAAAATCATCACAATAATATCTAGAGAAATTTCAAAATGACTGACATTATACACCAAGTATTCTACAAAATTGACCTAATTTTAATTTACCGAGTCCATGAAATACCTGTCAAGTGAAATACCTGATATAATAATGTCCTAAGATAATAAACGTTAGTAACAAGTGATGCAGTACTTAGATGGATAAACTTTGTGTAATATTTTAATGGCTTACCTGGCTAACTGAATTATATATCAGATGGAGTCAGTAGCTTAGTCAGACTCATGTAAATTGAGAACATTGACGTATAAACAATTAACTGCATACTTTTTGCTAACTCAATGTTTATGTATTAACTTATGTCCATTGGTACAAGTCTTTTTTTTAAGACTAACCTGTAGAGTTCTGGTATAGGATAATGATGCCAACAAGATTCTAATATTTAACCGTAATTCAGGCAATAATTATAATATGTTTAACGATTGACAGTGCAATATTAAACTTTTTTTACTGTAAGTAAAAAATGAAAAAAAAAATATTTTATTATAATATGTATATTGAAATGCTGTGCAATTTTTATTGTACCAACAACTATTATTATTTTTTCTTTTGAAAAATAGTTGCAATAATAAAACATAGTATATGTAAACAAAATGTTCATTGTATAATTATTACCAAAGATGTCAGAAATGCATTGACTGATATATAAAATGATGTTTGTAAGTAAAACTTTGACTAATAAAAACTATACTTCCATTCATTTTGATAAAATAAGGATGGCCCCATTATTATAATAATGTTGGATATAATAATATAATTCTGGAGCTTGAATTGTGCACAAAGTCATAAGTAAGGTGGATACATTTTATAGAACAATTATAATTAGGATCATAATATTATTTACTTATGTATAATTTGATTCCATTCATAAAATCTACTTGAAATCTGACATGAAAATCTCGATTGAAATTATGTATTAAGGACCATGACATTACAACTAAATTAGTTATTGATCAACATTTTATTATGACTTGGATACCTTCAAGTATCACATTGGGCACATAATTTATTATAGTGATTGTATAATAGTGAAAGTCAAATTGATAATTATTAATGGGAAAATTTTCGTGTGCATTTAAAATCTAAATTTTAAAACTGATGCAATTTTCTCCAGAAAATTTGCATATACACTTGCACAAAGCAAAATCCATGACGTTTGGCTTTCACCTCATGATATTGTCTCTCTAATTTGATTGTATAATCATCACTATTTATTATTAAATTTAAGTAACTTAAAAATTCATTGTAAACATAATTTATTGTCATAATCGTAATAGAAATTATAGATTTCATTTCGATGTTTATATTAATATATTGAATGTAGTGTAAGTTCAAAATTAGTTGGGTAATCTACTCAGTACTATACCTTATCCAACTGTTTGTATCGTTTCTGATATTCATTATAGTAATTTCTGTAATAGTTAAATTATTGATAGTCAAATGCATATCATAATTAAAGTGGAATAAAAACCGAGGCGAGATATTCACAGACACTAAGATGGGCTTGTATAATGCATTTTGATTAAGACGTATTTTCTTTAATTTCTATGGTAAGGATAAATGTTTCATTAATATTAATTATTTATTTAAAGTACTTAAAATACGCGAAACTAGTCAGTTATAATTTTGCGCAACATTTAAATCTTTAAGTATGTATACTTAAGTATTTAAAGAATACTGTGTTCTCTAATTTAAATGTAGATTAGGATTTTGGTTTAAAATTATGTTGGTGTGGTGTTTGGTTTAAAATAAGTAATATACCCATATAAAGCACACAATACATACAAATACTAAATGGTGTGTATCAAAACTAGTCAAAGGTAGATGTACCTCTGAGTTATATGCTATGATGTGTATGTGCTGTACTTGTGCGCGATTGTACACGCGAGTGTTCAACTCTGCGAGTGGCAATTAGAAGGGTCTAACTTTTAATTGAAGATAAATTAGAAAGGGTTGATACAGAGTCGAAATTCGGCTAGAAGGAAATGGCCAAAGTTTATCAAACCCAATTTATAACTTGAATTTTATTGCCGCTTTCGGCTTCCCGTGCTAACAGTGCTAACATGCAAACATTCGCGCATAAAATAAGCAAGAATCCATTTTACAATTACCTACTGATAGTCTATGTTGTGTCGTCCCTGAATGGTAAAAACAAATACGCTTGCTTTCTCCACCGAAAATAATACCAGTACACACCTGTCCACTTATACGTTTGGTTCAACTTTAGTGTTTTGTGTTCTAAGTTGTGGTATTTTATTTATTTAGAATAGTTTCTGTTTAATTTATATAAAACTAACATCTTTCTATTTAGTGTTTATTTATCCCATGTTTAATGATTTGGTTTAGTTTTTTTTTTTTCGTTTGTATTTACTTTGGGCAGGTTTGGGTATTGTAGGGTTTGGCCTAGAATGTAGCTAGAATTATAAGACAGAGTACAAATCGCCGATAATGTATGAAAAAAGTGTTTGGCTTACTTACATTTAATTTTTGAAATAATGTCAACGAATGTAATCTGACGTAGGGGATATTGATAGAAATTAAATATTGACCTTAGCAATAATACATATAAATAATGTTTTATTTCAATAATTAATCTTATTAATTTCCCAAAATTCGCTTTAACTGCAGCTAAATTTAAGTATTTACAACCGAAGCATTTCTTCTGTACGGGCTTATCCGCTCCATCGAGCGGATTACGCCATTTGCAAATCACCCCTTGCCCGAAATGTGGGTTATGTATGATTGTCGTCGACTCGTAGGTACCTACCCCCTTCACCCTCTGGAATTAAAAAACTCATGGTTAAAACAAGCCAGGTCTTATTTTACCAACCAAAAAGTTGTAGGCAATGTAAGCCGGGGGTGATACGTAGCTACGCAGTACGCATGCATCGATCCGTGCCACAGACAGCAAGGCGCCACACCCGTTTTATTTTGCTAGAAACCTGCGATTTGGATTCCAAACAAAGCTTTGAAGACTCACTACTGAGTGACTAATATAAAGCTAAGTAGGTAGATAAATACAATAGGTGGCCGAAATTACGTTTCTCATACTGCAGTATACCTATTATTGACTACTTTGTACCGGATCTGCAATGTACACTTTGATTTTTTAGGGGTTCTGTTCTGCTTGCGACAGTGGACATCTTGAAACATACAAATCAGAAACAATTCTTCCAAAATATAGGTATAAGTAGCCCTTAACGCAATAGGTCTTAACTCCTATGAGAACCAAATAATTGATTTGCTGATCTATGACAAGATTTTGGCTAAATTATAAAGGATCAAGCATTCTTATTATACTCCCACTTAAATTACCTATCTCTATACTATGTAGGTACATATCCTTGAATGACTAGGCTTGCGAAATCTCGAAAGACCGAAAGATAATTGGATGCGCGTATTAAATAGGTTCCTTTACTCATTCGGTATTAGGGTTTTTTCACGCCTAACAGAAAATAATATGATACCAACCAATTATGTTTCATTGACATCAAGTGTAATTGATTTCGACTTTGCTTCCAACAATCGTACTAAAATGTTTCGGCCAATGACTGGATAACTCAAAACAATCATTAGGTACGTGCTACATTTGGACATTACGTTTATTACAACATGTGCATTAATTAAACCAGGGGTGAATGCTACCCCATTTTTAAATCGGAGGGTCGATGACCCCACAGAAGGATACTACGAACTACGAATGAACTCATCGATAGCGCCTGCTATTATTCTTATAGCTACAATGTTGCTGCGATTTGCAAAATGGTTGCCGTGTCATTTATATCAAAGAATAATTAATTACGACAATGATGGGGTAAGCCACGGGTAAGCCTTAAGGTATGAACTGTAGGTAGGTACTTTATCACAATCTAAACGCATGAAAATACTAAAAAGTTAACCTACATGGTTCTATTGATAGAAAATACTACATTTTTATTTCTGCTCGATAAACTGAAGCAAAACTGCAAAGGTTGGAAATAACTGACTTTGAATAAAATGGTTAATGAGTGCATGGTGTAATTTATTATTTTAATAAATTGATTATTGCCCTGCGCAGTGTGATTTTAACTCGCCTACAAAAATCTCGGTTGTCATTTACATTCCACGTGAGCATTCATTTTATGTTTCATACTAGGTACCTATATTATAAGACTTATACCTTGTATACTTAGTATAACAATTAATAGAACTTAGCAAAACATGCAAATCAATTTATTTCAGAAGAGATTTCGATAGGTACGATGCATTGTAGGTTGGTACAATTTTTATGTTTTTCTCATAATTACCTAAGCTAATTGATTAATTTATTAGTCAAGAATGTTTTGGCACTTTTAGCGAAAAACTGGTTTAATTCCATGCCAAGCTCGAAACTAATTCCTTGCATGTTGTTTTTTCTTAACTATTTATTCTAAGACAATGGGGAGTTAAACTGCCTTTTCATCCCACCAGATGTCGCATGATCGACTTTGCCTAACTTTGTCCTGTCATCTGTCATAATCCATACAAATTTACGATATAAACGTAAACAAATATCGAAAACATTTTAATACTACAAATATGACGCAGTGTTGTGCTCCAGACTGCAAAAATCAAGGGAGACATAAATTCCCAAAGGACCCAAAATGCCGAAAATCGTGGGAAAAAGACAGCTCTTTTCATTAGGGCTTTACATTGACCCTGTATGTATGTGTTTACACCTTCAATGCTATACCGTGCAGTCAAAATACACCTGGCTTTGTACATAGCTTTTCCTTTTGGTTGAGTATTGAATCTGAAAGAGATAGAATAGTATTTTAGGCAGTTTGGTAAGTCATATAACATAGGAGGAGGTACCAACTTAAATACTAGTCCTAAGGTCTGAATATAAAAGTACCTGTAAAGAGACGCTAAAAGACATTTTATTAATGAACTCACCTTTCGAAGTATAACTGTATTTCATGCCTATTGAGAGCAGGAATCGGCAAATCGGCATTAATGTCTTTCTAAGAAGAAGTTGGTGGCCATCGATATTGTGGGTCACTGTGAGATGTTCCCGGCCCTGGGTTGGCATTAAAGTAAAAATTTTGGTCATATGCTTCCAATCTGCAAGTCGAAAACATATATCTTATTAGATTCGTAAAGGATATGGATTATTTATCAATATAACCTTAAAATTATAACCTTAAAACCGCTTTTTTCCCGGCTGTTGAAGCATTTCTATTACGTAACTCCACTTTTAATTGTGAAACAGTCCAAAAAGACTACATTTTAGATATAAAAATACGGGAAAACAGCAATAACAAACTCGTATAAACATCAACACAAACTTGACAAGGCAGCCTCGATGCTAGCGACATCTATGTCAAGCTTTGAGTTTTTCTCCCCATTCACCAGTCAAGAGCTACGCCTCTTATCGAATAGGTATTATCTTCTTCAATCCGTAGGTACCTAATTACAGCGTAGAACTCAGTGGTGAGGGTGTCCTGTCCATACCTCGCATGGCTTTTAACTCGGTCCGGCCTCCCGCATCAATCCGTAAATAAATAATTATGCAATTTGGCATATTTTGGGGAAAGTGAATCTTGATAAATTAAGAAACAAAAACACGGGTAGAGCGGTAGAGCGCATGGACTTATTATTTATACTCAGTAACTTAGTTGGGTCAGAGTAAAAAAAATATCACAGTAAGTAAATTCTAAATTCATTCTTCATGCCGTTCGCGTTCAGTCATTCATTCATCAGAAATGACCAATGGTCGTCACTAAATGTCACTGTCATAAGTTATATCCACTGACGTAGTCAGTGGTTATATCCATGAAGGCTTAGCATGAAGGTATAGATATCTCATTACCTTCTCTGTCTACGCCACTGACGTATGATTTATACGTCAGTGCTCATTACCGTACGTCAGTGTCAGTCACTGTCAGTCAGTTCGATTTAGTCCAAGTCTGTCAATGAAAATATTATTGATGAAAAATTATTTTACAAGAGAATAAAACAGTGTGAGCAAACTGGCGTAAAATTATAATTATATGGTTTTTAATTAAGATTGGATGATATATCAAATTTGCTACACGTGTCCAGAGTGTGTTAATTAAAGGAATTTCTGTGTGTATAAATTTTACAAACGTAAACAGTAGGTAAGTAGTGCGGAAAAATCATGGAATCATTATCGAAACAAGAATTAATATCGACTATTACCAAACAAGCTGATCAAATCAAGCGTTACGAAGGTCGTCTCAGAGGTGAGTGCAAGAAGTTGATATAATTGAGGCACTAAAACAGAACCATATGTTTTGGTAGCATTATAATTTTCCAGACCCACTTGTATACTCTTCGTAGATAATAAAATTATATCGTACATAATATGTGCAGTTTTATGTCATTGCACCCGTGGGTATATGTCTCAAATTATCCCATGGGGAACATTCTTAATAGAAAATATCTTACTTCCCAATTCAGCCCATAGATCTGTGTTACACAATTTTCAAAGCTATAGACTTTTTATTTAAAACAAACATCTTCTAAATACACTGAAACTTAAAATATTAATAGAAAGTTGTGTACAAGTGCATATAAAAATAAAATAAATCATTAGGCAACAATAAATTCATCTGTATTGCTCTCAATGGCATAAATGCCCAGAACACTGCCTCGTTGAAGGGCAAAGCTGATTCTTCAGCCACAGAATCAGCATTGCCATTCTATGTATGTGTACTGCTGGTTACTGTTGACACATGAAGTTAGATACTGAGATGCTATGGTACAAACGAAAGGGAAGAAAAAAAATAATTAAGAAACAACTTGGTCATTTTAACATCTTAGTCCAGGCGCTAAGGCCCGAATTGTTCAGAGTTTAAAATAAAATAAAAATAAAGTATAAAATCAATTATCTTACCGGTTAATTCTTAGTTAGATTTATGCAATGTTATTTAAAATGCTACAAATAACAATAGTCCTACTAGCTGCTGCCAGTGGCTTCGCCTGCATGATCCCTAGGAATCATATTCCTGGGATGAAAAGTAGCATATGTAATGTTCCAGACTATGATCTATTTCTGTTCCAAATTTTATCAAAATCCGTTCAGCCGTTCTGGCATGATTGAGTAACAAACATCCAAACTTTTGCATTTAGAATATTAGTGAGATTATTAAAACCAAGTTACTGTATTTCTGTCCATGACCTGTCCCAGATTGTAATGATTTTAAAAACTTTCGAAAATGTTGGAATTTTTTATTATTATGTCATGTAGCAACAGTTTGTCATGCATGTCTATTAGACATTAAAATAAGCAGTAGTAGCGTGCCCAGCCACCATGAAAGTCTAAAATTATTTATTTATTAAATGAAGTTTTAATAAATAAATAATTTACCATTGCACAAGTAAAAAGCACTGTAAAAAGGCGGATTTATGCCTTAGGCATTTACTACCAGTCAACCTTAGGGCAGTGAAAAAAATAAAAATTATATCACTATGATATTTTTGTATGATCTACATGTATTCCATCTATATCGATTCATCCATTGAGATGTGTTGAATTTACAAACTGATAAACATACAGACCACAAGTATAATATTAGGTAGTTGTAATAGGACTTTTGAGATGACACAAATTTTAAATTTTTCAGATGTTGTTGCTGCATACAAGGGACTTATAAAAGAGAAGGAAGCTTTGGAGATTAGTTTAAAAGCACTGAATAAAACAGAACCAACTGTTGAGGGGGGAGGAGGAGGTAAGGAAGATAATAATTTTCTTCTCTTTGACATAACCCTAAAAATCGGTTCAATTCATTTGCCTAGCTCATTCCCAATGTGTTGTAGCGACTATCTCTCTTATCCTTACAACAATTAGGTACCTCTAATATGATATACCATGGCAAGATTGGTGTCAGAACTTCTTTTATAATGCGCACAACAAAGGAGTGGAACTCTCTGCCTGCGTCTGTGTTTCTGAACGCTTACAACCCTAATCTCTTCAAAGTTAGAGTGAATAGGCTCCGTCTGGGTAAACTCGCTAAATCTTAGACTTTGTCTCTGTCATCTCTGACCAAGACTAGAGTCAAGAGCAAACCCATCAGAAAAAAAAAAAATTATGCCTTCTTTCACTTTTTTTTTTTTTTTTAGGGATGGGAAATCATCCAATGACTCCTCCCGCTCTGGGTGTAGCGGGAGGGAGTATCAGACTTCTACTGACTAAAACCCATCCATGTTTCTTCATTGCCCTTTGTGTTCCGGAGCCACGGTGACTCTTGCGAATAATCCCGCGACTCCGGCAGGCGTCGGCCCTTTCGGGCCCCTCTGTGTGCTGACTCTCTTTGAGGCGCGCGTGGAACACTAACGCGCCGTCGACACGGCCTGTCGTCACTAGACGGACGGACGGCGAGCCACCCATTATAGCTCGCCGTCCACATGCCTTCTGTCACCTTAACTGTCAAAGATCAACAATTGATAGTCTGCACCTAAAGGATTTCACATGACATTTCAGAGCTTTAAGACACAGAATCTAAGTGTGTAATAGATAGTAACCTATCCTCGGAATTACCTTGGCAAGCGGTTTTTAAACTTTGAAGATTGAACAATGCGGCTATAAGGCCTCAATTCCCAAGTGGGTATAAATTTGTACAAGAACTGGCTCAGGTGCCATACAGAAAAAAAAATTGTACCAGTTGCATCACTCGTTAATGTGCCCGGTGCCTTATTATCCATATTAAATTTACGCCTAAACTTAAAACTCCTTGTCTCCCTTTTCAGAGGAAATCAGAGATGAGTCAGTGTCGGCGCTCATGCTGTCTCTTTCCACCTTGACGGCAGAGAAGTCTCGGATGGAAGAGGCTTTCCAGGCTGACAAGAAACTCACTAGAGATAAGGTATGTGCTGGTTTGCAAAGAGCATGGTATGGTCAGATTAATAGGAAGGATGAAACGCATAATGGACCAATGAATATAAATGTAAATGGATGGAGAAAAAAGAATAAGAATAATTTATTGGTCCGTTGTTACAAAAAATTTAAAAGCAAGTGGTACTTATACTTACAGAATATACTTAGAGTAACAGTTAAGTTAGCGTGGTCAATTAAACAATGGTCCTCAAACTAGGCAGCTCAAACATTCAGCATGTTCTAATGTTTAAAGAAGTGAAATTGCTTGTATGTTTGAAGGAGGTATCTACAAATCCGATTTCGAAAATTTTTTCACTAAATTAATCCAAAAAAAAAATCGGCCAAGTGCGAGTCGGACTCGCCACACCCTACATAAACCTTAATTTTGATGTTATAGCGGCAATCGAACACACATAATACACTCTGGAAAAATTTCGACTGATCATCTATTACGGTTCCTGAGATACAGCCCGCTGACAGACAGACGGAAGGACAGTGAAGTCTTAGTAATAGCACAATAGGGTTCCGTTGGATATCCTTTGAGTACAGAACCCTAAAAATGTACGATTCGTGTGGGATTAATCGCATGAACGAAGCTACGGCAGAAATGGTGTTCATATAATATTGTTTTTTATATATTTTTTATTGTATATATTTTTTTTATTTCTTTTTTGTCATTTTATTCATTAAATATTATTTATTTATCTGACTATGTAGGTCAATCTTTCAACGTCAACACTTGCTTGAGTGTGTATTTTGTTTTATAGTATCATAGTGTGCTAGCTGTTATTATTTTTTGTTTCGTGTCATGTATACTACTTTGCATTCTACTCATTGTATAAATTCTAGTTCCTAAAACGTAACAGACAGATGTGTTGCTGGGGAGTTTGTTGGCCACTTCTTCTCCACAGCTAAAACACTAGGAAGTGGTGACGGGCGGGCGTTTTAGGGGACTGTCTTTTGTAGAACTTGACGTTCAAAAAGTACTGGCTCTCAGCCTAATTTGAATTAAAAAAAAAATGACTTGAATTTTGAATTCGATACTTACGGCTTTGTATTTCTCCGCACAATGCAATGTTTATAATCAAACCATTATATTATACAAATCAGGAACTCTTTTCAATCATAACAAGATTATTATCGAACTTTAGTTTCAATTGAAAACATTCATTTAAATGGCTTGCAGATGTTTAACAGAATGATAAAGCGAGATTGTGATTACAGTTTCTAGAAATTAGATTTTAATAAGATTATTTTTACGACTGAAATTCAGGTCACTGCACGTGAAAGTCTTAACGATTAGATCATTTCCGTACAGCACATGTTTAAGTCTATGATTTGGATTGAATGCAGTGCGCAAACGCTCTATGTGGGCTTAGGCGCATCGCCGACGATCTGCAAAAATCGAGAAGTGTTTTTTTTACAGATTTTAACAAAAACGAGTTCTTTAATAGAAACAACGGGCTGCACTCCGGGAGTGCCGGCAGAAGTGAAAACTTGAACATTAACGTTGTGCATTTTTGAATCATGCGTCTTATGAATTTTCGATCAGGTCACGTGTCGTGACGCGAGTTTGTTTTATACCCATCCCAAGAAAAGTACTCAACGCCGCTAAATAAATATGAATCACTTAAAAAAAAAAGGCTAAAAGAAACAGGCTCTCATTGGTTTGTTCATATGTGACGTCACAAGTACGCCATAAAGTTACGAATTAAATGATCTTCCCGTTGTCCGATGTTGGTTGAGTTTACTTTGGGTGTGTAATTTTTTTTAAATATATATGCAATTTTTATACAGGGTTATTTGCAAAACACCAGAAACCTCTTAGGCAGTGAAAGTACACATGATTATAAGCAACTTTTGTTTTGGTAAAACTCCGAAATCTCGAAAAAAATATCAGCTGTTTCATACATTTTCATTGGCTAAATACTGCATTTTGTATGAAACAGCTGATATTTTTTTCGAGATTTCGGAGTTTTACCAAAACAAAAGTTGCTTATAATCATGTGTACTTTCACTGCCTAAGAGGTTTCTGGTGTTTTACAAATAACCCTGTATATAAATGTACATTCGACTTAAATTACGGTTGTAACCGGGGCAATTTGATGGAGCGAGGTGGAGCTTCTGTTTCTGCCTGCAGGGTTTACAGTAACCTAACATCAACCTAACCTATCCGTGTCAGGAGGCCCTAAGTTCCCGAGATGGCGCGGTCGTTCTTTGTTCAGCGGTTGGATCAAATTTCAGTTATCCAAGATGATTAAGGCCGTACCCTGAGCAAATAACCTTGAGCATTTTTTCCCTCAATAACAGCGCAAGAGATACAATAGCAAATACGCTCAGAATGTTGAATAAAATCGTTATAAAATCTGATTTTGGTCGTTTGAAAAAAAAATTTCTACCAAAATGCTCATAATTAAATTGCCTATCCATTAGAGTAAGTACAAAATCAAAATAATCGTTAGTTTTCGAGAAGATGCATGTTTTCAGTATTTTTTTCTCATTTCTGTAGTTTCGTTGTGAGGAGATTAATTAAACATTATACTTAGTAATATAAAATAAAAATCTACCATTTTCAAGCCAAGATTATGTAGAAATTTAATGTAATTTTTATAAGTTGATACTTCTTTTAGATAACGAGTTGATAGCTCCAAAAAACTGCACAAAAAACGGCTAGCGCTGCGTTTTGCTCGGACATTATACAAATAAGAATATACTAAACGAAAAAAAAAACAATTTTTGTCATTGGTCTTTTTTATTTCGCGAAATTGATATCGCCTCCAATCAATTCGTAACTCTATAATGGCGTACCTACATGTGACGCAATGTGACGTCACATGTGACTCATATCTGAACAAACCAATGATAAACTAGTTTCTTGTAGACTTGTGCTCTGATTGGTCGCCATTTTATTTCAGTTCATAATTTCTCGGAATGATATTGAGAAATTATAAACTATCAAATGATACGTAAAAAAGTATTCCAAATGTACAGTTGACAATTTATCAAGAGTTTACAAACTCTCAAGTTATTTTATAATCTTGCGAAGTTTGCCACTTTACGGTGACATTATAATATATTTCAGCCAATTTTTTAAAAAAAGTTAAATCTTTCTCATGAATCACTCAGTCAATTGGTGTAAACCGTTTGAAAATCCGTTCGGAAGCTTTACCATTTATCGCGTACAGGCGGGGGGTCTTTATTATTAAACAACGTTTAACAGAATAAACGCAATACCTTTTAAGGGGTCATTGTACTCATCACTATGAAAATATAAAAAAAAATTGTGAAAAAAAAACTACTGCCTAAAGCCTAAACTCGACAAACTGTACTGAACAGCTGTTTTTTTTTGTGATTTCGGGTTGCTTTCTTATTAAAAGTTGTTACATATTACATGTAGTAAACTGCAAATATAAGTAAGTAATAGGGAATATGTATGCAATTATTTTATTTGCAAAATGAAATAATTATTAGCTCTAGTAAACAACCATGAAATTATTTTTTAAATACCTTCAACAGCGATGAAGTTATAAAGCTTCAAAGAATACAATTAGAAAGAGAAGTCCGATGTGAACTATGACGTCAAATTCCATGACGTCTATAGAGCTGCCATATAAAACAGCGTTTTCGCGAGAGGGACAGATACATTTGTTTAAAATAGTTATAATAATATCTCGTTTGTTTTTCGAACAATTTTGATTCTATTTTCACTGTTACTATCATATTTTTGTATATTTTTAGACAAACTGTAAAGACACTTAATATTTTTTTCATGCATATTCCCTATTAATAAGTAAACGTTTCATCCGCAGTATGAAAACCAGATAGCTGCCATGAGGGAGGAAACGAGAACAGTAGTCCAGCAACACTTAGCTGAGATCAACAACTTGAAGGCTAAGGTGGCGTATGAGATACAGGAGAGGGAGAAAGAGAGAGCTGACCATCAGGCTATGATGAAGTGAGTATACCTACATACTGCGTGTATCTGACATCGACGCACAAACGATTTCCATGGGTCCAGGGCATGATTCTGGACACCCCAGAGTTGGAATTTTTCGTCGGCTTTTTACTCAATTTTTAATTTTTTTCAAGAGTTTTTTTACTTTAGAATGCTCATAATCGTTATTCTGACCTAACCCAATGAGATTTTTTAATAAAAAACATTATTAATTAACTACTTTCACTAAAAAGAGCAATCTAAACAAAACCATAAATAGGTTTCAGCTCAGCTGAGCAGATACCTATTTGTGGTACTCTTGAAAAAAATGAAAACATGAGAAAAATGCCGACGAAAAATTCCAACACTGGGGTGTCCAGAATCATGCCCTGGACCCATGGAAATCGTTTGTGCGTCGATGTCAGATACACGCGGTATATTAAAAAAAAAGTTTTTTTCAATAATAGAAGTAGGGAAAAAACACCAGAAAATCTGACACCAGTCTTGCCAAGGAGTATTGTTTCAAAATTCAAAATCCATATATTTTATCCCCTTTATCTATTTAATTATACTTATTGATTACATTTTTAAATAAAACAACATTCAAAAATAGTTGCCCACCGGTACCAGGAACAGGGTCCAAGCTACCGGCGTTCACGACTCCAGAGAGAGGAACCTCCTAACAATTAGAGGTGGTCGTTGAATCAATAAACTGTTTTTGTAACGACTTTTCATTTGTCAACGACTAAAAAACAAGTTGAATTATAATAATCTGTTAGTTTTCGTCAACCGCTCACGGATTATTTCAACTTAATTTTATTTATTCATTTCTGAGAATCAACTGGTCAGGGGCCCGAGTCTGCTATTTTTATAAATTTGTCATTCCGACACGATCCCATTGTCATTTTGCTAAAAGTTCGTAATCTGCTAAATTCATAATCGCACGGTCACTGGCACGTCAGTGGCCGGTCACTGGGACTTCAGTGGTCTCGTAATAGAATTGCGGTAGGAATACCGTATTGCCATTATTATAAAACCGAGCTAAATTTGAGCATTTATTCATGCCAGATTTTATTTATATTTAGTTTTACATATTATTTATTAGTGTTATAAGCAATCTGAAGTAGTGAGAAGTTTGCAAATACTAAATCTGTCATTATGTACGAGATTACCATTCATATGGCTTTCTTTCAATGGTGTGTCAGTGGTTGATCATTGGAATGTCATAATGACGCCATTATGATACCATTATGTTAGTAGATTACCAAACTTGTCAAAATCAACCATTTTGAAATCAGTGATCGACCATTCTGACACTATTGTAATAGCAGACTCGGGCCCCTGGTATGCGAATGCGAAACGATTACTTCCGAATGATACCGGACAATGACGAACTATTCAGTAATCTTCAATGAATATCAATTTATTATTTGCAACATTGAAAACGTTGACATATACCGTTCAAAACCTGTTAATAATTTGACAGTTTTTTCAACCAGTTGACCATTGAACCAGAAAACCATCAATGACCCATGCCTACTAACAATGTCTAGAAGTACCGCTTTCTGAATCAAGCCTTTGATCCAGCTGCCTAACGAGAGCCTCCTAAGTTGTTGGTTGATGCTCGTGGCTATTAAGCCATTGGCTGAAACGACTATCGGTACAATGATTGCGGAATCCACATCCCACATGTCGACAACCTCGCGAGCCAATTCAAGATATTTGATTTGCTAATATTTCTCGTCTTTCACAAGGTTCTCGTCATGCGGAACGGTTATATCTACAATCATTGCACGCCTCTCAATTCGGTCCACCACCACTATATCAGGCTTATTGGCAAAAATAGTCCTGTCAGTGATGATGGACTGATCCCAGTACAATGTGATATTGCCATTATCGAGAACTGGGTCGGGCGCATACCTGTAGCATGCCACTTCCAACTCCACAAGAGAGTATTTCAGAGCAACTTGCTGATGGATTATCCTGGCTACAAGGTTGTAGCTATGCAAGTATTCTTCGTTAGCTAGACGAGAACAACCAGAGATAATATGGTGAATTATTCTCACTGTATATGTCACCGTACGAAATGCCCGACATATTATGTCGACCGTGCCGATCTTCACAATATATCTCTGGTAGTTATTCGTCATGATAACTTCGTCCACAATTGCACAGACAAAACCTTCGGTTTCTCCAAAAAGATCACCGAAACGCAGCCCGGCTACGGACGCTAGTTGATCTAGGGCCCGGAAAAAGCGTCCGTGAAGCTCCTTACTCTGCCATACCGCCCTGCGATCGTTAGTGTCAAGCACCGCAGGTTTGCGCCAGTTCTCATTTGCCAAGGGGAGTATACCAACGTCGACAGCTAGGAAATATTCCCTGAGACTGCATATCTCGCGATTGTTGGAGAGTCTTAGCATTTAAAATGTCTCGACCTCCACACTTTCGCGGGATATACAGTCTCATTACCGACAACCGTGGCCGCGTGGGTGATGCATTCGATATGTAGTAAACAGTGTACGGACCCGCCTATCCAGGGCGTCAAGTTCCGTTTGAGTCCAGAAAAAATACGTGTCCAATATTTTTTTGGAAATCTATATGACGGAAGAATCAGATTTTTTTAGTCGTGGGGTAGATCTACTATGTCTAACCATTTCAGTTTAAAAAAAGAGGAAGTCAAACATCGACTCATTTTCATATTTAAATTTCTAGGGAGCTGCACTTGAAACTAAATAGTGAGAGAAAAACGAAAGAGAAATTAGAAGACAAAGTTGTGCATTCCAGCGAGGCTCAAGGTAACGTACAGCGTTTGTCACTATTTGGCTCGAGACTCTAGAAATAACCAAGTAGGAGTCGGCTCGCGTATGGAGGGTACCAGCATCGCATCGTCATTATTATAATTCTCGCCAAAAAACCCGTTTGTCAGTCCCATTTTTTTATGTACAGTCTCGGACTTAATTGATGAGACACTTTCAAACTTTCCGATTTTGCTGGATAATACATTCACGAGATTACACGATTTCAACACGAAATTAAACCGCATGCTCGTAAACAAGATCACAAATCTATATCTATACTAATATTATAAAGCAGAAGAATTTGTTTGTTTGTTTGTTTGGTTGAACGCGCTAATCTCATGAACTACTGGCCCGATTTGAAAAATTATTTCAGTGTTAGATAGCCCATTTATCGAGGAAGGCTATATATAGGCTATATATCACGCTAAGACCAATAGGAGCGGAGCAGTAATGAAAAATGTTACACAGACGACGTTGCCCGGGTCAGCTAGTTAATAATAAGTGGCTCATTAATTAAAGACCGTGACTCTACGTGTAATTTATTAAAGGACTCCTCCCGCTGACGGACGGAGCAGAAGGGAGTGTCAGACTCTTACTGACTAAAACCCATCCGTGTTCTCCCTATAGTGCCCTTTGCGTTCCAGGGCCGCGGTGACTCTTTCGAACAAATTCCTGTACCCTGGCCCTAGCGGGCTCCGTCGCGCTGTCTACCCGGGCCTGGTTCTGATCGGACAGCGAGACACACAACGCTCGCCACCCGCATACCCGCGTCTATGGTGGCCTGGAATCGCCCGCCTCCTCGCTCCGGACTATGGATTAAACCAGGGCCGGACGCGAGAGGTCGCCGCCGCCATTCGCCTCGACGAGGACATGGCGGCGTAGGGGAGCCCCCTCACGGACAGACGGACGGCCTGATCGGTGAAGGTGGTTGACAAAATGAAATAAATGCGTCGCCGCTAGAGTTGTTAGAGCAGAGAGAAACTTTTTGAAATGAAAAATGTCACAGTCGCTTTTGGTTGTCTAACCCGAGCTAATTTACTAAAAAGATATGATTATACTAGCTAACCCGCGCAACTTCGTCTGCGTCACATTTTCCATTATTGCTCCGCTCCTATTTGTCTTAGCGTGATGACTTAGAGCCTATAAACTTCCTCGATAAATGGGCTATCTAACGCTGAAAGAATTTTTCAAATCGGACCAGTAGTTCCTGAGATTAGCGCTTTCAACCAAACAAACAAACTCTTCTGCTTTATAATATTAGTATAGAAAGAACAATTAATTGAGCTCTATGGGTCAGGTTTGACTTAAAGCAATCTCCACCACTACTTTATACCTTCCAGCATCTCAAGCAGAGCTAGAGAAGCGAGTCCGTGATCTGAGCAGTTCGCTGGAAGCGGCGCAGCGACGCTTGCAGCGCGCTGAGGCGAGGACGGTGGAGACTCCGGCGCATCTGGTGAGGTTGCAGCAGAAATTGGCGCTCTTGGAACAGTCGCACTCTGTTGCTATACGAGAGGTAATAAAATTATATTGTAATAGAGATAGAAAAGACCTGACCTGACGCTGGAAGCAGATGACTTAGCGGCACTGTAAATGTATCATAATATGGCCTCGCTCTTGTGCTCGTGGCTAAATAATAACAGCTGAACAGGTCGATCTTCAAGGTTAAGCAACGCTTGCCGAGGTTGGTTTGTGGATGGATGACCATCACAACATACCGAGTTTCCTCCGTGCCTCGGAACGCACGTTAAGCTGTTGGTCCCGGCTGTCATTTGGAGATCTTTGGCAGTCGTTACGGATAGTCAGAAGCCAGAAAATCTGACACCAGTCTTGCATGAGAGCCGTGTTACCCAGTTAATGGGTTGTGGAGGTCTAGAAGGCAGCCGCTCCACATAAAATACCCTAATACAGCGTGTATCTGACATCGACGCACAAACGATTTCCATGGGTCCAGGGCATGATTCTGGACACCCCAGTGTTAGAATTTTTCGTCGGTTCTTTTCTCATTTTTTCATTTTCTTCAAGAGTACTACAAATAGGTATCAGCTCAGCTGAGCAGATATCTATTTGTGGTCTTATTCAGATTGCTACTTTTAGTGAAAGTAGTTAATTAATTATTTTTTATTAAAAATTGCATTGGGTTAGGTCAGAATAACGATTATGAGCAGTCTAAAGTAAAAAAACCCTTGAAAAAAATGAAAAAATTAGAAAAAAGCCGACGACAAATTCTAAGTCTAGGGTGTCCAGAATCATGCCCTGGACCCATGGAAATCGTTTGTGCGTCGATGTCAGATACACGCGGTATAGCTGGGAAAAGGCTAGGCAGATGATGATGAACTATGTAATGATTAAAAGTGGTTTGGTTCTAACCTTCAATTTGGTTTTATTACAGGAGCAAATAAAAGCGAAACGCGCCGAGGAATCAGCTCGCAAGATATGTGCTCGGCAAGAGGAGAGAGTGGCGCTCCTGGAGGGCAAGCTGGCCGAGCTGTCGGAGACGGTGGGGCAGTACGACCGGCGGCGCCGCCGCGACCTGCAGCTCATACAGCAGCTCAGGGACGAGGTTAACGGCAGCCTCATGGAGAAGATCGCTGCCAATACTACTTTTGGTAAGCCTTTTAACCGACTTCTTAAAGGATGTTTTTTTGTGTATGTATGTCCCCCGAATACTGGAAGACGCCTGGATCAACTTGGATTTTTTTGTTTGTAAGGTTAGACTTCCCTGGTCCCAAGATTACCAGGTTGGGATCTGATGATGGGGTCCTGGAGGAATAAAAGGAACTTTGAAGTGATTTGGGTACTTTTAGGAAGAGTGTTTACTATTTATGGGGCTACTTACTTGGGTTGTATGTGCTACGGGGCACCTGTCTGGGCCGATAGGGCCACCATAGGGGCGGTTCGACGTAAATTACTTCAAAACCAGCGTTTGGCTTTGATATTCTTATGCAAGGCGTATAGGACGGTTAGTACTGAAGCCTTACCAGTGCTGGCGGGTGTTCTGCCAATAGATCTGGAGGTGCAGCGACGTGCTGCAATGTACTACTATGCTAGAAAGATCACGGACCCAGAGCTTTTACCGCAGCGCGACCGTGCTAAAATCTCTAGATTACTAAAACCCCAGACTGACGTCTGGGAGCAACTTTTAACCGAATGGCAATGTAGGTGGGAAAATTCCATCAAAGGTCGACACCTCCACCAGTATTTTCCATCCGTTCGTGAGCGTCTGGATAGGACATGGCTGGAGGTAGATCACTGTGTTGCCCAATTTCTCACAGGTCATGGCAACTTTAACGAGTAAATTATTTTCCTTTAGGCTTGTGGCTTCACCTTTATGTCAATGTTCTACAGCTGAACTTGAATACGAACAATCTGCACATCACGTCTTATGGGAGTGTATTCTTTGGCAGACTGAACGTAATATTATATTAATTAGTATTCAGGTTACATTTGGGGTAGTTTACTATACGGACCTTGTAGAAACCAGAACAAATTTCCGTGCGTTCAGGCGATTTTGCCATACCTATTACTGGAATCAAAAGTAGCTCACAATTTAGGACCCATAATTTCAGTGTTAATTTATAATCCATGGTGCTTGGCAACTGGGCTTAACCCAGTTGTATATGTCTCTTGGTGCCTATTGGCCTAACTCAAATCTGTCTCCTGCTTGATAAGGAGGGAAGTGGAAATTATATTTATTTTTTCCTACTCCTCCGCTGTTTTTTCTGATTAATTTCGATGCGGGATCCAAGACAGTTGAATCGTTTCTCCGGGACTCGTCGGGCTTCATTAGCTCGGCGTTTTTCTGGTGGTCGCCACTGTTGATTCTGGCTTTCAGGAGTTGCAGTGGTTGGGAAAGTGTGACGGATCGTCCCAAAAAAAAAAGAGTGTTTTCTCGAAGTGGTCCCATTTTAATTTTGTGAAGCTCTAATGCCTTCGGAGATAGGCAACTCCTCAATAAATGATAGCAAATGCTGAAATCGCATGTCTGTCTATTTTACACCAGTTCATAACACAACATCACGCCGGTACGCAGATGTGAGATGAACCACTAAAAAGTGAAAAATAAAAACTTTTTATTTTGTTGAAAAAAGTTTGTTAAGCCGATAGGTACTTCCCACTACTGGGCTTCCCAAAGTTCTTGCAAGACTTTTATCCCACGCTAGTTCGTACCAGCTTTCACAGTACACGTCCAGCTCTCCCTGTTTCGCCAGATCTCTCTGGTCCTCCTCTCCCAGCCTTTGTCACCGCCGTCCGTCGTCAGGCTATGAATGCGGCTAACGTGACGTAAGCATTAAAGGTCGAAACAAAGGTATTCACTAGGCTTGTTACTGGTTGTGAAATTCCGACAGTCACTCGTTAAAATATAATCCGTGGTGCTTGGCAACTAGGCTTAACTCAGTTGTATGTCCCTTGCTGCCTGTTGGTCTAGGTCTAATCTGTCTCCTGCTTGATAAGGAGGGAAGTGGAAATTATATTTATTTTTTCCTACCCCTTCGCTGTACTCTTCTGATTAATTTCGTTGCGGGATCCAAGACAGTTGAGTCGTTTCTCCGGGACTCGTCGGGTTTCATTAGCTCGGCGTTTTTCTGGTGGTCGCCACTATTGATTCTGGTTTTCAAGAGTCGCAGAGGTTGGAAATGTGTGGCGGGCTTGTCCCAAAAAAAAGTCACTCCTTAAAATATACTTGTACAGGTGCAGGTCCTTAAACTGGGTTAATTGCCGGGTGGGTCGCGAAAGTCGTGTGTAGCAGTACTCGTGGTCCACCCGTCAAAGGTGAAAGTAGGTGTACAGGCGGTGTTTTTAGTGGTTGCAAGCCCCACATACCCACGTTGTGCCTCCACAAACGACGTGGCATGCGTCAGGCATTTTCACCGCCCAAAAAAAAGGCAGTTAAACTGGGTTGCGGAATTTGTTCGAAAGAGTCACCGCGGCCCTGAAACGCAAAGGGCATCAGGAGTAACACGGATGGCTTTTAGTTTGTAAGAGTCTGAAACTTCTGCTCTGAATGAGGCATAAGATTCTTGTTTATCATTCCCTTGGGATTATTTCCGACTTTTAAAACTGAAGAAGCTACTTGCAAATTTTTCTTCTGCTCCAAACAGCCCGCGAAATTTAAAGCTCTAGGAATGACTTTCCGTTTTTTTTTGTTCCTAGGCCTTTATGAACTTGCGAGGGTTGTATTGGTGATTTTGATGATTATAATTCTGTAACTACATTTATGTCTTACAGCCGCAAATAATATTTTAATCAACATACAACCTAGCACTGGCCTGCAAATTGCAAAAAACGTAAGAAAATTTGAATTTCGCGGGCTGGTTGGAGAAAGATTCAAGATTCGAAGATTCAAAAGCATTTATTTTAAAATAAACCATTTACAGACACTTTTGAAATGTCAAGGTTGGTCTGTCAAAAAAATAAAAACATGGAAGCATGGCACATTCCAGGCGTAGATCTCTAAGGAGAAGAACGTGCAAGAAACTCCACGGACACTCTTTTAAATCATGTGATGTTTTACAAAAATCTTAGTTACATACGTACTTGTTTCTTCTACATGTGAGGACAATGCAAAATAAAAAATAAATAAAAATAAAACTTATTACGAGCATTCTTCTTGTCCGACTGGGCCCATATTTTTCTAGCTAACTTTATGTCAAAATACAAAATACAAAATACAAAATCCTTTATTTCAAATAGACCAGTTTACAGGCACTTTTGAATAGTCAAGGTATGTCAGTCAAATAGATGAAGCTAATTCTGCCGCGCTAGCGACAAGAGTAGCAAGTTATTCTGCAACAAAACAAACTCACCGACCCTATCTCCAGCGCGGCAGTTGCACGTTCCAAAGAGTAGATCCTATGGAGAAGAACGTGCAAGAAACTCCATGGACACTCTTTTAAACACTGCCTTTTTACAAAATCATGGTTAGATTATTTAATGAGTCTATACAATGCAAAGATAATCTTACAATCTTCAGCAGGTCCAACAATGTTTTCACATCTTCATCAAAGTTCGGGCATTTTAGTCGTTGTGGAGCGGACCAGCATTGAGCCAAGCATTTTTGTCGTCAATGTACTCCCCTAATTTATAATATGCTTGTTTGCATAGTGTGCGTTTTACACAGTTTTTAAATTTCGTCTCATTTAGTTCTAGTATATGTGGCGGTATTTTGTTATAAAACTTTAAACAGTATCCCATGAAAGATGTTGCTACTTTAGCAATGAATGATGTCGTAGCTCCGATCCGCTAGGAATGAATCCAATTCGTCACGCCAGCGTTTTAAGGTATCGACCACGTGACGCAAGAGGTAAAGGCTGCTAAACCCGCGCCATTGATAAATGCTGTACTAGTAATTGATCATTATTTTATTTTTACAGAAGAAACAACGGAAACATCACCGAAGAGTGAGACAGACAACGAAAAGCTAGCTGACAGCGAATACCTTCAAACACTCATAGACAAAATACACATTTTGAAAAAAGAACTCATAGCAGAAAACGACAAACTGGGCAGTCCCATAGACATATCAACCGTTTTTAAAGTACAAGGCTATGAAAATGTACATGTAAAGTGTAGAGAAGAGTATGAGAGTCTGAAGGTAGAGTTTGATCTCTATAAACAGCAGATGAAGGTGAGAGATGCTGGGAGTGAGACGGATGATGTAGGGGACTTGAAGAACGAGATAGAGTTGTTGAAAGAGAAGGTGGAGACTTATAAGATGGTGCTGGAAGAAGAGAAGCAAGATAAGCTGGATACATTGAAGTTGTATGAAGAGGTAATTTTTGACATATTTATTTATTTTTGTTGTCTTTAAAAACATTTAGGAATGTCTCCAGTCATTGGTGGGTTTAAAAACAGGAAAGGTTACTATGAACCGAACAGGTTCGAGGTGAATTAGGAAAAGAATACTTTGAAGGATAAATAAATAAAAATGACGAAAAGATGCCGCTTTTTGAAGAGTAGTATGATATTTCAGTACTTACTTTATAGCTGCTTTCAGACTACGCTATAACATATATAGCATAGAGTATATAGCTCATAGTACAACAATATCGCGCCATTGTCAATCTACACTAATATTATAAAGAGGAAAGATTTGTTTGTTTGATTTGAATAGGCTCCGAAAGTACTAGACCGATTTGGATGAAATTTTGTACAAAGATAGTGTGAGACCCGAGAAAGGACGTAGAATATAGTTTTTATCACGAAAATCCCACGGGAACAGTGCGGGTAAAACGAGAGCGAAGCCGCGGGGGACAGCTAGTAATATATAGTACAGTACAGTGTGAACGTACCCATAACAATGTATGGTGCGCGATATTGTTGTGCTATGAGCTCTATATTATAGCGTAGTCTGAAAGCAGCTTTAGGATTACACCAAAATGAATGATAAACAGAAATTATTTTTATTGCTGTTGATGCAATAACCGTCAGAAACATATTACTAATCATCATGGTATCAGCACGCAAACAAACGAATGGAGCGTCAGTCTGCCTGTTCGCGGGCTGTATCTGTACAGTTATACAGTTAAAATATTCATAGTGTGTTTTTTAACCGCCGTGTTGCATTTTCGAAATGTTGAGACGCGCAACTTCGTCTGCGTCACATTTTCCATTAATGCTCAGCTCCTATTTCTCTTAGCGTGATGATATATAGCCTTACTCGATGAATGAGCTATCTAACACTGAAAGATTTTTTCAAATCAGACCAGTTCCTGAGATTAGCACGTTCAAGCAAACAAACAAACTCTTCCGCTTGGTAATATTAGTATAGATTGACGGTGCTGTGCTGCACGTTCTTATCTTCGTATCTTTAAGGGCTATATTTCACCGGGACACCATGGCGGCGCAATCAGTTGCGCCACCGTGGTGTCCGTAAGCTACCAAACTAGACACCATACAGACACCAGAGTCGCCACACCACACTGAGTCAGTTACAAAATGTGTGAGTGAGTGAGACACCATACAGCGCTATGGTAATTAGTGGTGGCGCGACCAGCGTGGTGCGTGGTGGCGCGACCAGCGTGGTGCGTGGTGGCGCAACCAGTAACATTCCGTGCACGCGTCCGAGTTGTGGTGGCGCGACCAGCGTGGTGCGTGGTGGCGCAACCAGTAACATTCCGTGCACGCGTCCGAGTTGTGGTGGCGCGACCAGCGTGGTGCGTGGTGGCGCAACCAGTAACATTCCGTGCACGCGTCCGAGTTGTGGTGGCGCGACCAGCGTGGTGCGTGGTGGCGCAACCAGTAACATTCCGTGCACGCGTCCGAGTTGTGGTGGCGCGACCAGCGTGGTGCGTGGTGGCGCAACCAGTAACATTCCGTGCACGCGTCCGAGTTGTGGTGGCGCGACCAGCGTGGTGCGTGGTGGCGCAACCAGTAACATTCCGTGCACGCGTCCGAGTTGTGGTGGCGCGACCAGCGTGGTGCGTGGTGGCGCAACCAGTAACATTCCGTGCACGCGTCCGAGTTATGGTGGCGCGACCAGCGTGGTGCGTGGTGGCGCAACCAGTAACATTCCGTGCACGCGTCCGAGTTGTGGTGGCGCGACCAGCGTGGTGCGTGGTGGCGCAACCAGTAACATTCCGTGCACGCGTCCTAGTTGTGGTGGCGCGACCAGCGTGGTGCGTGGTGGCGCAACCAGTAACATTCCGTGCACGCGTCCGAGTTGTGGTGGCGCGACCAGCGTGGTGCGTGGTGGCGCAACCAGTAACATTCCGTGCACGCGTCCGAGTTGTGGTGGCGCGACCAGCGTGGTGCGTGGTGGCGCAACCAGTAACATTCTGTGCACGCGTCCGAGTTGTGGTGGCGCGACCAGCGTGGTGCGTGGTGGCGCAACCAGTAACATTCCGTGCACGCGTCCGAGTTGTGGTGGCGCGACCAGCGTGGTGCGTGGTGGCGCAACCAGTAACATTCCGTGCACGCGTCCGAGTTGTGGTGGCGCGACCAGCGTGGTGCGTGGTGGCGCAACCAGTAACATTCCGTGCACGCGTCCGAGTTGTGGTGGCGCGACCAGCGTGGTGCGTGGTGGCGCAACCAGTAACATTCCGTGCACGCGTCCGAGTTGTGGTGGCGCGACCAGCGTGGTGCGTGGTGGCGCAACCAGTAACATTCCGTGCACGCGTCCGAGTTGTGGTGGCGCGACCAGCGTGGTGCGTGGTGGCGCAACCAGTAACATTCCGTGCACGCGTCCGAGTTGTGGTGGCGCGACCAGCGTGGTGCGTGGTGGCGCAACCAGTAACATTCCGTGCACGCGTCCGAGTTGTGGTGGCGCGACCAGCGTGGTGCGTGGTGGCGCAACCAGTAACATTCCGTGCACGCGTCCGAGTTGTGGTGGCGCGACCAGCGTGGTGCGTGGTGGCGCAACCAGTAACATTCCGTGCACGCGTCCGAGTTGTGGTGGCGCGACCAGCGTGGTGCGTGGTGGCGCAACCAGTAACATTCCGTGCACGCGTCCGAGTTGTGGTGGCGCGACCAGCGTGGTGCGTGGTGGCGCAACCAGTAACATTCCGTGCACGCGTCCGAGTTGTGGTGGCGCGACCAGCGTGGTGCGTGGTGGCGCAACCAGTAACATTCCGTGCACGCGTCCGAGTTGTGGTGGCGCGACCAGCGTGGTGCGTGGTGGCGCAACCAGTAACATTCCGTGCACGCGTCCGAGTTGTGGTGGCGCGACCAGCGTGGTGCGTGGTGGCGCAACCAGTAACATTCCGTGCACGCGTCCGAGTTGTGGTGGCGCGACCAGCGTGGTGCGTGGTGGCGCAACCAGTAACATTCCGTGCACGCGTCCGAGTTGTGGTGGCGCGACCAGCGTGGTGCGTGGTGGCGCAACCAGTAACATTCCGTGCACGCGTCCGAGTTGTGGTGGCGCGACCAGCGTGGTGCGTGGTGGCGCAACCAGTAACATTCCGTGCACGCGTCCGAGTTGTGGTGGCGCGACCAGCGTGGTGCGTGGTGGCGCAACCAGTAACATTCCGTGCACGCGTCCGAGTTGTGGTGGCGCGACCAGCGTGGTGCGTGGTGGCGCAACCAGTAACATTCCGTGCACGCGTCCGAGTTGTGGTGGCGCGACCAGCGTGGTGCGTGGTGGCGCAACCAGTAACATTCCGTGCACGCGTCCGAGTTGTGGTGGCGCGACCAGCGTGGTGCGTGGTGGCGCAACCAGTAACATTCCGTGCACGCGTCCGAGTTGTGGTGGCGCGACCAGCGTGGTGCGTGGTGGCGCAACCAGTAACATTCCGTGCACGCGTCCGAGTTGTGGTGGCGCGACCAGCGTGGTGCGTGGTGGCGCAACCAGTAACATTCCGTGCACGCGTCCGAGTTGTGGTGGCGCGACCAGCGTGGTGCGTGGTGGCGCAACCAGTAACATTCCGTGCACGCGTCCGAGTTGTGGTGGCGCGACCAGCGTGGTGCGTGGTGGCGCAACCAGTAACATTCCGTGCACGCGTCCGAGTTGTGGTGGCGCGACCAGCGTGGTGCGTGGTGGCGCAACCAGTAACATTCCGTGCACGCGTCCGAGTTGTGGTGGCGCGACCAGCGTGGTGCGTGGTGGCGCAACCAGTAACATTCCGTGCACGCGTCCGAGTTGTGGTGGCGCGACCAGCGTGGTGCGTGGTGGCGCAACCAGTAACATTCCGTGCACGCGTCCGAGTTGTGGTGGCGCGACCAGCGTGGTGCGTGGTGGCGCAACCAGTAACATTCCGTGCACGCGTCCGAGTTGTGGTGGCGCGACCAGCGTGGTGCGTGGTGGCGCAACCAGTAACATTCCGTGCACGCGTCCGAGTTGTGGTGGCGCGACCAGCGTGGTGCGTGGTGGCGCAACCAGTAACATTCCGTGCACGCGTCCGAGTTGTGGTGGCGCGACCAGCGTGGTGCGTGGTGGCGCAACCAGTAACATTCCGTGCACGCGTCCGAGTTGTGGTGGCGCGACCAGCGTGGTGCGTGGTGGCGCAACCAGTAACATTCCGTGCACGCGTCCGAGTTGTGGTGGCGCGACCAGCGTGGTGCGTGGTGGCGCAACCAGTAACATTCCGTGCACGCGTCCGAGTTGTGGTGGCGCGACCAGCGTGGTGCGTGGTGGCGCAACCAGTAACATTCCGTGCACGCGTCCGAGTTGTGGTGGCGCGACCAGCGTGGTGCGTGGTGGCGCAACCAGTAACATTCCGTGCACGCGTCCGAGTTGTGGTGGCGCGACCAGCGTGGTGCGTGGTGGCGCAACCAGTAACATTCCGTGCACGCGTCCGAGTTGTGGTGGCGCGACCAGCGTGGTGCGTGGTGGCGCAACCAGTAACATTCCGTGCACGCGTCCGAGTTGTGGTGGCGCGACCAGCGTGGTGCGTGGTGGCGCAACCAGTAACATTCCGTGCACGCGTCCGAGTTGTGGTGGCGCGACCAGCGTGGTGCGTGGTGGCGCAACCAGTAACATTCCGTGCACGCGTCCGAGTTGTGGTGGCGCGACCAGCGTGGTGCGTGGTGGCGCAACCAGTAACATTCCGTGCACGCGTCCGAGTTGTGGTGGCGCGACCAGCGTGGTGCGTGGTGGCGCAACCAGTAACATTCCGTGCACGCGTCCGAGTTGTGGTGGCGCGACCAGCGTGGTGCGTGGTGGCGCAACCAGTAACATTCCGTGCACGCGTCCGAGTTGTGGTGGCGCGACCAGCGTGGTGCGTGGTGGCGCAACCAGTAACATTCCGTGCACGCGTCCGAGTTGTGGTGGCGCGACCAGCGTGGTGCGTGGTGGCGCAACCAGTAACATTCCGTGCACGCGTCCGAGTTGTGGTGGCGCGACCAGCGTGGTGCGTGGTGGCGCAACCAGTAACATTCCGTGCACGCGTCCGAGTTGTGGTGGCGCGACCAGCGTGGTGCGTGGTGGCGCAACCAGTAACATTCCGTGCACGCGTCCGAGTTGTGGTGGCGCGACCAGCGTGGTGCGTGGTGGCGCAACCAGTAACATTCCGTGCACGCGTCCGAGTTGTGGTGGCGCGACCAGCGTGGTGCGTGGTGGCGCAACCAGTAACATTCCGTGCACGCGTCCGAGTTGTGGTGGCGCGACCAGCGTGGTGCGTGGTGGCGCAACCAGTAACATTCCGTGCACGCGTCCGAGTTGTGGTGGCGCGACCAGCGTGGTGCGTGGTGGCGCAACCAGTAACATTCCGTGCACGCGTCCGAGTTGTGGTGGCGCGACCAGCGTGGTGCGTGGTGGCGCAACCAGTAACATTCCGTGCACGCGTCCGAGTTGTGGTGGCGCGACCAGCGTGGTGCGTGGTGGCGCAACCAGTAACATTCCGTGCACGCGTCCGAGTTGTGGTGGCGCGACCAGCGTGGTGCGTGGTGGCGCAACCAGTAACATTCCGTGCACGCGTCCGAGTTGTGGTGGCGCGACCAGCGTGGTGCGTGGTGGCGCAACCAGTAACATTCCGTGCACGCGTCCGAGTTGTGGTGGCGCGACCAGCGTGGTGCGTGGTGGCGCAACCAGTAACATTCCGTGCACGCGTCCGAGTTGTGGTGGCGCGACCAGCGTGGTGCGTGGTGGCGCAACCAGTAACATTCTGTGCACGCGTCCGAGTTGGTCGCGCCGCCAAATTGGTTGCGCAACCAAACGGACACCAGGTGAGTAACTCTCTATAGAGCTGTATAGATTTTGTTGGTAGCGACGACTGGTTGCGCCGCCATGGTGTCCCGGTGAAATATAGCCCTTAAGGTTTCGCGTGCGCGTTCGACACACCAATATAATTTTATTTTTGAAAAGAGACTTCACAATGTGGAAATGCAGATTAAAAATACCTTTCAAACATTTCAGAAAATCAAGAACGAGCAAGAATACCAGAAGGAGATCGTATCGGACCTGAAGACCCGTATCCTGAGCCTGGAGAAGCAAGTGCAGACGCAGCGCGAGCGGTACTCCGCGCTGCTGGACGAGACCGACAACTACATCCGCGCGCGGAACGACCGCTCGCGGAGGGTCAGCGCCGAGGAACATGCGCACTTTAAGGATGGGATGCTTACGGTAAGCAAGTTGATGCAATGTAATAGGTCTTGGTTTTTACCCGACTGCCTTAGTAGGAAGGTAATGTTTTTTGAGAGAATTCATGTATGCGAGAGAGCGATACGGAACGGTGTAAAGTCCCCTAAACCTCAAATCAAAAGGGATGTTCCTCTAACGGGACTGCTGTTGTCTGGGTCTATATCTACAGATATCGCGCGTGTCAGACGCATGCTGTGCCCGACAAAATAATATTCTTTATACAGCGTGTATAAACGGATTCACATCTACTATGATATGACCGCGCAGACTCGGAACAGAAATACCGACAGACGCCTTGTGTTACCATTGAGCGTGCTGTCGTACGACCGACACGTGCGATACCCGCGGCCGCTCTCGAGATCGCCGCGATACTATCATCATCTGCCTAGCCTTTTCCCAACTATATTGGGGTAGGCTTCCAGTCAAACCGGATTCATTTACCAATATTTAACGTGAAGCGGCTGCCTACCAGACATCCACAATTAACTGGGTAAAACGGTGCTCCTTTGGCAAGACTGGTGTCAGATTTTCTGGCTTCTGACTATACGTAAGGACTGCCAAAGATTTCAAAATGACAGCCAGGACCAACAGCTTAACGTGCTTTCCGAGGCACGGAGGAAACTCGGTATGTTAAGATGGTCACCCATCCACAAACTTACCTCGGCAAGCGTTGCTTAAGCTTGAAGATCAATCTGTGCGGCTGTTACTTTATAGTCACGAGCTCCTGCTCAAAGCAGAAATACTATAAATGTTTGTAATTATTTATGTTAATCATAATGTATTGGCAACAATTTCCAGGACGTGTCAGGTCCGCCGCACATGTTGCACTACGCGCACGAGCTGGCTCGCAAGGACCTCGACATATCGCAGCTGCGGAAGGAGAAGCATATCATGGAGGGACAGTTCAGGTATGTGAACATTTCTAGCCAGTCCAGCCTGGCAGAAATCAATACGCATTTCCGCAACCATCCCTGATGCGCTACAGAAGCGAGGTAGCCCCATCAACACCCTGAAAGCATTATTATACTGAACGCGAAAGGCACGTACGATCTTTCCGTAAAATTACATTGAAGTCTAACAATACAAGATAGAATATAGAAAAAAACGGCCAAGTGCGAGTCGTACTCGCGCACTGAGGGTTCCGTAAGCAGAAGTTGCGATTTACGATTTATGACGTATTAAAAAAAAACTACTTTCCAGATCTCGTTCAAACCAATTTTCGCTGGTATTTTACATGGTAATGTACATAATATATTTTTTTAGTTTTATCATTCTCTTATTTTAGAAGTTAACCCCTTAACTTCTAAAATAAGAGAATGATAAAACTGGGGGAAACACACATTTTACCACTTTGGAAGTGTCTGTCGCGCAAACTTTTCAGTTTAGAAAAAAAATGATCTTAGAAACCTTAATATCAATTTTGAAGACCTATCCATAGATACCCCACACGTATGAGTACGATGAAAAAAAAAATTTTGAGTTTCAGTTTTATGCCCAAAATTTATTGTTTTTTTTTTTCTATTATATATATTTTTTTTTCAACAGCATAGCTCTTAGGGTTTCGGAGAAAAGTGGCTGTGACATTCGGACGGACGGACAGACATGACGAATCTATAAGGGTTCCGTTTTTGCCATTTGGCTACGGAACCCCAAAAAACAACGTTAGCTCATACTTGGCTCATGCAGGCAGAGAAACATAAGTTGCGGAATTATTTCGAAAGAGTCACCGCGACCCTGGAATGCAAAGGGCACTATGTGGAACTCGGATAGGTTTTAGTCAGTAAGACTGACGCTGCAGTGGAAATTATATTTATTTTTTCCTACTCCTCCGCTGTACTCTTCTGATTAATTTCGTTGGGCTCCAAGACTTTTTTACGGATGTTAATGTTTCAATTTTTTTGAAAAAAGTTTGTTATGCCGATACTGTCCCACTACTGGGCTTCCCCAAGTTCTTGCAAGGACTTTTTTCCCACGCTACTTCGTACCAGCTTTCACAGTACACGTCCAGCTCTCCCTGTTTCGCCAGATCTCCCTGGCCCTCCTCTCCCAGCCTTTGTCACTGCCGTCCGTCGTCAGGCTATGTATGCGGCTAACGTGACGTAAGCATGAAGGCCGAAACAAAGATATTCACTAGATTTGTCCCTTGGTGCCTATTGGCCTAGCTCTAATCTGTCTCCTGCTTGTTAAGAAGTGGAAATTATATTTATTTTTTCCTACCCCTCCGCTGTACTCTTCTGATTAATTTCGTTGCGGGAACCAAGACAGTTGAGTCGTTTCTCTGGGACTCGTCGGGTTTCATTAGCTCGTCGTTTTTCTGGTGGTCGCCACTGTTGCGCTTTCAGGAGTTGCAGTGGTTGAAATGGCGAAGAACGAGCTTGTCCCAAATAAAAAGAAAGTTTATTCTCTCCCGTTAATACATAGTACTAAAGTCCGGCCACGAAGCAGGAAGAACTTCGTCCGTTGTCACCTGTCTCTGTCACTCCCGCGTAAATAGAATGAGTCTCGCTCGCACAGATGCAATGGCCGCCGTCCTCAGGGATTGTAAACCTTTGCTTGAGAGTGTAATGTTTCTTCTTGTTTGCAAGTGTATGTCACGTAAAAAAAGAAGGAATCGAAATTAGTTAAACTAGATGATAATGTAGATAAAACTGTTGATTCTTTTGTAATAAATGTGATAGGCGAGATGTTTTCGGAAAGTAACTCCGATACAGAGGAATCGGATTCTGATTTTTTATTTTTATTTTTGCCGTATTAGTAATGTAACTCGATTTTTATAACTTATAATATAAAATCTAAATACATCATTTATATGATAATATATATATTTTTTTCTAAATTGGTACTTTCTCCTTGAAATATTTCATGTAAACCGCACTTAATACAAAAATGTTTGTGACCACTGTCAGTAGGTAAAAAGGTCATTGTACGAAATTCTTCCTGCTCCGCGACTGGACTTTAGCGGAAGTTCCGTTTCACCCATAGTAGGAGGAGTCATTTCCCATTCAGGATTTCCCATCCATAAAAAAAGATAGCTCAGACATAAAATATATGAATCTCAATAAACAATAAAAAAAAATATGTTGTGTGTTCATGAAATGTAACAGATTTGGTTGCTTTCAGCGCTACATTGATTAACATTCATGTCGATTGGACGACTGAGTAATATAAGGTGGTATAGTTGTCTTATAAAATTGTAATATAGTACACCTCGTAAGATTTTGTTTTAGAGATGAAGAAAGCGCAGACGAGACACATAGATTATATTATTTAACTTTGGATGTATGATGACAAACAGAAGGGAAATAACCTCCAAATGTTTGTATGGAGAAAATGACTGACTATTGAATGTTTATGTTGAATATGTTGCATTGAATCGTCCCGTACCACTAGACAACTACACACTGTTTATATAACCATTATGAGATTAAGAGGTAGGGGTTTTAACTTTAAATTTGTCTATTTTGTATTGCAGAGATTGTCAACGTGAGGCGACCATCGAAAAGGAACGTTTCAAAGAAGTCATAAGAACATTGAAAGAAGAAATCGACAGGTATTTATATACATACTCTGTTTTTTAAACATTGCCCCACACTACCATTTTTCCTGTATCGTGGGTGCGTTTACAAACATACAACTCACATACACAAACAGCCATCCCGGAACATCTATCTGTAGGCCATACAAATATTTGTTCCGCGCGGAAATCGGACCCACAACACGCAGTGCTAAAATCGATCTCTCAACCGCTGCGCCAACCGAGTCGCCTAATTATAAGGATAGTGTACGGCGTTGATTATGGAATTTAAGCTCAAGTGTCTAAAAATAATTGCTAGAATAGATATAATTAGGTATATACTATACTAGCTGACCCGCGCAACTTCGTCTGCGTCACATTTTCCATTACTGCTCCGCTCCTATTTGTCTTAGCGTGATGATATATAGCCTATAGCCTTCCTCGATAAATGGGCTATCTAACACTGAAAGAATTTTTCAAATCGGACCAGTAGTTCCTGAGATTAGCGCGTTCAACCAAACAAACAAACAAACAAACTCTTCTGCTTTATAATATTAGTATAGAAGTATAGATTAATGCTCTTGCAGACAGTATTTTGAATTTGTTAGACTCAAAAACGTACATAATTTTAATGTAAACATATGTTTCACTCGTCAAAATGCTAGTGAGCAACGTTACTACTATTGTAAGCGTATTGTTCGATAGCGTCTGTCATATTAGTGACTCATGGTACCGTTTTGTATGGTGACAGGTGAAAAGCGTTAGTCACTATCGAATAGATTACTTTAGGTTTTTAACCTATCGAAATCTATAGTGCTCATGGTATGAATTTTAATTCTGTCAGTGACCGCTAGGGGCGCTGCACAGTGTGTCATATAAATAATTTACGGAGACTAGCGAGTTTTGGCTCCGTAAACTCATGGTAGAGGTACAAAAAACATTTTACAAAAAAATACAACCAACTTCCAAAAAAAAGAAGAAGACTACAAAGTAAAAATTCACTTTAATTTCGGAAGTCGGTGTTTTTAAATAAAAATAAAATAAAATAATCTTTATTTCGGATAAGCAACATCCATATGGATTAGTAAACAAAATGATAACTTATTCCTATGTTAGTAAACTTTTAATCTATTTATAGACAAGGATGTTGTTCGAGATACATCTCCGAACAACATCCACTTTTTTAATTTTTTTTTCGGGATGGGAAATCATCCAATGACTCCTCCCGCTCTGGGTGTAGCGGGAGGGAGTGTCAGACTTCTACTGACTAAAACCCATCCATGTTCCTTCATTGCCCTTTGTGTTCCGGAGCCACGGTGTCTCTTGCGAATAATCCCGCGACTCCGGTAGGCGTCGGCCCTTTCGGGCCCCTCTGTGTGCTGACTCTCTTTGAGGCGCGCGTGGAACACTAACGCGCCGTCGACACGGCGAACAACATCCCCTAACATCCCGTTTTTGTTAGTTTCTTCGTATTTTGACACCGACTTCCGAAATTAAAGTTAGTTTTTACTTTGTAGTGTCTTTTTTTTTTGGAAGTTGGTCGTATTTTTTTGTATACATTTTTTTATTTTTCACTTTTTAGTGGTACCCACCTAACAACACCACTGCAAAATCGCAGAAAAGCAAAATACGCAATTTCGATTACTTGGTTGACATAAAACTATCATCCAAGTAGACGAATTCCAGCTATTTCGATTTAAAATCCAAAGTTCGTAACCGATTTTGATAAAATTTTAATGGGACCAATCTGCAAGTATCAAATATCCTTTCAGATAAAACAAGAATTCTTAAAATCGGTTTATAATAAGGAATATGCATGCCATTTTTATATTTGCAAAATAAAATACTTATTACGTCTAGTACACAATCATGAAATAATTTTTTAAATACCTTCATCATTTATGAAGTTATAAAGCTTCAAAGACTACAGTTAGAAAGAGAAGTCCGATACGAACTGTGACGTCAAATTGCACGACGGCTATACAGCTGCCATAGAAAACAGCGTTTTCGCGAGAGGGACAGATATATTTGTTTAAAATAATTGTATCTCGTTCGTTTTTCGAGCAATTTAGATTCTAATTTCACTTTTAGTATTATATTTTCGAATACTTTTAGATAAACTGATCAAATCATAAATATTTTTTTCATGCATATTCCCTACGGAGTTTATGAGGTAAAAAACATAAAAAATACAACCGAATTGAGAACCTCCTCCTGTTCCCATTTTGGGAACATTGACGGTTCTGTGCTGCCGCCTGCGGGTCCTGCACGCTCAGTTTAGTTATAGGAACATGCGCGAAGTAGTGATAGTTTCATCAAGCGTTGCGAAGTCGAGTTTTATAGGTGAAATATACTTGACTATGACATTTCTGTGCTGCCACCTACAATGAAATGAATGAAAATGAAAAAGTCTTTTATTTAAACAAAATGCTTCATAAACAATGAATTGTTTTTGGAGCCTCCTTTTAGACAAACAATGTCTGTGTTAGGAGACTCCGCTCTTCCATATCTTTGATAAATCTTACATAATAATTTACAGCATGTTGCTACTTTTAATTTAAACATCTGATTATCATGTGGTAAGAAGCGTGGTGTGCTGTATTTAGGTGTGGTGTGTGTAAGATGTAGTGAGGTTTGATGTGATGTGCAGTGTGTGGTGTGATTTGTGGTGTGTTGTGTGTGGTGTGTGGTGTGGTGTGTGGTGTGATGAAGCCTGATGTGGTGTGGTGCAGAGTAGTGTAGTGTGGTGTGTATCGTTATGGTGTGTGAATATATTACTCGTGATAAACCAGAAGGGCTTCCGTATCCTCATAAGTAAGAGATTTAATCCAGTTTGTTATCATTTTTTTACAGTCATAATAGTTTTTACTGTGTACATATATGTTTTTATTAATCCTATTGTATATTTGAGCTGAGAGATGGTAGAATTGTCTGCTACTAAATTTGGTCTTACATTGGGGAACTACTGCAATTAAATCTTTTCTCCTTTTATGTGTCTTATTCACATGTTAAGGGAGGGCTTAATGTTTTTTTTAGAACCGTTTGGGTTATGTACAATTTCCTGACTGAGAGTAAATCACTGATTTCGTATAGGTTTTTGGTAGAGTATTTTTTATTTTTAAAATACATAACCTACAGTTTCTGCACATTTCCTATATCTGTAATACCTCCACTACACTACTCGCGAAGGTGATCGAAGTTGAGCGAATACGATAATGTGCGTGTGCAATGCGTTTCAAATGAGAATAGGAACGTCAATGACCTCTATCTGTCAAATGTCTCTTGAAAAGTACGGTATGCAAAGAAAACTTAGTTGCAGATCGATAACGGTTCATTTTACTTTGTTTCAATAAGTCTTAAATCAAATTTAAATAAAAACTTTCAATAGATAGTAGTCAATTAGCTAAATATAATATTTAATTATTTAAAGTCATTATTAGTTACCAAAACACTTTGCTCACCCTGCCGAATTGACGACATGACGTCATAATATGGCGCTAAGTCGATCCTATTCTTATTTGTAACGCATTGTAGAAGGGCACTTCGCTTCGCTTCGTGCAACTTCGCCTCGCTTCGGGCGACTTCCAGTCGTTGTTGGTTTTTGTGCCCGAGTCAAAGGACCCGAAGTATCCCGAAGTTCGAACACGAAGCGTCTTTCTACACTACTCGGCTCACTTCCGTTCGCGTCGAGCCGTAGTAAATACGCACGTAGTTTTAATACGCGAGAGTACACATTACAACGGCAGCTACCTCTGAACGTAATCCACGATGCCAGTCGTGAGGGGACCAGACAACTGAACTCTGAGCGAAATTGCTCAAGTGTGTGAACACGTACTTCGGACTTCGGTCAAGTTCGGAGATTACTTCGTCGAAGTAACTTCGCGAGTAATGTAGAGGAGGTTTCATCTGTTTGTCCGACCGGCCTTAGCATGGCATTCAAAATTGCTTGGCATTTATTTATTATAATTATTTATTAGTCAGACAGTCTTTACGGATAGTCAAATACCAGAAAATCTGACGGCAGTCTTGCTGGGTACTGCGTTACCCAGTTATTGGGTTGTTAAGGTGAGATGGGTAGTGACTCCTTATAGAACACTGGTGTTACGCTGCATCCGGTTAGGTTTGAAGCCGACAAATTAGAAAATTAAAAGAATGCTAGTCAGGCTCCGGCCCTCGTATATTCCAAAAGTCCCCAGGTTCCCCAGGGTCCCGGAGTATGTTAAAAACATTCAAAATTACTGTTACTGATACAGAGATCAAGTATTTTATCTCGCATGCTTTTAATGGTGTTGTATTGGGTGGCGCCACAAAAAAATACATACAGTTCTGTCAACGGGAGAGACACTTCCGCCAATTTGGTCAAAAGTAATAAAGAGTATAATTTTATTTTAACACTTGTGCACTGTATTCCAGGTTACGTCGCATACAATCCCGGGAAGGAGCGAACCTAGAGTACTTGAAAAATGTCGTGATGGCCTATCTCATGTCTACAGACTACGCCGGGAGGAAACACATGTTAAATGCGATAGCAGCTGTCCTACATTTTACTCCGAACGAGAAGACTTTGGTATCAAGCAATCTTTAGGAAATGTTATAATTTTGTTGATTTCGGTCGGTATAATTTTGGAGGAAATGAGAGTGCTTCCAATATTCTTATGGTATTGTTCCTTAAAAATGAAACGTAATTATTAATTATTTCTGTTAATTTAATCTAACATTGTATTGTTTAACAATTTTTATCAACAGCTTTCTTATTTTTCTGATTTTTCATGTCTGATGTTTCCGTCTAATTTGTGCAGAAAGCAAGCTACCTTCGATTTTTTTTTAAATTTTGTTTGTTATCCATGATTGCACTACGAGGTAAAACCAAATCAATGTGTTGTATTCCCAACTAACGGTCATCGAAACCAATTTATTGACTCCTTAAAATATCTTTTGCGTATGGATAAAATGAAATGATAAAAATGATATTTATTTTGTAAATAGGTTAAACATAACACTTTTACACGTCAATCCTTTTTTGGCCATTTTAAACTAGATGAGGCCGGATTTTCCTAGCTGACTGCTCTGAGAAGAAACACCGAAACAATGAGGTCAAAGACTTTTAAAATCCATACAATCGTACTGGTCAAATCATTATGAGAACCATGTAGGTCAATGTCTGAAGTGGTCTTTTGAGGAAAGTACTATACAGATTTTAGTGGACCTGTTCAGACAGTGCAAGCATTTGTCAGCTATCGTGTAGCTCAAACTTAGAACTTGAAGGAGCTCAACGTTCTAACGAACAATGCCAAAATAAGGACGGGTAGGTTGGGTAGGCTGAATAAAGAACTCAAACCGCCAGACTAACATGCAATGAATCCCTAATATTGCGATCTACATGGTTCCTTCATTAACAATACGTTATGTGAGGGCCATGCAGATCAGTGTTTGAAGTGGTATTTTGAGGAAAGAACCACACAGATATGAGTGGACCTGTCCAGTCACTGCAAGCCTTGGTCAGTAGTCGAGTAGCTTAACTTAGTACCAATAAAGAGTTCCACAAACCTGACGAACAATGCCAAATGAAAGGATATTTGGGTAGGCCACAAAATTACTCAGACTGCCAGACTTCCTTAAAAATACTTGAAGACAAAATAAGAAAATAATACCCACATAGTCCTCATATTCACAATAATGAAAAAAAAAATATACATAATACTTTACAAGTATTCATGTCAAAAATCTATAATCTATATCTTATAATATAAAATTGAATCCCTATTTCCCTTGGGCCCGGTATCACGCGCGAACGGCTAGGCCGATTTAGTTAATTCTTTTTTTGTTGTGTTTGTTATTCTCAGGAGAAGGTTCTTATGAAAGACAAAATTGTGGGAGCCGCGGGGGACAGCTAGTATCATATAAAAATGGAAGAGGCTCATAACAAAGAATTTAAAAATGAAAAATTGTAATTGGATATATATTTGTGAGAACTGTTAAGTGGAAAATAAAGCTGCAATAATGAATGTTTTGTAATTTTAAGTGCGCGGCCTAGCTTTAAATAGCGTGATTATGTACAAAGTTACAAAACATGGTTATAATACATTTTTCTATAATTATATACCACTGTTTGTTTGTTACCTCTTAACGGCTTAGCGATAGAACGGATTTTATCAACCGTATGCTGGAATAGGACACTTCGTCGACTTTTCGTGCTGAGGGATTAGTGTGATTTTTTTAACGTTCTCGATCGCGTTAACGTAAACGTTTGCTTATGTCAAAATGTATAGAAAAAAAAAAGGTTATCTGTTATTCTCACCAGGCGGCGCTTATTCAGTATCAATACAAATTGGCATTTACGCTAACGCGGTCGAAAACGTTAAAAAACTCACACTAAGGCTGGGTTGCACCATCTTACTTTAACAATAACAAACATCGAAACTTCAGTTAAAGTATCGATTAGGCCAAAAATGAGTTGCACCATTTGACAAATAGTTAAATGACGTCATAACTTTAACCGTAACTATAACTGCTCACTTTCCGCTGGTTAGTGTTATTGTTTGTGTTAAATTATCCGTCAACTATCAAACGCGTTGAATATAATCTCTTGATTTGACTCTTCCCTTTAACTTTAACAAAGCTAATGAATTCGCTGGTGCAACACATATCACTATAACCGTTAAAGTCAGCGCTAGCCTCTGTTCACTTTTTTGTCGACAAAGTTGTCAGAGGCAAGTAATAGTAGAAAGAGAAAACTTTAAAATAATTATTATATAAGTACGAATTAGGGCGTAGGACACTACTTATATTTGCCTCTGGAAAGGGGCAACCGCCGTAAGATTGTAAAATATCGCGTGAAATTGTAAACTTTTTTGTTAAAAAAGCTGCTGCTTTTTTTGCACTATGTATCTCATTTTAAGTGAACTGTTATTTATGTTCTTATGAGAATAAAATTCTTTAAACCTAACCTAAACCTAAGAAAGACACGGGTAGATTGGAAACTATTGAATTTGGATGGGATTTATTAATTTTTTTCATAATTTATCGAGAAAATATAATTAAATCAAGATTGATAACAATCTTACGGAGTATGCCATTTTCCGATGCCGTATACATATAGGTTTAAAAAGATTAAAATAACGAATTAAACCAATTTTGAAAATTGTATATTTTGGTAAGACATTTTATTTAAAGCAGTATTATTTACATCTAAACACTATACTGAAACTTATCACTATCTTTAACAAATCTCTTAATCTTTAAAAAAAGATTAAAATGTATAAAATATATGTATAAATGTGGAAATATAAAGATGCTTTTGCGCAAGTATAAAAGTTAAATTAAACTATGATGTAAAATAGAAAAGAGTTAATACTTTTAAATGGTGTTTATGAATCTTATATAATAATATTAGGGTACTTGTCTCACCGCCGATGAGGAAGCGATTGACTATCGATCATTTTCTCCAGATCCGTGGATCGCGTTCGAGATTCGAAAACACTCAACTTCGGTCCTTAACATTCTTTACGTTCGGAATAGGTCTTGTAGTTCGAAAAGGTCTTATGTAAACACGCTAACATTCCTGTTGTCTATTTCTAATATAATAAAGTTTATAAAATTATATTAAATAAGCGTTGAATTTGTTTCATTGCCACTTTCCTGTTATACTCTTTTTATAATTTTATTATTTTTATATTATCAAGGGGCCTAAAAGCTTCGTAAAGTGAAAAAGAAAATATCCGCTGGTTAAATAAATAAATTATTATAGCCCCCCTCCCCCTCCATTATTTCTCACAGGTTCCGGGGCCCTTATGTAGCGCCTGAGCCCATGGGTTTTGTCTACATTATCTCTATAGACCAAATCTGGGGCTGTTTAGATTTCAGACGGTGTGGGAGCTTGAGATAAATGAAAAAAAAAACTAGTTTATTTACCCTTTGTTTACCCCGCAATGCGCGGGGCTACGTGGCTAATCCGGAAGATTCTAATGGGCCATGCTGGGAAGGCTAATTGTGATATTTGGCGACAATTTTGAGTTATAAAAAAATTATATCTTCAAAATTAAAATCCCTGTTGGCTATGCCAGTCACGCAAGGAGTCGAGAACCATCTGTGTGCCGCCGCGTTCGAGGCTGAATGCCGCAGAACAGCGCTGAACGCGTCAGAACAGCGCTGAACGCGGTAGAACAGCGCTGAACGCAGTACAATAGCGCTGAACTCTATCTATAGCACTCGCATGAAAATAACACATTTGTCATCATCTATACTTCTATACTTACTAATATTATAAAGCAGAAGAGTTTGTTTGTTTGTTTGTTTGGTTGAACGCGCTAATCTCAGGAACTACTGGTCCGATTTGAAAAATTCTTTCAGTGTTAGATAGCCCATTTATCGAGGAAGGTTATAGGCTATATATCATCACGCTAAGACAAACAGGAGCGGAGCAGTATTGAAAAATGTGATGCAGACGAAGTTGCGCGGGTCGTCTAGTCATTTTATATTTGTTTGCCGCGAAAACTGCGGATGGTTAAGCGTCTCATACAAAATCGTTGTTTTCTATGGACATAGCTGAATATAGCTGAATAAGTGTAAGTACCGTACTTAGTCCCTATTCTGGAATGTTGTTTACTCCTTTTCACATTTATTATGGGATAAGCCAGCCACACATTCCCAACCACTGCAACTCCTGAAAGCCACCAGAATCAACAGTGGTGACCACCATAAAAACGCAGAGCTAATGCAGCCCGACAAGTCCCAGAAAAACGATTCAACTGTCTTGGATCCCGCATCAAAATTAATCAGAAGAGTATAGCGGAGGAGTAGGAAAATAAAATAAAACCGACTTCCAAAAAAAAAAAAAAACTACAAAGTAAAAAATAACTTTAGTTTCGGAAGTCGATGTCAAAATACGAAGAAACTAAAAAAACACCGACTTCCGAAAATAGTAATACTAAAGTTACTTTTTACTTTGTAGTTTTTTTACTTGGTTGTATTTTTTTTTTAGTTTTTTTATTTTTCACTTTTTAGTGGTCCCTCACACCTAACAACACCACTCCAAAATCGCAGAAATGCACGGAAAACTTCGTAACCGATTTTGATACAATTTTAATGGGACCAATCTGCGAGTATATCCTTTCTGATAAAACAAGATTAAAAAATAAAACAAGATTTTTTCAAATCGGTTCAGAAAAGATGCCGCTAACGCCCGCAGAACGTCAAAAACGTTACCGAGAATATAGTTTTTAGTATACTGATAATTGACGAAGTTATGAGGTAACAAACTTTAAAGAACCCGCTACTAATGGCCAATCTATGAGAGCCATCTATGCCGCAACCTTCACTACTCCCGGCGTGAAGCTTTTATAAAACTTCCACTTTACATACAGAGATGGCGGTTGAAACAAAGAGGATTTTTCAACAAAAAAAATAGAGGTGTTCTCTTCTCTATCATAAAAGACTCTTTTTGGAAAAGTTCTTAACTAACGTTTTAGACCTATATAAGCATCTTGCGAAACAGTTTCCATTAAACAGAGATTCTAATTAGCTAACTAATTAGCAGTAGGTAAAGCTAATTTCAGAAAAAAAAAACAGAATTATCTATAGGTTTGCGTTTTAACCTATAAGTAAGTCTCTAGCTCTGTTGGGTCAGCCCAACAGAGCTAGTGAGACTTACTTATGGGTACCTACTGAAGAGCTGTTTTTCCATGTCCAAATGAATCGATATTGTTAGGGTTCCGTACCCAAAGGGTAAAAACGGGACCCTATTACTAAGACTTCGCTGTCTGTCTGTCTGTCACCAGGCTGTATCTCAAGAACCACGATAGTAAGACAGTTGAAATTATCACAGATGATTATTTCTGTTGCCGCTATAACAACAACTAAAAAAAATACAATAGATAATGGTACGGAACCCTTCGTGCGCGAGTCCGACTCGCATTTTGCCGCTGGTTTATATTACAAATTGTAACATATTCATAATTGTAATATGTTTATGCTTTAGGTAAAGCGTAGGTACCTACAGCCTGCATGCTCCATCTTCGACCACATGACCACATCATCTTTTACCGTCAGCTGAGATTGGGTAAGATAGGTAGTGGTCAAATGCGTGCCAATTTATAGTAAAAAAAAGTAATGTTTTTTTTTAAATTGCATGGTAAGGTATCGACCTGAAATATTGATTATGTCAAAGAATTAGATGTCACTATTTATGAAAAATCAATAATTTGGGCGGTTTTAGTTCATGGGTTAAAAGCGAGCTAGGCAATAATATTTTCCTAGATTCAGGAGCTACCTAATCTTCGTCGATGGTGTCAGAACAAACCCACACAAACATTACATTTCATTAAAAAGTATTAGAGAACAGAGTACTCTGTGTTGAAGCGTCTCAGACGATACCGCTCATCCATCATCGCTCTTGTTGGTGACACCCATGTAGGGTGACCATGGTTAGAAAGAAAAAAATAAGTAATTTTTTTTTGCGGTAAGCACCTCAAAAAACCACTTGTACGTAGCTCGTCGCAATGATATGCGGGGTAGGTACTCTCCCCCGCACCGCAGTTGCTGCTCACGCCAACACGAACTAGATTGCCTGCACCAGCGCTTACCGTTGTGTACCACTTGTACAATATACGCTTAGGCGCCAATCTTGTACGGCCCGCCGATGCTGCTCGCCTCTGACCACGTTGGCGTAATGACGTAGCAGATTGACCATTCAACCTGACTCCATCACAAACAAGGACAATGCACAATGTATAGGACTGGTCCTTTATACGGGCTGCGCAAATATTCGAAAGAGCACCGCAGCCCTAGAATGTAATTTAGAGGAACACGGACGGGTTTTAGTCAGTAAGACTCTGATACTCCTTTCCGCTCCGCCGCCCATGGCGGGAGTAGTCGTTTGGCTATTTCTCATAAAAAAGGGCGAGCACGATTAGAAATATACCTAGGAAAAGTGTTTATTTGAGCTAAGTATGACGCATAACTACTACCATCAAAAATTACATAGTAATTTAGACGAGGGAAATATGCGTCACATCTGCGCAAAACGGCCATCGCTCAACATGATTCTGGAACCCTGAATTTTGGCGAATGTTTAATCACTAGCTTTTCATTATCCTAACATGGCTTTCTATTGATAAAATAATTTTCAAAATCGGTTCAGTAGATCCAGAGATTACCTACCCCCTACAATCTCACAAACTTTACCACTTTATCTAAATAGATATAGGTACCAAAGTCAAACAATTATTTCAATTAATACCATTAACAGGCACTTTTGAATATTATCAAGGTCGGTCGGTCCAAAAAGATGAAGCTATTTGCACGTTCCAAAGCGTAGATCTCTATGGAGAAGAACGTGCAAGAAACTCCACGGACACTCTTTTAAAAATAATAAATTGTTACAAAGTTTTGTTGACATCGTGTTGAAATTATACATACATGTGAGAACGATGTGACGAGCATGATAAGAACGTCCGGATTAAGAGTGTGTATTCCGTCCACTAGCGCCGCCAATCGTTTTTTATTAATTGTGGTAAATTTAAGACACGTAGATAAAAAACCGCTCTGTAGTGCACTGAAGAAATGTATCTATTATTTTTTGACAGCTATATTTAATACATAACTCATGGCTAAATAGCCAAAACGGCAATTATTGCTAAAAGTGGCCACTTTTAGCAACAATATCGACTTTGGCAACTATTTATGTTCTAAAGTACAAAACATAGCTCTCAAAACATATTAAATACATTTCTTCGGTGCACTACAGAGCGGATTTTTATCTACGTGTCTTAAATTTACCACAAATAATAAAAAACGATTGGCGGCGCTAGTGGACGGAATACACGCTCTTAAGAAAGGAACAATTCAAATAAATACCTAATTAAAATAAATTAAAATAAACTATGGCAGACGGAACCATGACATGCGCCAGGCCCATTCGTCTCAACCATTTTGAATGGAGCCAAATAATTTAACGCATACGCCACCATCAGCTAGGCTTTTGAGTGAGTGACACTCCCAACCGCCAGGGTACTTGAGTCTATACAATGCAAACACACACATATTTACCTGCGTCATAACGGCTGACCAAAATAATCAGTACGTTTCATAAAACCGGTGTTCATGGTCTCCCTAGAAAACACGAAGCGTTTTGCGGGCATCGCGCGATTATATCGATTGTCTTCAACTCTTTTGTCCCGCGAACATTTACTAATGGACTTGGCGACTTGATTAATAATACACTGCTACTTAACCCTTTGTTCGTTAATTAGTTTGTACCTATCAACCTTACCTACTTCGTTAGGTGGATTTTTAACCCATTTTGAAAGGTAGGAGTTGTACCTGAATTTCTTAAACTGAATTCCTAAACCAATTGACATGTTTATTTAGATTTTTGATTATCTTCGAAATGATCCTGAATTTCTAAAAACCCATGACAGTTGGTTGAAGTAGGTATATATACTCTGTTTCTATAGGAGCCAGCTGGTTTATTGGAACCTTGGTATAGACAATAGAGCTCTGCAATAGTGAAAAAATTTGATATATTAGATATTAGCGTGATTTGAACATACAAAATAGCCCGACAGCAATCATCGGCCCACCAGACACGGCACTCATCGTCAGGGGGGCTACTCTCTAAGCCCGACGTCCGTAGTTTCGGGCTTAGTTGCGGGCGTATTCTACTCCCTATTATCTAACCACTAAGAACTAATGACTACACGATTCGACAGTTACTGTCAAATTGTGTTGTTATTCATTTTTAATTACAGTTTGGGACTAACCGTAAGTCTGATGGTGATACGGAGTAGAATACGCCTGCAACTAAGCCCGAAACTACGGACGTCGGGCTTAGAGAGTAGCCCCCCTGGTCGGAGGACCTTTTCAACAGAAGATGCGAGGCTTAAGTACTACCTTGTTTCGTAAACCTCTATAGAGTGTCCTCAATGCTCGTCCACCTGCAGGGGCGGATCCAGGATTGTTGTTTGGGGGGCTTGAACCTGTTAAAGGTGGGTTTTAGCAAATTAAATACTACAAAAGCATAATATACAATTTAATTTTGGGTACCATAATTGAGGAATCCACATAGCAAGCCTCTCTGGGTTACTTTCGTAAATTCCTCAATTAAACTTGGGAGGTTTGGTGGGGACTGGAGCCGCTTGATCCCCCCTGGATCCACCCATGTCCACTTGCATCCTTGATGATCTGTACAGTTACAAAGACATCCAGCAGTGGTATTCTGTAACAACATTTTCGTGTCTCGACAGCGGAATCCGAGGTGAGTTTCAAATTCGTATAAATATAAGACCTTATGACGTGTGAAATAAAGTTCACTTTGTAAGCTTAGTTACTCAGGTGAAGTCGATATCGAAATGGTTATTTACAGAATAGACTAGCTGGCCTCAAAAAGCGTGTCCACTTTTGAGCCCAAACAGTAAGTAGGCACTGTGAACTCCTTGGCTGCAGGTCACTGGCAGACAAGGTAGTCGATGGAACTTTGGAAACGTCTGGCAGAAATATAAATAGTATTTGAATTATAGAATGTTAAAAATATGTATGTATCTGTGTGTGCTAAATAAACTAGTTTCTTTTCTTTTTTCGTAATGTTATGGTAATTCAGTCATGTATCTACCACCCAGACTTGGCCTCAAAGATTCGCTATGACGCGCAATATGGCCGCTACAGTTTAGCGATTATAATTACTAAGTAGTAGCTATTAGGGGCGAAGTCCCTAGTGCCACAGTACCTACTGTTACAAGTTCCATCGACTACATTAAATCCCTACTAACATTATAAATAAGAAAGTAACATGTCTGTCTGTCTCTTCTTCATGCCTAAACCACTGAACCGATTTCGATGAAATTTTGTACAAAGATAGTTTGAGACCCGAGAAAGGACATAGGATAGTTTTTATCCTGGAAATCCCACGGAAACGGGAACTATGGGGGTAAATAGGTTATACATATTCCGGAGGTATGATCAGACGGGCGAAGCCGCTGGCACACGCTATTAATAAATGAATAAATGTTTTGCGGATGAAGAAAACATACGACACTGAAAAAGCTAGCGATGTTTGTCATTATGTCTTCGTTTTCAAGGAAGTCACCTCGTCTCCTTTGTCTCCGTAAAATTTTATTATTCTGCTGCACCGAAGCCGCGACATCTTTCCAAAAGCGTTTGTGACCCTTTGTGTTGCTTTCTCCTTATAATCCTTTAGAAGGTCTGGGATTTTCTTGGGCGTCACGCTTGCTCCTAATCCTGTCTCTGCGTGGCTGGGCGACGACACTTATCCACATACACCTCGTTTATTTGTTAGGGTTAGACACGAGCAGATTACTTATTTTAAAGATTATTAAGAAAGCGAAACATATTTTAAAGAGGTTCCAATAGGCTAGATTCCAACATCCACAAATTGCAAAACTGTTTAGTCCGTCAGTAAGAGTATTGAAAAATAATGGACACGTATTTTTGTTTTTGTAAATCAATGAATATTGACAAAGATAAAACGCATCAAAACTCGGGAGTGGGGGCTCGTGACGTCACGACTCACTAAAAATTATGCAAAGGTGTGACGTATTGAGAATTTTAAAAGCGTCGTAACTTTGTCAATTTTGGTTTCCGTAACAACAGAAAAAACCCGGGTCAAATATTTTTTGATAATCTAACTGACGGAATAATTATTTTTTTTCAGGATACAAGCCCATTGGGAATCACAAGTAGGTCAAAATAGTGGCTTCCTATTTGCGTATACAATCTACCTAGCTCTTTCTCGGTTGTGCGTCCCGAGGTCGGCCAGTGGATGACTGGCCAAATGACCATCTACTCCATAAAAAGCACGTAAAGGTATTGGTCTCGGCAGTCACGTAGGCCCAACAAAGACAGTCCATATGAGTAGTCAGAAGCCAAAAAATCTGAACCAGTCTTGCCCAGAGGGGCTGAGGGGCAGTATTAGTTAGTTCGATGTAAATGCAGCTGCATTCAGTTGAGTACCAGTATTTACAGAAATCGGCCCCAACGTAGTCGGAAAAGGGTTAAGGCAGATTGTTTTGTAGACATCAGTACATATTAATAAACAAAGTCCTCCGTGGCGTCTATCTGTCTATCTGTTCGGGATAAACTCAAAAACTACTGCACAGATTTTCATGCTGTTTTCAACAATGGATAGAGTGGTTCTCGAGGAAGGTTTTAGTATTAATTTGTCAAGCAGCCGAAGCCGCGGGCATCAGGTAGTTTTTAGACTGTCCTTTTTAGGGTTCCGTACCCAAAGTGTCACGAACGGAACCCTATTACTAAGCTTCCGCTATCCGTATATCCGCATGTCTGTTGGTGGAGTATATCTCAAGAACCGGTAGACAGTTGAAATTTAATGTACACAGTGTAATTCTATTGCCGCTTTAACAAATACCTGGTAAAAACGGAATTTAATTAAAAAATTAAAAAGGGCTGCCGTACAAGAAACTTGCTTTTTCTGTTTATGTATCGGGACCCTTTTTTTTAGGGATGCGAAATCATCAAATGACTTCTCCCGCTCTGGGCGGAGCGAGAAGGAGTGTAAGACTTTTACTGACTAATACCCATCCATGTTTCTTCATTGCCCTTTGTGTTCCGGAGCCACGGTATCTCTTTCGAATAATCCCGAAATGTACCGGGACCCTTCCTATCAGAATCCGACTCTTGCCGGTTTAAAAACATTTCATGAAAAATAAAAACTTCTAATCAAATATGATCGATCCATTTCGCTACGTAAAAGGCAGGGAAGTATTTCTAACATCCCCTGGGCCCCTGCCTGCTCGGGCGGCGCAAAAATGTATTTTCCGTTGAGGAGGATAGGTACTTCCTCTGCGTTCACTCTCGATGGTCTTTCGAGATTTGATTGAGGAAACTACGGGATTTTATGCTTTCTAAGTTGTATATAATATTAATGCTGCTCTTTTCTTTAGTATCGGATGGAAATGAGAGCAAATAATATCTATGAATGTAGGTAATAAGCTTGTTTCCACCATCAATAAATTGCAAATGTATTTAGTCCGTCAGTTAGAGTATTGAAAAATAATGGACACGTATTTTTTATTTTGTGAATAAGTGAATATTGACAAAGATAAAACGCATCAAAACTCGGGAGTGAGGGCTGGTGAAGTCACAACGCACTAAAAATTATACCATGGCGTGACGTGTTGAGAATTTTAAAAGCGTCGTATCTTCGTCAATTTTGGTTTACGGAACAAAAGAAAAAAACGGGTCAAACATTATTTGATAATCTAGTTGACGTACTAATAAGATTTATTCAGTGGACAAGCCTGTTGCTGGTTAATATGAGATGAAATTATCCATGTCCATTAAATCACTTAGAACGTTAGCCTGCCTCTCGTGTCGCACTTGTGCACTAAAACCTAGACGTCTGAGATGAAAATGACATTGTAATAATATTGCCTGTCTGTCTGCGACACTCGTACAGTTTTATCATATTATTGTTACAGATATTCATAATGTACTACTAGCTTTCCTACATGAAATGTTTGGTTTTATTCAATGATTCAGATGCCATCATATTTTCCCATCATTGGAGAGTGAGCGACGGAATTGCATAATTTAATTCTGCCAAGCCCGTTCCATCATCGGACCCCAAGACGTACGGCGATGCGCCACCGGTACATGGTGGACATCCCACCCACTTTGTGCGTGTGGGAACCCAATCATAGTGCGTACAGCAATGGAGTGGAATTCCCTGCCGGAGTCTGTGTTTCCTGATAGCTCTTATAGCTAGGTACAACCTGGAAGTGTTAAAGTCAAGAGTGAATAGGTTACTTCTAGACAAGCGTGCTCCATTTTCGACCACAGCATCGCTTACCATTAGGTGAGATAGTGGTCAAACGCGTGCCCAATTATAGAAAAAAGAAATCACAAGAATGCTTAGTTGCTGATCTGTTTAGCCTCCAGATTATTGGGATACCTACCTTTTTTGGTCTCATACAGGAGATTTTGCTTTGCTTCGTTTGTTCGAAATAAAAAAAAAACTTTATTTGCCTAGTCTTTGGCTACTTATATTAATAGTAGCCGCACGGTGTGGATCTATCCATTACGTAGGTACCCACTGTACCTTATCCGAGACTTGGAAAGCACGTAAAGGGTTGGTGACGGCATTTTTTTTTTGGGACAAGCCCACCACACATTCCCAACCACTGCAACTCCTGAAAGCCAGAATCAGTGGCTATCACCAGAAAAACGCCGAGCTAATGAAGCCCGACGAGTCCCGGAGAAACGATTCAACTGTCTTGGATCCCGCATCGAAATTAATCAGAAGAGTACAGCGGAGGAGTAGGAAAAAATAAATACAGTTTCCACTTCGGTTGATGACTGCTGTCATAATGTAGATATATTTTTTTAAATCGTTGGAACCTTATAAACACAAACGTCAGACCTGGAACAACTATCTGAAGGTCATACAAATATTTATACGATAATGATGATTGATTTTCCCCCGTAAAACAAAAGCTAAGTATCAGCTTGCCGCGCTTGACTCGGTGGAACGCAGAGCTAAGAGGCTCATTGGTGACGTAAAATAGGTGGATGCCAAGCTGCACAGCTTGGCTCGTCGCCGCAAGGTTGCCTTGTACCATCGGACATCCAGACGCACTGCAACTTACCATCCCTACCTTGTTGCTATTCCACCAATTCGCACTAAGCGTTTCCAAGCGTCTTTCATAATGCGCACAGCAAAGGCGTGGAACTCTCTGCCTGCGTCTGTGTTTCCGAACGTTTACAACCGTAATCTTTTCAAAGTTAGAGTGAACAGGCTACTTCTGGGAAAGCTCGCTTCATCGTAGATTGTCTCTGTCATCTCCGACCTAGACTAGATTCAAGAGCAAACCTATCTCAAATAAAAAAAAAACAATCCATCTTCAACTCTTCATACATTTCAAAGTCTCCAAAATCTAACTGCCAAAAAGCCCAGAGCGATTTGTAAAACACGGTGCCATGCCAGGGCCGGGCAATCAGTCAATGTAACCACAAAGTGGGTGCATAGCCGGGGCTCATTAATCACCAACCACCTATGACGGTACATTCGTCGCCATTGTACTTTGGCGCCGACTCTGAATACAGAAGCGCCATAATGCGTTGCGCGACGGGCAACGAATCTTAACATTATACGATTTTTATATGAAATTGTTGGATTTTTGAGGGAGTTGTATTTTTTGTGTTTGTTGTTGATTTACCTAAGATTTATTGCGGTTTAGTATTTAAGACGTTATTTTTTTCGTCTAATCAGAAGAAATAAAATTCGTAGCGTAAATACTTATTGTTCGGATTTAAAAAATAAAAAGAATCTTAGAATCAGATTAGTCATGGATGTTCTTTTTTATGGGCCAGGACACCAAAATGCTGCTTACATAGAATGTTCCATCCTTGTATCTCCTTCTCCTTATCCTCTCGAAAGTCCCATACCTAATGTTTTAACGGGCTAAGGATCATCCTCAATGTCTTCGCTTCGGAGATACTTAATTTAATAATAAAAGTCACACGGGTTGATCTTCAAAGTTAAACAACGCTTACCGCTATTACGTAAATTGGAGCAGGCTGGGCTGGTTGAATGTTTGCCTTACGCTTGTCTTTATATATTTGTAGCTTTCGTACTTAGTTATTAATTTATATTATTACCAGCTGACCCATGCAACGTCGTCTGCGTAACATTTTTCATGATTGCTCCGCTCCTATTGGTCTTAGCGTGATGATATATAGCCTATAACCTTCCTCGGTAAATGGAATATCTAACACTGAAAGAATTTTTCAAATCGGACCAGTAGTTCCTAAGATTAGCGCGTTCAACCAAACAAACAAACAAACTCTTCTGCTTTATAATATTAGTATAGATTATGAGCCTGTTGAGTCCCACTACAGGGCAAAGGGGGCAGGGCAGGTTATTGTATCCTATGCGATATTAAATGTATACATTATTCTTTCTTTCTTCATAACCCAACAATGATGAGCTAGAACTATGAGAGATGAATGACGGTCCACACTTGCGTTTCTCGTCACGGCGCGCGCCTAACTCGCCTCATTGTGGCGCGCGTGTGGCGCCGATCCAAATCCGATACTCGTCATTGTCTTTAAACTTACGATATATCGCCCAAGTGTGATTTACTTTACTTTTCCCGGGAATGTTTTTATTTTTATGCCGTGAACGTAGCGGCGATATTTCTTCATTTTGTGTGGCTTTGCAAAGGTACAGACGAAAAGCTGGTTACACCTACAGATCCAAGAATTAAAAGAATTATTTTATTTGCAAAGAATGTAGGAATACTAACTGCACGTCATAAGATGTTACAAATATTTGGGATCCTTGTACTTACATTCTACCATTAAGGCGGAAGAGCTCGTTGCTAAAAAATACTAGTCGCACCGATCGATCTTTAAGGCTAAGAAGTGCTTGCCAAGGTTGGCCTATGGATGGGTGACCATCTTTACATACCGAGTTTCCTCCGTGCCTCGGAAAGCTCGTTAAGCCGTCGATCCCGGCTGTCATTTGTAGATCTATGGCAGTCGTTACGCATTGTCAGAAGGCAGTAAATATATATATATAAATCTGACTCCAGTCTTGTCATGAAGTGCCGTGTTGCTCAATTAATGGGTTGTGGAGGTCTGGTAGGCAGCCGCCCCACGTCAAATACTGGTACTCAGCTAAAACTGGTTTGTCTGGAAGCCGACCCCAATATTGTTGGTAAAAGGCTAGGCAGATGATGTATTGATGTACATTCTACCTTTAAAAACTCACGATAAGTAACTCAACATTAAAAAATAACAAGGTCTAAAATTTATTCATAACTAAGTAATTTGTCAGCTAAAAAGTCTGTTAAAGAATAATAGAATTTACCTATAAGTTATCGTATGCTATTCTATGTGGTTTGAACATGACATGAACAACTAAGGTGAAGTAAACTGTCGTTTTGCCTGGATGATTACATGGATTTTTAGCTCACTCCACCTAAGTTTTCACGTTGAAATGTTTACTGGTACTGGCTGCTCAATTTCCACATAAACATTACAACACGTATTACGTGAAAAAAAAGGATGCCCATCTGCTTTAACCTCTTTAGTATCTAGTACCTTTATCTGATTTCGTTTTAATTAAAGGCAGAGCTCTCCAACACAGGCAGTGTATCGCTTATCGAATTCAGATTGTAACATGTACTTATATGAACGTTAGTAGGTAAATAAGTGCCACAATCCTTCACACACGTCATGCGAACCACAACACCTAGTTATTCATACAAACGACTCTTTGATAACCACATGAAAGAGTACTTAGACGTACTTACAATCTCCTTCAACAAGATCATAAACTTCCAAAAAAAACTGAAAACATCAGCTTTGTGAAAACTTGGTAAAAAAACCTCTGGACATGTGCGGTCACATGTTGTTGGGACAGTTTCTTGGCACGCTAAGGTTTAATTACAATCTGGCTGGCCACTCGGGACCACAAACATCCTGGACGTATAGGACACTTGGCAACCGCTTGGGCGAAAAAAAAAAAACCGAAAATTGTCCCCGTAATTGCGATGTGAATTTGTGAATGGAACGTTTTGTGGTCTTAGCCTTTTTAGTGGGATGAATTGGCAAGCTGGACGCCCAATGGTAGTGGTCCTTTGTTGGTCAGGTTTGATAATGGTTACTACATACAGAGGGGACGTTTTGTGTGAAAAACAGTGACGTGTTGTGGGTCTTCCATGGAAGAGTATCTTACTGAGTGGGAGTTATATTCTCGCGTCACGTCGTGCATCTGCTTGGGTACACTCTGAACTTCTGAAGTGCTAATGCTGCTATGATTACGTCGTGCAATAGAGATGCGTTTTGTATAACTTCGTGTCCCTAATATATCGGAATCATGACGGAACAGTAGGGCCCTGAGTACAATGATAACATTAAATCAGCTACGTTCCTCGAGGCACTCGTAGTATTTTGCCTTTACTGCTATGATGAATATTATTCTTAAAAAAATCCTTCTTATATTCACAATATAATAAAGTATATGTCTGGAAACTAGTAGTTCAAATGCTTGAAAGAAAGTGGTTAGGTACCTACCTACAAAACGAAATAATGAAACTTGGAAGTAAGCCTATAAAACAACGTTCATTAATTCAAAATTGTAAGAATCAACAACAAACTGATGCGAGACGGAGGTGCCTTTCAAAACTGAATTATCTACTGAATTTCGTGCCTCCGCTGCAAACTCTACCTAACTATTCTCCCATAAAGTTTAAAATCGTTTAACAAATTTACTTTCGAAATAGGATTTTCCCTGCTATAAGTCTTTGTTTCGTAAATTCGTACGTAGTTAAGGACAGACAACTCACGTACTGTCGTGTGTCGTCACATGTACCGTGACTCCGCGACTAAATCGCACTTTTATGAACGTTATGTTTTGTTCACTGGTTCCTGTACTATGTTCAAAGGATGATTAAGAGCCTTAATTTGGATGTCGCGTTTGGATGTGGATGTCGGCTTTGAATGGCAGTGTACGAAACTGTTTTGTGTGCTGTTTCAGAGCAAAATGAAGGCTAGTTCGGGCTGGTTTTAGGAGAACTATAGAATGTTGTGAGCTATAGCAGTAATGTTGGGTTGGCCGATATTAGTCCTTTGCACCGCTTTGGTTGAAGAATATGAATTGTGTTTCTCGTGCAGGATATTCATTCATAAAAGACGGTTAGTATTTACTGTTACTTTTTAATTTACTTATTTTTTTATGGATTGTTTTTTTTTTTTTTTGGATTGTTTGTTTTTGTATTGTTGATTTTTGATAATTATAAAGTACGTGTAATAAGCCGCTGGTTTTCAAGCTAGGATAGTAAGGTTGAGCTAGTAAGCTAGTCGCTGTCACAGTATTTATACTGTGTCACTGTGGCCATGTGTTTACAGAACTATCCTCATTTTAAGTGACTTCCCAAAAAGGAGGAGCTTCTCAATTTGGTTGTATTTTTTATATTTGTTAGCTTATAACTCCGTAATTTATGAACCGGTTTAAAAAAATCTTGTATTATCTGAAAGGATATACTTGTCCATTGGTCCCATTTAAATTTTATCAGAATCGGTTACGAAGTTTGGAATTTAAATCGTAATAGCTGGAATTTCTGTTTCTGAGACAAACTTTTTGCGGGTAACATTGATTATGTCATAGTGTATGATTTCCGAATTTTTTACGTATGAAGTTGCTATTTGTTGTACTTTAACTTTTATTATTATTAATGTTTTTGTTGTTGTTTGCCATGTTGTGCGATTACGCTTTGGGTCATAATCTGGTCAAAACCAGTGATGTGTATTTGTTATTATTTTTTATAATGATTGTTACCTGTTGTAATTGCCTTGTGAATAAATAAATAAATAAATTCGTTTACTTGGATGATGGTTCTTTGTCATCCAAGTAATCGAAATTGCGTATTTTGCTTTTCTGCGAATTCGTAGTGCAGGTGTTGTTAGGTGTGGGGTACCACAAAAAGTGAAAAATAAAAACCTTTTTACAAAAAAATACAACCGCCGACTTCCAAATAAAAAAAAAACACTACAATGTAAAAAATCTAACGCCGTAATGTATCTTCGGCCTAATCATCACTTTCCATCAGGTGAGATTTGGGCCAAGAGTTTCCCCGTTTTGCATAAAAAAAAAAAAAAAAAAAAAATAACTTTAATGTCGGAAGTCGGTGTCAAAATACGAAGAAACTAACAAAAACACCGACTTCCGAATTTAAGTTTTTTTTTTACTTTTTAGTATTTTTTAATTGGAAGTCGGTTGTAAAGGGAAACGCCCATTTCAGGCCAAGTTTCGCCCATCTATGTAAAAATGACTAAAAAGATACTAATTTAGTAACTGAAATATTGCTATTATCAGTTTGTAATGAAAACACCGGAATAAAAAGCCGATTTTTATAAGACACTCAATCGTTCATTGCATTATGTAGGTAGATAATGGTGGCTATTCCTGTCAGTGTCAAAGTAGGGATTGCAATTCTTAATTTCACAAAATGGCGATTCTCTAAATACCGGTTACGAAAATCGATAGGTATATGGCAAATATTTTTTTTTAAATGTTTACATCATTTATTTTATTTCTTACGGGATAAACAAAAATGTTTATCAATATATGGACTTCTATATACGATTTATACGATCCATTGAAGCAATGCCGCGTTTCCGGTTATCCGCAAGAATATCGATTTGTCCATAAACCGATCTCACAGCTACATCCCTAAATGTCAATAATTGATTGACATTGAAAAATCACAGTTCGTTATTTTGGTGCTGTTTTAAAGCGACTTGTGTTTTTTCTTGCGTTTTACATCTGATATTTTGACGACTTTGCTTACGATTATGGACCCTGAAACCGCTCCTGATGACGACCATTACATTGGATTCAGTCCCCGCTTATCACGACGACACCGGCTTGCCAATGGATACCGTACCTGTTTCTCACGAAAGACCACTAACATGGAACCTGATTTACATGAACGTTTCCCACGGAGCAATCTCTGTTGCAATTGTGGTGTAAATACACGAAGACTTAAGAGATTGACCGTAACCAATGTGGAGGTGCGATCTATAATCCAGCAATGGATTGCACCACTACTAGTAAGTTAATTACCTATTTACTTTCTGTAAGAACATAACATAAATAATAAGTTGGTGACTTTATAATAATTATATTATTATAAAGTCACCAACATCGTTTTATTAGTCCTTCAACGTTTCGTTTATATTTGTGATTTATGAAGTCCCACCGAGTTCTATGTTAAAAATAGCGGTTGTTTCCTTATCTATGATGTCAATCCTAATGCCTATCATTTATTTCTTCCATGGGCACAATTTGGCCAAAACTTCCTAAGCAAATGGGCATTTCCCTTTCTGTAAAAAGTTTTTTAGTGGTTATAAATTTATTTAATATTTTTTTGTCTCATGCGAGTGCCAAATAAAAATTTTTCTTTTCACCTTTCAATTTTAATAGACCCGGTGTCACCAAAACCCAGCCATAATTCAAGCATGTTCTAAGTCTAAGCCCGCACCATAAACTTGGAATAGAATCGGATAAGTAAAGTGCATTCTGGGTGAAGTGCAAAAGGCGATGCTGTGCTGGTATCAGCAAACTCAACATGCAAAGTAGGTACGCGTCGCCTTGAGAAGGCGTCGCTAGTGATGTGACATGCGAGACTGAACGGGATTAAGTTACGGGTTGAAAGTTTTTTCAAACCCTCTTTTAAACCCCCTGGTCCTAGTGCTCATACAATAATCTATACTAATATTATAAAGCAGAAGAGTTTGTTTGTTTGTTTGGTTGAACGCGCTAATCTCAGGAACTACTGGTCCGATTTGAATAATTCTTTCAGTGTTCGATAGCCCATTTATCGAGGAAGGCTATAGGCTATATATCATTGCGCTAAGACAAATAGGAGCGGAGTAGTATGAAAAATGTTACGCAGACGAAGTTGCACGGGTCAGCTAGTTCAAAATATATCTCACAGTTAGCTTTACTCAAGGGCTGGCTTTAACAGTGGACAGAGGATACTTGCCATTGAACGTGACAACACCGCCAGTCTTTTGGGTATACGTCCAGTACACAGGGATGCGGAGGATTTTATTTACTGTAAAATACTGGACACAGGGTATCCTAGTGTAGAATCCAGTGTCATACCTAAGTGTGAAGTGGAAATTATATTTATTTTTTCCTACTCCTCCGCTGTATTCTTCTGATTAATTTCGTTGGCCAAACAGTTGAATCGTTTCTCCGGGCCTCGTCGGGCTTCATTAGCTCGGCGTCGCCATATTGATTCTGGTTTTCAGGAGTTGCAGTGGTTGGTGATGGGCGGACGACAGGCGCGGGGGCGCCTCCGCCCGCATTGCACGCATCACCACCATCGTCGGAGGTTCCCGGCCCTCCCCCAACGGGGGGGGCGTGAAGGGCCCGCTGTGAAGGCGGGCGGTCGTCGGAGGTGGACTGGACGTAAAGGCTACGCCGATCTCCCAGTCCACCCCCACTAAGACGTTGCGGGAATTTCAGTGCTGGGTTGTTTTAGTGGGTATACCGGGCTTGCCCGGGGAGTCCCACATACCCCTCCCACTCCCCCGAGTGAGAGGGTATGCGTAACGCATTTTTTTCCCAGCCGAAAAAAAAAAAAAAAAAAGGAATTGCAGTGGTTGGGAATGTGTGGCGGGCTTGCCCCAATATAAAAAAAAATACCTAAATGTTTTAACTTATTACGTCATATAACAAATAAATGTAAGGTTAACATATTTGTTCTCTTACGGGACTGAAGATTACTATGATCTTTTTAGGTAAGTAACACCTAAGTTATTTCATAGTTTAGATTACAATATCTCCCCAACCCTCTTAAAAATCTTAACTTCACTCCCTTTACCTCATGCCGTCCCATCCCTATCACCCTTAACATATTAGGGATCGTTCGCTACAGACGCAACACTACTCGGGTTTTTCCGCACAGTCTTGCGTTTGTGCAACTTAAACTGATTTACAAATAAATTGAAACATTACGACTTGTAAATTCCACGCTCCGCTCTATATGTAAGTTGGAAAGCAATTTACTTTCGAGGCTGTTTGGAGATGAAGGAAAAGTTTCAGTATTAAGAGGTACGACTATACAAGTATAATAATCTATACTAATCTATATCTATACTAATATTATAAAGAGGTAATATTTGTTTGTAAGTTTTTATGTAGAGGGTAATCTCAGGAACTACTGAATTTAAAAAAATCTTTTAGTATTAGATAGCCCATGTATCGAGGAAGGATATAGGCTACATATCATCACGCTAAGACTAAAAGGAGCCGAGTATTAATTAATGGAAAATGTGACGCAGACGAAGTTGCGTGGGTCAGCTAATAATATTATAAAGCTGAAGAGTTTTGTTTGTTTCAACGTGCTAATCTCAGGAACTGCTGGTCCGATTTTAAATTATGTTAGGGTTAGATAGCTTTTTATTGAGGAAAGCTATAATATATGATCACGCTAAGACAAATAGAAGCGGAGCATTAATGGAAAATGTGACGCAGACGAAGTTGCGCGGGTCATGGGCTATCTAACACTGAAATAAGTTTTCAAATCGGACCAGTAGTTCCTGAGATTAGCGCGTTCAAGCAAACAAACAAACAAACTCGTCAGTTTCATAATAGAATAGAATACTCTTTATTATGTACCTACACCATATAAGTTACAGAAAAATAGACGAAGAAAACTTTACATAGGGTGACGCAATGGGCGGCCTTATCATGAGTATAAAATTTCGTCAAATTGTTTTCGTTCTTTTTTTTCTCTACGAGTTCCTTGCGCGCCCGATGGCTTCACTCGCATATTTTTCTCTTCATCTTATAATCAAATGTGATGTTTAACAACGAAAGTAAGACTTCCTTATAGGTACCCATAAATTAATTTATCAAAGACAATAGCGTTCCTCAATTTCCATCCTGAATTCCTGATATTAGTCCTAAACAAAACTTCTAATTCACTTTCATTCATTATTTTCAGGATGATGTTGAAACTCCCTCGTTTCTGTAGTGCCTCGAGGATGTTTGCCCAATGGCGTACAGATGGCTTCCATGCCATCATCAGGAAAAAGGTGGCATCGCTTGTGAGGAGGATTCGAGGGAGTAGCAATAGCATCCTGAAAGTCGTGGCTGAGGACCCGAAAGCTCCTGTGCTGAGGCATTTCATGAGAAGTCATTGTCCGCATGAAGTGCCTCGTAAGTACATGACTCATTAGTTATTTTTAAACTTGTTTTACTAACCTTAGTGTGTAAGTTGTACTAACAGAATTGGTTCCTTATGTTGTTCCCAATAAAAACAATTTGTATTGTATTGTATTGTATTGTAATTCCTCTCTTTATATATTTTTGCCAGACACGCCATCTTGGCACGGTCTCCAATCCGTGCGGATACATAAACACGTCGTTTATTTTATCATTCCATTGAGTATCGTCGCGTTGAAGCAATCCATCAACACAGCAGTTAAAATCCTTTCGAGCGACGCGCGTTACATTGTCAGTTTACGACCAGCGGCCGTCTCAGTGCGGGTAAGTTGTGCGTTAATGTATATGGTGGTTGATAAAAGTGACTTTGTAAGCTGGGTGGGTTTGGCTATAAAGGTGTGGGACATACTGGTTGGCGGTTTAGGAGATAGGTTCTAAAATTTGAATGCATAGGATACTTTTTTTGAAACAAGCCCACCACACTTTTCCCAACCCCTGTAACTCATAGGAGCTATAATCATAAGTGGCGACTATTTATAAATGCGACGCAACATTGAAGTTTGACATCCTGGAGAAACGATTCAAATGTTTTGGATGCTGCAACGAAATTAATAAGAAAGGAATAACAAAATAGCAAAAACTAAATGGTTACCACGTCCCAATCAAGCAGAAGACAGAACAGAGCTGGATTATTCACCTGCGTTGTCCCATAGAAAGACTGTGAAGAAGAATCTGTGGTCTGTTTTATTTGTATTTTGTCACTGAGGCAAGACTCATGTAAAGGTACTATTCCGATCTTGGCGACCGCGACCGGCGACAATGACGTACGACGCGACCCACTACTTTGTATGCATATATAGGGTTAACATTGCTTATTAATCATCAAAATATTGAGATACATTAAATAAATATTCGTCACTTACATGCTATCATTTCTTAACAATGTATGTCACCAAAGTTATACAAAATGTTTAACCGCGCTTGTCATAAACCGGTAGCAGACTGAACGCTCAGCTGTGGACAAAGCGGCGCTATAAACACGGGGTACCTCAGGGAGCTAATAAAGTAACGCTAAAAGATTAGTATGATGCGAAGCTTTCAATGATTTCCTGATGGATTTGTCATGTGAGTTACAGACGAGCTGTCAGGAAGAATTAATACTGTTTTGGAAGTATTTTCTTTCAATTTCGATGATTTGGAGGAGGAAGTACGAATTACGGTTTTTTTATATTGTCTTAGCATACCTACTAAAGTGCCAGTCGTAACAAAGAAACCAATTTGTTTCAGTGCCATAGATACCTTTTTGGTATTCTAAATAAGTGATGGTGAATAGATTGAGCCTAGATTTTGAATATGAAACTCATCCTTGTCCTTCAACCTATTGTTAATCTAACCTTTCTACCTATTTTGTAATAATATTTTGCGGTTAGCCTATGTAATTAAAAATGTTTTCTACTCGGCTAACACTGTTTTTTTGATAACCAGCTGGACTTTTTTGTCGCCATCTCATCGTGTGAGGTGGTGTGTTAGGTGGAGTGAACAACAAGTGAGTCACTTCCTATAAGTTTTCACTTCGAAATGTTTACAGAATCGCACTGCGGATCAACCTTCATTATAAATTAGTTGATCATCTTTGGGAGTCCGCCACATTAGATTTAGAATGTTAGTATAGAATGTTACTAAGCTGACCAAGCATCATCTAAACCATTTGTGCATACTTTCAGTTCAAACGTTAGGAGTACCTGTTTAAAAATTCAGTTGCAATATTCGAATCATACATATAAAACGAACAAGGCAAGTTTAATTAAATTAGGTACAATTAAAGGATATGAAACTTACTTTTAAAAACAGTAACATTGTGCTCCGCGGCTGCGCCAAAAGCTTAAACGTAAAAACCAAAGATTCCCACTAAATGCATATTGTAGGTAGATCTAGGACAATAAGCAATCTCTATTTCATGCCTCCACAACCCCATTATTCCAGCACACCAAATGCCTCTATTCCTCTCTTATCAGAATATTCTTTCTACCGAACAAAATGAAACAATGGCCCCCAGTCACCTGCCAAGTTTACCGTTATGAGCCTACAGGCATTGCACAGATATTGACAGTTTCTTGGCGCGCACCGATTTAATTATAGACCACTTTTTACAGCCCGCCCGCGGTTCGAGAGTTGAGCCAAACTGTGGAGACGTCTAGGGACGTATATTGCGGAGCTAAACGCTACGTTATTTTTTAAAAAATATCCGAAAATTTCCGGGTTTCCAGGTAAATGAAATTTCGTAACAAAAAATAAAGGTGTAAGAAAATTATGTTGACCAAAAATCTTTATGATTTTACGATGCAGAACAGTAATTTGTACTTTCAGCCTATACATAGATGTCAACTTCTTGATAATCAACACGGTTGTTCTTCCAATCGTCGCGTCATCTCAAAGGCTGCACTGTGGCTACATCGAGAAGATTTCGTCAATTTCACGTCAGTTGAGGTTTTTGATATTGTCAGCTTACCAGAATCAACAAGAAATGGAAGGATGAAATCAAACTTACATACAGCAACTCCAACTGACGGAAGAGTGACTTGTGACAGAATTCAATGAAAACAGCAAGAGAAGGCTTTCCCCAAAACAAACACTAGATTGAGAGACATACTATGACAAAAGACGTAAAAATCCGACAAAAAATAAAACAGAAAAAGAAAGCGTTACAAATTTGTATGTGTATTTAACAGTAATTAAGATTTTGTGACGTTGATTAGACTCTAGTCGCCGTATAAATTGTTCTCCCGTATATCCACCAACTTTCCTGGCACAATCAAATCGTAGTCACGAATGTATTCATGCACTGTAATTTATACAACGATTGTCTCTTGTTCAGTACGACCGGTAGTACAACTGTTGCTGTCTACTGCGATTGTTTTATTGGCAGCCGTTTTATGAGAACCACTTCCATTTAAATGGCTGAATGGATTAAACGGTTACGTTGATTGTTTCTTTGATTTATAGTTCAGCAGGTCCGTTGTTTTATTAATAGAGTATTGTTGTCCTTTTTTCCGATTTTCAATCCGCTTTTTATTTAGTTGCATAATTATTAATCCATACTTCTATACTAATATTATAAAGCAGAAGAGTTTGTTTGTTGGTTTGGTTGAACGCGCTAATCTCAGGAACTACTGGTCCGATTTGAAAAATTCTTTCAGTGTTAGATAGTCCATTTATCGAGAAAAGCTATAGGCTATATATCATCACGCTAAGACAAATATGAGCGGAGCATTAAATTAATGGAAAATGTGACTCAGACGAAGTTAATATTTGGGAAACGGTATTTTTAACAGACTTGTGTGTGCGTTCCATTCTACAATGTTTATTTTTTTTAATAAGAAGCTCGCGTATGTGACTACTATCTAAGCTGATGGTAAGCGATGATGTGGTCGACGAAGAAACACGCTTGCCTTTTTTTTTAAGGATTCGAAATCATCAAATGACTCCTCCCGCTCTGGGTAAAGCAGGAGGGAGTATCAGACTCCTATTGACTAAAACCCATCCGTGTTCCTTGTAATGCCCTTTGCGTTACAGGGCCGCGGTGACTCTTTCGAAAAAATTCCGCAACCCCGGCAGGCACTGGCCCTAGCGGGCCCCAGTTGCTTTGCTGACAACTCTTTGAGGCGCGCGTGGAACACAGCGCGCCGAAGCACGCTTGCCTAGGAATTCTACTCGGAAAAGCAGAAAGTATAGGCACACTCATAGTTTTTAGGGGACTTTTAAATGTCGACTATTGCAACATAAACAATGAACAGCACATATAAGCACATCAGTCAATCAAATCAATCGGCCTACAGCAGTTTTCTGCTGGACAAAACTAGACATCTTTCAAGATCTCAAATAGCAGTCATGCTATCTTGTAATCTCTTCTAAAAGGACATTGCTACGCGTCCATACATCGTTCGCAGAACCAACAGAGACGTGAATTTATTATCTGTGTTTTAAATAATGCATATGTTCGACTGAAACTAAATTAAAATCACGGGCACTTTTCAGAATTGTAAAATATCCAAAATGATTACGAATTTTGAGGTTATAAATATATTTGGTTTGTTTAATTTTTGCCAATAGAAACATACTAAATGGACTAAGATCCAGAGCTGCCAGACCTTTCTTATTACTTTGTTCTTCTTACATACGAAAGCGTGGTAACTTAGGTAGACGGCCGATTCTCTGGTATCAGGTGCCAAATACATTACATCAAAATGTCAACTGTCATTTCATCGACTGTCAGAGTCAGTAGTGTTCGTGTCATACAGCGCTTTAATCGCTTTATTCTTTTTGTAGGTAACTAAAAATCTCACAGCGCTGAGAGTGCTTTGTTTCAATTTAAAAATAATGGCGCCGGGTAGTAAAACCCTAGTGAGTTACTTTTTAAAATGGTTTCTTAATTAAAAAGTGTTCGTTTTATTCTAATCATTACAATATTATATAAAAAAATTGGAATAATGGTAAATTCATAGGCCACTTTTTGCCATGTCCTTTCTATATCGGTACTGTAATCATTGATATACAGCCGTTCAATTCTGTAAACATGTAGAAGTGAAGGCTTGGGTGAAGTGATCACGAAGTTTGCTGTCATTCCATCTTAATTACGTGGACTGACCGCTCACTTCGTAATCATTTCATAACATTCTCACCAATTAGTTCATAGCCACACTACACGTTACAAGTCCCGCCTAACCAAAAACAGGACTAAACGATCCCCAATCCAGCTTGTTCTAAACACATATTAATAGCCGATGTCCCTTTGGTCTCATTATAGTACCTACACGATAAATAGTTGGTTGCACAGCCATCGGTTGCCGCTCAGTCACCGATGTAGATGGTTCCCGGGATTAATTGCGTGTCGGGCCGTGTAATGGTTGCTGCAACCAACGAGTGATGTGTTGCAGTGTTCGGATAAATACTGGTTGTGTTAGATAAGCGTTGGATTAGCTGCTAAATGTTCGGATCGTGTTGTCGTTTGTTTTATTGTGGGGAGGTTGATTTTTGGTTTGAGGACTGGTTTTTGACAAGTCTTGTACCGATTTCAGCCTAATTACACGGTCGTCTTTAAGGCCACCCAAAGCATTAGATTTTGCATTAGCAAGCAAGATTATTTTACTTTTTTCTTTAATTTATTTATGCGTATGAAGATAGAAAGGGGATGCTGGTCAGTCAATGACTATAAAGCCTTTAATTCTCTTTGTGGTCAGTCCTGGTACGTGGAGCCTGATGATATAAAAATAACGATTAACTTCTAGATAGTCGATGCTTGATATTCCATCATTTGTGACATTTATGTAGTTATACTTTATTATTATACACCAAGATAAATAAGATGAAAAAACTCTACACCTAAAAACAGATTGGCTGCCTTAACGCATTCCGAGATCTCTTCCAGGCAACCTAGAATGGATAGAGATAGCCTGGACACGAAATGCGGTCCCTTAAAATCTAAGCCACTTGTGGATTTGTCCGTTCCGATATGAGCATCATTAAATCCACTTTCAAAATCCTGCTCAGCTCCCCATTATGTCATTTCATTATCCTAAACCATACCATACATGTAAAAGCTTTCAACATCACCTGAGAATGGCTGAGAATGCCACCATTGGCATCATAAAACAATATCGGCGTGACGTTGCATTGGCTGCTAAAATCCGTGACATTGTCAGTTTACGATGCGATGTAAAGTAAGGTATTGACTAAAATGGATTGTATGATGGATTACTAGAAGTTTGTACGTGAATGCCTGCTTTTTAACCGACTGCCAAAAAACGAAGGGGGTTCTCGATTCGGTTGTATTTTTTTATGTTTGTTACCTCATAACTCCGTCATTTAAACTCAATACTCAATAATTTATTGCATTCCATATGTATTATAAAGATGGTTTAAAATGGTTAAAGAACAAATATGGACCCTGTCGGGCACTGCAAATAATAGGAGAGAGGAAGAGTGCTAAATAGTATGTCAAGGTATGAAATAGTATCAAAAATTATTTAAAAAAATGTTAAATTGGATGTATAATTACGTATATATTTATTAGGTCTGTGTTTATTGGTATAGTATATTTATTGAATAGGAATAGTAAATAAGAATTATTGTAAAAATTGTTTGAATTATTATTATGTAGGTATTTATATTTGGTTTTTAAAAGTACCTATGTAAGTATTTCAGGTTTTATTATATATGTTTTATCATGTTTGGTGAATAAGCTTATTGGTATATAATAGTATATTTATTGAATAGGAATAGTAAATAAGAATGATTGTAATTTTTTTTGTTTATTTTTGAATTATTATTTATAATAAGTAATTAAATTTTGTTATTACATGTAGGCTTATAAACCGATTTGAAAAATTCTTGTTTTATCTGAAAGGATGTACTTGTTGATTGGTCTTTTTTAAATTCTATCAAAATCGTTGAGGAAGTTTGGATTTTAAATCGAAATAGCTGGAATTCGTTTACTTGGATGATGGTTTTTATGTCATCCAAATAATCAAATTGCGTATTTTGGGTTCCTGCGATTTTGCAGCAGTGTTGTTAGGTGTGGGGTACCACTAAAAAGAGAAAAATAGAGGTATTATAACAATTGACAGATAATTTTCGGTAATACCTTCTACCCGTCAAAACAACCAGGATTGTGAGAATCCTGTTGTTTTGACAGGTAGAAGTTCTCACCAAAAAGAGGTATCTTAAGACTTCCCAACCCAACCGTAGACACAAAGTCGAAAACTTGTACATGCGTGAGAAATTCCGGAAAGTGTCATGAGTATCCTTACATAGCCTGGCAAAAATGCGAGGATAACAATAGTGGAAGAAGTATTTTGACAGAATTTTCGAAGCGTCCTTTTTACCTTTTCAGTTTTAAAAGAAAAGGAGTGCAAAAAGACTTAATTTTGCAAGGCGTCTTTCGGAGCATAAAATTATACACGTGCTGTCTTAATTACCAACAGCGACCATATTTATCGGGTCTGCCGTCTTTGCTATCTTACGAATATCTTTTAAAAACTCATAAAAATGCAAGGCTTACCGGTGGGTGTTATAAATATTTTTAATGACTATATTTAATTAAAGTTTGCCGAGATATCGTTGCGTGATAGCAATTTCTAATGACTACATTTTTTTGAGAAAAACTTTCTTGTTTAATTTGTAAGATGCTGTAGTGAATAATTTTGTTTTGTTTTTGTTAAGGCTGTGTATCAACACTCCCGTGAGACAGAGACGTCATTTCTCCGAAACTGTTAACGGCCGCAATGGAGGAACTCTTCAAGGTTTTGGACTGGCGAAGGCTAGCCACCTTTGCTTTGCCGATGATAATTATAATCGTCATGGCTGAGACCACGGAGGACCTCATTACAAAGTTCGATGACCTAAGTAGAGCTTTCGAAAGCGTGGGTCCCAAATGAACATGGACAAAACCAAAATCATAGTAAATACCCATGTAGAACCCACTCCTATCAAAATCGGAGACTCAACACTCGAAGTTGTGCATGAATACGTCTACCTGGGACAAATGGTCCAGTTTGGTAGGACTAACTTCGAGAAAGAGGCCCATAGTACACTTTGTTTTTCCTGTATTTGTTATGAGGTGCTCAATAAAGTATTTATATACTTTATTAAAATAATTTAATACTGTTTTTAAATAAATAATAATAAATAACCCGGCAGGGCAGCGTTTTTTTTTTATATACAAAACGGGGAAACTCTTGGCCCAAATCTCACCTGATGGAAAGTGATGATTAGGCCGAAGATTGAAGCGAGCTTTACCCGGAATCCTCTAACACAGAGGAACTGGCTATCATACCTCTAACTGCTGGAACACAACAATGCTGTTAACATTGTTGTTATGGCGACAGACTTAGACAAGATGGTGGTAGCTTGCCAGGCGGACTTAGAACAAGTCCTACCACCAACCAAACCGAGCAAAAAATTTGCCCCCGCTGGGAATCGAACCAGGGACCTCTGGGTCTGAATCAAGTGGTATGACCACTAGAGCACGGAGGCGGTTGGTGTCACCTATTTAGCACCACCCGGGAACCACGTGCAGGGATTCGCTGAAGGGTGTTCTCCTACGGACGCGGGTGAAGCGGCCCCCTAAAGCGTTCGGGAAGTCTGAGTCGAAGATCTTCTTGTCCCACATACCACAGTGTCTCGTCTCACTCAAGATGAAAGTCCATGACCAGTGCGTGTTGCTAGTGATGTCTGGAACTGAAACGTGGTCGCTCACAATGGGCCTCATCAGAAGTCTTAAAGTCACTCAAAGAGCAATGGATGGCAATAAAACGTAACAGGGTAAGGCTCAAAATTTTTGCGCAGTCGCACAATGGATATTACAACGGAAAGTGTCACAAAGGAAAATATGTTGCACAACGGAATTTGTAAGGCGTAGTGCACATGGGTTGTAAAAAAATTATACATTATTAGTTTATTATTATTGTAATACTATTAATTAGGTATACACCCCAACTACTAATGGGTAAGGAATATAGCCCAACTGAATGGTGGGATGGCATAATGCGTTCATAGGTACACTTCTGGCCAAACTTCTCGGAAGTTGGCTCACACAAAAACATCACCGCGCCGTGGCTTGCGCATTGGAGAGCCAACTTCAGGGCGGCCAAAAAATTTTAAAATAACTGTACTTTGGATGTAAGTATTAGGTGTAAATAAAACTTTTATGCAATAAATCTTTAAATATTTATTCATAATACAAACTTTTCGTACATATTTAAAGAAACTGAAACCAAAAAATCGAAAAAATCAAACGGTATTTAAAAAAACCTCTATCAATCTTTACTTAAATTTGTAATATTTGAAAAAAAAAAACTGTTAGGTAATCTTCCGTCGAAAAATGGACTTACTTAGGTATCGACAGTAAAACAAAGTACTCACTTTGTGTCGATGCGTCCTTTTTTCTTATGATGGCAGTTAAATAATATATCATGTACATGATATATCATTTTTTTAACAAAAATGTTCAACGTAATAATTATATTTTTGCGGAAAATTAAATAACTAACAATAAAAATATTTTACCATTTAAGTAACATGCTACACAAAATATAATTTTTATTGTAGGTACTTGAATCACAGCTGAAATGGCACGTTTTCTTAAAAGTAATAATAATTAGTATAATGTTTAAGAAAATCAGTCTAGATATGTTATAACATATCTTATAGTATGACAAATACAATGTGTTACTGAATAAACGCAATATTTGTTAAGGTTTCATTGTATTCATCATTATGAACAATTTTTACTATGGGATTTAACCCCGAAATAACGAAAAAAAATCAACTGTTAAGTACATTTTGTCGAGTTCAACAGACAAAATTTATTCGGCAGTCGATATTTTTTCGTGATTTCAGTGTTGATACCGTGATGAAAGTTGTTCATAATGATGAGTATAAAATGACCCCTTAAGATGTATTGCGTTTATTCTTACACGTTGTATAATAAAAATCTCTTAAAAATAGATTTCGTCTCCATCTTCAGTCAAACAGTACTCACCCGATTTGTCGAGTGGAGTTAATTTAATTTTTTTAACAATTGAAATATCGGTTACAATGTCAAAATCTTTTTTTTTTGGAATAATGAATTTTAAATTAAGTTCTTTAATTGTCTTTAGAAAGCGAACTTCATAATAAGTATCATCATCTTTGATGTCAATCTTATCAATAAAACCTACGTAATACTTCCAGCTCTTTCTTTGATAATATCTTACTATTATACTGTCATTCATTTTATAGACTTCAGACGCATGATCTATGTCTTTATCTTTTGAACAACACGGAACAGTGGTAGAATTTCTATCTATATTTTCTTTCTCTTTTTGAAAACACAAATAATCTGTAGGGTTTATTTTAGCAAGAGTTAGTGGTCCGTAATTTTTTAAATCAAAATGAGCTTGATTTTCTGGTGTACAACGCACTTCGGATAAAATTGTCACTTTATTGTTTCGGTTTGTTTCGTTTACTATTTCCATTTCCATTTCTCCTAAAGTTATGTCGTCTTCAATTGTGTAATCATCGTCGGTATCTGCGTATTGAATCTCATCATTGTCGGTATCTTCAGAAGTAGTGTCTGATTCGTAATTTTTCTTTTTATTAATTTTTGAATTACTCTTCTTGGAAGAAACTGTGACAGTGTTTTGCCTGAAATTATGAATTTTAGGCGAAAAACAATCACAGGGTCCTCTAGCGCAAAAACAACTCAATGATCTGTATTTGATAACACTTTTATCATTTGTAGCAATGATCTGATGAATTTTCATAGTCTGAGGAACTGGTTTTATGTTTTGAGGATTTTCAATGTTTTTTATACTGTCTTCAGAAACGTAAAACAATTTGATGTTTGTCTTAGTTTTCGTCAAAACTTCAAATGCGGACTTAGCGTCAACTATGTCATCACCATAAGAGACTCTATTATCCAAAAGCCTCTTTATTGCTCCGCCCACCCCATCTGCTGCCCCTTTGCCGTGGGAAGCCTCGAAAAAAGACCACGTCGCCTGAAAGAAACCAGCTTCCTTCGTTTTTTCACCAAACAGCCAAAAATTTTTTTTCTGGCGGTACTGTGTCGTCGGTCCGTCCGAAAAAAAATGCACACAGCCGATAGCAGGGCATTTTTCTTTAAAAAAATCGATTACAGATCCTAAATGACCCCATATAGCCTGAGGGTCATGCTTCAATGAAGGGGAAACAGTATAGAAAGATATGGGTTTTTCATTTTTTACATATGCAACCCCAGTATGTAAAGTAATTTGCTGCCTTGATCCTGCAAAGTGCATAGACTGCACTTCTTCCGCCATCTTACATAAATAATTTTCTGAAAAATCACAGTGTATGATAATTTCATTGTCTTGAATTTTATCTATCGCTTCTTTATATTGTCTGTATTGGTGATAAATATTAAAATGATGACATTTAAATTTTACAAGATCGTCTTGAATCAGGTTAGCAAGTGTCCTTAAAGTACCTATTTTTTCTTCTTGAACAGTTTTTTTTGTTGTTTTGCGTATACCGGATTTTTCATACTCATAATTTTTAGTAGTCCATTCGAGCCAAGATACCTCTTGGGTATCTGCTGCAAAAGCAAAACAAAGTTTTTTTCCGAAGCACACTGTACACTCGGAATACATGCAGGTTTTTGATTTGACATCGCAAACTACTTCAGCAACCAAGTCATTTGGATCAGCAGAAGATATTAAGCCCAACTTCTTCAGACTTTGGGCTTTGAAACCCAAGTTAGCATGTTTGATACAAGCACACGTGTTGCGATTATTCACATGCGGAGGTACTATGTAAAACGGACGATAGCGCTTGAATGAAGCAAAAGACAAAATTCCGCCCTCTTTTCTGTATACCTTATACAAGTTTGACAAGGTGTTTAGCAAAAATCTTTTCTGTTTTTTGATCTTATTACGAGTGATGCATTCTTTTTTACCAGCCGTCATGCGACTAATATCGTCTCTTTCGTAGATTTTTTTAAGTTCTTTGGCAGTCCTGATTTTTTTCTGCTTAATAGAATAATAATTACGTATACCTCTCTTCAGTCCCAAGCATTTTCTTATTTTAACTTGCATCTTATTTTTCTTGACCGATTCACTGACAAGAAGTTTCTTTAAAACGTTTTTTTCCCTGATTGATTTACTGTCATTGTAAGTTTCTTTTATCGATTCTTCAAGAACACGCGTTTCCAATAATTTTTGCCTTACCTGAAACCATAATAATTATAAAAGTAAATCATATTATGTTAAATAATGGAAAATATTTTTAGATTCTTGTTATATTTTTTTATTTTGTTTTACTCATTATGCATTTAATACTAAAAATATTTACCTTCCGTTTAGATTCTTCAGTTATATTTGGCATTTCTTCTTTTTTCATTTTTTTCATGAATTTTGTTATAGGAGTAGTAGTAGGGGATTTTATGGGTACGACCATATTTTCTGTTTTCAGTTGATTCGTGAGTGTATCAATTTTTTTTCTGTATCTTAATATAGCTTTTTTAAGGCTGCTATTTCTTACACTTAAACTTTTATTTTTTTCCTTCAAAACCTTGTTTTCATATTGTAATTTGCTTCGATATTTGCGACGTTGTCTATGATCATTAATAGTTACGATTTGTTTATCTTCCCTCTCATCTTTTTTATTGCGTTTTGCATCCCGCCATTGCTTTCTCACCTCCATTTTTTCATCTTCACTCATATTCGCTATTTTTCTTTTTTTAGCTTTTGTTCTTTCAGCGATCTTCTTTTTAATCTCTTCATATTTTTCAGGATTAAATTGTTTAAGTTTTTCCCGGTACCTTCGGCACCTTTCCGCCGCAGACAAAGGCATCTGAAAACCAGTAAAATTTAAAAACACCCGACACGATATCTTGCGCTAATTCACCAAACGGTAAAATGCTCATATCTTTTGGAATGGCTGAACCGATTTTAATCAAACGTAAGAACGCTAAAAACACTCCCAATTATGTCACATTTCAAACAAAAAAAAGCGATATAAAAATCGGTTCATCTGTTTAAGAGCTATGATACAACAGACAGATACACAAATACACATATACACACGTCAAACTTATAACAAACCCATTATCCGTCGGCGGTTAAAATATTGATTAAATATCAAGCAATTGAAAATAAAACGTACGCAAGGACGTTATTATGCTTTCATAAATTTAGTGATAAGTTGATGGGTACACAGCTTTACAATTTCCGTTGTGACACGTCGCACAATTTCGTGTCATTCGTCGCACAACGGATCAAAAAATCTACATAACCTATCATAAAAAAAAACATAATTCGTAAAATTTACAGTACAGCTAATTTTTAGTGATATATTTTATTAATTAAATACGTAATAGACACAACTAAATCATAATTCATTAAAGCCATTCAAATTTCGAAAATATAATAAAGTAAACTTACAATTTCTTAACGACGTACAACCAGCTCCGTCACGATATTCCATCTGACACAAAAGCAATATGGCGGAAGCACGCTGAAGTTAGTCGACTATCAAAGACTTGTGTTGCCCCTTAAAAATAAATTGATATTCATGGTAGAATATCAATAAATCCCAAATTATCGCGTTGCACAACTGAAGTGTCACACTGGATTGAAATTTAGGACATTTTTAAATTCCTTGATATTATTAAAACGCTTTGATAAATATTGAACGTACTTTACTGGAACTATAGTAACACTCTGAAGATCATAAAATATGAGAACTAGAAATAAAATTAACATGTTTCTTAAATTTAATGAATGGATTTTGAGAAAGTGTACGTACAAGGACATTAACAAATTGTATGGAAGATAAACATGGACGTTTTTATTTTTAAGTATAAAATAGGAATATAATTCGAATATTTGAATGAAAAAAATTAGACATGATGTCGAAATAGTTAACTTTCTTGTATTATCAATATAAACAAGAATTTATTATTTTTGATATTTTATTTCTACTCTCCAAATTCTCGGACAGCACATTTTTAGACAGTGCGCGTAAAATTTGAGCCTTACCCAACAGGCAGATGTGTTGCTGGGGAGTTCGCTGGCAACTTTTTCTCCACAACTAAAATACTAGGAAGTGGTGACGGGCGTTCTGGGGGACTGTCTTTTATAAAACTTGCTCAAAAAGTGATGGCTCTCGGCCTAATTTGAATAAATAACATTTATTTTGAATTTGAAAAACAAAAATTGAATTAGAATGCTTCAATGATGATATCCACAAGAGAACCAAGCTTACCGACATAGCCCGAAGGATCCTAACTAAAGTGGCAGTGGGCAGAGATATTGCTCGCTCGAACGGATGGTCGATGGGGCCGAAAAGTTCTGGAGTGGTGACCGCGTACTGGAAGACGCAACGTTGGAAGGCCTCCCACAAGGTAGACCGATGACCTGGTGAAGGTCGCGGGTAGCCGATGGATGCGAGACGCACAGGACTGGTCGTTGTGGCGACGCTTGGGGGAGGCCTATGTCCTGCAATATGTCTTTCGAAGAACTTCCCTCCCCACTCGTGCGCTGTGCGGTGTCAATTATATCGCTCTGTTTTTATAAATTCGGAAATCGCGTTGCGTGTTTGTTTTAAGGCTTGTGAATTGCTTTCCGGTGTGCCTTAGTGTTTTAAGTGCGTGTTTTGTAAGTTTTTAAAGGTGTTTGTTTATTCATTTTTTAGTAATTAGTCAATTTCTCCAGCCATCGGTAAGTTCATTTATTTTCTCTTGGTGTGGGTAACGCGAAATAACTTTATCGATCGTTATTTATCTGTTTCGTTTTTGTTTTATTTCATTCAATCGCGTCCTAATACGTTTATTTAGTGTTTTTCGCCGTTAATGATGATGTCAACAAACGATGATCCGCCGGATCGAGGCGGAGAAATATTTCGTAGAAATACTAAAACCCAAAGGTCGCCCGTGGCAACCTCCGCTAGTTCTAAACGCTTGTTCAGTGAACTGTCTCCAACGTACAGTTCACCCGATGACAGGTCAAAACGGCTTCACCAAACATCCGAAACCGTGGAAAGATCCTCACCCTTTTTAAATATAAGTAATGCGAGCAATACTGATTATTGCGACTTAGTTTCCGAGGCGTCGGCATACCTGTCTAAAATTAACGACTTGGTCAATGATCAGGGGTCGCGCATTAACGTCGCAAATAAATCTGCCATCATGGACATGACGCAGCGAATTACGGGCATTGTTTCTATGCTAGCAATAAAATCGTCGTGCAACGAGACGAAGTTAGCCAGAACGGAACGCGAATTAGAAAAGGTTAGGCCGATTAACGCTGTCAATCCTAATCCTGTCGGTAACAACAATTGTAAAATTTCATATGCGGACTCGTTGAAACTACGTTTACCAAAAGTGGCGCCAGCGATTATGGAATCTCGTCCACCGTTACCTTGTGTGGTGGCTTATCCGACCGCGGCTCGATCAGCTGATTATAGCACCTCGTCCGCGACAAAACAAGCGCTTATGAAGGCAATTAAACCTAGTGATGACGGTTTCCAAATAGTAGGCGTGAAAAAAACCGCGAAATCCGGTGTTGTATTACGCGTCGCTAATGAAAATCAGCTAAAAAAATTGGAATCGGTAGAAGCAATCAAGGCCGCTGGTTTACGTCTAGAAAAACCAAAAGGTAGACGCCCTCGAGTGTTGGTTAAGGATGTACCATCTTCAATGGAAGATGGCTCTTTTTTGATTGCATTATTCCGTCAAAATATCAAAGATGAGCTTCAAATAAAAGAGGATGACTTTATAAAATCTACAAAAATTATCCGTAGGCGCACGTTAGATAACGGTCGTAAATGCATCGGAATTGAAATAGAGCCTGCCGTACGTAAGCACTTAGTGTCTACAAAGGATAAATTATTTATTGATTGGGCTACCTGCCGTTTTATTGATGATGTCGAAGTTGTTCGTTGTTTAAATTGTCAACAGTTTGGTCACGTTAAAAAACACTGCGTTAATAAAGAACCTACCTGTGCTAATTGTTCAGAGGCACATGAAACTAAAGATTGCCCGCACAATGACGACTTAAATTTTAAACCAACTTGCGTGGCGTGTAAACGCTTTAAAAAACCGTGTGATCATCGCTGCGGATCTCAAGAGTGTACTACCTACAAACTCAAACTCGAACAATTAATCCTAAACACTAATTATTAATAATGGATAGTTTAACCATAGGACAATTAAACCTTCATAACGATAGGGTGGCGACATCTGAGCTGGATAAATTGATTGTGGATTATAATCTAGATATAGTACTTGTTCAGGAACAGTATCAAAACGCGCGCTTGGGTCACAAGATGGTCCAGCTGAACAGCAAGTCACGTGCCGGAATTTATGTTGAGCGTTCTTCGAGCTTTACTGTAACAGCTATACGTAATCTCATGACGCCCCATTGCGCCGTGGTGGAAGTGTCATCGCCTACCTTTAAGGTTTACGTTGTGAGCTGCTACTTTCAGTATTCTGACCCTGTCACTCCTCATATACATAATCTCCGTCACGTCTTGCCGTCGCTCGCGGGCTGCAAGGTTATAGTTGGTGCTGACGTAAATGCATCTTCTTCCCTGTGGTATGGCAAAGTTCGGGCCACTGATTCCGAACGACGTTGTGCTGTTGAGGATTTTATTGCTGAGATGAACTTATCAATCCATAACACCCCAGACGCACCACCTACTTTTTGTAGCCAAATGGGCGAATCTTGTATTGACGTCACACTTTCTAGTGCAGACGTACGCTTGGATAGGTGGCGTGTTCTTCCTGACGCGTCTTGTAGTGATCATCGCCTGATCGTGTACGATTTTGTTCCTATTCTTACTCAAGGTTCTTCACACTTAATTGGAAATTTTAGATATAAGAGTAAAGGCGCGAATTGGGAATTCTTTAGCTCACTTTTTGCTTGTCATGCCAAAGACTTCACTCGCGATGGACTGTCAGCTGAGGAAAGTGCTGAGATAATGTCAGACACTTTCACTTACTGTGCTGACATTGCTATTGGTCGTGCATCTGTGACCAATATTCGTAGATGTGATTGGTGGAGTGACTACCTTGCTGAACAACGTAAGAGCTATCGCAGAGCGCGTAGACAGCTTAATAAGCTTAAAAAACGTAATGTTACCGGAGACGTTTTTAATCTTGCCATAAGTACTTTTAGAGTTGCCAAGTCGCGTTACAGAGCATCGGTTGAAAAATCTAAGGGTAATTTACTCCGGAAAATTGTTGATAAACTTGATAAGGAGGGTCCGTGGTCTCCTTTGTATCACGAGTTTAAGGCTAATAGATCGGTCGACCTTGCATACGTTCAGAACATTAAAGTAAATAATACACATACCACCGGCATTGAAGAAACAACTGATGTTCTGCTTGATTCTCTTATACCAGATGATTCATCAGTAAATGAAAATGAATACCATCAGCAGATCAGGGCGTGGGCCGCTTTACCACCTGAATCACCAGAGTCAGACCTTCCGTCCACTGACGAATTCATAAACGTTGTCAAGAGACTACCTCTCAACAAATCATCCGGTGAAGATAAAATATCTAATAGAATGATTATAGAAGCGTGTAAAACGTCGAGCGATGCGATTTTATCAGTATATAGCCGATGCATTGCGGAAGGTATTTTTCCTCGAATATGGCGACAAGGCTTTATACGCATTATTCCAAAGAGTGGCGACAAGCCCTCGGACGACCCTAAGTCATACCGGCCCATAACACTACTCCCATCTTTGGGAAAACTTTTAGAGCGACTGATTGTTCCGCGCTTGTTACCGAACGGACCTAAATTTCATAAAAATCAATACGGTTTTACTATTGGAAAATCCACTGTAGATGCGGCTCTATCTGTCCGTAAAATTGTCAACTCATCGGAACATAAATACGTGGTTGGAATCTTTCTCGACATTTCTGGCGCTTTTGATAACGCATGGTGGCCGATGTTACTACTTAAAATGAAAACCCGTGGTTGCTACAAAAACATCTATAATCTGATTTGTTCGTACTTTCTAAATGGCTCCGCGAAACTCAAACTTGGACATCATTCCATTACTAAGTCTCTAACCATGGGATGTCCTCAGGGCTCAGTTATCGGTCCATATATATGGAATTTTGGCTACGATGATTTCCTCGCGCTTCCGCTCCCGTACGGCTGTTCATTAACCGGTTACGCGGACGATGGCTTGCTGCTCATTCAGGCAAGTACTCGGGCTGGACTCGAGAACTTGGCTGACACATGCCTACGTTTAATATCTCAGTGGGGCGATCGAAACCGTCTGACCTTTGCACCGCATAAAACCTATCAACTTCTTTTAAAAGGAAACCTTAAATCCTGGCCTAGTATAAAATTTAATAACGTACCCGTTAAAAGGAAAGAATCCGTGTGCTACCTCGGTATGCTACTAGAAAGAAACTTTTCATTTATTGATCATATAAAAACAGTAGGAGAAAAAGCAAAAAAGAACTTCTACGCCTTGACGAGAATATCAAAGGCTACTTGGGGTCTATCATTTCAAACCCTAAAAACTATATATGGGGCTACTTACTTGGGTTGTATGTGCTACGGGGCACCTGTCTGGGCCGATAGGGCCACCATAGGGGCGGTACGACGTAAATTACTTCAAAACCAGCGTTTGGCTTTGATATTCTTATGCAAGGCGTATAGGACGGTTAGTACTGAAGCCTTACCGGTGCTGGCGGGTGTTCTCCCAGTCGATCTTGAGGTGCAGCGGCGTGCTGCAATGTACTTCTACGCTAGAAAGATCACGGACCCAGAGTTTTTACCGCAACGCGACCGTGCTAAGATCTCTAGATTATTAAAACCCCAGACTGACGTCTGGGAGGCACTTTTATGCGAATGGCAATGTAGGTGGGAAGATTCCATCAAGGGCCGACACCTCCACCAGTTTTTTCCATCCGTTCGTGAGCGGCTGGAGAAGACATGGCTGGAGGTGGATCACTGTGTTGCCCAATTTCTCACAGGTCATGGCAACTTTAAGAGTAAATTATTTTCCTTTAGGCTTGTGGCCTCACCTTTATGTCAATGCTCTACAGCTGACCTTGAATACGAACAATCCGCACATCACATCTTGTGGGAGTGTATTCTTTGGCAGACTGAACGTAATGTTATGTTAGATAGTATTCAGGTCAAATCTGGAGTAGTTTACTATACGGACCTTGTAGAAACCAGAACAAATTTCCGTGCGTTCAGGCGATTTTGCCATACCTATTACTGGAATCAAAAGTAGCTCACAATTTAGGACCCATTAGTTTAAATGTTAATATATAATCCGTGGTGCTTGGCAACTGGGCCTAACCCAGTTGTATATGTCCCTTGGTGCCTATTGGCCTAGCTCTAATCTGTCTCCTGCTTGATATGGAGGGAAGTGGAAATTATATTTACTTTTCCTACTCCTCCGCTGTACTCTTCTGATTAATTTCGTTGCGGGATCCAAGACAGTTGAATCGTTTCTCCGGGACTCGTCGGGTTTCATTAACTCGGCGTTTTTCTGGTGGTCGCCACTGTTGATTCTGGCTTTCAGGAGTTGCAGTGGTTGGGAATGTGTGGCGGGCTTGTCCCAAAAAAAAAAAAAAAAAAAATGTCTTTCGGCTGAAATGATGACGATGAATAACACTCCCGTAATTCAATTGAAACCGTTGTTCAAATGAAAGGAATTTAGAATAGATTTAAAAGTAGAAACTTTCATGGTCATAATCGCTACCAGTTTTCTTTGCTTTTCCAGTACATTTATTTCCTTGTGAGCCAGCTTTTTTGTTATTCAAAAGAGGTGTTCACTGTTTTTAGTTTGAAGCAACCGTAAACCGTCAATAGCCGCAAATAAATAGCACTTGCTGCGTCTACCGATGAACCGACGAAGTGCGCTCAACGCATGACTTCTGTTATTTTTGCCATTTAAAGCAGTAAGTATATACAATAACTAACTGTGCCCACAAGTGTTCATCTGGACAAAGATGACTCCATGATTCCCAAAACAATTAAACTAATACCTCAAACCGACACTACTACAAATATAATTCTATCAGATAAGACGCAGGAACTAGTCCCACAGTAATTATTCTCCGCACTACGTCGGAGCCGTCGTTAAGTAATTTCCCAGCGCCTACCTGTCTCGGCTCGGCGTGAACGCAAAATTTCTACACTACATTATAGTGAGAAAGTTTGTTGGCAGTACTACGAGTAGACGATGCGTTGTCACTTCTTTGTGAATTGCATTGAAGAAATCATAGGGCCAATTCTACTAATTTTCGCATTTGCATGGACAATTCATCATGTCATTTGCATCGCAAAATGTGAAAAAAGCCTTAACTTTCATACATTTTTGACAGATTGCGATTGAAATGCGAACATGATGCGATTGTAAAAATTAGTAGAATTGGCATACTGAAGTTCGTTTTGATGGTCCTTGCCGGTCGATTCTGCGAACATGTTGAAGTGAAGCCGTGGCGCGTGGGTGAAGTGATCACGAAGTGAGCTGTCAAACCATACAAACAAGATGGCATGACAGCTTACTTGTCGTTCACTCCACCTAAGTGAACATGGTGAGATGTCGACAAAATAGACTGGCTGGTTTTAAAGTTGTCTCGCTAATCGATTCTGAGTTCGATTTTCGAGTGTTATTGTATTTTCCATCTGGGACTTCTGGTTTTTATTTATTTAGCCCGTTAGACTGGGTGAGATCAATCTTTGTGACTGTATTGTTTGATTCGTTTGGTTATAGGATGTCTCTCAAGTCAGTCGTTGGTGGTGGTTTTTCAAAGTATTTACTATGTTTACTTTGATGTTTTTTTATACTTATTTTATTGTTATTTATATGCCTATTGTGCGTTCGAGCGTGTGACACCTGTGGGCTGCAGCTGAAAAACAGCGTTAGGTGGTAATATCTTGTGTTGCCACCTGACATTACGCTGAGCTGAGGCCCTTTTGGCACAAAATATTCAGATATTAATTTCATAATTGTAAGGTGTTTTTTATTGTGCCAATAAATGCAATTTTCTTTCTTTTCTTTCAGTGTGCCTTTTGGCAAAGGTCTCCTACAGTAGCTTCCATTGCTTCCTGTCTCGAGCAACTCTTCTCCATTTGGGTCTCGCAGTAAGTTTCAGCTCATCGACGACAGCAAATCACGACGACAACAAATGCGCTGCGAACAGCGCATTTATTGTCGTCCTCGACCTTCTTTGCCATCTGTTGGATTTCAATCAAAAGATAAAAAAAAATGACGGTGGAAAGATTGCATACAGAGACTTGACATTTTTTTATTACATTTAATGTTTTTGTTGGGATTTTATCTTCTTCCACAAATCCACAAGAACCAAACAAATTAATTCAGTAACGAGATACTCCCGAGTTCCCACGTTAACCCTCCCGCGCTAGGTATTCATTTTAACATAGCTCGGGACAGTTTAAGAATTCGTGCCAAGATCTGTGTAGCCGGGACCTTTCAGGTACGGCTTACATTTGGCCGATGATCAAAGTTTTGAACGCTATTTCCTTTTAGAGTTTTGTGGTCTTAAATGCAACGATTCAGCTACTTTTGTGTTAAATCAGTCTGGGAAAGCGGATTTTTGAGAAGCTCGTGGCTATATAATAAAAAGACGCACGGGTCAATCTTCAAGGTTAAGCAACGCTTGCCAAGGTTGGTCTGTGGATGGGTGACCATCTTAACATATCGAGTTTCCTCCGTGCCTCGGAAAGCCCGTTAAGCCGTTGCTCCCGGCTGTCATTTGTAGATCTTTGGCAGTCGTTAGTGATAGAAGCAAGTTAAACTGACGGCAGTCTTTCCATGAAGTACCGTGTTTACCCAGTTAATGAGTTGTGAAGGTCTGGTAGGCAGCCGCTCCACGTAAAATACTGGTACTCAGTTGAATCCGGTTTGACTGGAAGCCGACCCCAATATCGTTAGAATGACTTAGGCTAGGCAGATGAGTCTGGGAAAGCAGTTGGTTTTTTGTTACTGGACAATGTGGATTATACTTTTCAGGTTTAGTTTCCGTACCCAAAGAGTTACCAACGGAACCCTATTACTAAGACTCCGCTGTCCGTCCGACCGACTGTATGTCTGTCTGTCAGCGGGCTGTATTTCAAGAACCGTTGTAGGTACCAAGTTGTAATGTTCATAGATTGTGTATTTCTATTGCCGCTATAACAACAAATAATAAAAATCAAGGATTATGGTACAGAACCCTTCGTGTGCGAGTTGGACTCGCACTTGGCCGGTTTTTATTTACAGATAAATGAAAAAACGCCGAGGCCGGTCAGTTGTTGGCCAGTTTTTAGGGTTCCGTACATAAAGGGTAACCAAGCGAACCCTATTAGGTACTTATAAGGCTCCGCTGTCCGTCCATCTGTCTGTCAGCGGGCTGTATCACAAGAACTGTAATAAGTAGACAGTTGAAATTTTCACAGAATGTGTATTTCTATTGCCACTATAACAACAATTAATAAAAAAACCGGCCAAGTGCGAGTCAGACTCGCGCACCGAGGGTTCCGTACAAACTTCTCGTGTTGCGGTGTTTGTTTCCAAACTCCTCCGAAACGGCTGAACCGATTTGCATGAAATTTTGTGTGCATATCGGGTAGGTCTGAGAATCGGCCAACATCTGTTTTTTTTTTTAATCGCTGAACAACGTTTGCTGGGTCAGCTAGTAAGTTTATGATTATTAAAAAAAATATACTATGTGATGTAACTAAAAATTTAAGATTTTCGGAATTTTTCCTATATGTGTACTTTATAACGTTGCTTCATGCCAAATTTCAAGATTCCAGGTCGTCTGGAAGTATCCTTTAGGTTTTGATTCCCTTGCGAGTAGTTGCGAGTTTCAAAATATGCGGCTTTAATTGCTGTATCTTTTGATTGCGTTGACGTAGAAGTTTGATTTTGTTACAGCTTAAAGATATTATAGACTTGAGTATTTGTTAAGAATTTCAATATAATACCACAACGCGTTCATGAGTAAAGGGGTAATAAGTTTAAAATTATTAAAAATATTTTTATTATATGATGTAACTAAAAATTTATGCTTTTCGCAATTTTTCCTTTATCTGTGTTATAAGACGTTGCTTCGTACCAAATTTCAAGATTCTGAGTTCACGGGAAGTACCCTGTAGGTTTTGATTCCCTTGCGAGTGTCGAAAATTTGCGGCATAAACGGGAGTATCTTTTGATCGCGTTGACTTAGAAGTTTGATTTTTTCACAGCTCCAAGAGACTATAGACTTGAGTATTTGATATGAATTTCAGCTTGATACCTCCACGCGTTCCTGAGAAAAAAGGTCTTGACAGACAGACAGACAGACAGACAGACGGACAACAAAGTGATCCTATAAGGGTTCCGTTTTTACCTTTTGAGGTACGGAACCCTAAAAATAAGATTAAGGCCGTACCCTGAGCAAATAACCTTGAGCATTTTTTCCCTCAATAACAGCGCAAGAGATACAATAGCGAATACGCTCAAAATGTTGAATAAAATCTTTATAAAATCGAATTTTGGTCGTTTGAAAAAAATACTTCTACCAAAATGTTCATAATTAAATTTCCTATCCATTAGTGTAAGTACAAAATCCAAATAATCGTTAGTTTTCGAGAAGATGCATGTTTTCAGTAATTTTTTCTCATTTCTGTGGTTTCGTTGTGAGGAGATTACTTAAACATTATACTTAGTAATATAAAATTAAATCTACCATTTTGAAGCCAAGATTATGTAGAAATTTAATGTATTTTTTATTAGTTGATATTTCTTTTGGATAAAGAGTAGATAGCTCCAAAAAACTGCACAAAAAACGGCTAGCGCTGCGTTTTGCTCGGGGACGCGCCTTAATGGTACAGAACCCTATATGTGCGAGTTGGACTCGCACTTGGCCGGTTTTTATTTACAGATAAATGAAAAAACGCCGAGGCCGGCCCAGAAAGTGGTTGCGAAATGATCTGGACGCAAACGGCGAAAACTGGTTGAGGTGGCTCGAGAAAAGAATGTTTGGAAGGATGTGGGCTGCTCTCCTTTTGCAGGTAAGCTGGAAGAGATTTCTATGGAATTAAGCATCACCTTTGTACCTATTTTGTTGTTGTCTGTTTCTTCTTATCTTAAATGTGTGTACATAAATTATTAAATAAATATTAAACTGGAATTGTATGTAGATCTTGTAGCGTAGGACCTTGTTGATCTTCTACTACTAATAATCTATCATTTATACCGACGCACGTCATATTTTTTTTAAGTTAAGAAGTAACAGAAATAAAAAAATATTTATCGTCACAAAAAATGCATACAAAGTTATAAACCAAAATAAAAATTACTTAATATTATGTTTCATGTATGTAGATACCTACGATGTATATAGAAATGCATGGTTTCTCTGAAAATTACGGTCTTATTCATGAAAAGTTCGCTAAAAACGTGTTTTACGTAATTTACAAACATTTCAAAACCAACTTTTTGGTTGCCATCACCATGAACATTAAAATAACCTACGAGGGTAAACTTTTCAAACTCCTGAAGCCGTCTGACGTAAAAGGCTCATAAAGTTATAATTTAAACTTAGAATTTAGAATACATGGTGTTGCCGTAATACCGTAATATGCGAACCTTTGGTCGCTTATTACGACTCTCTTGGGGAGTCATGGGGTCTCTTTTAGTAACGCATCCTGTAATTTATCATAGTAAGGAACATTAGTAGTTTGAGTTGCCCTACATAATTCAGTGAGTTATTATTATTTTGAGGTCTTACTGGCGATTCGGACACACTACATTCTGACACTGTGTCCAAAATGACACATTTTAATTTTTTTCCCTGACGTTTCCGTTACCATTACATTATTGATACTTTTTAGATAAAAACCACTTTTAAAACAAATATGTGGGAAAAAGCATTACCAAAACTATTTTAGGGTGGCTTCAAGACCGTATCTTTCGGTAATTTTGAGCACCACTACACTACCGCCAAACTTTATTTGTATTTTACACCTAGCAACGCCAAAAAAATTCGTAGTTTTTTGGGTTCCGTACCAAAATGGTAAAAATTAACTAAGTGGGTCCGTCTGTCACAGCTGGATATCTCAAGAACAACTAATGCTATCAACTTGAAATTTCGAATAGTTATAGATGATGCTTGTTCAACTGTTTTACAAATAAGGAAATAATAAAAATGTGTACATTTTTTTTGCAACATCGATTGAAAGATTTTTGTACTGATGGCTGCGGATTCGATTTCAAATTTTTGCATGGACAGGATGTACCTACACAATTTTTTTTTATGTTATCCGTGAATATTCAGTCACATCATGTTATGAACACTCAACAAAACAGTTTGGTTTGCAGGCTATAAAGAACACAAGCATCTTTGAATATTCATAACTTTTTTACATGTGAGAGATACTAGACAAACGGTGTCAAATACTTGACTTCTCCTCAACGAAAAACCCTTAACATGTGATTAAATAAGTAGTATTTTTTGTCATTCTCATTGGGTACTGAAGTAGATACGGCCTGAGTGCTCGTTTATTTATTTATTTATTTAACACTTTCAGCACAAAGAGTACAGAGGCGGACTTAAAATGCCATGGACTTGATGCAAAGAATAGTGATTATACCATTCACTGAAAGTTTAAGGCGGTCTTATGTTAAAACATTTTTTTTTTATGTCTTTGTAGCAAACGAGTCATTTTTGGTGGCTTTGTAGTTGAATAGTGGAAAAGCTATGACGAAACAATCGTAAACAAAACGATCTGACGGCAAATATTAAATAGTAGAAAAGTCCTGTCATCGAAACAAACAAATGCGAACCGTTCTGTCGGCGAAACATTCATAGGTGAAACGTTCTATCGACGAATCTCTCAAAATCGAAACGTCCTATCGGTTATCAGTCCAAAGGATAAACGATTGTCGGAGAAGGAGAACGCTTGCAGAATCCACGCTGCTGCTGCCAGAATGTCAATCGTCTACAGCTTCAGGAACCATCACAAGCATACAATATACATTTAACAGAATCAACAACAAGCAAAATCTCTTAAGGGTTATTGTTCTCATAATAGGCTAGATTCCATCATCCACAAATTGCAAAACTATTTAATCCATCAGTTAGAGTATTGAAAAATAATGGACACGTATTTTTTGTTTTTGTAAATCAATGAATATTGAAAAAACTAAAACGCATCAAAACTCGAAATCAAAAATTATGCGAAGGTGTGACGTATTGAGAATTTTAAAAGTAAAGTCAATTTTGGTTCCCGTAACAAAAAGAAAACACGGGTCAAATATTTTTTGATAATCTAACTGACGGACTAATTAGATTTTTTCAGGACACAAGCCCATTTTGAACAGCTTTTAATTTACTATTATTTTTATTGCCTTTAGTCTATCAGGTACACGTTATATATTTACGATCTTTCTCATGTACCCAACTATAGTAACTTACCTACTGAAGATCCTTACCCATTAAACGGGTAACAAAATAAAACCTGTACCTCCCTACATACCTACTAAAGATCCTTACCCATTAAACGGGTAACAAAATAAAACCTGTACCTCCCTACATACCTACTGACTGATCCGCCATCAAATTCATCCGTATTACGTACGATCATTCGCATAACGTAAAACCATTTTACTGACAAAGTTATTAGCGCTGTTATTGGCTGTAAAAAGCTACTTGCGAGCCGACAACGGCCCTCATTTTACAGCGCCTAACTTACATGTCAGTGATGCGAGAAATATGAATCAGAAGTTTTGTAGGGAATTTTAAAATGATCTATGGATGTAATGTAATGTATTTAAATCGGGCTGGTTTCCGCAACTCCACGAATAGGCGCGTATTTTGCGTGTAGGTGGGACACATGTGTCATTCGATCCACCCCAGCTACCCAAGGAAGGCCAGCAACGCCTTGGTGTTACCAACTATCTCACAGAGGGTACCTGGGTTACCGAAGTACTTGGCCCTGTAATTCGCGACTACCGGGCAGCTTAGAAGCAGGTGTGCTACTGTATCATCCTCCTCCATACAGGCTCTGCATAATGGGCTGTCAGTGGCTCCTATAGCATAGAGGTGTTTATTAAAAGACCCGTGGCCAGTTGTTACGGCTGTGACTGAAACAACAGTTGTTTAGTCAGTCTTAGGGCTTGTTAAATGCTGATCTAGCGATGAACCTGATATTTGAGTCGAATCAATGTAGGTCAAGAATGGTCAAAACCAAGATGCGCTCAAAGTAATTGCACAATGTTACCCTAAACAAGATCGTAACTTTTTTACTATTGATAGGCATACGTTTGACCACTATCTCACCTGATGTTAAGCGATGATGCGATCTAAGATGGAGCACGTCTGCCTAGAAGTAACCTATTCACTCTTGACTTAAAGACTCCCAGGTTGTAGCTATCAGGAAACACAGATTCAGGCAGGGAATTCCACTCCTTAGCTGTACGCACAATGAATTTATTCCCAAAACTTTTTGTGCGTATACTAACTAATTTCGACAGTGGATGCATTAAAACGCTCATTCTGTTATTTTTGTGAAAATAAATGAAAATTGAGGATTTTTTGACAGATTGCGACTGAGATGTGAATGCGAATGTTGCTTAAAAAGCCACTTTAGCAGAATCAGAAACCAAATCATTCTACCCGTCACTGTTAAATTTTCCCAATCAACTTTGAACCTAATGTGTTAACGATAAAGATGAAAATTTGACAGAATGTTGTGTGATTAATATAACGATTCTGATATGATTCTCCCAAAGTGGCCTTTTTAGCCTCCTGGCCCTCAGAGTGAATCTTCTGTCAGTTCTACCTGTTGTATATTTTGTGCTATCTAAGCTAATAAAATTGTTTGTTCCCCCGTATACAGTTTGCGAATTACCAAATTTATGTCAAAGACATGTTCCGGTTGGAGTAATTCAAAGCGAGGTGAGGTCAATTCGCAGTCCTGAATTACGTAAGGGAAGTGCGCTGTAAAAATTATACCTGAGATAAAAAGTTATAGAAGTAGATAGTATCATGACAGGTTATGTTGGTAGTAAGCAAAGTAATATAAGACAGATTCTTTATCGTTTATTGAGGCACAGACAAATGTCTCATGCAATGGTGGAAAATTGGTCAGAATTCGCCAGATAGGATTTAAAAAATACACATTAATTATGTACACAGTAAAGTAGAAGAGCTCTCTGGTACCTACCTTTGCTCTGTGCAACCTACCTTTTATAACCAGTCGACTTCAAAGTCTAAGTGAACGTCCATCTGAATTATTACAATTAAGGCATTTTTCATAAGTAAGCTATGGTGGGGCAGGGACCGAAAATGACAGGAGAAAAAAAAAGATTCACACCAATCACCTCTGTGATGATTCTTCTAACTTCTTACCAATTTGTTCAGGAACACTAACTGGTTGTCATGATCTTCTGGGCATCACTTTCCATCAAGAGCTTCAGAAAACACTTAAGAACCAATTAATCATGGTTCTTAAGTGATCCCGCATGGAGTATTGCAGCCACCTTTGGGATGGCTCAGCTAAGTATCAGCTCTGCGTTCCATCGAGTCACGCTTGACTCGGTGGAACGCAGAGCTAAGAGGCTCATTGGCGACGTAAAACTGGTGGATGCCAAGCTTCACAGCTTGGCTCATCGCCGCAAGGTTGCCTGCTTGTCGGTCTTCTACAGATTGTACTTCGGAGAGTGTGCCCAAGAACTCCACGACCTCATCCCACCAGTCCCCTTCTACCATCGGACATCCAGACGCACTGCAACTTGCCATCCCTACCTTGTTGCTATTCCTCCAACTCGCACTAAGTGCTTCCAAGCGTCTTTCATAATGCGCACAGCAAAGGAGTGGAACTCTTTGCCTGCGCCTGTGTTTTCGAATGCTTACAACCCTAATCTTTTCAAAGTTAGAGTGAACAGGCTAGTTCTGGTTAAGCTCGCTCCATCGTAGACTTTGTCTCTGTCATAGACTAGAGTCAAGAACAAACCCATAACAAGTAAAAAAAAACAATTTGCTTTTCTTTGTTAAGTATTGCATCCGACTTGGGTAGACTGTTTATCCTAAAAGTGTTATGCTATATTATAAGATCTTGTACACAGTTGAGCAATAAATAATTCTTATCCTTATTAAAAATCCGTACAGACGTTAAAGCGATGACATACGCCAGCGACGTTGAAGGATCAAAACGAACACTCGTTTCACACCCGCGCGACCTAAAATTAGTAGTTTTTGGTACTTTCCTTATTCTGCTATGACTTTTGAAAAACCGTATATAAAAATGAAGATACTTATATCGTCCTTGAGATAGTGCAAATTCCATTAAAACAAGCTCGGCGGTTTTGGTCCGATGGTCGATAATACCTACTGGAAATTTTCATATACCAAATTATTAAGAAAACAGTCTTATGTAACACATATTTTTTCCAAAACATTGCTACTAGCCGTTGAGACGTGATGCTCATTTAAAAAAAAAATTGCTAATGTGCCGTTTCTGCGCCTTAACGCTGTACTTCTTTGGCGAGATCCTTATATTGTTCACGACTGCCATCCTTTGAAAGGTTTTTCAGTAGCTCATTCACGAAGTTAAATATTTTTTTGTACTGATTTCATTGTCCTGCATACGAGTCCCATCATGGTCATATCATAATCAAATCATGTACCGATCATAGGTAGTCCATAGATTGGTCGCCATTTGATCATTGACCTCAGCGTTTACGGCAATTGGTTTTTATTTGACCAATCTTGAAGCAGTCTCCTATAAGTTATGTTAGTGTCAGGGTCAGCTCTACGACTCACGATAGGAACCAAAATATAGTAACGGTCAATACTTTAGGTTACCGTGTCACCAAGTCTTATGGGCTGGAAGAACAATGCTAGGGTAGGTTATGCTTAGGCTTTCTCTACATTGAATACAAAAGTACTACATAAAATAGTACTTTTGTATTCAATGTAGAGAAAGTAGTAACATTGTTTGTGCTAGAATTCATACCTGCGGATTTAAAAAGGCCAATTAAGCAGAATAATATTGATCATGTTACACAATTTGTCAAATCCATTTTCATCTTTATCGCTAAAGAATTAGGTTCAAGATTGATTGGGAAAATTTCACAGTGGCGGGTAGCATGATGTGCTTTCTGATTCTGCTAAAGTGGCCCCGCTATTTTAGCGCAAAAGATATGTTGGCCTGTGTGTTGCCTTCCTAATTACAGTTGGATGGATTTGTATGAATCAAGAGTAGACCATTTCCGAAATAAGACTTAGGACTACTTTTTACCTCGGGTGTTTGATGCCTCTGGATAATTTTTGACTTTTTTTGAGAAGCTAGCCTAGTCTTAAAGTGTTTGAAATTAAGTTTCCGCCTCTGTCTGCCTCTCTGTTTACTTCTAAAGCACAGAACCTATTATTAGTATATATTTTCATTAAAAGACAGAACTGTAAACGAAGTAAGTTTGAATATACACTCGTGTAAAGCCATGTCGGGCCACTAGTCCTACTAATATGATAAATGCAAAAGTTTGTGACGATGGATGGATGTTTGTTACTTTTTCACGTCGGACGCCTGAAAGGATCTCCATAAAATTTTGCACAGTGGTAGATTAGTCTGGAATAAAACATACGCTATGTTATAAATATATGCCTACGGACATATCATCGACTCACAGTCTCCTATTTGCAAAATACAAATAAAAGAAAAGACAGATATCCTGTACCATGGACAAGAAACAGGTTTGCCAAAAAGCACTATAACAGTTTAGCGCCACACCTCTACTCCAAAATGAGTCAAACAAAATACGCTTCCAATTTCCAGATAAAAAGGAAATTAGATTTTGGCTTGAAAACTATGGCTATGATGACACTGAAAACCTAATCAGTAATCTAACTTAGTGACGTACATTCTCAAAAACAAACACATCACAGACACTTCTCACTACATACACACTTCTCAACACATGCACACGCTAACCCATTTCTCAAATATGCTTGGGAATGTGAGCATATTTTGACAACCCTTTTTCGAGGTAAATCGAAATTGCTGTACTGGCTAAAATCATGCGAGCAGCGGCCGGCAAAAATGTATTCAAATCAATAGATGTCGTGTTTAGCGGCCAAATAAATTACATAGTAAACTCATATCTGTCGTGTAATTTAAAAAATGGAACGACCTTTTACTCCAAAAACTGGCAACCGAGGAGGTAAATTATTCAATGTTTTATTTAAACGAACTGGCTTGCAGAAAGCAGTTTATTGAAAAAAAAAAATGCAAATGAACAGTTTAACGCGGGAAAAATGATTTTTGTTCGTTATTTTTCATTGGTTTTGAAAAGTAATTGTATTTCAAACAAAAAATTCTGCCTAGGTAGGTACTATTTAGTTTTAATTTCCGCGCATTATTTGAGAAAAGTATAATACAAGCCTTGGTCACAACTAGGCATTGATGGACTTACGTATGTGTGCTAGGCTACGCCTCTGCCCACATTTACACGTTCGTCCATCAATGCCTCTTTTGCTGGCCGCTGCAGTAAATACTATATTTATTTTTCGTTTTTTTTTTAATTCACTGAATAAGTAGTAGTAATCGCTGTCTATAAGCTTCCTCACTCTGATCCATGTAACCGGATGAACCTCGACCCCTGTTATACAGGTTGTCCTAGGTCAGGGGTCGATACCACATAGATGTAATGTACGACTGAATTTTGAGAAATAAATTGTAAATTGGAGGATGGGGACGTTCCCTAGGGATCACGCAGGCGAAGCCACTGCTAGTATTAAATTAGATTGGCAAAGGCCTAAAAGATCATGCATCATGAACTTGATTAAAGATAACCTTTTCTACCTTTCCTTCATTTTCTTTTTCCTTTTTGTTCCCACGTCTCAGTTTTAACCCATAGATGTACTACCTCTTTTCTGAAGATTTCCGCCGAGAAGCATTCCCGTGTAGTGGTTTCAAGGGTGCGCCGGTGAAAGCAAAAAAAACGGGTTATCTTTGCTAATTTTGCACGTTTATTGTCATCGAAACATAGACTTGAGTGAATTTAATGTAATGAATTCTAGAGGGACAGAATAGGACAAAATAATTAAACGCTTTAAAATAACTAACTTAACCTATTCTGGGACATGGTCTGAAACTTCGAGTAAACGGGTAGTTGAAGGTTGTCGAAGTTTCATCCAAATCCGCTCAGCCGTTTTGACATGAAGAAAAACAAAACACTACCAAGTATAAAATAACATTAATTTCGAAAGTCGGTGTTTTTGTTTTTATTTCTATGTTTTTTAACACCATCTTTTTTCACTTTGCTGCTACTTGGACGATGTCATCGTTTACGCAGAAATAATCAATCACAACATAAAAAATACTGAGCCAAACTGAATTATTTTTTTTCGGAATCAAATGGCAAGTATGTATTAAAAAAGAATCACAGAAATAGGATTAGAAACCTGGGAGTAATTGGTGTACATACATAAAAATTAAAAATACTCACCAAATTGAGAACTTCCATCTTATTTGGAAGTCGGTTAAAAACAAGCAGACATAGCCAGGCCAGTCAGTTCTAGTCGACAGCGATACGGACGAATTTTAAGACGCCATATATTATAATTAGGAGTTTTTCTTAATTAGGAGCTTTTCTTATAATTAGGAGATTTTCTATTTTAAGTGTATATAGTTTGTCCTTTAAATAAATTGTGCTTACAAGTTCCTTTTGGAAGCCTTTTACGAGTACGTCCTGGGTTGTTAATAAATACTTTTGATTGAGCTTCGGAACCAAGAAAGTGTCACCATGTGTGTTTTTATGACCAGACGATAAAAGAGGTTTTAATTTGTTACTTACTGTGAAATGTGTAGCCGTGTTAATGCTGCCTGATAAGAATTTATTGGTCCTTGTGTGTCAAGCACATCGGATGAATTTATGTTGAATGTTGATGTTGGGTCTGATTGAAGAGAATACTTTGTGTTTTCCTTTTGTGGATCTTGTATTTGGTAAACAAAGGGTAAACCGGTTTAGTCGTCTAAATATTTCAAAAATATATAGAAATACCTGTATTTCTCTGTATTTTTTGACGGGTCACAACTGTCTAACTTTAGCGTTAGAAATTATCGCTAATAATGTCTCATTTATAAAAAAAACATCGGTTAATTCAAACGGTATTTCGATTAATCATTATGTAGGTATAGTTTTTTTTTATTACTTATTCTGTATGTATCTGCCAAGCCTCAGCATTTTCATTTTAACCGTTCTCTTTAGCTGTTACACTTTTCACCAACAAAATAAATTGCCCACTCAAAAAAATCTATCTATACGCAAACAGGCTTTAATACACTTCAGGCCATCACCAGCCTCCATTGCCCAAAAACAAAAGCCTCATACATATTGCATCGAAAACTTTATCAATAAATAACGTTACGCCATGAAATACGGCACTTTTACAGGACCCAGTAATTCACGTGAGCTTTGAAAATATTTTAGAGTTCAATGGTAGAATGGTAGAATTATGATATAGTGTTGCGCTGTGCGGGCCCGGGTAACAAATGAAAATTTACGCACGGGCCAAGGTATCGTTGTTTATAGCGGCGTCTCTGATGCGATTATGTTATAACCGGGCCACTTTCCGGTAACTGTGATTTAGGAGCACTTCAAAATGGTAGTATTATCAAGTGTAAGGTTTTAAAGTGTGAACTATGGTTTATTTTTCGCGTGTGAAAAAGTGTGAAAATCGAGGTTGTGTTGCTGTCTTGTGTTGCTATTTGTAAAAAAGGTTATTTGGTAAGTTATACCATAGACTATTCAAAAGAAAATAACCCATTATTATTTATGCTTAAATATTTTACTGGATTCCAAAAGGTTAAAACTAATAAAGTTCAATCAAACTCGATCTAAACTAATATCATAATCGTACAAAAAAAGTTCACTGGTAGTAAAAACTACCCTACTTGTTATTTATTGACATTAATCGAGGGTTTGTTGTTAAGTGGAGGTCTTTCAAACTCACTGGGCTCCGTGAGCTGAGTGCCATACGCTACCTTTATCCCAGAAAAATGTTACAGTAAAATAAGCCCCCGCAGCGAGACCTACTCTACTCGTGATGATCACACACTTCAAAAAATGTTTCAAAAAGTTTTTGGGGGCCGAGTCACCCGCGTCCGTAGGAGAATACCCTTCAGCGAATCCCTACACGTGGTCCCTGGGTGGTGCTAAACAGGTGACACTAACCGCCTCCGTGGTCTCGTGGTTATACCACCTGATTCAGACCCAGAGGTCCCGGGTTCGATTCTCAGCGGGGGCAAATTTTTTGCTCGGTTTGGTTGGTGGTAGGACTTGTTCTAAGTCCGCCTGGCAAGCTACCACCATCATGTCTAAGTCTGTCGCCATAACAACAATGTTAACAGCATTGTTGTGTTCCGGCAGTTAGAGGTATGATAGCCAGTTCCTCTGTGTAAGAGGATTCCGGGTGAAACTCGCTTCCATCTTCGGCCTAATCATCACTTTCCATCAGGTGAGATTTAGGCCAAGAGTTTCCCCGTTTTGCATAAAAAAAAAAAAAAAAAAAAAAAAAAAAAAAAAAAAAAAAAAAAAAAGGGTCACAATCCGGGAGTGTCGGCAGAAGTGAAAACTTGAGCACTAACGTTGTGCATTTTTGAATCATCCGTCTTACGAATTTTCGATGAGGTCACGTGTCTTGACGCGAGTTTAACAAGAAAAGTGCACAACGCCGCTAAATAAGTTTTCACTTCAAAAATCTGCCCGTCTAACTGGATGATCTATACTAATCTATACTAATATTATAAAGAGGTAACATTTGTTTGTAAGTTTGTATGTAGGGGTAATCTCAGGAACTACTGGTCCGATTTGAAAAATTCTTTCAGTATTAGATAGCCCATGTATCGAGGAAGGATATAGGCTACATATCATCACGCTAAGACTAAAAGGAGCCGAGCATTCATGGAAAATGTGATGCAGACGAAGTTGCGTGGGTCAGCTAGTATTCAATAGATTTACATTGTGCTTTTTGCAAGTCCGGTGATAGATTTCCTGGCTTCTGACTATCCGAAACGACTGCCAAAGATCTACAAATGACATCCGGGACCCGACCTAATCTCGGTAAGTTAAGATGGTCACCTATCTCCCGGCCGACCTTGTCAAGCGTTGCTCAACATGAAACATCGACCCGTGCAGCTGTTATTATATAGGTATAGCCACGAGTTTCTCAATTTAAAACCACTCCAAAATGATGATCTAATCACCCCAACAGTAATAAACTTAGTACGTACCTAGGAGGACGCGTTCATTTTAATAGGTGTCGAGTTTCAACGTGGCTTCGTTAAAACTTAATGAACCGACAAAAAATAAACTTTAATTAAAACATCTTAATCATCATTGTTTTAATACTGCTGTCTTATGTAGTTAAAGTTAAGTCAAGTAATAAATTAAGGGTTGTTTTATTTATTGGCGGATTTTTTAATTTGTAGTTTAATTAGTGTAATATGTGTTGGGAAATTCTATTGGATTACCTACATCGTTAGGTATTTGGTAGTTATAAAGCTTTTTCTCAAATCTTTATTGTTTATTTTTAATGTATTCTTCTCCGTTGTTGCTTTCTTTGTGTTGTTGGGAAATATCGTTCGCCCATTGCCAAGGTTCGTCTGTGGATGGGTGATAATCTTAACATACCGAGTTTCCTCCGTGCCTCGGAAAGCACGTTAAGCCGTTGGTCCCAGCTGTCATTTGTACATCTTTGGCAGTCGTTACGGATAGTCAGAAGCCAGTTAATCTGACTCCAGTCTTGCCATGAAGTCCCGTGTTACCCAGTTAATAGGTTGTGGAGGTCTGGTAGGCAGCCGCTCCGCGTAAAATACTGATACTCAGCTAAATCCGGTTTGACTGGAAGCCGACCCCAGTATAGTTGGGAAAAGGCTAGGCACTAGGCAGATTGTGTCACCCTATGTAATGTTTTCCTCATCTTTTGTCTATATCTTATATGGTGTGTGGGGAGGTGAGGCGGTACTTCACGCCAAAACAGCTGCTTAAACTGTATCAAGCGCACGTTCGATCGTGTTTGGACTACTGGGGCCCTAGTATGACGTGCCAATGCGATCATGATTATGCTCAGAAAAAGGGATAGTGTTATGCGTCTTGTATAAGGCCGTCTCCCTCCCACAGCTTATACATGATCGTTTTAAGACGTCATAGTAGGCCAGCAGCTCTCATCTTTGGGACGGATCTGCCAGACACCAGCTTGATACCCTTGAATTAATTGAGAAACGCGCCAAGAGGATCATCGGCAATGATAGTCTCGTTGAATCGAAGCTCCAAAATCTTGAACATCGACGCCGAGTTGCTGGTTCGTCGGTTTTCTATCGGTTGCATTTTGCGGAGTGTGCGACGGAATCGCATAATTTAATTCCGCCAAGCCCGTTCCATCATAGGACCACAAGACGTACGGCGATGCGCCACCGGTACATGGTGGACAATTCACCGACACACACAAAAGGTTTGGGGAACGCATTCATAGTGCGTACAGCAAAGGAGTGGAATTCCTTGCCGGAGTCTACGTGTGTTTCCTGATAGCTATATACGACCTGGGAGTCTTTAAGTCAAGAGTGAATAGGTTACTTCTAGTCAAGCGTGCTCCATCTTAGACCATATCATCGCTTACCAGCAGGTGAGATACTGGTCAAACGTATGCCTTTCAATAGTAAAAAAATCATGCAACCGGTAGTATGTTCCAGAACCAAAACTCCGAAGACTTGTTAATAACTATAATACCGCAATGAGCTTGCGTGATGATAACCTACCATCCGTTCCCTCTGTCATAGGGATGAGCACTGTTTCTCAGCATTGGAAAGTTGAGATCACAGGCTAATTAAGCTTATGATATTGTTTTTAGGGTTCTGAACATCCGTAAGGAATGGAACCCTCGGTGTCGAAACTCGAAAATTAAAAAAGGACCAAAGGGTTTTATTATATATTTATTTCATAATATTAAAATAAATAATTTTTAAGTTATAGACCAAAAATGATTATTCCCCCCTTGCCTTATCTCTGAAACTAATGAGCATAAATTGAAAAAAAAAATACAGATAGTAGTTTACAAATCACTTCTTTCAATACAGCAGTGCGATTCTGTAAACATGTCGAAGTGAACACGTAGGCGGAGTGAATGACAAGTGAATGACAAGCTGTCAAACCATATCATCATCATAAATCATCATATTTAGTTTTGCAAATAGGTTACATGTAACTCTTTTACGTCAATTTTTTTTTCCTAGATGAGGCCGATGTTTCCTAGCTGACTACCCTGAGAAGAAACACCGAAACAAACTCAGAGGTCATAGTCTCTTTTAAAGTCCAGACAAACGTGAATAGTATATGAAAACCATGTAGGTTCACGTCTGTGGTGGCCTTTTGAGGAAAGTACCACGCAGGCTTGAGTGGACCTGTCCAGACAGTGCAAGCATTTGCCAGTTATCATGCAGCTCAACTCAGAACTTTGAGGAGCTCAATGATCCGACGAACAATACCAAAGTAAGGACATAAGGGTAGGCCACGAAATGTCCTCAAATGCAAACAAGATAGCACACATACAAACAAGATTGCATGACAGCTCAGTTGTCGTTAACTCCACCTAAGTGATCACGGTGAGATATCGCATGTCGAAAGAATCGACCGTCAGATTACTTCGGAACCCTTTGCACGCGAGTAAGACTCGCATTTGGCCAGTTTTTTTATAAAGACAGCCGAAACAAAGTAAAGTGCAGTTCTCGCCACCTACAGGTATTCTCATAGAAACACCAAACAGTTTGATAATCATCATCATATCAGCCGAAAGACGTCCACTGCTGAACTTTGGCCTTCCCCAATTGTCGCCACAACAACCGGTCCTATGTATCTCACATCCATTGGCTTCTCAAGACCTTCATCAGGTCATCGATTCACACGGTACGCGGTCGCCCTTCCAGAAATTTTCAGGCCTTTCGACCATCTGTTCTTTTCTCTCTCTTTCATTGAGTGGCAATCCTTCGGTCTATGTCGGTAACCTTGGCCAAACGGTTTGCTGATACCAATGACTGACACCTGGGAGGCTACTCTCTAAGCCCGTAGTCCGTAGTTTCGGGCGTATTCTCCTCCGTATCACCTACAGACTTCGATTAGCCCCAAACCCGAATTAAGAATGAATGACAACACGATTCGACAGAAACTATCAAATCCTGTTGTCTTTAATTCTTAGTAGTTAGTTGATACGGAGTAGAATACGCCCGCAACTAAGCCCGAAACTACGGACTTCGGGCTTAGAGAGTAGCTCCCCTGTAGGCTAATTCACGTAACTAAATAAGTGCTGTTGCAGAGCAGTTGAAGTTAAGTTTCGATCAAAACAACGCTTTTCGTATTCTCTACCGCTGCGCTGTCAGACACGCACGAGTCCAGTTTGCGTCACGCGAGCGCAATAACGGTATTCTACTGTTGCGCGTCTTTGGTGCGTGCTTCGGAACGCAATATGATCGGTATTCTACTATATGTTTGACGTCCCAAAAAGACAGCTTATATGCTTAAGTTTAATTTTTAATAATATAATAACGTCTTATTCATTAAAATTTATTCGTTTCTATTCGATTATTTAGTGAATATATTTTTTTCTCTCACCGTCAGTAAGTTTGATAGAGTTTGGTTGTGGTGCAGTTCACGTGCAGTTTACGCGCAGTTCAAAGATTACAAGAATACCGTTTATCACTCGAACTTAAACTTAATTGCAACTGCACTAAAACTTAATCGGTGCGTCATAACATTACGTGAATTAGCCCTCAGATCGCTATCAAACTGCGTTCAAGTGTTGTCAGTATCAATTCCATAGAAAATAATGACTGAAAGCCCGCGAACGTGGGTCATATGCTGATTGCGTTCAGTTTTTTTTATGAAATCTGCCCTAAAAATGTATAAGGTAGAAATGTGTCCCGTGACTTTTAATAATACATTCATTGTGCGTACAGCTAAGGAGTGGAATTCCCTGCCTGAGTCTGTGTTTCCTGATAGCTACAACCTGGGAGTCTTTAAGTCAAGAGTGAATAGGTTACTTCTAGGCAAGCGTGCTCCACCTTAGACCGCATCATCGCAACATCAGGTGAGATAGCGGTCAAACTTACGCCTATCAATATTAAAAAAAAAAATAAGAAAAGTACCTTACAACCCCAATCTTTTCAGTTAGTTGAACAGGCTGCTTCTGGGTAAGCTCGCTCTATCGTAGAATTTGTCTTTGCCATCTCTGACCTAGACTAGAGTCAAGAGCAACCCCCTCTCAAGTAAAAAAAATATAAGAAAATATAGCAAAGCCAATATATCGGGTGTTTTTGACAGCCCTCCGCAAACTGATAGGGTGGCTTCAGTACATCATATTAAGATGACCGGTACATAAAATTATTTCAGGAACATTAAGGGAATCCAAAAAACCAGATTGGTTTTATTACCTCACACGCAATGTATCGTTACCGTGGCAAAACGCACGTAGACATCCATTGCTGTTTTTTTTAAATCAGCTGTTTTGTTAACATAAATGGAGTGTTGCATACAGAGAATGTAATTTTACATTGAAATAAAGGAATATCAGCAGAAAAAACGATTTTTTTTTTTTTTTTCCTGAGAAAATTTCCAGTGGGATATGATTCAGAATAAGGAGCTGAATCAATCCTGTGTTTTTGTGGAGGGCTGTCAAAAACACCCGGTATATTAGTCAAACAATTTCCCTCACCTACACGACCAACTGACAAAACAACTAAGTCAAAAACATCCACAGGAAAGGACAGGTATCTCTGCCAATTTTTCACCAGGAACTACACGCCATATGTTACAAAATTAAAAACAATATCACGGCAGTTGCCAACTAAAAATGTTCCCGACTTTAAATTCTCAAAGTACAGGGTATTTGGCATAATGACACAATTTCGCCAAGATTGCCAGCACCATGCATAATGGAGGTAGGCCTTGCCAAAGAGAGCTTCCGACAGTATATCATGTCTTGCAGCGTGGATGTTGCTAATGTCGTACATTTTTATGGATAACTAGTTTGTAGTTTATTTTTATACGGGCTGGCTGGTGATGGATGAATTTATTATTTATTTTGAGATCAATAGGCATGTAGCAGACAGTAATCTTGTAGTGCTCGTTGCTAAATTATAAATAGCCGCAGTGATCGATCTTCAAGGTTAAACAACGCTTGCCGAGGTCGTGGACGGAAGACCATCTTAACATACCGATACTCCTTCGAGCATAGGAAAGAGGAAAGCATGCTACTACGTTGATCCCGAAAATCTCACTCGTCTTGCCAAGAATTACCGTGTTACCTAGTTTATGGGTTGTGGTAGGCAACCGCTTCACGTAAACACTGGTATTCAACTGGGAATCCCAATAGAGTTGTAAAAAAGCTAGGTAGATAAATCCTACTTCATTTTGGTTCAGTACCCTCGGGGTGACCCTTTGACTGCGCCTCTGATCCACCACCAGCTCTCCATCAGTAACGATTGCTAGCACCATGCATTATGGAGGTGGGCCTTGCCAAAGAGTGCTTCCGACGGTATACCTACCAAGTCTTTCAGCGTGGATTTTACAACATTTTATGGATAGCTAGTTTGTAGTTTATTTTTATGTGAGCTGGCATGTGATGGATGAATTAGGATATGTCTGATAAGCGAGGTTAAATAATAACAGCCGCACAGGTCCATCTTCAAGGTTAAGCAACGCTTGCCGAGGTTGGTCTGTGGATGGGTGACCGACCATCTTAACATACCGAGTTTCCTTCGTGCCTCGGAAAGCACGTTAAGCTGTTGGTCCCGGCGGTCATTTGGAGATCTTTAGCAGTCGTTACGGATAGTCAGAAGCCAGAAAATCTGACACCAGTCTTGCCAAGGAGTACCGTGTTACCCAGTTAATGGGTTGTGGAGGTCTAATAGGCAGCCGCTCCACGTAAAATACTGGTATTCAGCTGAATCTGGTTTGACTGGAAGCTGACCCCAATATAGGAAAAGGCTAGGCAGATGATGATAAGCGAGGTTAAATATGGATCTTGCATGATCTGAATTAAAAATTATTATTTATTTGATGATTATTAGGCATTTAGCAGACAGTTATTGTTAGTGTTTTAGGGAGTATAAGAGCTCCATAAGAATGATGGGTTTGATTATCTGATGTAAAGATCTTAATTATGTTTGCGGGAATTTAATTATTTAAACGTTACGCGATTTAGCGAACATTCATTCGGTCGATTCTGTCGACATCTCACCGTGATCACTTAGGTGGAGTGAACGACAAGTGAGCTGTCGTGCCATCTTGTTTGTATGGATACACCTTACTTGTCGTTGACTTCGCTCAAGTGTTCACTTCGCTCAAGTGTTCACTTCGCTCAAGTGTTCTCTTCGCTCAAGTGTTCACTTCGCTCAAGTGTTCACTTCGCTCAAGTGTTCCCTTCGCTCAAGTGTTCACTTCAACATGTTTATAGATTCGCACTGCAGCACTAGGGGTTGATAAGAAAAATAGGGTTAGTGACGGGCCCTTGGAACTTAGCAGCTGGCCATGTGGATCTCTTGGCTGAAGACTCCTCATCTTGATGACAAAGAGGACGATGACTTCAGCCGCGGAATGATGAGTTGTTCAAAAAATGGTAAGGGGCTGAGCTGAATGTGATAGCTCCATCTGAGCTAATTGTGTAGTGCTTTAGGAACTATAGGATCAGGTCGTGTGTATAATAACAGCCGCATAGATCGATCTTCAGAGTTACGAATTCCTTGCCGAGGTCGGTTTGTGGATGGGAGACCATTTTAACATTTCTAGATTATTCCGTGTCACGGAAAGCATGCTAAGCCTTTGGTCCCGGCTGTCATTTGTAGATCTTTGGAAGTCGTTATGGATTGTCACAACCCATAAATCAGTCTTGTCAAGAATGACTGTGTTACCTAATACTGGTAAAAACTTTACCATATCATACAAAAGACGTCCAGGATATATTTCTCTCCCAATGTTCTGTCGATAACTCGCATGTCTTTCTGGCTAGCTATTTGTCTGTCTGTATGTCACACCCAATTTTTTCCAAATCTATCAGACCGATCAAGTTGAAAGGCAAAGTAAGTTTAGAAAACACACTCCAATTCCACAGTCTTTTATTACCGTGCAAACCTTACAAAAATGTTCACAAACAATTTTGCTGACCTCTTCAGAACCGTGCGACAGTACACATGAAATAAAACTGTGTATAAAAGTGTGGACTCTTGTGTACTGCTAAAAATTAACGTCGGAACCATTCGGCTAATAGTCAGCGGGAAGAGAAGTAGTTTGTTGCATTAGATTTATATGAAGGTGGCCAATTGTGTGAGCACTCGATATCTTCGGCGAACGAAATCTGAAATCAGACAAACCAAAAAGGCTAGGCAGATGATGATCTCATCATCTGCCTAGCCTTTTCCCAACTATATTGGGGTCGGCTTGCAGTCAAACCGGATTCAGCTGAATACTTGTGTTTTACGTGGAGTGGCCGCCTACCAGAACTTCACAATCCATTAACTGCGTAACACGATACTTCTTGGTAAGACTAGAGGCCAGTCAGTCGATTCTGTTGACATCTAACCGTGATCACTTAGGTGTAGTGAACGACAAATGAGCTATAATGCCATCTTGTTTGTATGGTTTGACAGTTCACTTGTCGTTCACTTCGCCTAAGTGTTCACTTCGACATGTCTACAGAATCGCTCTGCAGATTTAGTGGCTTCTGACAATTTGTGATGACTGCCCAAGATCTACCAGAAATCAAACAATAAATATGTATGTTTTATTCAGGTGCTAAGTAACTTCATCTTCTTCAACTTCTTCAACAGCATAATTTCTAAACTTCCAGCACGTAAAATGATCATCATTTATTTTGTTCGCATTATTATACTATAGAAAAAAAAACTGTGAAAATAACAGTATTCTTAGTAAAAAATCAACATTGTAGTGTAATTAGAAAGTCATTTTAACGCTTAACTAAAGAAATTAAGCGTTCTCAACAAATCAATCAATTATGATCAAACAAATCCAATTTTTATCGAGTAACCTGTCTCTGCAATGATTTTTCAACTAAGGAAAAACAAAGGAAAAACTAAATTCCGTAAAAACCACAGCATGGTATTTTTATAATCTACAACATTCCTAATCATTCTAAATGCGCAAATGTAATTCTATAGGAGTTAAGTTAGAGTAAACAGACTACTTCTGGGTAAGCTCCATCTGCATCGTAGACGTCTCTGTCATCTCTGACTTAGACTAGAGTCAAGAGAAAACCCATCTCAAGTAAAAAAAAAAAGTTAAACTGATCTCAGAATCAAGAATTGGTATTTCCATGTTTTACTCATCTGTCTTTTCTGTAATTACATGATAGGCACATAGTAACAATATTCTGTTATAATCGCTAAAAAAAGCTCGAATCACAGAATCTTCGAATACAAAAATTCTCAGCCCATGGTTATAAAATAACCACTTTTGTTTAAGAATATGTTTCAACACGTACCCTTTTTATTACTTGCAGAAATGTGTACCTACAAAGACTTTGGCAAAAGGTGTAAATTGAGTTACAGGATTTGCCTACATTTGTGTAAACGTGCAAATATTTTTTTTGGGGTAACTGAACGTGTTCTGGTTACGTTTCCATTTTCATAAATTATGGAAAGACTGTTGAAGTTATTTTTTTTCCAAATTCATGATTTTTGAGCTTCTCTGAAAAATTTAGTTTAAATTACTGAAGTGACTTTTGATCTCAAATTTGCGAGACGTAAAATGAAATGTTTTCTTGATAAGAAGATTATTGCACTTTTAGGCATTGCCGCGTACTTAAGTCGCGAGTCATATTTGTGACAGGCTAACTCTTTCCAAAAAGTTTGTATTTAGAATAATTGGGTTACAAATCTTCGTTATTATTTCGACTGGCGAGAAATATCTAGTACTACAAGAATAATAGCGCTTTTAGGCATTGCCGCGTACTCAATTCGCGAGTCTAAGTTTTTGTGACAAGCTAAATCCCTCCAAAAAGTTTGAACATAGGATAATTGGTTTACAAATCTTCGTTATTATTTCGACTGGCGAGA